>CM024756.1:78489346-78757195 GCA_014218235.1 Colocasia esculenta | reverse complement strand
TTCTATGTCTGTGATCAATATATTTGTTTGTTTAATTATGCTTGTGTATATATTTGTTATTTGTGCTTATTATGTCTGTCTCTTGTCAAAAAAAAAAACAAAACAAAACAAAACAAAAAAATCAGAAAACTAGAAAAATAAAAGGAGGTCGTCACAGATAAGTCAGGTAAGTATTTCTTCCCTTACTCCCCTTCATTATTATATGGTATCCTAGCTATTATATCATGTCAAGGACCGGCTGGTTCTCAATGTGTTCTGGATTTGAGTTCCTCTTTACCAAAACAGTGATAATCCATGTGCACATTGTTAATCGTTCGATAGGCCGTTGAGTTGGGTAAGTTCGGGGACGATGGATTCATGCCTGCACTGCGGTTGTGGGTAGTCTCTTGACCCTTTCCTATTTGGCTTAACAATATTATCCTTGATATATTTTCTATTTTCTCCTTTTCTTTGCATTTGTTTTGATGGTTTCTGTTATTTAGCCCAACATGCATCATGTAGGACTTAAAGCTTCCTGACTCATTCCTGACTATTGATGAGCCCTTGTTGAGTGCCCCATCATCCTTCATATTTTCAATAAGAAATCCAATTCCACTCCGAATCGGAAGGTTTGCCTTCGAGTGAGTTGTTATCAGTTTGACAAGAAATTCCCTGTCTGGATCTCTACCACTTTTCATCCTATTCCTTTGATTTGTTTTTGTTGCGAACCGCTCCCAGGACAAGAGTCATGGTTACCTGCCTGGCACGCACATGTCCTCCAAAACGAAACCTACAGGCCAATCGGCTAGGGTACCTCTCAATCGAGAGGTTAGATCGTCCCTTCTTTTCTCTTTCTCGTCCAGACTTGTGCTTTTCTATGCATTCTGCTCGAGCAGCTGACTCGGGGCTTTCACGAAGATTCCATTGCTTGTGGTTAGACGGGTGTCTCTTTACCTTGGCTCCCACTTTTTAGTCCACTCCCCATTATTTTCGCTCCATCGTCACTTCGTGACACTCCACTACACTTCTCTGCTTCGTCTCCTGCAAAGTGGAAGCCAAGGAGGGGCATCTATAGACCCCGGTTCTGACTATTGAGTTGGACACACATTTCTTGCTATCTTAGTGAGCCCCTAGTTGATCACTCACCTTGAGCCCATCATTAGCCTTGTTTTGAGCCCATTTAACAACTCAAATTGCCTTGAAATCTCTCCATTATCACTTGAGAGAGTCCTTGCATATATAAGTCTTATCCTTCATATGATTGGCTGATAATTCGTAATTATTTGATTTTCTTGCGCGTGTCGTATCGTAGCGCCGCGTCTCAGTGTCGCGACGCTACGGGCTACCGTGATAGCCCATGCATATCCATGCACGTGGGCATACTGTCGCGTCGCTCCTCCCCGTCGCGTCTCCATGTCGCGGCCCTATGATACTTCGCGACAGCAGCTGCGCATGCAGGCCTTCGCAACCAACTCCTATTTATCCTCCCATGGGTTTATCTTTATCTCCAGGGAATATCTCAACCCTTGGGCGGGATTTGGCCCTAGGGACTCTCTTGAAGGTCCCAAGGACTCTCCCATGCGATTTTCATTGGCATTTATCTCCCATTTTCACTTATTATCCATTTTAATGAGATATTCTCTCTCAAGAGCTTATAAGCAAGGCCCCCTCTTCATGGACTGGGGAGCTCCGATTTTCACCCCCGAAGGGCTGCCGAATTCTCCACTAAGCTATACTTAGCCTCATAGCCCTCCCATTTCCACTCCTTCCTCACATTCCACCTCACAAAAGCTTGCTACTTCATCACACCCTGGAGCGTGGAGGGTGAGGAGGGCGACCCCCACTTCATCCATGAGTTTCTGCACGATCATTTGAATGTCATCCACGCCAGGGATTCGCCCTAATGGGGCTCATTCTTCTCTTCTCCCCTTTTCCTCTATTTCTTCATGCATTTTTATTCTATTTCTAGATAGGTTGCATCCCCTTCACATTCCACATTTTCCTACTACCCAAGGGTTTTTAAAACCACCCCCAGTTCGTTCCCACCAGGCTTTCTCTTTTCTTTTCATTTTGGGAATAGTTACTACGCTTTACTTGATCTAATAGGCTTCTCTGTTTCTTTTTGTTTTGGCAGGCACCCAAGCAGATCCCACGAGGAGCTCTCATCCTCTAGCCGGCTGGAGGACGGGAAGAAGGTCCATCCATCATCTCCCGCACAGAAGAGAACGCGACAGTGGAGAGGGACGCGACAAAGCGACGCGGCTGGCAATGTCGACGCGTTCTCAACATCATCGCGACAGGTAACCCTGCCGCGACACCAGTCCACTTCCATTCTCTTTCCCCTTTCCTAGAATAGTTACCCCTCACATTTTCTACTCATTAGGCAAATTCTAGGTGGCGATCACATCCTATTTTCCATGCTATTAGATTTAATACGTGTTTGCGTGTTGAGGGGGTGCACAATCCCCATGATTATAGCAAAGTGTTCGAAGACTTACCATGAAAATAGTAGTCAGTCAAAAAGTCATACTGTAAGAAGATATCCTTGAAATCACTACGAAGGATATGTAACAGTTTAGCAGGAAATTTGAAATGCGCATCTTTAAAATGAATTGAAAATACTGCGCGCCAAGTTAGTTTTCATGACAAAGATTTATCATAAGAGCAATCATTAAATTTCAACCACAATCAGTAAGGTTATTGCACAAATATTTATCAAGGTTTTTTGAACCTAATATAGGAATGGATAATATAATACCAATCAATGTTAAGACATAGTCGAAGTTGAAAGAGTAGTTGAAGTTAAGACACAATCGATATTCAAAAAGTAATCGATGTCTAAGAGTAATCGATGTTCAAGAACAATCCATAAAGACATCGATGTTTAAGCAGGAAAGTTGTTGTTTGAGACAATCACTGTGCGATGACCCTCTTATACTGGTACGATCATACCAATCCACGTCCGTATAATGAACGTCATCACAGTGGGACATTTACCCACACAATAATATACGATTAAGATGCTCATAAATATAATACAGAGTAGCGGAAGCAAAGAACTACTGTCTTCATTTCATCATCGCCATTTAACATACATGATTCAAATGACAATTTGAAGATAACTAAAGTCCACATAAATAAAGTGCTAAATTTAATACATAGTTTGTTCCTAATACCAATGTTTTCATTACAATGCCTCAAATACATACTAGTAAAACAAAATGTCACGAGTGCAACTCCTCTGAACTACTCGCCATGCTCGAGTCACTCTCCATTGTCTCCTCCACAAATGTCGGGTCACCAACTACACCTGTACGCCGAAGCAAGGAGTGAGTCTAAAAGACTCAGCAAATAACTCCATACACGTCATTCATGCATAAGTCATATAGGCATTTACATTCATTAGCATCAAATCAAGCATGTAGCAGGTTAGACAATATTAAAGGAACCTATCATGATATCTCTACAAAATTAAAACACATGGTACATGATTTATGCCATTCCCAAATTAAGCTTCCTATCACATGCTTTCTACTCATTCAATCACATGGAAGCTACATTTCTAATTAAGCTACAGCATGGAAGCAACCACACATGGATTCTCGCATACATAAAGGAAATGTTCCTATCATGGTTTCTACACATTCTTGCACATGCAATTTATCATTTCATACACCTTAAGGTTGCTGTTATAACATAATTCACATTAACATATCATGGACCACAATTTCACAATTTAATATAATGGTTTCACATGTTTACACAATTACTCATTCACATAGTTCTCTTTTTACATATTGCACATTTACACATATTCACACTACACAATTTACACATAATCACATTCACATTTCCATTTAGTGCCATGACACATAGTCCAAACCACCATTAGAAGGACACATCACATAACACATACACATAGAAGTCACCTAGGCAATACAGTGACGACTCTTGGACTGCGCAGACCGGGAGAACAAGTCTCCACCCTAACCAGTGGTACTTGTCCACCTCCAGGATTTCATCCTAATGCCCTTAGGATCTTAACACATTGAACCCTCCCATGAGGACTTTTCCATGGTACGGTTCCACGGCCCTCTTTGGAAGCAGTGTCACACATGGCACAGTCTTACACATTACACATTCTGATTTTAACAAACATATTACACATGTCTTTACATTCTCTCACTCATGCACATGGCTATGTTTTCCTAATCATGATACTACTGTTGACAGAAATCATACATTCAGTAACTCATGTTAATCAGGTTGGCGAACACATCAGCAAATCATATTCATGATAGCATGTATTTATCACATGTTTTCACATGGGAATTCATAATGCACTTTACAGTATTCTAGATATCATGAAATTTTAACCACACACTAATTGAAGGTTCATGACCCTCCAAACAAATTTCCATATTTTCTGAGTCATATTACGTTTGCAGAAATTAAAACATTCATTTTTATGCCATTCATAATTCAATTTATCACGGAACATAACATGAATATCCAGTTTGACAGTTCACAGCCCTGAACCTAACATACACATCATCACAAGAATTTTTCCCCGGATTTATTGCACAACACCCAATTTACTATAAATTTTTCAATTCCTACGCATGTCTTCTATTTCTAAAACAGAAATTACAGTAAATCCCACAATCATGGAAAATTTCTCAAAATTTCAGGGCATGGACTGATACTTATATACACGGTTTAGAAAAATTTAGGGCATTCCATTCTTCAGGATCATGTAGACAGTAGGTAAACATGCATAATCCATTTTTCAAGCATGTATTTCAATAAGTCTAACAATTCATGCCATTCACCGAAAAGCACAGAAAATTCTACACACATCACATGTCTATTTTACATAACATATACGATTACATTATATCCTCATGCGGAAACACTTCGAAATTTAATCATATAGAGGGATAACAGCTCACTGTTCTGCCCCGAAGAACTTAACGGCACAGTCTGGCCGTTAATGAGCTTAACGACAACATCGTTGGCCGTTAAGAAAGATCTTAACGGCAAGGGGTCTTGCTGTCAAGTTCAGGTCTATGCAAAAACACAGACCCGAGCTCCAAATGAAGGAGAAGTGTGAGGATCCAGGACACGAGGAAAATCTGTAAAAATGGTAAAACCTTACTAGACACCTACATGGACGAAGTGTATGGGTTACTTGCCTCTAAATAAATCTTCAAAGGGATCAAAGGTGTTGTTGAAGCTCTCCTTGGGCAGTCCCAAGAAGCCTCCAAAAGGGATCTCCTTCGGGTTCTGAGTCAATTTCCACAGCAGGTTGGAGTCGGGGAAACCTTCCTCTAGGCTCTAGCTAGCTGCCAGTTGCTGTAGATCGCCGGATGAAGCTCCAAACCGCCGGATCTGAGCTCTCAAAGCTCAGGTTTTCTCACAGGGCTTAGGGTTTCTCTCCTTCTCCTTGCAAAGAGCCAAGAGAGGCTTTTCTAGTGCAGAAGGGTTTAGCTTATAGGAGAAGGGGTTTGGATATCTCGGAGAGGTGATGGGATGGCCTGATAGCCGTTGGGACATCTCCCCAATGGCTGGGCTTGCTTGCCCCTGGAATTTCGGGTCTGCAACACATGCAGGTCAGAGATTTAACGTCCACATCGATGGCCGTTGACTTAAGTATTAGCGTCCATCGAGGTGGACACTGACCAGCCTGGACGTCCATCCATGTGACGCCAATTTGGCCCTTCGGCCAGAACTTAAAACATGCAAAAACATGCTTAACTTATACATATATTACTATCATGTACACACTACCAGCATGCAATTCATACACTATTTACAACTAATTATACACATGCACACATAAGTATATCTAGTTAACGTACGTAGATATGTACATCTATGCTACACAAGCATGATTTTTTTCACGTAAAAAGTAATACACACAAATTTCGAGGGCCTTACACCCTCTCCCCTTAAAGAAACTTCGTCCTCAAAGTTTAAACAAAACTACTCAAACAACCGGGGATACTTCTTCTCATCGCATCCTCAAGCTCCCAAGTATCCTCCTCTCGCGAGAAGTTCCGCCATAGAACTTTCACCGAAGCAATACTCTTGTTCCGCAGATGCTGAACCTTCCGGTCAAGGATAGCTACTGGTTGCTCCTCATACGAAAGATCTAGTTGTATCTCCACTGGCTCGTGGCTAATCACATGAGATGAATCTCGGACATACTTCCGGAGCATAGACACATGGAAGACATGATGAACACTAGCTAAAGCTGGGGGTAAAGCTAGCTCATATGCCACGTTGCCCAATCGTCTGAGAATCTCATACGGGCCAATGAATCTAGGGCTCAACTTACTATGCTTGCCAAATCTAACCACACCACGCGTAGGCGATATCTTCAAGAAGACATGCTCACCTACCTCAAACTCTAAATCCTTTCTCCTGTTGTCGGCGTAGCTCTTCTGCCTATCCTAGGCCGCAACAAGCCTCTTCCTGATAAGCTGGATCTTATCCGAAGTCTCCTGAACCAACTCCGGACCGATCAACTGCCTATCGCCTGTCTCCTCCCACACAAGGGAGATCTACAGGGCCTACCATACAAATCCTCAAATGGAGCCATACCAATACTCGCATGAAAGCTCTTGTTGTATGCGAACTCCACTAGAGGTAAATGACGCTCCCAATCATCCTTCCAATCTAGCACACACGCCCTCAACATATCCTCGAGCATCTGGATAGTCCTCTCAGACTGTCCATCTGTCTGGGATGAACGCCGAACTGAGCATCAGCTCCGAACCTAAGGCATCCTGAAGACCCTTCCACAACCTCGAAGTAAATCTCGGATCTCGATCCGAAATGATCGACTTCGGCACACCATGCAATCTAATGATGCTACTAACATACATCTAGCCAAGCTCTCTTTGACTGCTTCTTCTTCATAGGCAAGAAATGTGCAGTCTTCGAGAATCTATCTACGACAACCCAATCGAGTCATTGCCCCATCTAGACCGAGGCAAACCCGAACAAATCCATAGTGACAGCTTCCCACTTCCATAGAGGGATCTCCATCTTCTGCATAAGGCCAGATGGTCGCTGTCACTCGGCCTTCACTTGCTGACATACTAAACATTGGGATACATAATTCGCTACATCCCTCTTCATGCCAGACCACCAAAAGGACCTCTTCAAATCCTGGTACATCTTGGTGTTACCCGGATGAATAGAGAATCGCGATCTATGAGCCTCTGCTAACACATGCTCACGGACATCTACCAAATTAGGGACACAGACGCGATGATGAAACCTAATCACACCATCCTTATCACGAGCAATGCCCGCTTTGCCCACTAACTCTTGAAGTCTAGGGTCGGCTTTCTGTTGCTCGATTACTTCATCCAACACCGAGACCTAAGAGATAACTGAGCTACAAAGCCTGGCATAACAATGGCTCTAACTCAGTCATCACACACGCCGCATCCTCCAACATCTTCCAATCCTGCTGGAGAGAGACCTCTTCCTACTTAGGGCATCAGCTACGACATTCGCCTTCCAGGGTGATACTGAAGATCGAAGTCATAGTCCTTCAAGAACTCAATCCATCTTCTCTGCCTTAGGTTTAATTCCTTTTGGGAGAAGAGCTACTTCAAGCTCTTGTGGTCGGTGAACACCTCAAATCTGGCACCATAAAGATAGTGTCTCCAGATCTTTAGTGCATGAACCACTACTGCAAGCTCTAAATCATGGGTCAGATAGTTCTTCTCATGCTCCTTCAACTGACGAGAAGCATAAGCCACTACCCTTCCTTGCTGCATTAAAACGCAACCAAGGCCCTCCGAGACGCATCCGTGTAGATAGCAAAACCCTCTACACTGCTCGGCAAGACTAACACCGGAGCTGACGTGAGCTTAGTCTTCAACAATTGAAACTACTCTCACACTTCTCGGACCAAACAAACTTCACTCCCTTTCTGGTGAGTTCAGTCAATGGGGCGGTTATGGATGAAAATCCCTCAATGATCGCCGATAGTAACCAGCCAAACCAAGAAAACTACGAATCTCCGAAGGGGTCTTGGGAGTCTCCCAATCCATAACTGCCTGGACCTTTGCTGGATCAACTACACACCAGCACCGGAGATAACATGCGCGAGGAAATGAACCTCGCACAACCAGAAATCGCACTTGCTGAATTTAGCATACAGCCAGTGCTCACGAAGGACCTCTAACACTACCCTCAAATGCTGACGGTGTGTGGCCTCATCCGGAGAGTAGACCAGCACATCATCAATAAACACCACAACAAAGCTATCTAAATACGGCCTAAACACCGTTCATGAGATCCATGAATGCTGCAGGGGCGTTGGTCAATCCGAAAGGAAGAACCAAAAACTCATAATGTCCATAACAGGAGCTAAATCCCGTCTTGGACACATCCTCACTCCGAATCCTCAACTGATGATAACCAGATCGCAAATCAACCTTAGAAAAGACTGATGCATCCTGCAACTGGTCAAACAAATCATCAATACGAGGTAAGGGATACCTGTTCTTCACTGTCACTTGGTTTAGCTTCCTGTAGTCAATGCATAACCTAAGTGACCCGTCTTTCTTCTTGACGAATAAACAGGTGCGCCCCAAGGGGAAACACTAGGGCGAATAAATCCTTATCTAGCAACTCTTGCAACTGCTTCCTTAACTCGGCTAACTCCGCAGGTGCCATCCAATATGGAGCCTTTGAGATAGGAGAGGTGCCCGGAAGCAACTCTATGGTGAACTCTATCTCTCTATCCGGTGGCAATCCAGACAAATCATCAGGAAAGACGTCTAGAAAGTCCTGCACTACCTCGATCTCTGCAAGAGTAAGTGACTCATCAGCCTCTGGTACTAATACCACGCTGGCAAGAAAAGCGTCACAACCCTTGTTCACCATGCGCATCGCCTTCATGGCAGAGATGACCAACTTTCCCGCCAGTTCCTTGGCAAGGGATGAGAGAACTCATCCTCACTAGGAATGAGGAAAACAATCCTCTTCCCCGACAATCTACTAACGCATAGTGCTCCTCTAGCCAATCTAGACCAAGAATAGCATCAAAGTCCTTCATATTTAGCAAGAAAGCACCCTTCTAGGACTCTATCCTCGATGCACACAGGCAACGACGAATACACTTCCTAGTCGATACCGTACCCGCAGTGTGTGCACAGACAAGGGACTTCTAAATCCTCAGACTCCACGCCTGACTCTAGGGCTAACTGCCTAGCGAACTGCTCGGAAATGAACGAGTGAGTGGCACCCGTATCAAACAAAACCCGAGCGTGCACACCTAGAAGTAAAACCCTACCTTCGGTGACATGCTCCGCCTGCTCGGCATCCTCTCGCACTAAAGCAAACACTCGAGCTGGGGCTCGAGGCCTTCCTTGTCTTCCTATGGCTAGCACGGCTGCTGCTACCACTGCTGGGGGCTGGCGCTCCGTGCTGGACCCTTGCTGAAGTCTCGGATAGTCTTTGATCTTGTGGTCGCTACTTCCACACTTCAAGCACTTTCCCTCAACCATCCAACATTCAGGACTACCATGTGTCTTCCCACAATGCGGACACTCTTTTTCACACCAGGGGAACGTACAGAAGGTACCTGTGCACTGCTGGTTGTTACTGGTCATTGCTGTGTCTGGTACACGCTTTCTTCTTGTCTTGCCGCTGGAACGTAGCTGCAGGTCTCTTCTACGAAGCCTTCTTCTCTTCAAGGTATTGCTCCATCTCACCCTCCTGCCTACAAGCAGCTCTAAGTGCCTCGTCCAAGGTACGATGGTCAAACGCCACTAGCCTCGTCCTCAGTGATGGCTTCAGACCCTCACGAACTTCTTTGCTTTCCTGCGCTCATCTGCCACGATATGAGGTACATATTAGATAATTCTGCAAACCTGGCCTCATACTCGAGCACGGTCATGGAGCCTTGAGTCAAGGAGAGGAACTCCTGCTCCATCATGTCCTGGATATGCTCGGGGACGAACTTGGCCCAAAAGAGCCTCACAAACTCGTCCCAAGCAACATCAATCGCGCCGTCCTCAAACCATATACGTAGTAATGAAGCCCACCACACATCAGCTCTTTCCTGCAGTACACCGTTCGTAAGCACCATCTAAACAAATCTAACTTAATAGAACATACAAACATACAAAACTAACACATACCTGTAGCATGTAGGTGGATAATGTAATCTTATCCTCATCTGCACACCTGATAGCTCGAAGATCTTTTCAATCTCCCTCATCCAGCTCTCAGCTAGTAATGGATCGCTCTCCCCCTTAAAAGAGGGTGGCAGCATCGTCTTGAATCTTTCCATGATGGAAGGTCCACCATGGTCCTGAGCTGGAACTTGAGCCTGCTACATCAAACAACAATTAATACACATTCAACATAACATCATACGATTAAATAAAACAGCCTACACTTTGATCGATTATGCTAACCTGAGCCTCCAACTGAGCCTGGAGTGCAGCCTGGGTGTGGGCCTGCGTCTGCATGGCCTGCACCAAACCCTGCATGAACACTCCATATCCACAGGCGGCGGTGGGGGAAGTACAGGACTCTGTGGTGCCAGGCCTGCTGCTCCGCCCGCTCTTCACGTCTTGGCTCGTCCCCACGAGCAGGAGCACCGCCACGTCTACCACGCGAAGTCATGGCTGCAATAAATTTCAGCCATTATTAGAGTTACATTAATTTATTTCCTAACCATTTTCTTATCTATTTTTCATTCATTATTAATCAATTCTACACATGTGGACATTCCTATGTAGACTTGGCATGTAATGGGGATGATGACTTATATATATTCATGCGTAATCTCAACCGGGCGCTCTGATACCAATCTCTGCGACGACCCTCTTTATACCGGTGCGATCATAGAAATCCACGTCGGTATAATGAACGTCATCACAGTGGGACATTTACCCAAACAATAACATACGATTGAGATGCTCATAAATATAAATACAGAGTAGCTGAAGCAAAGAACTACTGTCTCATTTCATCATCCACATTTAACATACATGATCCAAATGACAATTTGAAGATAACTAAAGTCCACATAATAAAGTGCTAAAATTTAATACATAGTTTGTTCCTAATTACACAATGGTTTCATTACAATGCCTATACATACTAGTAAAACAAATGTCATGAGTGCAACTCCTCCGAACTACTCGCCACGCTCGAGTCACTCTCCGCTGTCTCCTCCACAATGTCGGGTCACCAACTACACCTGTACGCCGAAGCAAGGAGTGAGTCTAAAAGACTCAACAAATAACTCCATACACGTCATTCATGCATACGTCATATGGCATTTACATTCATTAGCATCAAATCAAGCATGTAGCAAGGTTAGACAATATTAAAGGCAACCTATCATGATATCTCTACAAAATTAAAACACATGGTACATGATTTATGCCATTCCAAATAAAGCTTCCTATCACATGCTTTCTACTCATTCAATCACATGGAAGCTACATTTCTAATTAAGCTACAGCATGGAAGCAACCACATATGGGATTCTCGCATACATAAAAGGAAAATGTTCCTATCATGGTTTCTACACATTCTTGCATATGTAATTTATCATCTCATATATACACCTTAAGGTTGCTAGTATAACATAATTTCACATTAACATATCATGGACCACAATTTCACAATTTAATATAATGGTTTCACATATTTACACAATTACTCATTCACATAGTTCTTTTTACACATTGCACATTTACACATATTCACACTACACAATTTACACATATCACATTCACATTTCACAATTTAGTGCCGTGACACATAGTCCAAACCACCATTAGAAGGACACATCACATAACACATACACATAGACGTCACCTAGGCAATACAGTGATGATTATTGGACTGCGCAGACCGGGAGAACAAGTCTCCACCCTAACCAGTGGTACTTGTCCACCTCTAGGATTTCATCCTAATGCCCTTAGGATCTTAACACATTGAACCCTCCCATGGGGACTTTTTCATGGTACGGTTCCACGGCCCTCTATGGAAGCAGTGTCACCATGGCACAGTCTTACACATTACACATTCCGATTTTAACACACATATTACACATCATCAAATCATATTCATGATAGCATGCATTTATCACATGTTTTCACATGGGAATTTCATAATGCACTTTACGGTCATCCAGATATCATGAAATTTTAACTACACACTAATTGCAGGTTCATGACCTCACATACAAATTTTCTGATTTTTATGAGTCATATTACATTTTCAGAAATTAAAACATTCATTTTCATGCCATTCATAATTCAATTTATCACGGAACATAACATGAATATCCAGTTTGACAGTTCACAGCCCTGAACCTAACATACACATCATCATAGGAATTTTTCCCCGGATTTATTGCACAACACACAATTTACTGTAAATTTTTCAAATCCTACGCATGTCTTCTATTTGTAAAATAGAAATTACAGTATATCCCACAATCATGGAAAAATTCTCAAAATTTCAGGGCATGGACTGATATGTATATACACGGTTTAGAAAAATTTAGGGCATTCCATTCTTCAGGGATCATGTAGACAATAGGTAAACATGCATAATCCATTTTCCAAGCATGTATTTCAATAAGTCTAACAATTCATGCCATTCACCGAAAAGCACAGAAAATTCTACACACATCACATTGTCTATTTTACATAACATATACGATTACGTTATATCCTCATGCAGAAACACTTTGGAATTTAATCATATAGAAGGGAGAACAGCTCACTGTTCTGCCCTGAAGAACTTAACGACACAGTCTGGCCGTTAATGGAGCTTAACGACAACATCGTTGGCCGTTAATAAAAGATCTTAACGGCAAGGGGTCTTGCCGTCAAGTTCAGGTCTGTGCAAAAACACAGACCCGAGCTCCAAAAGAAAGAGAAGTGTGAGGATCCAGGACACGAGGAAAATCTATAAAAATGGTAAAACCCTACTAGACACCTACATGGACGAAGTGTATGGGTTACTTGCCTCTAAATAAATCTTCAAAGGGATCAAAGGTGTTGTTGAAGCTCTCCTTGGGCAGTCCCAAGAAGCCTCCAAAGGGCTCTCCTCCGGGTTCTGAGTCGATCTCCACAGCAGGTTGGAGTTGGGGAAACCTTCCTCTAGGCTCCAGCTAGTTGCCAGTTGTTGTAGATCGCCGGATGAAGCTCCAAACTGCTGGATCTGAGCTCTCAAAGCTCAGGTTTTCTCACAGGGCTTAGGGTTTCTCTCCTTCTCTTTGCAAAGAGCCAAGAGAGGCTTTTCTAGTGCAGAAAGGGTTTAGCTTATAGGAGAAGGGGTTTGGGATATCCCGGAGAGGTGATGGGATGGCCTGATAGCCGTTGGGACATCTCCCCAATGGCTGGGCTTGCTTGCCCCCGGAATTACGGGGTCTGCAACGCATGCAGGTCAGAGATATTAACGTCCACATCCATGACCGTTGACTTAAGTATTAGCATCCATCGAGGTGGACACTGACTTAGCCTAGACGTCCATCCATGTTGACGCCAATTTGGCCCTTTGGACAGAACTTAAAACATGCAGAAACCATGCTTAACTTATACATATATATACTATCATGTACACACTACCACCATGCAATTCATACACTATTTACAACTAATTATACACATGCACACATAAGTATATCTAGTTAATACGTACGTAGATATGTACATCTATGCATACACAAGCATGAATTTTTTCACGTAAAAGTAATACAATAAAATTTCGAGGGCCTTACACAATGTCTAAGGGTTATTGATGTCGAAAAAGTAATCGATGATTAGGCAGGACAGTCGATGTTTGAGACAGTCAATGTCTAAGGGGAATCGATGTTTAGTACAAAGCAATCGATGTGATTTAAAATGGTAATCGATGTTTCAAAGATAAGGAAATCGATGTTTATGCAAGATAATCGATGTTTATGAAGACAATTGATATGACAATCGATGTTTAAAGAGAATCGATGTCTAAGGTAATCGATGTGAATGCAATCAATGTTTGAAATAGTAATCGATTTTGGACATAAAACAGTAATCAATGTGGACAAAAAAATCATAATTGATGTGTACTTAAAAGGATTAATGAATGTCGACTAAAAGGAGTAATCTATGTTGACTAAAAACCATAATCGATGTGGACATCGATTGGAGAAGTTGGAGTGAAATCACACTTCGACTTCTGAAAAGTCAGAGTGAAAGATATATATAACTTCGACTTCTCTAATGGACTTAGAAAAATTCTGGAATACTTATAGTGGTGATCCTTGATGTAATTTTTATTTTCTTTGAGTTTCCTATTGACGACTTAACCAAAATGATGTTAAGGTAAATACTCATAATTTAAATGAATATAGAAATATTCTGATGAGTTTTGTTATCACCAAAATATATAATCATGAAGATAAAGGAGTCAACATTAATGTCAATCCCTTTGACGTCCAGGTTGACTTCAAGCCAAGTTTTTTGAGTTCCTTTTCTTCTTCTGACAACAGTTTCTATTGTCGTCTAGTTATTGTTGACGTCCAGGATGTTGATGTCAACATGTTCTTCACTGAATTTCCTTATTTTGCTCTATTGATGACGTGATCAGTCAAGTTTCCTGTTGACATCATCCACTGTTGACATCAACTTCTGCATTTTCCAGTCTGACTTTTACTCTGAAACTAACTAGTTTCTTTAGATAGGTATGGTAATTAGAGTCATGTTAGGGCAAGGATCTTACCCCAGTCATGACCCACGAGCTCTATATATATATGGGGCCACTTCGTTTAGGGGAGATCTTTGTTCAAATTAGGGTTTTGGTTCTCTTTGAGAGAGGAGAGAGAGGGTAAGTCTGTGAGAGAGAAAGAGGAGAGATCGGCTATATTGCTACTTGTTCGAGGTTGTTGCCATGAAGAGAAAGCTTCCACGACGTGAGAGGAAGGCTCTGGAAGTGGATAAAGTGGTCGGTTCATGCACAAGAAGAAGGATTTGATCGTGCTTGGAGGATACTTCTTTAGGTGCCAAAGAGGGCTTCATCGACTTAATTCACATGTTTTGAGTATTTTTTGAGGCAAGTAACTTAGTGTTTCTCTCTGTTTACTTGTCCTATAGGGTTTTCCAATTTTTCTATATTTTTAGAAAAATATTTTCATGTTATTTTCCATGATTTCTTGCCCCTGAGATGCACTATGTGCTGTCAAAAAGTTGACGGCAACAGATGTTGACGTCAAGTTCATCTTGTCTAGACATTTACTGTTTCGCCATATGTGATGATTCTATGGATTCCGTGACAGTTTTTGGGTTCTTTTCATTCTATCTTGAGGTGTCAACTATCATAATGTGATTGGATAACCTTAGAATTATTTTTGTTAATTATGGTAATTATTTGAATTTTTATTTATATGAAAAAGCATGTGAACACTTGATAATTTGATTTGCAGGAAGCATGCATGTTATAAAAATTGTTAAGTGATGTACCTCAGTTGTCTAGGCTCCTGTAAGTATTATTTAGGGTAGGTTGACCTCGTTTTATTTCTGTTCATGAAGAATTAGTACTTTTGTGAATAATAACATGATTTTTTACTTTAATTGAAAAAAAAATAGTTTTACTCTTCTAAAAATTTTGTAAAATTTAAAATATGTTCTATATGGTACATTCATTCCGCGGAAAAAATTTGAGCATGATCTGATTACTGTACAATTAGTTATGATTTTTTGGAATCTTGATATCATGTTTTGATAATAACTCTCAAATTTACTTTAAAACATGATTAGCATCATGATTAAGTGATGTTTGCTACTTCTTAAGATTAACCTGAGTATTTGAAAGTGATTAGTATATGTTTCATGTTATATGTGTGCATGTGCATGGAAAGAGAGAGAATATATGATATGTGTGTATGAAATAATGTGTTAATGTGAAAGATGAAGTTGTGCCAATGAGACATTGCCACCTTAGATTGCGTGGAGCCGTATTGTAATAGTGTCCCTACAAGAAGGCTAAATCATGTTTGTGATACCCGCGGCAACGAGTCGTATGAAATCTAGAAGTGGACAAGTTCCACTTGTAATGGTGGGAAGGCTTCCCCCAGTTCTGCACAGAAACTAAGACTTGATTGCTTTTACCTGATCATTAAGTATGTGTATGTGATAGTATGATCTTTCTAGTGGTGGTTTGGATTGTGTCTCAACTTGTGTAAAAGTTAAAGTGATTATGTAAATGTGTAAGTGATAAGTGACGTGTGATCATGACACGTGGTATGTCCAAAGTGAAAGTGTTATTTGATTGTGAATGTGAAACGTGAAAGTGAAATGTGAAAGCCATGTGAAAATAAGTGTAAGTGAATGTAAATGTGGCAAGTAAAAGAATAAGTGTATGTAAGCAAAGGTAAGACTGCATGTGTTAATGTGTTCCATGTTTGAAGATAATCATGATATCATATTTAGTGACATGTGTAGAAATAAATTTAATTATACTCATGAGTTAGTGTTATATTGATAAGCATGTTAGTGATTCCATATTTAAGTTATCCATGTTTCCATGTTTAATGTTATAGCATGAGCATAAGCATGTGTTAGTTAAATTGTTATTTGCTAGTAAGTTAATGTGAATGTGATAAATAGACTTGTTAGAAAATATGTGTGGTAAGTATGTGATTTGCAATTCTAGGTTGCTTGCTAAGTCTATTACGTAGACTCACTCTTACTAAAATTTCAGGAGACTAAGAAGCCGAGGAGTTAGCGAGACCCAATGTGGAGCGTGAAGAGTAGATTGAAGATTTCTATCTTAGTACTTAGTATGTGATGTTATTATAATATAAACTTTCGATTATTGTACTTGGAGATTGGCTATATGATGAGTTATGTTAGGTTATCTTATTTCTTTTGCTTGGATTATATAGACAGTGGTATGTGAATTATAAAGTTAATGGAATAAGAGTTGTTCATTTTTCATTATAATATTTTTCTCTAGTTATGTATTTCTCAAACTATATAACTATCGTTGGGGTCTTCTCCTCTGTAGCGACTCGCTCTCGTCGGAGGTGAGTTGATATAATTGTATCGAGTAGAAGTGGGGTGTTACAGATCTATTTTTGAGGAATTAGTTTCATATCTGTTAATAATAATTGTCTCTCCAGAAGTTATCAACATTTTTACATTTGGTGCATTTAAATAGATCTTCAATCTTTCGTAAATGTCCAAACTTCTTCTAAATTCGGCATTAAGGGGTTGACATATTTTTTGGATAATTTTTTCTTATATCTTCTTCCTTTGTCTTGGACTTTTTTCATGGATTTCTTCTGTCTTGAATTGCTTCTCCTAGATTGTTGTTGTTTTGATGAATATCCTTTAATGTTATCCTTCTTTAACTCTCCTCTTTTGTCTAATAATGATATATTTGATTGAAATTGCTCCAAACTCTAATGAGAAAATCTGTTCATTCTTTACTCATGCGCCTTTAGAGAAACCATTAGTTCATGCATAGAAAACTTTGATAAATCCTTAAATTCTTCAATGGCAGCAACAATATGATCAAACATGTTTGGATGACTTATCATTCAAACATTTTCAACTATATTTTTTTCTTCAATTTTATCCTCATATCTTCTAATTTGATTAATGATGTCGACAACTCGCGTAAAAATGATTGAATAGTTCCATTATCTTTCATCAGGATATTATCAAACTCACTCTATAGTGATTGCAACTTAATGAAGATTAACTTTAATGACCCTTAGAATTCTTTGGTTTAGAAGATCTCAAACATCTTTCAAACTTGTGGACACCATAATATGGGGAAAGATAGATTTGCTTACCTCTTGTTAGATGAATGATAATGCCTTTGCATCTTTCTTTTTGTTCTTTTATAATTCTTTTGCTTTGCGAATGCTTACGATGAAAGACTTGCCGCGTCCTCTAATGTCTTGTATCCTCTTTCAAAAGAGTGATGGTAGATGCTGCCATGATTTAAACTTAAGGGAATGGAGGCTGTGGCTCTAATAAAAAAATGTTGGAGTAATGAAATGAGCACAAGATTGATGAAAGGAAGTTTGTATTGAAGACTAGGTATAAATACAATATGATTTCTCACAAGGTGAAAAGAGGATCAACATTTTGTGGTGGAGTGTACAAGAAGAAGCAGTAGATGCTCTTGAAGAAAACGAGAAAGGAGGTAAGGCTTGTTTTCGTAAGAGAAACAATTTTGTAACATCATTTGATAGCACATTAAAATAACAACACCATTAAAACTATGCCACATCAACAATTGAAATAAAAAATTAAAAACACCTCATAAATGATGAGGTTGTGGTGCATTTTGATTGGTATGTTATTTTAATGTGTTATCAAATGGTATTACTAGTGGGCAAGTTTGATAATCAGATAAGCTACCTGTAAGACGAATATCATAAGATAACATCTGATAGCCACCCTTTACTTTGGTACAACATTTGAAGGTGTAATAATTTTGTCACATTGATCATTTTATGTCATATCAAGACTATTAATGAGATAACTTTATGTCACATCAAGATCATTATTGAGATTTATCTCCACTTTGAGATATTTTGAGCCCCTTATAAGCACATATAACTTTATCAGCTTAAAAATGAGAGTTAAACTTATCAAGACTTATCATCAATAAGTGCTGGTAAGTATTTGATAAACTATCTGATTTATCTAAACGACAACAATTATCAAAGATGATAAACCCCTTTTAGGACTTATTTACTTATCAAACCTATAAACTATTTTTTGGAAAGTTTCCGTAAAGGGGATGGCTTTTGAGTGGGACTGGGGCTTTTCTTGGTGTTACCCATTGTTGCTCCCCAATGGGTACTATTTATAGGGTTCCGTGTCGGCGGAGTGGAGCCTTTTGGTTTTATCTTAACCCTTCACGTGGTCTAGATCATTCATGCACCTGCCATTTATTAACACACAGGTACTATATATTTATACTATTTTTTATTCAAATCAAGCAACATGATTATTTTTTCATCAACTATTAAAAACAATGAGTTCCTACAAGTATAACTAGGAAAATATCCACACTTATTGACTATATATAATAAGTTATTAGGGTCCATATTTGTTTTACGTATACATGTACGTAGTAAAATATTCATTCTATTAATATAAAATTATTCTAGCATATTGCTATCGAACTAATGCGGTAGAATATATAAGAAGCCTTTTCGTTGTTCACATTTCCTATACAATGAAGAACCACGAGAACTCTTTTTCCAAATAGTGTAAATTCACGGGTAACAACATTTTGGTGAAATAGCTAGGATCATATGTTTGCAATATATTAGAAAAAATATATTAAAGGAAATCATGGGTGCAAATTTGTATATAAAGGAACATGTAAATTGAAGATATTTTCATGTTGAAAAAAGTTCGTAACATATAAGAAAATAAAATACTAACCACTTTCTCCAGTTTGCAAAATATGTGAAAGCCCGCTACCAAATAAAATATGGAAAAATTGGAGAACCTAAATTTGTCAACGAGTTGTTGTAATAGGATTACGTGAACTTTTGCCCACCAAAGTCCAATGTTGACTTAAATGCAATTCCAACGTAGACATTTTAGACGATTCATCGAAATGAGAAATATTTTTGGTGTGCACAATATGGCTTATTTAATGAGGTTGTGTCATATTTTAAGATTTTTTAAAAAAATAGAGGTGTGGAGAGGATAATTAAAGTTTGAAAAATATATTATATAACTCTAATAAATGTCATATCTAGTGCACACAAAAGATTTGCCCAAATATTTTTGAGAATGAGAAACCATAGTCCAATTAAATTGAATGATTAGAAAAATAAAATTTTAAGATAAAAATAATTAGTATACTTGAGAATTACATTTTTTCATGTATTTTTTATTTTCATTAGATAGATATAATGCGCGGCTAATATATTGACCAGTAAAAAGGTTATATAAGTACATGAGAAAAAAATAATTTTTAAGTGTAATAAACTTTCTTTTTTAAGACTTGGTAGTCATTCTCAGGCTAGATTCTACTTATTAAATACTCTCGTAATTATTGAATTCACCTTATTATTTGATTGATTGAACCATCAGAATTGAAAAGAGACGATTAAACGTCCACCTAACAAAGTTTGTTCTACTTTGAAACAGTCAAAAGGTAATAACTAATAAGCGATATTTATAATTTCTAGTGTGCTGAAACGTGGAAGACTAGGCTTCTCTTCCCATCTTGGACCGCACTTTGACGTTGTGCAACGAAACTTCCTGAATCAAATCAGTCATGTTCTGGTAGGAAGACCCTGCCACCTCCATGGCCTTTCTGGCCTTCTCCCCCAGCTCCTTGGTCCTCTTCCTTCTCTCCTCCCCCTCCTCCCCTCCGTCCATCAGCTTCCTCACGGATTCCTCGACGGCTTCCCTCTTAACCATTATTTCATCACCCATCAGCATAGTCCGGGTGTTCACCCCGCGGCGACACCGATGCCCAGCACGCTCACCATGAACCTCTCGTTCAGGAACTGCTCAGCAAAGAACGGCCAGGTGAGCACCGGCACCCCTGCGCAGATGGCCTCCAGGCACGAGTTCCACCCGCAATGGGTGACGAACCCACCCACCGCCGAGTGGGAGAGGATCGCCACCTGCGGCGCCCAACCCCTGATGACGAAGCCTCTCCCCTCCGTACTCTCCTCGAACCCCTCGGCGAGCCACTGCTCCAGCGCCGGCGACTGCTCTCTAGGTTTGATTACCCAGACAAACGGGTGGTTCGAGGCCTTCAGCCCCTCCCCTATCTCGACGTGCTGGGACGGCGAAATGTACGCCACGCTGCCGAAGCTGGCGTAGACGACGCTTCTCGGCGCCATGGAGTCGAGCCAGGCCAGGCACTGCAGACCGTCGTCCGAGGACTTGTTCCCCCTGACAGCCTTCACGGAGACGTCTTCGTTCTTGTTGTAGAGGCACACGGGTCCTATAGCCCAGGCCTTCTTCCCGATGGCTTTCTGGTAGCCCTCGATGTAGAGAGACTCCATCTCGTGGAAGCTGTTGACAACCACACCATGGCATGCTTCATCTGCTGTCAGCATCTCGTTCCAGAGCCTCTCGGACTCAGGATCTTGGCGGAAAAACGGAGATTGGCCCTTGGTGATCTCGATTCGGTGAGGCAGTCCGGGCACCATTAGGGGCTTTGTGTCGTCGTTCACCTCGTCGAACAGTGTGCTGGAGCGGATGTTGCGCATACACAAGAGGGGGAAGCAACCGGTGCCGTGGAAGATGAGCCTCGGCACGCCCAGCTCGTCCGCGACCCCCTGCGTCCACAGGTGCCACATGTCGGACACGATGCAGCTCGCCGGCGGCTGATGCGGCTCCCGGAGGCGATCTAGCAGCGGCTCGCGAAGCAGCCCGCAGGCTCGGAAGAACGCGGGGGTCAGCTCTAGCGACGGAAGGAGGTCGACGTTCTCACAGCCCTCCGGGAGGCCCGCCTCGGCACAGGGGAACCTGAGCTCGAGGAACCCGATGGGCAATCCGGCGGCCTCGGCACGGTCGATCACCATCCGGATTCGCGCAGCGTTGACGGGCGTGGTGACGAAGGTGACGGTGACGCCGCGCTCGGCCAGGAGGTGGGCGATGTCTACCATGGGAATGGTGTGGCCTTGGGCGGGGAGTGGCACCAACACGAAGTGGGGGATGGTGAGGCCATCCATGGGAGTTGGCTCGGGCATTCTGCTATGGAACGCGGAGATGGAACACCGGTGGGTGTAGGAGGAGGTAATCCATAACTGGACGACAAGGCTCCCTTTTATGACCCCGCTAGCTCTGGCCTTCCGGTTTGGATGGGGTTTGTCACATCATGATATGGGTATTATAATAATATCCCATATCATGATCACCTAATCCTAAGGGTTAGGTAGCAAACCCCCCTCCCCGCGTTGAATTTGCAAGTCTTGTTGCAAATTTTTAATTTACAACAAGACTTTTTCTTTGTAGAAAATCATCGAGAGGAAAGCCCTATTTTTGCTCACCTACCTTGTCTCTGGGCCGCTGACTAGCATGTTATAAAGGGACGCCGAAAAGGTCTCCCATGCCCTTTGAAAACGAAATAAGATAGAGAGGGATGAGAGCAGTTGAGATGATGAGAAATTTTGTACACCAAAAAATGTGTACTAAATTGGATATATTTATTAGAGGCATGCCACTTGTGGTGGTTTGAGGACTTTTTATGTCACTTTCACTTTTACTTTTTCAAGCTCCTACAGATGAATGTGTCACTTTAATACACACTAAAATATGCATTATAGAAGATGGAGAAGGAAAGGGGTCTTTTTTTTTTCTTATAGGTAGGGGAAAGTATCATAATTGATGCAGAGGGTTCTCGGTCGATGTTGAATAAGTGTCGAGCTAGAGCTCGGCTAGTCCGACCTTCGACTCATCCCACAGCCCAGTGCGACAAGCCATATAAGGCAGGAGCCCAATCAGCGTCCAACACGTCAGCTGAACCCTCAGGGCACAGCTCACCAGATTGCAGAATGCACGTAGGCCACGTCCTCTGACCCTGCGCGTTCGACAACCACGGTCGTGAAGAACGCAGTCCCGATAATCCCGCCAGCCATTTTTATTCATACGCCAATGAGAAAAGCAACAGCTCCGACGGGAATTACGAGGATACCCAGCTGTCAAATAAGCACCTTAGTTTTACAAAAGAAGGAGATACTCTATCCAAAGATACGCAATCTCTAAAACTGAAACGACTGACTTCAAAACCCCCGAGCTGACTTGATCGTCGGAGTGTCTACCCACCGAGGAGCCTCGGTGGTCTTGCAGGTCAAGAGCTCGGCAACTCTTCCGTCATCACGCCATCCTCCCTTGGGTCTTCACGGCTTGAGCCGACCCCGTTGCTCCAGCAGTAATATTTTAGCGCTGTCTGTGGGAAACTCTTACAAAAAGCTTCTATGGCACGTGTTACCCAGCTAGCAAGCCCAGAGGGGGGTGCATGGGATTCTTAAAATTATTGAGAACCTAAAAATCTGTTCATAAAATAGTCACACAAAACACACTTCGATAGTTGTTAGGGTTAGTAAAGGTAAGCAACAAACACATAAAGGCAATCACAATACACAAGGATTTATCCTGGTTCGGATCCCCTCTCCTTAGGAGTCCTACGTCCAGTCCCTGAGCAATACCTCAAGTTTTCACTACCCAAGGGTACAGTCCCCCTTATGGACCCTTACACGCCCAGCCGCAGCTGGTCTTCTCTTCACAACCCGAAGAGGAATTACAACAACTTGGATACCACCAAGTCTTCCTTCTATACGAAGGGAATACACACCCTGGAACCCCAAGTCTTCCTTCAACACGAAGGGAAGTAAGCACGAGAATGTGGAAATGAAAACAAGCCCCTAGATCAAGCTTATACAATGCTAGATCTGAAGCTAATACTGAGAAAGAAAGGATCTGCAGAATTGATCTCTCTCAGTACTAGAAGTTATCTCAAGGATCTACACTAATCTCAGAGAGCAAGAGCTAGAACAGATGTGAGTGAAAAACTTGGCTCTTCAGTTTTCTCACAGAAGACTTGAAAAATCGTTGTAAGTGTTGTCTATCAATTCAAGGTTTTTTCTTCTAGAGGTTCAGTCTTCTTTATATATCTTCTATTTGAAATTTGAATGTTGAAGTGCCTGTTGTCTCTAAGCTTTTGTTTACGTTAGACTGCATGTCACTGTAGAGCTTCTTGTTTGACAATCTTTAGCTTTCCATGCATGCAACAAGAGAGAGGATCTTCTTTAATGTCCGTTATCTTCCATATTGTCCAACATTGTATTGAGATGTGTTGTCAGAGACCTGCACGCATTAAATGCTAAAACGATAGACAGCTAGCCTGTCTCTTGTTGTCAGTCAACGTTAGATTGATTTTATATCAAAAAGGAAGTTCCATTCTATTCTTCTAAAAAGATGTTTACAGTGTAAGCATGGAAATAGAAGATATCATTTGCATGCACTGCAGTGATACGTTCAGTCATAATAAATGCATGGTTGTCAGAAATATATACGTGAAGACCTTGACTTTTCAACGAACTCAGAAATGAGTTCAAATATCAAATCGTTATATTCCATGAAATCGTTACATACATGACTTATGAAATCGTTATGCAAATGAGTTGATATCAATGTAAATCATTGTGCACTTCTAAGCAAACCGATGCATATACAAATCGTTATATTGACAAATCGTTATGACTCTATAAGCAAATCGTTATGAGCAAGTTGTCAGAGAAAAACGATGTGAGCAAATCGTTGTTTATTGTATCGAATTGTTACGGCGACTAAGTCGTTATGTAACTAAACGAATCATTACAATGATAGAGTCGTTGTGTAACTTATCGAATCTTTACAAGGATGAAGTCGTTATGAGACTTAACGAGTCGTTGTGAAACCGAAATCGTTGTGAGTGCAAATCATTGTTCTCTCTTGAGAAATCGATGTGAGAGCAAATCGTTGTTCTCACTTATCAAATCGATGTGAAGACCAAATTGTTGTGAAAGTAAATCGTTGTTCTCACTTATCAAATCGATACGAGAGCAAATCGTTGTTCTCACTTAAGAAATCGATGTGAGAGCAAATCATTGTTCTCACTTAAGAAATCGATGAGAGAGCAAATCGTTATGAACCAAGTCATTACGCTTTCTTAGTGAATCGTTGTGAGGTCGATGCAATCACTTAGCAAATCGTTATGGAAGCAAATCGTTATGCTTTCTCGAAATCGACCAGACACTTATGAAATCATTATGATACCCGAAATGATAGAACATATAGCGAATCCTTATGTGTATGAAATCGTTATGATAGTAAGGAAATCGTTATGATAGAAGAAGAAGTCGTTACAACATACAGAAAATCGATGTGTACTTAGAGAAATTTCATGCTTTGAACTTACATTGCTACATAGTAAATGATACTTATGCATTTAGCTTGTTATTCCTTGTTTCATTTCCTATACTCAAATCTCATAGAAAATATGTTAGATTAAACTTTGTTTTAGTTTTGTTAATCATCAAAATAATTTATAATTAATTTAAATTACATGGGGATAAACTGATCATCAATCTCCCTCTTTTTTGTGATGATAAAACTTAACAAGGATCATAGATGAACTGAAATGAATCTAAACGAAATTGCTGAAATATAAGAGATATATTTCAGAAGTACTATATTTCTCCCCCTTTTTGTCATTAAGCAAAAATATATAAGAGTGACACAAAGAAGAGAGAAAAGAATAAGGAGAACATGGGATCATTTTATTCAATTTTGACTGGGTATAGGAAGATAGAAAGCAGGAGACAGAAGAGAGGCATAATGAGAAATGACTTCCCAAGCCTTTTCTTCCTGCTTCTCAAAATATAGCCTAAAAATACCAGGTTCTAGAGAATAGGAAGGTCCCATGGTAGGAGCCATCCTGGCAAGATGACGAACCAGCTACTCATCTAAGAACTGAGCATACCGATCTCAATCAAGGGAAACTTTAAAGAACGGAATCTTCCCAAAACTGGCACAGGCTAGGAACTGATCCATAGAGACTGGATAGAAAAGCTCCTGGTGCTTCAATTCTAGCCGCATGGCCACATACACCTTATACCTTTCAACCCATGTCTGATAAGGATCATGAACAAGGTGAATGGAATTCATGTCCATAAATGTGGCAGCTGAAAGTGGAGGTTTACCTTCCCTGGCCTGAGATACATTCAGATCAGTAAGCTGCTGAGTAGATAGGGGATAGAATCTGGCCACTCTGTAGGAGAGAGTCTTTCACATTTAGACAAAAGAGGGGCGAGGACATCAGCATTGACATGGCCCTGGTGATATTCTCTGAACAAAAATCTGTGAAAGGCAACCAGATGACCCTTCTGCACTTTGATTCTTCCCATGACTCTAGCTAAACGCTCAAAAAATAATTGAGCCAACAGCTGATTCCATGACCAGAGAGTGAAGAGGGGGAAGAAAAACAACATCAGGTAGCTCGAGGGTGGCAAAATCAACCTGGATAGCTTCAGTGTGAGCTTCTACAGACCCCAGAGCACTGATAGCCTGCTTGAACTGACCAAGCTGAATTTTCGGGGAGATGATGGAGATACTGGTAGTCATTGAACATTTGAAAGTACTGGATCATCTTGATTTCCTTTTGTATGAAGGAGCCCAGGTGTCCTTGTGAAGGATTTGGAACCATTCTGATAAGGTCAAGGAATGATCCCGAGGAGGGAACCTGGCTGATTTGGCAAGAAGAAACTTATTGTACAAAGTCTTGTGGCCCCGAGCCCACTGCTCTTCAATTTTGGACTCAGCTAGAGAGAAGATTTTTGATTTTTCAGATTTTGAAAGAGGGGTGTAAGGCAAAATGACAGTAAGATGATTGGTAAGATTTAGGTGAGGAAGATTAAAAATAGTAGCATAAGCAAATTTCTGAAAGAATTCTCTATAGAGTGGTTTATTTTTATTGTCCACTGTTAGAGAAAACCACAGAGGTAGATAACAAGGGTCAGAAGAAATAGAAGAGGTGGAGGTTATTTTGCATTTCTTAGGAGCAGGGATAGAAGAGCCTGTCCTATGAACATGAGGGCCAACCTTCAATACAGAGCGGAGAATGGCTTCTTCAAACTCATCTTTGATGTCCCTAAGAAAGGGAGCATCAATCTGAGCACTCTCCGGAATAATTGTAATGAAGGAAGGAGGAGTAGTAGGATGAAGAAAAGAATGTGAGGTAGAAGGAGGTATATCTGTTGGTCCAAAGAAGAGGGACCAGAGGATGAGGAGGCTCCAGCTGATGAGGAGGCTGGAGGAATAGGAATGTGAGTGGTGGAGGCAGGAGATGAAGAGGACTGTGAAGGAAATGGAGTAGGTGAAGAGATGTTTCTGGGTAGTGGTTGTTTGAAAGTAGGTGGAGCTGGAGGTGCTGTGGAGGATGAAGGTGGTGAAGGAGGAGCTGGTGTTTGAATGGGAGAAGGAGCTGGGGGCTCAGGAGCTACAGCTTCTTCTTCTACCCTGACATGATCAGCTTCAGGAACCACTGGCCCGGTTGGCCCTGACAGATCCTGAGCTGGCCCACTTAGCCCAGATTCTTCAATTGTCACCTGATCAACAATTACTGGCCCTGATGGCCCTGAAGGCCTAGACTCCTCTGCTGAAACAGGCCCTGATGGCCTAGCAATCTCTTCATTTGCATCCTCAGAAGGCTGAGGAGCAGGTGGTGTGGGAGCAGGAGGTGTTAATGCTCATACCTCCTTTAGAATGTCTGACAAAAGAGTCTTCATGCTTCCCATTTCCTTGTTCAACCACCTTACTGCATTCTTCACCATGCCCATTTATTTTGCTGCCGAAGCTTGGCTCATAAAAATAGAATTAACATCCGATTGCACAGAGCAAAGTATTTCACCTTGGGCATCTAACCTTTCAATCACAGGCTTCCGGTTAATGTCAAACGTCTGTCTTTGTGGCCTCTGAAATGGTGCTTCTGCAAGGAGAGGAATCTCTGAAGCAACTTCCTTTCGTTTCTTACTTGCCCTAGCAACGGGCTCCTCAAGATCATCATGAGCATCTTGACAATCTGAATCAGAAGAACTGGAAGTTACTCCTTCTTGAAAATCATTTACTGGAGATTTTTCAATTCTCTCCCCCTGAGACTGACCTTCTTTCTCACCTAAAATCTCCCCTTCAGCAGAGGAATCTTCCATCTGAACAACATTGTGGCCTGATGCCACAGCTTCATCTTCCTGATCTTGCTCCCCCTGAGCAGGAGCATCTTCTACTACCACCACAAGGAAAAGCGGGATTACCGATGGATATTTCCGACGGATTTATTGCCGTCGGTATTTCCGACGGATATTCCGACGGAAATATATCTGACGGAAAATACGTCTGAAATTCCGACGGAAATTAATCCGTCGGAAATATCCGTCGGTAATTCAAGAATACCGACGGATATTCCGACGGATATATTTCCGTCGGAATATCCGTCGGTAAACCCGCTACACCCTCCCCGCGAAACCCCCCTCTTTCCCGCTCCCTCTCTCTTCCCCTCTCCCGCTCTCTCTCTCTCTCTTTCTCTCTCTCTCTCTCTCTCTCTCTCTCTCGCTCTCTCTCTCTCTCTCTCGCTCTCGCCCCCGGTCGCCGACGACGGTCGCCGCCGCCGCCGCTCGCCTTCGCCGGTCGCCGCTCTCCGCCGGTCGCCGCCGTCTCGCCGCCTGCCGCCGCTCGCCGCCGGCGCTCCCTTCCCGGTGAGTAGCTCTCCCCACCCCCGCCACCGTCCTCCGGCCTCCCCCCACCCCCCCCCCCTCCCCCCCTGTGCGATCCCCCCCTCCCCCTGCACTCGGCCCCCCTCCCCCCCACCCGGCCCACCTCCCCCCCTGCGCGGTCCCCCCCCCCCCCCCCCGCCCCCCCTGCACGATCCCCCCCTCCCCCTTTGCACTCAGCCCCCCTCCCCCCCACCCGGCCCCCCTCCCCTTCCCACCCCCCCACCCGGCCCCCCTTCCCCTGCACTCAGCCCCCCTCCCCCCACCCGACCCCCCTCCCCTTCCCACCCCCCCCACCCGGCCGTTGGGATGCTAATATCTGTGTCTTATGCAATATAGTTGATATTTTGCCAGTAGGTCATTTTAACGTCATGCTTATTCTCATCCTAACCTTTTCTAGAAGTCTCAGTATCGCTTAATGTAAATGTACAAACACTATTTTCTGTGGACATTATGGACATTGATTGATTGTTGCTTTTCTTTTCTGTCTTTCGCGATGTTGTTATGAAATATCAGAGTTACTTTCAGTGCATTTATTAGCCGGGAGACATTTTTCTCCTGATTAGAAAGACCATAGTTCATTTGTCAAGGATAGGCTGCTTGTGCAAATGAGACGTGTTCGTGTTCGTAGTACTTCCATTGTCATCATTAACAATTATCACTAGATCCTTGAGAAGGGACAGGAATTTTCTCCATTCGCCAACTTCAAGTTTGTCTTTTATCTATTCTTGTCACAGTTTACTGCGGACACTGTATTTTCTCAAGGTGTTAAGACTTTTGGGATGCTAGAAGGATAAGAAAGCTTTTTTTCACTGCATTTTTCCACTCCATTGATTCAGTAAAATGTTCCTTAGAAGAATTGGTGCAGTGATTTAAAAGTTGGCCAACTGACAGCCTAGGCAGGCCAACTTGTCAGTTTGGGGCCTTTGACTGCCTGGGCAGTTCCTGACTCTTCATATTTCTGCTGTTTTTGACCATACTTTATTGATTGAATGTCCCTTGTGCCCTTGTATAAGTTGCATCTTTCTTTCTTCTTCTTACCCTTATCTGTCTTTTTGAGCAATTGCCAATTGTACTCAGCCCCCCTCCCCCCCACCCGACCCCCCTCCCCTTCCCACCCCCCCCCCCACCCGGCCCCCCTTCCCCTGCACTCAGCCCCCTCCCCCCCACCCGACCCCCCTCCCCTTCCCACCCCCCCCACCCGGTCCCCCTACATATTGTTGATGTGAATGGTATTTATCGTTTTAAAGTTGAATAACTTGATAAATAAAATGATGTAAGAACATTGATTGACTGTTTAAATCTAAGCTATGATACTTGGATTCTTGGATACACTAACATCTAAGATGTTAAATGGTCTTAAAACTGGTGCTAAAAGGGAGATAAACCCCCTTATCTCATTATCAAACTCCCTTTCATGTTTTGGTTATGCATGTATACCTCTTATTTTAATTAGTTTGGGAGTGATCTAAAGAGGGATAGTTACAAAAGGGTGTAACTTTTAATTAGAGTTATCAGCTTTTGTCTCTAGTTTGATATCATTTACATTAAGGGGGACACATGGTTTTCTAAGGAAAAAAATGCATCATTATTGAGTTATCTCTAGGAACAACTTTTATCCCGCTCCATGGTGGGATATCTACCCCCTTTAATAGCCCTTTAACCATGTATAAAATATCTCCAGGCTTATTCTAAATTGATTATCAAATTGGGTTAAAGTTTATCACCCATGTTAAGTAGGGTGCAAAACCTTTTAACAGGTTATCAAAACCCGCCATAATAAGAGGATCAGGTATAAGTAAATCTGGTATAGGCTATTTATGTTTAGGGGATTTTTTGGTTTGAGATGGTTTAAATGAGAGATAGTTATGTAGGGGATAATTTTTAATGTGATGTACAATGTGATTTGATGTTCGTTAAGTTAACGAAACGGACGGTTATCGGGTTATTGGTTACCGTTGACATCCCTAGTTTGCATGAATAATCCATATTCTTTTGCCCTCGATACGGATGAATTGACTGTGCATATTCAAGAAGATTTGTCTTGGTGTACTCTAGTTGCAAATGATGTATTTCTATTGAATGTGATGGGACAGGTCAGGGTATAAGCTGAGACTACAGAGAACATCCTACAAGGTTTAGTTTTGATGAAAAGATTAAAGAGTAACCCACGTACACTAATCCTATAAAGTATACTTTTGATTTCAAACAAAGGAACCCTCCACACACCTTGACATACAAGGGTATTCTCAAAGGACCATTTTAAATGAGTGCATATTCTGTATCTGTCTCACCTAGATACATTGACAGGATATGGATATTTTGTAACAAGTTTGCATAAATGGAAAACAAAATCTGGAGGTTCTACTTTGAGTCGACTGAAGTGAGAGTTTATATTGTTGATTAATCCTTCTTTGTTCCTCTCATTAACTGTTCTGGCATACTGCATAAAACAATCTGTAGCCTTGTAATGAAAATGGCCAGTTAAAACATTTTCCAAAAATTAAGACATTCTCACCAAAAAGATAACTACAAGTAATGCATTTTAGGTCATATGGACTGCCATTCTTTCAAGGGTTCTCAAATTAAAATAAAAAACGAGAGAAAGGATAAGATGGGGGAGGAGAACAGAGAAGCCCTAAAAATTAGTATGCGAAATAATCTCAATATATACATGAGCTTAACTATCTTCTCCAAACCCCAAAATGGGGCTATCTAGAATCTTACGGAAACAATGAACGTCTTACTGATGGCAACGGCCGTTTTGTACCAGAACAAAATTGACAATAAGAAACAAAGACACATTAGTAATATGCCAAACTGAACTCGTCTACTCAGCTCATCTCAGCTCAAGGTTAAAATCTCGCCACTCTAATAAGATATACATCCCAATTTAGGAAAACAAAATTAGTACGAACTCTTCCTTCTAGACATTAGTTTAGTTTACGCTTAATTGTTCACTTTAAGTTTAATGATTAGTATTACACTTCTTATTTGAATGTATTTGCTTATTATTGCACTTGATTATATGTAATTTTATTACACTTGATTAGTATTGTAGTTTTTACATTTATGTAATTAATCAGCTTATTACTTTGAAGAATTAAAACTTAAAACCATGGGGAGCAGACTTCGGTTTCATGGGCCTCATACCCATGTTCTCAATAAAATATGTAAAAATATTTTATATCTTGTTTACAATAAGTTTCATGTTGGGAGTTTTGGCCAAAACCAATTAGAACGCATGATTATAGGGCTTTCCACAAAATCGTGATTCTCCATATAAAATGCCAATTCTGATTGACTTCGCGACCCACTATGTGGATGCCAATTCTGCTTAAATTGGTGGCACACACTATGGACTATGTTCTTAATTATATTCAAAGCTTTTGGTAAATTAAGTTATTTATTATTTATCTTGCTCGCTGTTATTTTTTTACGCTTGACATGAAAATAAACAATGCAATGACTTTCTTTGTTAAACATATTGTTTACTTTCACAAATTTCACACTGCAAGTTAATCATTCAACATTCGTATGTTTATTTGTAGCCATTTGAGAGATTTTTTCATATTTACCATATTATGATTTAATTTCATATTTTAAATTACTCATGAATAAAATGTTATTAATTTTTTTTGTAATTAGTGATGAGAGTTCGCGATTGGAAATTAGACTCAAAGAAGAACAAATGTCCAACGTATCAAAGTACTTGTTTGTTTGAACGTAAAATATTTCCGCTCGATATTCGAAGATTGCATGATGGTTTACTTTTGGTGAAAGAGAAGATGACGAAAATCATAAAGATTATTCGGAAAGAAGAAAGACAAAGTTTAGAAAATAAAAGTGGATTATCTGTTATTGTTCAAGATGAAAAAGGAGTGCGATATTCTGTAATCTTACGACGCAGTTGGTGTGCTAGTATGTACATGTTTATTGGAAAAGACTGGTGTAAATTTGTGAAAAATAATTGTGTCAAAGAATTTGACATTCTCAAAGTTATGTCTTCCCATTATGTACGAAGAGATGTATTTGGCAAACTATATTTAGGGATATCAGTGGTTAGTTCACTCCCTAGGAAATCTACTGAGAAGCTGGTGAATAAAGAGCCGATCAAGTGGTGGTGGCCTAATATGAAGACATCACGGTTTGTGTTGTTTTTAATGTTCAATACCATTAAGTATTTATATAGTGCTCAAATTTATTTGATATTCATGTATGTTTACTCTTCATTTATTTTTACGTCAACGCTTTATTTCACCCATTAGCTCTGGGACTCTCCATATAACGTATGTACGGTACTTGAATGATGTGAGGGTGTGTTGGATTTTAACTCGGGACATGACATTTAATATGTAGGAAAAATGTCGGAGAATCGGTCATGGATGTACCGTGGAATAGTGAATGGAGTTGTGACCGAGGAGTTTAAAGACGGAGTTGACAGTTTTATTGAGTTTGCATTGAGTAATACATCAGTAGCAGTTGATCCGATGGGTAACATCCGATGTCCGTGTTCGGCTTGTAAGAACAGAAAGTGGATATCGACATGGGATGTGCAGCATCATCTGTATACGAGAGGATTTGTTGGCCATTATGAGTTATGGTCGTGTCATGGTGAGTTGAATATTCAGTCGTCTGCACCAGCTAATTACTTTGCCTCCACAAGTACGTACGTAGACATGGTTGTCGATGCTGCTGGTCCGGAGTTCAATATTCATGAAGATCAAACAAATGAAGAAGTGCCGAATGATACAGCTCAGAGATTTTATCAGTTACTTCGAGATGCTGATGAGCCATTATGGGATGGTTGTGAGAAGCATACACGGTTGTCTGCAGTGTCGCAGCTATTGAATTTGAAATCTGAATTTCATATGAGCGAGAGTTGTTTTGACCGGCTTCTCTTACTGGTCAAGAGCATGCTTCCTCAATCAGAGAGGTTACCTGCTGACTTTTACCGTGCGAAGAAGATGGTGAATGATTTGGGGCTTGGTTTTATGAAAATTGATGCATGTCCGAATCACTGTATGCTGTACTACAAAGAGGATGCAGATAAGACATCATGCTGTATTTGTAAGCATGATAGGTTCAAGCCCAAGAGAGGGGACAAGTCAAAGCAGAAGGATGTTCCGTATAAGTCATTGCGGTACTTTCCTATCACACCCAGATTGCAGCGATTGTTCATGTCCTCGAGGACAGCTGGACATATGACATGGCATGCGGAAAGAGTCCGTCGCGACGAAGGTGAAATGAGTCATCCTGCCGATGGTGAAGCTTGGGCTCATTTTAGCCGTACTCATCCTTACTTCTCAAGGGATCCACGCAACGTACGGCTTGGTTTATGCACAGATGGTTTCAATCCTTTCGGAGGCTCGGTGGCATCTTACTCATGTTGGCCAGTATTCTTAACACCGTATAACCTTCCGCCAGGCATGTGCATGAAGCGTGAGAATCTGTTCCTTTCATTGCTGATTCCGGGTCCAAAAAGTCCAGGAAAGAATATAGACATATATCTCAGACCGTTGATTGATGAGATGAAATTGTTATGGTCAGATGGTGTGCAGTCTTATGATGCATCCAGAAAACAGAATTTCAATCTGAAGGCTGCATTAATGTGGACAATAAGTGACTTTCCAGCCTACGGCATGTTATCTGGCTGGAGCACACATGGGAGGTTGGCATGTCCTTATTGCATGGAGGATTCTAAATCATTTGTGTTGAAATCTGGGGGAAAATCTTGTTGGTTCGATTGTCATCGGCGGTTTCTACCCAGTGACCATCCTTTCCGAAAGCAAAAGGATTCTTTTATTAAAAATACAACTGTGATGGAGGAGGTAGATATGGAACGGGTGTCTGGTGGAAATATGGCGAGGCGGGTCCAGAACTTACCGACTGTAACACAACTGGCTGGTAGTACCCGACAAATCCCTGGCTTTGGGAAGGATCACAATTGGGTGAAGCAAAGCATTTTTTGGGAATTGCCTTATTGGTCAACACTTTTGATACGTCATAACCTAGACGTCATGCATATAGAGAAGAATGTTTTTGATAATGTGTTCAACACAGTTATGGACGTCAAAGGTAAAACGAAGGATAACGTCAAGGCACGGGTCGATTTGAAAGTACTTTGCAAACGTCCAGAACTAGAGCTACAGCATGTTCAAGGAAAAGTGGTGCAACCTAAAGCTGCATATGTGCTTGGGGCCAGACAGATTAAGGAAGTGTTGCAATGGTTAAAGCAATTGAGATTTCCGGATGGATATGTCTCGAATATTGCGCGTTGTGTAAATGTCAACGAGGGAAAAATATACGGAATGAAGAGTCATGACTGCCATGTTTTCATGCAAAGACTGATGCCTCTTGCTTTTCGTGAGTTGTTGCCGAAACAAATATGGGGAGCAATGACTGAGCTGAGTCAATTCTTCAGGATTTTATCTGCATCAGAACTCAAAATTCATGACTTGCAAAATATAGAGCAAAATATAATTCAGACAGTCTGCAAATTAGAGAAGATATTTCCTCCAGCATTCTTTGATTCAATGGAGCACCTGATCATCCATTTACCATATGAGGCAAGGGTCGGAGGACCAGTACAATTTCGATGGATGTATCCGTTTGAGAGGTATATTTCTACATCTCAATTTATTGCCATTACGACGATCTTTTATATTACTTATGTATGCATTTGAATTATTGTCGTAGGTGCATGCACGATCTTAAGATGAAAGTCCGTAACAAAGCACAAGTTGAGGGCTCCATTACTCAGGCGTACCTCATTGAGGAGATATCGAACTTCTGTTCGATGTACTTTGACACGGAAATACGAACCCGACGCACTCAACCTCCACGTAATGATGATGGTGGAGATTCGAGGTGTCAGACCGACTCTCTGTATTCAAGTGTGCCGGACGGGCGTTCGGATCTTCATCTACTCGCGCACTCCAAGACAGAGAGTTGGTAGCTGCGGAGATCTACGTGTTCATGAATTGCGAAGAACTAGACCCTTACATTCAGTAAGCTCTCCACGCTTATTCGTCATCATTTGCGTGCATTACTGCAGAACCTAACGGTTGTGTGACATTTACATTGCAGAGAGTTTGACTCGGTCATATTGCGACGGAATCCACGTCTAACTTACGTGCAGGTTGAAAAGGAACGGGAGAAGTCTTTTCCTACTTGGTTAAGATCTCGAGTATGTGTCTAATTATTTTGAAACATAAGTGTTATGTTTTTATGCAGACTGAGTTGAAGTCATTTATTCAATGTTTGTCTATTTATCTCATAATAGGTTGAACAAGGCTTCATTCCCGATTCTAGAGTACAACAGATTAGTTTTGGCCCCTCGAAGATTGTACGTGTCTATCCAGGCTACATTGTGAATGGATACAGATTTCACACGAGAGATTATGGACGGAATAAGTCTACGATGAACAGCGGCGTATGTGTGAAGGGAAGTGCCTATAATGAAAATGAAATTGACTATTATGGCATTCTCGAAGAAGTCATTGAACTGCAATTTTTGGGACAAGACAACAATGTATTTCTGTTCAAGTGTCATTGGTTTGACCCGACATCTATTCGTCATGACACAACATATGGATTAATCGATGTGAAGCATAAGTCCAAATTGAGTACATATGAGCCATTCATCCTGGCGGCACAAGCCCAACAAGTTTATTATTCAAATTATACATCCCTCAAATTAAGAGATTGGTGGGCTGCATGTAGAGTGAAATCAAGACTATTCCCTGAGTATGAGCTTCTCCCGACTGATGATGAGCTCGAAGGTGTTAATGACAACTTTTTCCAATCAGATCGGAGTGACGCACGAGAGTTGGCAGCTTCTACGCAGTACAATGTTCATGATATAAATGAAACAATTTCCTTACATAAGGATAACGAACAAGAAGAAGTTGACCCAAATGTCGCTGAGCGGGAGGTGGAGTCTGATGTGGAGGAAGACTCCCAAGATGATGAGGATGAATTCCAGGATGATGATGAAGATGATGCTGAATTAAACATGTCTTCAGCATCTGATGATGAATATAGATAATATACTGCATATTTTGTAAGAAATTGGTGTTGTTGTTCATTACATGTTCATAATAAATTGCTACTTCAAATTGAGTGCTGATGACTTGCTATATCTTTATTTGTATCAATAGAGATATGGTACGTGGAGGACGCAGTCGGAGGGTTGCCACGTCCGTTGGCAGAGGGACTGCCTCCGCGTCCACGTCTGCCTCCAGGTCCGCGACAGGTATATGCATATGTACACAAAAAACCATATGGGTTATATTGTTTATATTGATTTCACGAGAACTAACGTACATACAATTTTACAGGGACTGCCTCCCCGTCCACGCCCGTCGTCCCAGCGACATGTAATTTCTATATTGTTGTTTATTTGAAATTCATAATTTCTAATGTGTATGAAATTTTGCAGGGACTGTCTCCCCGTCCACGCCCGTCGTCCCAGCGACAGGTAAATTTCTATATTGTTGTTTATTTGAAATTCATAATTTCTAATGTGTATGAAATTTTGCAGGGAATGCCTCCCCGTCCACGCCCGTCGTCCCAGCGACAGGTAATTTTCTACATTGTTGTTTATTTGAAATTCATAATTTCTAATGTGTATGAAATTTTGCAGGGACTGCCTCCCCGTCCACGCCCGTCGTCCCAGCGACAGGTAAATTTCTATATTGTTGTTTATTTGAAATTCATAATTTCTAATGTGTATGAAATTTTGCAGGGACTGCCTCCCCGTCCACGCCCGTCGTCCCAGCGACAGGTAAATTTCTATATTGTGTTTATTTGAAATTCATAATTTCTAATGTGTATGAAATTTTGCAGGGAATGCCTCCCCGTCCACGCCCGTCGTCCCAGCGACAGGTAATTTTCTACATTGTTGTTTATTTGAAATTCATAATTTCTAATGTGTATGAAATTTTGCAGGGAATGCCTCCCCGTCCACGCTACCTTCGTCTTCTTCCTCACCACAAGGTAAACATATGTTTCAATAGATTAGTATGTTTGGTCTCTTGCAATTTATACAATAAAAGTGTACTAAATTGTTTTCAACAGAGGTGGAGAGCCAGCATCCAGCAGCTGAGGAGGGGCCTCAGCTACCAGGACGACAACCATGCTGGATCTCAGGGTAAAGTTCATCATCTCAGTGTTACTGTATTTGTTATTTAGGATATACATTTCATGTAGAAAATTAATGTGGAATTGCAGGGGGAAGATAGATCCCAGTCCTGCTTCCCGCTATATTACGACGTTGATCCACGCACATATTCCAGGACCAGTGGATGCATGGAGAGACTTCCCGGTGCCAGTCCGGGATTTATTATTTGACATGTTTACGGTATTTTTATTTTTTAGAAGAGTTGAAGTCATTTATTCAATTATTATTAATTTAGGTTTATTGCAGAACGTTGATTAATTTTATTTCTTTACAGCGGAGGTTCGCGTTCACGAGACCCGAGGATCTCCCTCGGGCTCGAGCCGTCTGGGAGATTACGGCCCAGACTAATTTAAGAAAGTCGATGTGGGAGGCACGGGACAAGGCAATCAAGACCACAGGGAACCGGGATCCTATGGCTTGGGTGGATTACGGCCTGTTTGGCTGCGGACGGACTATTGGGAGTCCCTTTGCGCGCGTTGGGCTGCTGGACCATGGCAGCAGCGGTCACAGGCGGCAATACGCAACAGAGCAACTCAACCGGAGAAGAATGTGCATACTAGTGGATCCGTATCTTATGCGACCCACAGTCAAAAATTGGTAAGTATTTTATTGTTCGATTCATATATACATATGGATTATTATTGTGAGACTAACTAATTTTGTTGAATTCTAAGCATCACGACCTGGAGCGTGCCCCTACTTTCCGCGAGTTATTTGACCGGACTCATAAGCGGAAGGGGACGGATGACTATGTTACCGAGAGTGCCCGCACGATTGCTGTAAGTCAAGCTTTAAATTATGAATTCAATTATGATATTAAAGTAATTTGTTTTCAATAATTTAATTTTAAATTATTTTACAGGAGACGTACGACAGGACGATGGCGGAGCGCTACACAGAGGGCACTCCCCAGCCAGATTTGGATGCGGACGCTTGGGTCGAGGCAGCGGGAGTGCCGAGGAAGGGTCGAGTGTACGGCTTTGGGGACAGCCTGGATACTCATCGAGTGTTGTCCTCATATGCCAGTTCGATCGCTCCTCCGGCACACGCGAGTTCATCTTCTGCGCCGCCCGTCAGTGGTGTAGAGGACATTAGAGGCATCATTCGGGAGGAGCTACGTACAGAGCTACAGACGCAGCGGGAAGAGCTACAGACGCAGCAGGAAGAGCTACAGATGCATCGGGTACAGCTACAGGCGCAGCAGGTACAGATAGAGACGCAGCGGCTACAGCTACAGACGCAGTTCAGCGATATGGTTCAGCAGTTCATGTCAATAATGCAGGGAGTACGCCCCACACAGCCAGCAGCTCAGGTCAGTATTAGTATTAATTTCATATACTTAGGATTGGGCCGGGCGTCCAACACGACCGGGTGGGTTAAAGTAACGTGTAGAAACTGACGGAATCCAATTTGGATCCCCGGATTGGGTTGGGCATTCAAAGGACCGATCTAAAAACACGGTCAACCATATATAAATGGTTAAAACACGCAACCCGGGGGTCCAAAATCCCAAATAGGGATCGGATCGGCGTGCCGTTTTCTCCGACACGACCGGGTGGGTTAAAGTGACGTGTGGGAACTGACGGAATCCAATTTGGATCTCCGGATTGGGTTGGGCATTCAAAAGACGGATCTAAAAACACCCAAGTATATATAAAAGGTTAAAACACACAACCCGGGGGTCCAAAATCCCAAATAGGGATCGGATCGACGTGCCGTTTTCTCCGACACGACCGGGTGGGTTAAAGTGACGTGTAGAAACTGACGGAATCCAATTTGGATCCCCGGATTGGGTTGGGCATTCAAAGGACGGATCTAAAAACACCCAAGTATATATAAAAGGTTAAAACACACAACCCGGGGGTCCAAAATCCCAAATAGGGATCGGATCGACGTGCCGTTTTCTCCGACACGACCGGGTGGGTTAAAGTGACGTGTAGAAACTGACGGAATCCAATTTGGATCTCCGGATTGGGTTGGGCATTCAAAAGACGGATCTAAAAACACCCAAGTATATATAAAGGTTAAAACACACAACCCGGGGGTCCAAAATCCCAAATAGGGATCGGATCGACGTGCCGTTTTCTCCGACACGACCGGGTGGGTTAAAGTGACGTGTAGAAACTGACGGAATCCAATTTGGATCCCCGGATTGGGTTGGGCATTCAAAGGACGGATCTAAAAACACCCAAGTATATATAAAAGGTTAAAACACACAACCCGGGGGTCCAAAATCCCAAATAGGGATCGGATCGACGTGCCGTTTTCTCCGACACGACCGGGTGGGTTAAAGTGACGTGTAGAAACTGACGGAATCCAATTTGGATCCCCGGATTGGGTTGGGCATTCAAAGGACGGATCTAAAAACACGGCTAAGCATATATAAATGGTCAAAACAGGCAACCGGGGGTCCAAAATCCCAAATAGGGATCGGATCGGCGTGCCGTTTTCTCCGACACGACCGGGTGGGTTAAAGTGACGTGTGGGAACTGACGGAATCCAATTTGGATCTCCGGATTGGGTTGGGCATTCAAAAGACGGATCTAAAAACACCCAAGTATATATAAAAGGTTAAAACACACAACCCGGGGGTCCAAAATCCCAAATAGGGATCGGATCGACGTGCCGTTTTCTCCGACACGACCGGGTGGGTTAAAGTGACGTGTAGAAATGACGGAATCCAATTTGGATCCCCGGATTGGGTTGGGCATTCAAAGGACGGATCTAAAAACACCCAAGTATATATAAAAGGTTAAAACACACAACCCGGGGGTCCAAAATCCCAAATAGGGATCGGATCGACGTGCCGTTTTCTCCGACACGACCGGGTGGGTTAAAGTGACGTGTAGAAACTGACGGAATCCAATTTGGATCCCCGGATTGGGTTGGGCATTCAAAGGACGGATCTAAAAACACGGCCAAGCATATATAAATGGTCAAAACACGCAACCCGGGGGTCCAAAATCCCAAATAGGGATCGGATCGGCGTGCCATTCTCTCCGACACGACTGGGTGGGTTAAAGTGACGTGTGGGAACTGACGGAATCCAATTTGGATCCCCGGATTGGGTGGGCATTCAAAGGACGGATCTAAAAACACCCAAGTATATATAAAAAGTTGAAACACACAACCCGGGGGTCCAAAATCCCAAATAGGGATCGGATCGACGTGCCGTTTTCTCCGACACGACCAGGTGGGTTAAAGTGACGTGTAGAAATTGACGGAATCCAATTTGGATCGCCGGATTGGGTTGGGCATTCATAGGACGGATCTAAAAACACGGCCAAGCATATATAAATGGTCAAAACACGCAACCCGGGGGTCCAAAATCCCAAATAGGGATCGGATCGGCGTGCCGTTTTCTCCGACACGACCGGGTTTAAAGTGACGTGTGGGAACTGACGGAATCCAATTTGGATCTCTGGATTGGGTTGGGCATTCAAAGGACGGATCTAAAAACACCCAAGTATATATAAAAGTTAAAACACACAACCCGGGGGTCCAAAATCCCAAATAGGGATCGGATCGACGTGCCGTTTTCTCCGACACGACCAGGTGGGTTAAAGTGACGTGTAGAAACTGACGGAATCCAATTTGGATCTCCGGATTGGGTTGGGCATTCAAAGGACGGATCTAAAAACACCCAAGAAAATGATGGATCTAAAAATATTATTGTATTAAGTTTGACAAATAATCACATGTTTTAAATTTCATTTTTGAAAATACTGTATTTCTTTTATTTATTATTAATGTTTCTTATTTTAATTTGTTTTAATATAGGATCCAGCTCCAGACGATGACGAGGCAGGGACAGCACACGATCCAGCAGATCTATGTTGATTTTTGTATTCATTATGCTATATGATTTATATTTATTGTATCTTATGATTTTATGTTGATTGTTAGTATTTGTTAAATTTATGAATATTGTAGCAGGTTTGACATTGTAGCAATGTATTTTTATTTGTTTATTTAAAAAAAAATGTGTATTTTCCCACGGATTTTCCGACGGCTACGTTTCCGTCGGAAAGTATAAATTACCGACGGAAAACGACCGTCGGTAATGCCTTCGGAAAATACTGACGGATTGGCCGATAGATAAGCATCCGTCGGAAAATATAAATTACCGACGGTTAAAGACCGTCGGTAATTCGGTCGGCAAATACTGACGCCTTTACCGACGGATGAAATCTGTCGGAGATTTCGACCGAATTCCGACGGAATTTTCATCCGTCGGAAAGTTCTGACCAATTATTTCCGACGGAAAGTTTTCGACGAGTGTTGGACGGAAAGCGGTCGGAAGGCGCCTTTTCTGACGGAATACCGACGGATTTCCGACTGATTCAGTCCGTCGGTAATCCCGCTTTTTCTTGTAGTGTACAGTCTTTTCAATGTGGCCTTGTGCCACAACATCCGGTGCTACTGATTCACTGAACCTCTCAGGCTCCCCTTGAGTGCTAGAAATGGATTCCAGCACATTCTAAGAATGGATGCCACAATAGTGGTGGGGTTTAGATCTTCAGAGGTTCCTACAACTAACACAATATTCTCTGGAGGAATTTCTTCAATTAGGCTGCCAGTGACCACATATTCTTCTACTCTGGCCTCTGCTGCTGCTAGAGTTACTGTTTCTTCGGCTAGTGCTGCTACTGTTACTTCTTGGATTTCTTGGGCTTCGCCTATGATGGCCTCACCCTCAGCCATTGATGTCTTGGTCCATACACCGTTTACAACTGAAAATCCACTCTTCCTTAAATTCCTACTACGGATAGCCTGCCCCATCTTCTCTACTACTGCTCCAGACAAGTTAATGCCAAAATGTTGAAAGATCTTGGTGAGCAGATGAGCATAAGGCAGGGACACATTTAATTTGCTCTTCGTGTCCCAAATCTAGGCATGGGCAAACCTCATTCGTTCCAAGATGACCTCGGCCATTTTTATCTCTTGGTTCTGGATGGCCCAGAACATCATGTCCGAATCTGCTTTGGTGCAGGTTTAGAAGTTAGCACTCCTTGGAACCAAGATTTGACAAACAACAAAGTGCAGTAAGCGGCTGAACGCATTCATCTGGTTAATATCCAACTTCCCATCCTTCAGGTTGAACTCGGGACCAACAATACCTAGCTCCTTTGCCTGGGTGTCAACAGTGTGTACCCCACTGTGACCGGTGGTGCAAACTCCAAATAAAGACTTCAAAAGATCATAAGTGATTCTTATTGGGGTTCCTTTGACAGACGAAGTCAAGGATCCATCCTCCTCCGTCCTCAAACAAACGAAGAAAGCCTTCACCAAGTCTGGATAGCTTACCTCAGAGAAAGTTACGATTTCTGTCCATTTCATCCTATCCATGGCTGCCACGATGCTGTGCATCCCATATTTCTCTAAATCTGCAATATCCACAGCTTTATTTCCACAGAGCTTCATCTTCACAGAGGTAAATCTTTCCTGCTGCTCTGCTGTCAGGAACTCAGTTCCGTAGCCCCCGACGCTCCCGGAAACACCAGAAGATGCCATGAAGTCGAACGAGAAAGGTTTCTTGAGGATTGGAATAGAAACCCTCAAGAAGTTACTGGCGGGAAGCAGTTGAAAGCTTGAAATCTTAGGGAGTCGATGCTGGAGTCGATAGGGTATCGCCTCAGGCAGGTAGAAAGAGATGAAGGCGAGATGTGAATCGTTGCCACACATATTTCAGGATGTATTAAAAGAATAAAGTAACTTTTTCAAAATGGAGGTGGTATGATGGCAGAAAAGGACAAAATGACCAGTTCGATGGAAATAAATTCTTTTAAAAATTACGAACCGTCAAGGATATTTAAACAAGCAAGCACCATTTGGAATTTTGCTTAAATTCAAGGAGGAAAATAATTGATATTCTGAATATTAATATCCCAGTTTTATACAGATGATTCTTTCACAATTTACACATGCCTAATTCCCTTCTAAGAGAAGTAAATCTCTCTTCAGGTATGACCTTTGTGAAGATATGTGCTAACTGATTATTAGTATCAATGAAAGAAATATCTATGTTACCATTAGCTACATGATCACGAATAAAATGATATCTATCCTCAATGTGCTTAGTCCTTGAATACTGTACTAGATTCTTGGTTAGATTTATTGCACTGGTGTTGTCGCATAATAGGGAAATTGTCTTGATCTGGAGTCCATAATCCTCAAGTTGTTGCTTAATCCATAGGAGTTGTGTACAACAACTTCCAGCAGCTACGTACTCAGCTTCTACTGTAGATAATGCCACTGAATTTTGTTTCTTTAAGGACCACGAGATTAGACATCCTGCAAGAAATTGACAACAACCACTGGTACTTTTTCTATCTATTTTGCATCCAGCATAGTCAGCATCAGAGTATCCTACTAAATTGATTTCACATGACTTTGGATACCATAAACATAAATCATGGGTTTTAGCTAAATATCTAAAGATTCTTTTGACCTAATTAAATGAGATTCTTTAGGGTCTGCCTGATACCTAGCACACATGCATACACTAAACAGTATGTCAGGTCTACTGGCAGTTAAATATAGTAGTGAACCTATCATACCTCTATAGATCTTTTGGTCTACTTTCTTACCATCCTTATCACTATCCATTCATGTTGATGTGCTCATAGGCGTTGACAGTGGCTTGCTATTTTCGAATCCAAATTTCTTTAGCAACTCCTGGTGTACTTGGCTTGACAGATGTGAGTTTCTTCCTTTCCTTCCTTGATTTGCAATCCAAGGAAGTAGTTGAGCTCCCCCATCATGCTCATCTCGAATTCTCCCTGCATGAGCTTTTCAAAATACTTGCAAAGGGATTCATCAGTAGAACCAAATATGATATCATCAACATATATTTGAACAAGCAGAATATGTTTGACATTAGACTTAACAAATAATGTACTATCTACTTGACCTATAATGAAACCATGGTTTAATAGAAATGCATTCAAACATTCATACCATGCTCTTGGTGCTTGTTTTAATCCATATAATACTTTGTGCAACTTAAATACATGATTCAGAAAATCAATGTCATCAAAACCTGGAGGTTGTTCTGCATAAACTTCCTCCTTAATAAAACCATTTAGATGATTGCACCATCCTTCATAATGCTGCACTTTGACTCTTCAAATCTGATTTGATGTCCTTTGTCACACAGTTGGCTGATACTGATGAGGTTGTACTTCAGTCCCTTGACGCATAGAACTTCTTCAATGACTGTCTTGCCTTTGCTGCCTACTGAACCACTGCCTATTACAGTCCCTTTTCCATTATCTCCATAGGTGACTATACCTTCTTCAGCTTCTAAATGGGAAAATAGTTTCCTGTTCCCTGACATGTGCCTTAAGCAACCGTTGTCTAAATACCATTTGGATGCTCGAAGCTTTCCTAGCATTAAAAGCATTAAGCTTTAGGTACCCAAGTTCTTTTGGGTCCTGGTTGGTTAGTGTCATCATTTTTCTTTTGATTACCCATATTTTATGTTTAGTAGGACATGATACTTTAATATGACCTAGCTTATTGCAATGACTACAACAAGACATCTTTGTTACTTTTTCAGTTGGTATGTATTTAAGATTTGCCTTGTATGTTGAGTCTTGTTCAGGTAGAAATTTAGGTCTAGGATATATTTAGGATAAACTTTAGTTTCTTCGTTATCGAGGGGTGTATAACCTAATCCATGTTTCTTTTTACCTGACCGTCTAGCACCTTTCAATATTAATCTAGTTTTACCGTTTGTAAATTTTTCTAGAGTGCTTGATAATTTTTCATTTTCTATGCTTAACGTGTTGACTTCTTGTTTTAAATTATTTACTGTTTCTTGATTTTCCAAATTTGCTAATTGTTCATTTTTATTTTTCAAGTCGTCACACAGTAATTCATTTCTCCTTTTTAGTTCATTAATTTGTTTTTCCATTTGCTCATTTTCAGATTTTAAATCTGAATTAGTATTTTCTAGGCATGCAATGTTTTTCTTGCTTACTTTTAGTAATTTAGATACTTCTCTATATTTACAATATAGTTCATTGAAGGCCTCTTCTAAGTTATCTGAATCAGAATCATTACAAGAAGAAAAGGATGAGTCTGAAGTTACCTTGTCTTGTGTGTTGGCCATGAAAGCCAAGTTGGCTTCTTCTTTTTCTTCATTGCTTGAGCTCGACTCACTGTCTGAGTTACTGCTGTTGTCCCAAGCCGCTGCCATAGCTTTCTTCTTGAATCTTCTTGGTTTTCTTGAACTTTCCTTCTTTTTGTATTCAGATTTTTGAGCTTTGGACACTCTGCCTTGATATGTCTGGGCTTCTTAAATTCATAGCAAATTGGCTCACCTTTCTTGATGTCCTTTGCTTCAGTTTTCTTGAAATCATTGCCCTTTTTGAAGTAACGTCTTCCAGATTGATACTTTTTCTTCTTGGCTAAGATGCATTGTAGTCTTCTTGATAACAATGCTTCTTCATCTTCACTGTTTTCACTACTGTCTTCGTTCACAGATTCTTCCTCAGAGTTATCTTCTGCTACTTTGAGGGCATTAGTGTGCTTCTTTCTACTTGATGATTCTCCCAATCTTTCCATGTTTATCTCATGGGCCATGAGGGACCCAATGAGTTTCTCCAATGACATCCTTTTCAAGTCATTGGCTTCTTCTATAGCTGTTACCTTGGGAGTCCAAGAAGATGGCAAAGATCTCAAAATCTTCCTTACCATGTCTCCCATTTCATAGATCTTTCAAGACTAGCTAACCCGTTCGTGATGTATGTAAATCTGCTAAACATTTCGGTTATTGACTCTCCTGGCTGCATCTGAAACCTTTCATACTGAGTCACCAGAATGTCTATTCTGGTTTCTTTTACTTTATCTGTGCCTTCGTAGGTAATCCTCAACTTTTCCCACATTTCCATGGTGGATTTGCAGGCGGAAATTCTGTTGAATTCCTTCGTACTAAGGGCACAACATAGAATGCTCTTGGCTTTGCAGTTTAGAGAGATCATTTTCTTGTCGTCTTCAGTCCACTTATCTCTTTCATTTGTAACTAAGAGATCTCCTTCTTCAACTATCGACCAGATCTAATAGTCGATACCTTGTAAGAAATACTCCATTCTTGTATTCCAATAGGTGTAATCTTCTCCATCGAACAGCGGTGGCCTGTTGACTGACTAACCTTCGGAGTGACCTTGGGCTGCCATTTGATCTTTTCTCTTCAGATCGTTGGATCTTCTTCTTTGTCGAAGTGACTAGATCCGATACCACTTGTTGCCCAGCTAGCAAGCCCAGACAGGGGGTGAATGGGATTCTTAAAATTATTGAGAACCTAAAAATCTGTTCACAAAATAGTCACACAAAAACACTTTGATAGTTGTTAGTGTTAGTAAAGGTAAACAGCAAACACACAAAGGCAATCACACTACACAAGGATTTATCCTGCTTTGGATCCCCTCTACTTAGGAGTCCTACGTCCAGTCCCTGAGCAATACCTCAGGTTTTCACTACCCAAGGGTACAGTCCCCCTTATGGACCCTTACACACCCAGCCACATCTGGTCTTCACTTCACAACGCGAAGAGGTATTACAACACCCTTGATACCATCAAGTCTTCCTTCTACATGAAGGGAATGCACACCCTGGAACCCCAGGTCTTCCTCCAACACGAAGGGAAGTAAGCACAAGAATGTGGAAATGAAAACAAGCCCCTAGATCAAGCTTATACAATGCTAGATCTGAAGCTAAGACTGAGAAAAAAAGGATCTGCAGAATTGATCTCTCTTAGTACTAGAAGCTATCTCAAGGATCTACACTAATCTCAGAGAGCAAGAGCTAGAACAGATGTGAGTGAAAAACATGGCTCTTCAGTTTTCTCACAGAAGACTTGAAAAATCGTTGTAAGCGTTGTCTATCAATTCAAGGTTTTTTCTTCTGGAGCTTCAGTCTTCTTTATATATCTTCTATTTGAAATTTGAACGTTGAAGTGCCCGTTGTCTCTAAGCTTTTGTTTACGTTAGATTGCATGTCACTGTAGAGCTTCTTGTTTGACAGTCTTTAGCTTTCCATGCATGCAACAAGAGAGAATCTTCTTTGATGTCCATTATCTTCCATACTGTCCAACGTTGTATTGAGATGTGCTGTCAGAGACCTGCATGCATTAAATGCTAAAACGATAGACAGCTAGGCTGTCTCTTATTGTCAGTCAACGTTAGATTGATTTTATATCAAAAAGGAAGTTCCATTCTATTGTTCTAAAAAGATGTTTACAGTGTAAGCATGGAAATAGAAGATATCGTTTGCATGTACTGCAGTGATAGGTTTAGTCATAATAAATGCATGGTTGTTAGAAATATATACGTGAAGACTTTGACTTTTCAATGAACTCAAAAATGAGTTCAAATATCTAATCGTTATATTCCATGAAATCGTTACATGCATGACTTATGAAATCGTTATGCAAATGAGTTGATTTCAATGTAAATCATTGTGCACTTATAAGCAAACCGATGCACATACAAATCGTTATATTGACAAATCGTTATGACTCTATAAGCAAATCGTTATGAGCAAGTTGTCTGAGACAAAATGATGTGAGCAAATCGTTGTTTGCTGTATCAAATCGTTAGGGCGACTAAGTCGTTATGTAACTAAACAAATCGTTACAGTGACAGAGTCATTGTGTAACTTTTCGAATCGTTACAAGGATCAAGTCGTTATGAGACTTAACGAGTCGTTCTGAAACTGAAATCATTGTGAGTGCAAATCGTTGATCTCTCTTGAGAAATCGATGTGAGAGCAAATCGTTATTCTCAACTATCAAATCGATGCGAAGACCAAGTCGTTGTGAGAGCAAATCGTTGTTCTCTCTTGAGAAATCGATGTGAGAGCAAATCATTGTTCTCACTTATCAAATCGATGTGAGAGCAAATCGTTGTTCTCACTTATCAAATCGATGCGAGTGCAAATCGTTGTTCTCACTTAAGAAATCGATGTGAGAGCAAATCGTTGTTCTCACTTAAGAAATCGATGAGAGAGCAAATCGTTATGAACCAAGTCGTTATGCTTTCTTAGCGAATCGTTGTGAGGTCGATGCGATCACTTAGCGAATCGTTATGGAAGCAAATCGTTATGCTTTGTCGAAATCGACCAGACACTTATGAAATCATTATGATACCCAAAATGATAGAACATATAGAGAATCCATATGTGTATGAAATTGTTATGATAGTAAGGAAATCGTTATGAATCTATTGAAATTGTTATGATAGAAGAGGAAGTCGTTACAACATACAGAAAATCGATGTGTACTTAGAGAAATTTCATGCTTTGAACTTACATTGCTACAGAGTAAATGATACTTACCCATTTAGCTTGTTATTCCTTGTTTTATTTCCTGTACTCAAATCTAATAGAAATATGTTAGATTAAACTTTGTTTTAGTTTTGTTAATCACCAAAATTAATATGTAATTAATTTAAATTACATGGGGATAAACTGATCATCCGAACCAAGGGAAAGGTGGTGGCTCGTTCGTCAATTGATGAGATCGTCCCCACCCACACCGTTAAGGAGGTCGCCGGAGGCGGTTTTGGCAAGGGAGAGCAGGATTCGACAACCCCCTCCTGTCTCGACCGAGTCGAGCAGATGATAGTGGGCATGCATGAGATGTTGCCCCGAATGGAGCAAAATCAACGAACGGAAATAGCTCAGGGGGAGGCCGCGAGTCATCTGACTACCCCTATAGCAGTCATCCCCGATGACGTCAGACCCACTGAGGATCGTGCCCCTCGCCCGGCGCTATCGATCAGCCATGTCGACATCCAGGCAGCCGCAATAGTGTTCTCGGTGCCAGTTCTGCTGCAAATTCCGACGCTGCTTGTGGCACCTGCGACGAGAATGGAGCGTGGCGTGCCCAGGGCAACAGAGGCCGATCGCTTCTCATCCGAGTTGACACCCGCCTCGGCGGATCTGCAGGCAATGGAGCCTCGATGGAGGAGTGACCTCCAAGAGATGAACTGGAAGATTGAGACCCTATAGCACGGTTCTCGTGTCCCCTCGATGGCAACACTGTTGTCCACCTCGTCATTCATCGAGGAAATCACCCGGCCCTTGTCCCCATGAAGTTACAGCTCCCTAAGCTCCGGCAGTACAATGGGACTACCAATCATGTGCACTACCTCGACATCTTTCAGGGGCAAATCGAGATGGTGAATATCTCGGATGCCCTAAAATGCCGTGCATTCATGTCGACTCTCAACGACGCGACGTTGCAATGGTTCAAGGCACTGCCAATGGGCTCAATGACAAGCTTCCCTAACCTGGCGCAGCGTTTCCTGGACCACTTCTACAACACGGTGCAACACTCTTTGTGCACCAATGATCTATGGCTCGTCGCATAGAAGGAGGCCGAGCTCTTTGGGACTATGCCAAAAGATTTCATCTAGAAGTCATGAAGGTGGTAGACCTCGACTTGCAGACGGCGGTCAACATCTTGACGAGGGTCTGCTCCAATACGCCATTCGTGGCCTCCATCGCCAAGAAACCACCTGTAAGTCTCTCCGACCTCCTCTCTCGTATGTAGAAGTACGTGAGGCTGGAGTCCACCCTCGGCGCAGCAGGCAAGCTCGGGCATCCGTCCGAGCTGGGATTGACCAGCGTTGCATCGGCCTAAAAGAAGGCGAGAATGGAGGAGCCTGCGGCGCACGGGGAGAGGCGGCTAGATCCGAGCCGGCGACCAGATGAAGCTCGCCAGATCAGGGATCTACCTCAATTCGGTAGGCTTCCTTCAGAAATCTTGCCTGCCATTAAGACGCTGCTGGAATTTCGGCGACCCGAGCCAATGGCGAGGCCCCCTTCGTGGCGTGGAGCATATCTATACTACGAGTACCACAAGGAGTTCGGGCACAATACTGACCAGTGTCGGAGCCTCAAGGTGGAGATCTCGGAGATGCTGCGGCGTGGCATCATCGGGAAGGACGTTGTGGACAGGCAGCCGAAGGCTCACACCCCCGAGGAAGAGCGTAGGACCCCCGGGGCAAGGGCGCGGTCCTGGTATTGGCGGGCGGCTCGACAAGCGGAGGTGACAGCGGGAGGAAACAGAAGGCGTACGCATTAGCCGCAGGTTCGGGCTCGGGCAGGCAGGCGCCATGGGCCCACGAGATCATTACTTTTTCTGAGGAGGATGTAGTCGGCCTCAGCCTCCCTTACGACGACGCGTGGTTATGATGATCAGTTCATCCCATATATTTCATTTATTATATACCTATTTTGGTGATTAACAAAAACTTTAATAAAGTACTGTCTAACAAGTTCTCCTGAAGCTTAGTCACAGGAAATAATCAGGCAAAATCAAGCAAAACTGTAAGTATTCTTACACTAAAGCATTTAAAGTTTAGAGCATGTAATTTTTCTAAGTACACATCGACTTCCTAAGTTTCATATCGGCTTCATTAGAATCATAACGATTTCTATACTATTATCGATTTCAGTTTCACAAGGATCTCATAAGTATCACATCGATTTTAGTTTTATAACGATTTCATAAGTGTTGTATCAATTTGATCTCACAACGATTTGTTAAGTGTGAAATAACAATTTGGTTCTCACAATGATTTGTTTAAGTGAGAAACAAGGATTTGGTTCTCACAATGATTTGTTAAGTGAGAAACAATGATTTGGTTCTCACAACGATTTGTTAAGTGAGAAACAACGTTTTGGTTCTCACAATGCTTTGTTAAGTGAGAAACAACGATTTGGTCTCACAACGATTCGATAAGTTACATAACGACTTGGTCGTCGTAATGATTCGATAAGTTACATAACAACTTGGTCGCCGTAACGATTCGATAAAACAAACAACAATTTGGTCACTGCATCGATTTGTCTGTTTAAACAACAATTTGGTTGCTGTAACGATCTGCTTTCACTTAAAGAACGATTTGATCATTGTATCGATTCGATAAGTGAAACAACGATTTGCTTATGTGAGAACAACGATTTGTGTTCACAACGACATGCTTATAACGATTTGCTTATAACGATTTGCTCACAACGATTTGGGTTCACAACGACTTGCTTATTTCTTTATAATGACTTGTGTTCACATCGATTTGCTTATGCTTGAACAATGATTTGTTCAAACAACGATTTGCTTATGCTTGAACCATGATTTGTTCAAACAACGATTTGTTTGTATCTACACAACGATTTGCTTCTACTATAAGAACGATTCGCTTGCTCTTGCAACAATTTCATTAGTGGAACAATGTCTCATGGACACATCGATTTCTCTATCATAAATTTAATGAATATCTATTATTCTCATACATTTTCAAATATTGTGAATGTCAAAGTCTTCCCCCCGCACATCTCTAATATCCTTGCATTCATTATGAATGTTCACCTCATCTGCTCGTTGCCTTCTATTCTTATATGTCTATAAGAAACACTTTTTAGAAAGCAGAATGACATTTCTATTTTGGTGAATAGTCTTACTGCATGAATTCTAACATTGACTGACAGCAAGAGACAACATAGTTGTCTATGCTTTGGCATTTAATGTGTGCAGGTCTCTGCCAGTACCATGTCATACTGAAGGGTTGCGGAATTCCCAATATAGTAATCTAGAAGGGGGGTTGAATAGATTACTGTCTCTTAAAAACTATTATGACGTTTTTTTTCTTAAAGCACAGATTAACAAGACAGTATCAAGATCTAAACTATGTGTAGATGAAGTAGAAACTTATCTAGCGTGTGAATATGCAACGTGCCTATCAAACATCTATCGTAGAAATGATCAAACCACGAGACATGCAGATTTACGTGGTTCGGAGTACACAACAGTGTATCCTACGTCCACGGCACACATACACACACAGAATAAACTGCTTATGAGCGAGTTCGGTGAATACAACTCACACACACACGTGTTCTCTGATGTGCACCCACGATCAGAACAACACACACACGTGATCTCAAGCACAAGAGACGCTTGAATCACACAAACACACACATGATGTATAATAATTGTGAAACTGGAAGAGTTCAGAGTATAGGAGTAAATCCTGATGTGGAACTCTTCTGAGAGTGTCTGGATGGAGTTCAAACTTCGACTTGACTGCTTTGGATTGATGGAGAAGGTTGAATCCACGACGATCTATCTTCAGTACTGCAGGATCAATAGATCTTCCGGTCTCTGCACTGCAGACTTGAAGTAGAGCAGCATCAACTCTTTTCTCTTGGACTTGGCTTTAGGGTTTTTGGTTGTGGCTGCTTCTGTACGAGATTCTCTTCAAAAGGATGCTTATATAGTTGTGTTTTCATGTGGAGAGTCGTGGGACTTGAAACACAATCTTGGTTATGAAGGAAGGTTTCCGTATTTGAAGATTCTCTGCGTCTGTCGACAGGTGTTGAGTGTCTGTCGACAGATTGCAACAGATTTGCAATAGACAGATTCAGGTAGTTCTGGCCTGTGGCATCTGTCGACAGGCGACATCCATCTGTCGACAGGCAAAGTCAGTTTTGCCAAAACACAGAACTCTGGCATTTCTGTCTGTGACATCTGTCGACAGGTCTCTGAGCATCTGTCGACAGGTTCTCTTTTTCTGAACTTAGTACTTTTCTGTCTGATCACAACTGTGGCATCTGTCGACATATGCCTTTGGGTCTGTCGACAGGTACATGTATATAATATACTTGTGATCATTTTCTCATGATTTGTGAAGGCTTGGTTATATGCACTTGTACCTACATGATAAAACATGTATAGTTAGGTATAATGAAGACATAGATAACCAAATATTGTATCATGTTAATTGACATGTATGAAACCTCAATTCAACTATTCATCATTCAAAAACATTGTTTGATTAACATTATCATTTAGAATGTGAATTCACTTAGTTTCCAGAATATGAACCCAACATTCTCCCCTTTTTGATGATGACAAAATTATTCAATTAATGCTCATGCAATTGATAATGCTCATACATTGTGCCATACAATTGAGGTTTCTTCTCCCCCTTTTGACAACATCAAAATAGAGACAACAATCACACTTTGAGATATGCACAGACCATGTGATTTCATTCATAGGAAAGTGAAGCATTCACATGACAAAAGTGTGACTGAAATAACATGAAGTGAAGGAGAAAATACATGAATAACATAAGAGAGAAACGACATTGCTCAGACTGAAATGAAAATACATGACATGACCCACTCCTAGACATCAAATCTATCTATGCAGCATCATCCTGAGGAGCTTGATTGGTGGCATGACGCTCAGTGGCAAGTCTGTCAATGCGTGTGTCCAAGGTATCCATTCTTGCATTCAGCCTCTCAAAGCCATGTGTCATCTGCACTTGTAGCTGTGCTATCAAATCCCGAATGGAGGGCTGAGCAGCTACATCAACACCAGCATCTCCCGGAGCATCTAGTGGCTCTGACTGGGAGTCTTCATCATCTTCTTCATCAGCAGTTTGATCTGCATCGCCGACGGAGTCTTCATCCTCGGCAGCAGCAGGTGCCTTGCCCTTGAGTTCCCGGGTCACGACCCCATCCACTAGCTTGTATCCCATGCGAGTTGCGGCAATGATATCAAAACTGTTGCGGGAGTTGAGTGAGACACACTCACTGTCTGGAATGGGAATGCCAATAAACTTCAAAAGAGAAGTAATTTGGCAAGCGAAGGGCATGGATCTCCTGGGTTGGTAGAAGCACTGGATGATCAAGCGAAGCATCAGGAGAGGAAGATTGATGGGTTCACAATTAAGGAAGAAGGTAAACAATGATTTGTGAACATTGGTGACGAGTTCACGACTGCCATGCTTCGGCACAATGCAAGTGGTGAAGATTTGGTGGATCATGCGGTTGAGGGGAGGGAAAGTGTTGGCATTGAGCTTAGCAATCTTCTTGGTGTTATCATAGGGTTGAAGAGTAAGAAGGGGATAGTAGACAGAGGCGTCGGGGTGATGATCAAGAATATCCGCCCTGGTGTTCGGAATCTGGAGGGCAGTGCTAAAAAGGTTAGCAGTGAGTTTAAAGGGAGTGCCCTTTACAGAGGTGTAGAACGCCTGATCGGAGGAAGATAGGTTGTTGAAGAACTCAGTTACGGCAGTGGGAGAGTATGCCGTATGAGCGTAGAGAAAGACTGTCCAATCCTGGGTATCGAACAGGGGTTGGAGGTTGGGGAAGAGATCGGCCAATGAATGGAAATCCACATAACGTGGAGGAACGAACCTTGTGAATGTACCGTAACCCGTGTGAGATGGAGACGGGGAGGTACGACCAACTCTGGAAGGTATCATCCCAGTGTTTGGTCCGGTGTTCATCGTGAACCCTGGATCCTTCGCCAGGCGAGGAGGAGGCGGGACGACGACGTGAACGAACTTCTTCGCCTTGGGAGCCATGGAGGGGATGAGGACGGATGGAGGAATAGGAAGGAGGGCTGGAGAAAGAGAGGAACAAGGAGATCAAGCAGGAGGTAGGGTTTCCCGTCCAGAAAGGGGAAGGAGGTGTGTAAGAGAGGAAGGAGGGAAGATTTAGGGTGAGTTGGGGTGGAAAGGGTTGGGTTGCCTTTGAAAGAGGTGGGGGGAAGTTTAAAAGGCAATGGACAACCAAATCAGCCCCAAACGGCGTGCCCGTGGGCTTCCGAACAGAGCAGCCGCCGTCTGTCGACAGACAGATTTGCATCTGTCGACAGATGCTCCCAGAATGTATCTTGTTGGATTTTTGTGTATGATTTGAGAGGGAACTCTTGAGCAGTGGTTTTGTTGTTTACTTAAGGTGAATAGATGATGAATACATATTTAAGAACCTATCATATACATGTAGATGAAAAGCCACTTCAATTATCTCAATGGTTCAAACATAATACTTAGTTAGTCTTAAGTTGAAGCATTAAGAAAACACTCACTTAGATCAAAATAGGAACACTTTTACTCTTCTTTTGATTGATTAGAGTGTAGGACAACACAACCTCATAGTTGAGGTTCAAAGGATCAATGAGAGAAATATCTAAATGTCAAGACATTCAAAAACATCAATGACCCATGGGAATTATCACTCAGTGGAGGCTTCACACTATTTCAATTTTTCTTTATTTGCCATTCTTTAATGCAATGGGAAAAAGTGGTAGTTAAGATAACTTCACACCTTTGAACATGAGGGTAGACATTATACGTGCCCGTACCCCCAGTTACTCAGTGAAAGTGTCCATCATACCGTTGTACAGAGTTGATGAATTAGCCTTTTGACGCGAGGGCAAACATTTGTGATGCCCACTCCCCGGTTACTTAGCAAAAAAAACTCATCATTGCTCTGCATTTTTCCAAATTTAATTCATTTTAAGCTAATGGAATGAAATTGTTTAGAAATAGGTAGCTTTTCTCCAAGTATTGTTTTAATAACCCAAGATCAATGTAGTGATTGATTATCCATCAATTGTAGACATTAAACTCATTGATCATAATACTTTTCAAAAAGAGAACCATGTTTGCCTACTAGTAAATTATGTAGAAGAGTTAGGTGTTAAGTTTTTGAAAATAGTGAAATGTTTCCAGAATGATGGAACCTAGACTCAACATGAGTATTATGTAAAAATCACAAGATTATTGAAAAATGCTTTAACATCTTATGCACATGATGTGATCATATATGTTATTAACACCATATAGACACCTTAGACATTTTAGAGATACCAGCTCAAGGAATTTTTGATTGAATAGGCTTGAAATTCCAAGTGAAGAGTGTTGTCGACAGCAAGAGGAGCTTGTCGACAGTCACACACAGACAGATGAATGGGTGTTCTGCTGGTTGAAATACTGTGTTATCTGTCGACAGCCAACATTGTGTCTGTCGACACCTACACACAGATGAAATAGGTTTTGCTGGGAGGACAGTGACTGTGTATGTCTGTCGACAGATCCATTGTCGATTGTCGACAGCTGCACACAGAAATCAGAACTGGGTTCTGTGAAGGCTGTTCTGTCGACAAAGGGAATAGGGGCTGTCGACAGATACCTATGGAAGACCAGTTTAGAGATAGAAGGGAATGTGAAAAGAACATCCTATGTGAAGGTGTTAGTGAACAAACAAGGAGAAGTGATTTCCTTCACAATAACACCCATCTAATCAAAACTAGCTCCCCCATAATGTGTGCTCATGAAAAGACTCAAAATTTAAGCAATGCAATTCAATTCAAGCAAGATATGCACACATGTATTAGCAGACCATTCATGGAATTGAAACTGTTTTTGGTATTTTTTTGATTTATGATTTTTTGTTTGTTTTCAGAGTAATTTGGCTAATGAAATGAAACTTACCCCTTTGTCCAACATGGATGTCCCTTAATGGGCTCCAACTACGGGTACTTGGCGGAGAATATTTTCTCACGCATAATGAAAGTTTCCAAACAAGCCGAACTTGTTTTTCCACAAATCACCATTTGATATACCCCATAGTTGTTGCTTACAAGGAACATACATCAAGGACTTGGGATTTGTGGCACTGAATTTTACATAAGCCTAATTCTCTTCTAAGAGATGTGAACCTATCCTCAGCCAATGGTTTTGTAAAGATATCAGCTAGTTGTTGTTCTGTTGGTATGAAGCTAATTTCCAAATTTCTATTGGCTACCTCATCTCTCAAGAAGTGATGACGAATTTCTATGTGTTTTGTCCTAGAGTGTTGAATGAGATTTTTTGATAGATTGATTGCACTAGTGTTGTCACATAGGATTGGTGTGCATCCAAGGTCAATGTCGTAGTCACACAACTGACTTTTTATCCACAACACTTGTGTTGCACAACTCCCTGCAGCAACATATTCTGCCTCTGCAGTGGAGAGTGCAACCGAATGTTGCTTCTTGGATGCCCACGAAACCATGCAACCACCAAGCATCTGGCAATAGCCACTAGTGCTCTTCCTGTCAATTTTACATCCAGCATAGTCAGCATCAGAATATGAGATTAAGTTAAAGCTACTACCTGCTGGATACCAAAGACCCATGTCATGTGTACCTGAGAGATATCTGAATATTCTCTTAACTGCAATTAGGTGGCTTTCCTTTGGACTAGATTGATATCTAGCATAGAGGCAAACAGAATTGTATGTCAGGTCTACTTGCAGTAAGATAGAGGAGTGAGCCGATCATACCTCGGAAGTGTTTAGCATCTACCGGTTTACCTTTCTCATCACTTTCTAGCTTAATGCTTGTGCTCATCGGTGTTGAGGCAGGTTTTGCAGTTTCAAACTGAAATCTCTTGAGAAGCTCTTTGACATATTTTTCTTGGTTTATGAAGAAGCCATCTTCCATTTGCTTGACCTGCAGACCAAGAAAAAATTGAAGCTCCCCCATTAAACTCATCTCAAATTCACTGTGCATGTGATATGAGAATTCTTCACACAGTGAAGGGTTAGTAGAGCCAAAGATTATGTCGTCCACATACACTTGAACAACAATGATGTGTGCGAACATTCTTTGTAAAGAGAGTTTGGTCTACTTTACCTCGTGAGTAGTTTTGCTTACCAGAAATTGGCTTAGCCTGTCGTACCAAGCTCGGGGTGCCTGTTTCAAACCATAGAGAGCCTTGTGCAATTTATATACATGGTTTGGTTTGTCATGAAGTTCAAAGCCAGGTGGTTGAGAGACATAAACTTCCTCTTTAATGTAGCCATTTAAGAAAGCAGTTTTAACATCCATTTGATATAGTTTGAACTTGTTTGAACATGCATAAGCTAACAAGATTCTGACTGCTTCTAGCCTAGCTACAGGTGCAAAAGATTCTTCAAAATCCACACCAAATTCCTGATTATAACCCTTTGCAACCAGTCTAGCCTTGTTTCTCACCACCTTTCCCTCTTCATTTAGTTTATTCCTAAAGACCCATCTTGTTCCAATTACAGAAATTTCGGGGGTTCTAGGAACTAAACTCCAGACATTGTTTCTTTGAAATTGGCCTAGCTCCTCATGCATAGCATCAATCCATGAGTTTTCTTTCAAGGCTTCTTCAACATTTTTAGGCTCCACTTGAGAGACAAAGGCTAAATGATCCTGTTCAACTATTTGATTAACTTGAGACCTAGTTTGAACTGAATCATTTATGTTACCTATGACATTCTCAAGTGGATGTGCTTTAGAGTACCTCACATTAGTGATTGTTGAAGGACCGGGTTGATCTTGCACTTGAGGAGACTGTTCTGGAGGAGGGGTGCTGGAGGACTTTCATGTTGTGGTTCATCCTCTTGTTGTGGATCTTGTGCAGGTACTTCATCTTCATTTCTGAACAGAAGTCCGTCATCTTCATCATTGTACCTGCGTAGATAGCCACTGTTTATTTTTGGAACTGACTTAAGATTGTATTTGGTTTGCTTTGCAGTTCTTCATGTGTTGTATCTTCAGTTTCATCTTGAAACCTGTAAAGATTAGAACTGTCAGATTTGGTTTCAGATTCATCAAATACAACATGTGGAGTTTCTTCCACTTTTCTGGTTTTAAGATTAAACACTCTATAAGCTCTAGAGTGTTCTGAGTATCCAAGAAAAATACCTTTGTCGCTTTTGGCTTCAAATTTGTCCAAATCAGTTTTATCATTGTTATGTATGAACACCTTTGAACCAAAAACTCTGAAGTATCCAAGGAATGGTTTCTTACCTTTCAGAAGCTCATAGGGAGTTTTCTTGAATACCGGTCTTACCATGGCTCGATTAAGAATGTAGCATGACGTGTTTACCGCTTCTGCCCAAAAGGTTCTTGCAAGTTGATTTTCGACCAGAAGCGTACGAGCCATCTCCACCAAGGTTCTATTCTTCCTCTCCACAACCCCGTTTTGTTCTGGAGTTCTTGGGAGGAGAACAAGTGTTCTATTCCTTGGTTCCTGCAGAAATCAGTGAAGGAGTTGTTGTCAAATTCTCCCCGTGATCAGTGCGGATGGAGCATATCTTGTGGACATTTCCATGCTCAATTTTATTGAAGAATTCTTCAAAACATTAATTGCATCATTCTTATGAGCCAGAAATTTCACCCAAGTGAACCTAGAAAAATCATCTACAATGACAAAGCCATACCGTTTGCCATTGAGACTCAGTGTTCTAGTAGGTCCAAATAGGTCCATGTGCAACAGTTCATAAGCTTTGGAAGTACTTACCGGTGCTTTCGATTTGAAGGCTTTTGGGTCTGTTTTCCCTGTGCACATGCATCACAGAAATTTTCATTTTTATTGAATGGGATTTCAGGAAGTCCACTTACCAGTTTGAGCCTCATGATCTTGTGCAAAACATTGTAACTCGCATGACCAAGCCTACGATGCCACAATGTAAGCTCATCCTGTTTATTTGCTACAAGACATAAATCATTATTTTCTGGATCATCTAAATCAACCATGTAGATGTTATTTATTCTTTTCCAGAAAATTTGAGACTTCCTGTTTCCTTATCAAAGATTTGACATGAATCTGATTCAAAAACAATTTTATGGCCCTTATCACACAATTGACTTATGCTAAGCAAATTGTGATGAAGACCATCAACTATAGTACATTATCTATTGAGTTGGAGGCAAACTTACCAACCTTACCTGAGCCGATGATCTGGCCTTTGTTGTTACCTCCAAAGACAACGTGACCTCCGTCTTTTTCCACGAGCAAACTGAATTTTTCTTTATCGCCCGTCATATGCCTCGAGCAGCCACTATCCAGGTACCATTTGTTTTGATTGTGAGCTGCTAGGCATTCCTGCACATGTGGATTAGACAAGAGGTTTTGGTACCCAAATTACTTTGGGTGCCGTTTTATCATTCATGCCAAACAGTAAATGCTTTGGAATCCAAATTTGTTTGATTTTCTGTTTTATTGGATTGTTCCAGCATTGTTTTTCATTGTGCCCAATCTTTTTACAGATTTTACATGATGATGGCTTATGAACAACAGTGGGCTTTGGATTCTTAGGAGCATGCATAGGCATCTTACCCTTTTGTTGCCTAGTGAACTTAGCTTTAGGGACTTGCTGTTTTTCCTTGGGACATCCCTGTTTGGGGTTAGTAGCAAACTCCTTAAGCTTAGTTGGAACAAATTTGGTAGCCTTAGGTTCCTGGTTTTTACCTTGGATTGATTTTTCCTTTTCTTTGAGGGATTTTGATTGCTAGAACTTGGGGGTAGGATCAATGAAATCAGTCAACAGATTTTTGCCAATTTCCTTTGGCTTAGGATTTTGAAACCCAATCCCATGTCTAGCAACAAACACATTGGATCCTAGGATTGCATCTAGATTTTGTTTGCTCTTAACAAAACTAGATAGATCCTTTGATTTGCCTTTTAACTCCTTTTCAGCTTTTTCCAATTTTCTTTTAGATTAGCATGCTCACTGTTTAGAGTTTCAAGAGAGTTCATTAGATCATCTTTCTCTTTTTGAACTTCTTGAAGCTTAATTTTCATGCTATCCATCTCTTCACTGTGTGTTTGTTCATCTATTTTCATCATGTCAATTACCTTATTCAGAGATTCAATTTCATCATTATTATGATTTCATGAACAAGGGAATTAACTCTCTTCTTGAGTGCTTTATTTTCTGATTTGAATTGACAGAATTTTTCAAAAAGGACAGTGTAAGCTTCTTCCCATTCAGTAGTAGAAAATGATTCAAAGGAAGAGTTTACCTCAGAGGAGTCATCACTCCTTGCCATGAGACAGTGAATCTCGTCATCTCCTGAGTAGCTTGACTTTTTCGTCATCGTCTTCATCACTCCATGTAGCCAGCATTGCTTTGGCTTTCTTGAAGACGAACTTGTCCTTTTTCAGTTTCTTCTTGAGCTCGGGGCACTCTCCTCTCATGTGTCCCTGCTTCTTGCACTCATAGCACACAACATCAGATTTTTTATTGGACGAATCAAACCTGTTGGTGCCCTTTTTGGAAAGGTTTGGAGTTTCCTGAACTCTTTTTGAATTTTAGGAACTTCTTAAACTGTCTAGTGAGCATGGCCATTTCGTCATTCTCACTATCAGTGGAGGTTTCAGACTCAGAACCTTCCTGTTGGGCACTCTTTTGGAATCTGAAGAGACTTTCTTGGAAGCCTTCAAGGCAATAGACTTCCTTGGATTCTCTTCAGTTTCTTTTCTTTTACATTTAGTTCATAAGTCATGAGAGATCCAATCAATTCATCCACTTTCATTGTTGAAAGATTCTTGGAATCCTCGATGACAGTGACTTTGGTGTTCCAAGAGGATGGAAGAGACCGAAGTATCTTCCTCACCAAATCACTCTCTGAGTATTCCTTTTTAAGACCTTTCAATCCATTTATAAGTACCATGAATCTAGCAAACATGTCAGAAATTGTCTCATCATGGTTCATCTTAAACATTTCATATTCTGAGACTAGCATGCTCACCTTGGATTCTCTCACCTCAGACGTACCTTCATATATTAACTCGAGCTTGTCCCACATCTCCTTAGCTGAGGGCATGTGGAGACCTCGAGTATTCCTTGGATGGACCGCGCACTGCATCATGTTGAGGGCGCTCCATTGAGTGTCCCTTGGCAATCTGGTCCTTAGTCCATGTATTTCGTCTTGAGGCAATTCATATGGTCCTTTGTGACTATCTTCCATAATTCAAAGTTTGTGCACGTAGAAACACCTGCATACGGTTTTCCAATATGGATAGTCAGTGCCATCAAAGAAGGTGGTGGTGGTCACTGAGTGTCCCTCGGCCATATACCCTTGGTAGATTCCATTTGACCGTGAATCTCCTGATCGTAAGATCAAATAGATAAAGCAATAAATCGGAGAAACTCGGCTCTGATACCAATTGAAGGGTTGCGGAATTCCCAATATAGTAATCTAGAAGGGGGGGTGAATAGATTACTGTCTCTTAAAAACTATTATCACGTTCTTTTTCTTAAAGCACAGATTAACAAGACAGTATCAAGATCTAAACTATGTGTAGATGAAGTAGAAACCTATCTAGCGTGTGAATATGCAACGTGCCTATCAAACATCTATCGTAGAAACGATCAAACCACGAGACACGCAGATTACGTGGTTCGGAGTACACAACAGTGTATCCTACGTCCACGGCACACACACACACACAGAATAAACTGCTTATGAGCGAGTTCGGTGACTACAACTCACACACACGTGTTCTCTGATGTGCACCCACGATCAGAACAACACACACACGTGATCTCAAGCACAAGAGACGCTTGAATCACACAAACACACACACGATGATAAGATTTGTGAAACAGGAAGAGTTCAGAGTATAGGAGTAAATCCTGATGTGGAACTCTTCTGAGAACGTCTGGATGGAGTTCAAACTTCGACTTGACTGCTTTGGATTGATGGAGAAGGTGAATCCACGACGATCTATCTTCAGTACTGCAGGATCAACAGATCTTCCGGTCTCTGCACTGCAGACTTGAAGCAGAGCAGCACAACTCTTTTCTCTTGGACTTGGCTTTAGGGTTTTTGGTTGTGGCTGCTTCTGTACGAGATTCTCTTCAAAAGGATGCTTATATAGTTGTGTTTTCATGTGGAGAGTCGTGGGACTTGAAAACACAATCTTGGTTATGAAGGAAGGTTTCCGTATTTGAAGATTCTCTGCGTCTGTCGACAGGTGTTGAGTGTCTGTCGACAGATTGCAATAGATTTGCAATAGACAGATTTCAGGTAGTTCTGGCCTGTGGCATCTGTCGACAGGCGACATCCATCTGTCGACAGGCAAGTCAGTTTTGCCAAAACACAGAACTCTGGCATTTCTGTCTGTGACATCTGTCGACAGGTCTCTGAGCATCTGTCGACAGGTGCTCTTTTTCTGAACTTAGTATTTCTGTCTGATCACAACTGTGGCATCTGTCGACATATGCCTTTGGGTCTGTCGACAGGTACATGTATATAAGTACTTGTGATCATTCTCATGATTTGTGAAGGCTTGGTTATATGCACTTGTACCTACATGATAAAACATGTATAGTTAGGTATAATGAAGACATAGATAACCAAATTGTATCATGTAATTGACATGTATGAAACCTCAATTCAACTTATTCATCATTCAAAAACATTGTTTGATTACATTTATCATTTAGAATGTGAATTCACTTAGTTTCCAGAATATGAACCCAACACATACACGTTGTGGATAAAATAGAAGTTGAAGGATATCAGAGGATCGTCTCTTACGTCATGGATCATAAAGTATTAAATGAATGCAAGCACACTTGTCGTACTCTTGAACCATGCAGTCTAACGAGCATCCAACTGAGACAACAGACACTTCAACGGATATATTTCAAAGAGAAGGACTATATATATAGAGACTGAGGACTCCGTAAAGAATTAACTTTTGAATTTTTGAGCTTTCAACTACAAACGTGAGCATTAGAAAGAAGAGTCCCTGAGCTTCACTCCCTAACTTGTTGTAGCTCTTGCTCTCGTTTTTCATTGTTTTTAGCATTTGGAGATCTAGGTTTCTGAGAGATTTTCTTATTGTAGATCTTTCTCTCTCAGACACTGCCTCAGGTCGAGCATTTGTTGTAGGATTGTTAGGGGCATTTTGCCTTATTCACACTTGTGGTGAAATTCCTCTTCGGGCTGTGAGAGAGAAGACCTGTTGTGAATAGGTGGTTTGTGTTCCCTTCGGTAAGGAAGGAAGACTGTGCATCAGGGTGTTTGTATTCTCTTCGGAGTTAGAAGTGAAGGCCAGCTGTAGCTGGATGTGTAAGGGCCTTAAGGGGAAAGTACCCTTAGTAGTGAAAAACCAATTGTTGCTTGGGGACTGGACGTAGAATTCCTGGTATAGGAGGGCTGAACCAGGATAAAGATCTCATGTTGCATGTGTGATTGCTTTTATGTGTTGTTTGTCTTCATCATCTAACACTAATATTTCTTTAGTGTCTTTCTGTAAGCATTTTGTTAACAAGGTTTTAATCTAAAATTTAGAATCCATTTACCCCCCCTCTAGGCTTGCTAGCTGGGCAAAAAAGTGGTATCAGAGCAAAGTCTCTTCAACAAAGAAGATCTCACGATCTGAAGAGTAAAGTTAAATGGCAGCTTAAGGGTATGCAGAAGGTCAGTCAGTCAACAGACCACCTTTGTCGATGGTGAAGACTACAACTACTGGAAGACCAGAATGGAGTTTCCTTCAAGGTCTTGATTTTCAAATATGGTCAATCATAGAAGAAGGAGATTTAGTAGTTGTCAACAACAGAGATAATTAGATAGAAGATGACAAGAAGGAAATATCCTTAAACTGCAAAGCAAAAAGCATCTTGTGCTGTGCGCTAGCAAGAAGGAGTTCAACGGAGCTCAGCCTGCAAATCGCTATGCAAATGTGGGAATAGTTGAGAATCACATATGAAGGCACAGACAAAGTGAAGGAAACCAGAATAGATATTCTAGTAGCTCAATATGAGCGATTCAGATGTAGTCAGAAAAATCAATCATCAGATGTACAGTAGATTCACAGACATACAAATGGTCTGGTTGGTCTTGGAAAGCAAAATGAAATGGGGATATGGTAAGAAAAATCCTATGATCCCTATCAGTCTCGTGGACTCCAAAGGTGGCAGCCATAGAAGAGGCAAATGACTTGAGAAGGATGTCGCTGGAAAAGCTTGTTGGGTCACTCATGGCCCACGAGATTAACATGGAAAGGTTAGGAGAATCCTCCAGCAGAAAGAAGCATAGCAATGCGCTAAAAGTCACAGAAGGTGAACCGAAGAAAAAATCAGAAGATGAAGATAGCAGTGAGGATAGCGAAGATGAAGAAGCTCTTCTATCCAGAAGACTGCAGCAAATATTGGCAAAGAAAAAATATCAATTGGAAGAAGACATTTAAGAAAGGAAAAGATCTCAGAAAATCTGAAGGAAAAAGAGCTCAAAAAAGTCAGAACCACATGCTATGAATGCAAGAAGCCTAGACACATCCAAGGCCGAGTGTCCAAAGCTGAACACGACGAGCTTAGAAAGACGGACAACGCAAAGAAATTTAGAAAATACAAGAAGAAGGCCATGGAAGCTGCATGGGACAATGACAACGACTCAGATAGTGAGTCAAAGCTCAAGAGAGGAAGAAGAAGAAAAGGCCAACCTGGCCTTCATGGCAAACCCAATGACAAGGTAACATATGATTCCTCATTCACTTCTTGTAATGAGTCTGATTCTGATAGTTAGAAGACGCGTTTAATGAGTTATATAGTAAATATAAAGATGTATGTAAATTATTAAAAATCTAAGAAAAATCATGCCTGTCTAGAAATTACTAACTCAGACTTAAAGACAGAAATCGAGCAGTTAGAAATACAAATTTTGAATGAAAGAGAAGAAATAATTTATTATGTGAAGATCTAAAAGTTAAAAATGATCAGATAGCTAATATGGAAAGTCAAGAAACGTAAGTAAACTTAAACATGAAATTAACACACTAACAAAAGAAAATAAATATTTATCTAGTACAATTGAAAAATTTACAAATGGTAAATCATCCTAATATAAAGGGAGCTAAAAGATCAAGGAAAAAAGAAACATGGTTTAGGATATATCCACCTGATAATGAAGAAACTATAGTTCATCCCAAAGTATATCTAACTCCAAAATTGTAGCTAAAAATGATACTGAATATAAATCTAATTTTAAATATATTCCTAATGAAAAATTAAGTAAAACATCATGTGAGTCAATGTAATAAAACTAGGACATACAAAATAACTTGTCCAACAAAAAATCTAAAATGGATAATTAAAAGAAAAAGTGATGACACTAACCAGCAAGGACCCAAAAGAACTTGGGTACCTAGTCTTAGTGTTTCTATTGTAGGGAAGCCATAAAGCATCAAAATGGTACCTGGACAGCGAGTGCTTAAGGCATATGACAGGTAACAAGAAGCTATTTTCATTCATCAAGGATGAAGAAGGTACAGTGACATTATGGCGACAACAGAAATGGAACAGTGATATGTTGTGGTCAGTTGGCAGTCAAGGTAGAACTCTTATAGAAGATGTCCTATGTGTGAAAGGACTTAAGCACAGTCTAATCAGCATCAATTAACTTTGTGACAAAGGGCATCAAATTAAGTTTCAAGAGACTAAGTGTAGTATCATGAAAGATGGTGCAATAGATTCGAAGCCTGCAGGGAAAGAAATCTTTATGTGCTTCATCTAGAAGAACTAAAGGATCAGGATGTATGTCTTGCAGCAAACAAGGATCAATCAGCTAAACTGTGGAACAGGATAGGGCACTGTAGTCTGGATGGAATCAGAAAATTAGTTAAGAGAAATTTAGTAGAAGGTCTGCCCAGATAAGTTCAAGGATAGAGGGTGTTGGGTTTTCATTCTAATGTTTTAACAACATGTTTTTGATGATGAATAAGTTTAATTGAGGTTTGATACATGACAAAGAACTTTATACAATCCTTGGTTATCTGTATTCATTATACTGACAATACATGTTTTATCATGTAGGTACAAATGCATAAAGCCAAGCTCTCACAAAAACAAGTGAAAAAGGATCACAAAAGCAGGAACCAGGTCACCTGTAGACAGACCCCAATGACCTGTCGACAGATTGCACAGGTGTGATCAGCCAGAAGAAGACACAAAGCTCAGAAAACATCCACTGTCAACAGATGCCAAAGTCGACTGTCGACAGATCCCACAGACGTGAACTTCCAGACATTGTCTTTTGCACAATTGCAGACATGTCGACAGAGCTTAGTCGACTGTCGACAGATCTCACAGAACTAAAATCCCAGATCTCTGTTGCTGCAAACTTGATGTCGCCTGTCGACAGATGGTCAAGGCCTGTCGACAGATGCAGAGAATCTTCAAATATAGAAAACCTTCCAAGTTATCAAGATGGTGTTTCCAAGTCTCACGTCTCTCCATGTGAGAACCATATATTTAAACACTATTTGGAAGAAATCTCGTACAGAAGCAGCCACAACCAAAAACCCTTAGAGCAAGTCAAGATCCAAAGAAGTTGCTGCTGCTCTGCTTGAACCTGCTGTTCAGAGAATGGAAGATCCATTGATCCAGCAGTCCTGAAGCAAGATCGTCATGGATTCAAGCTTCTCCATCAACTCAAGACTATCAAGATGAAGTATGAAGTCTACCCAGACGATCACAAGAAGAGTTTACAATCTTGGATTTGTTCTTCAACTCAGAAACTCTTCTTGTTCTACTTTACATATCCGTGTGTGTGTGTGGTTGGTTTCAAGCAGTCCTTGTGCTTGAAATCACGTGTGTGTTTGTTCTGATGTGGGTGCACATCAGAAATTATGTGTGTGTGAGTTGTAGTCACCGAACTCGCTCATAAGCAATGTTCTCTACGTGTTGTGTGTGTTCGTGGACGTGGATACACAAGTTGTGTACTATAAACCACGTAAATCTTCGTGTCTTGTGGTTGCACGAATTTACGTTAGATGCTTGATAGGCACGGTGTCTCTACAAACGCTTTATAGTTGCTCTCTATCTGTTATCAAGTCATACACATCCACACTTAGTTTGAATTCTAAATATTGTTTCAACAATCTGTGTCCGCGAGAAAAAGAAGGTCATAAACGTTTTAATTGACAGTAATCTATTCAACCCCCTTCTAGATTACCATATTGGGAATTCCGCAAACCTTGCAATTGTGGATCAGAGCCGAGTTTCTCCGATTTACTATCTTACTTGTTGATCTTACGATCAGGAGATTCATGGTCTAATGGAATCTAGCAAGGGATTCATGGCGGGGTCACTTAGTGACCAGGCCACCATTTTTTGATGGAACTAACTACCCTTATTGGAAAAATCGTATGCAGGTGTTCCTAAGAGCACAGAACTACGAGCTGTGGAAATAGTCCCCAAGGCGAATATTCCCTTCCTGAGGACGAGGTACTGGACCAAGGACGAGAGAGCGAAGAAGACACTCAACTGGAGCGCACAACATGATGCAGTGCGCGGTCCGGCCCAATGAATACTCGAGAGTTCCCGTGCAACATCAGAAGAGAATGTGGGACAAACTCGAGCTAATTTATGAAGGTACGTCCGAGGTAAGGGAAACTAAAGCAAGCATGTTGGGTTTCCGAATATGAAATGTTTAAAATGAACTCTATTGAAACCATCTCTGACATGTTTGCGAGATTCAGTTGATCATTAATGGCTTGAAAGGTCTGAAAAAGGAATACTCATAAAGTGTTTGGTGAGGAGTTTCTTCGGTCTCTCCATCCTCATGGAACACGAAAGCCACTGTCATTGAGGATTCCAAGGACCTTTCAAAAATGAAATTGGATGAAACTATTGGCTCACTGATGACTATGAAATCAACATGAAAAGAAAGGAAACTGAAGAAAATCCTAGGAAGCCACTGCCTTGAAGGCTTCCAGGAAAAATTCCTCAACTTCCAAAAAGGAGGTCATTCAGGAAAGTGATGAGTTGAATCGTCTAGTGAGAGTGAAAATGACGAAATGGCATGCTCACTAGGCAATTCAAAAATTCCTGAAATACAAGAGTAGAGGTACATGTAACTCTAAACCTTTCCAAAAGAAAGAATTTCCAATAAATTTGATACTAACAAAAAATCTGAGATTGTGGTTACGAGTGCAAGAAGCAAGGGCACTGAGAGGAGAGTGCCCGGAGCTCAAGAAGAAGCTGAAAAAGGGACAAGTTCACGTTCAAGAAAGCCAAGGCAATGCGGGCCACTTGGAGCGATGAAGACGAGGTGACAATAGTCAAGCTACCTCGGAGATGATGAAGTCCACTGTATCATGGCGAGAAGTGAGGACTCAAATGAGGTAAACTCTTACTTTGAAAGCTATTCAGTTGATGAATGGAAGAGGCTTATACTATTTGTTTGAAACTTTTGTGAACTTAAATATGAAAACAGGCACCAAAAAGAAAGTTAACTCTCTGCTAACAACACACAAAATGATGAACAAGTTGCATCATTAATTAAAGACTTGAAATGATGAGGATTGATGAGGAGCTCACCATGAGGAGATGGATAGCCTGAACTTAAACTCCAAGAAGTTCAAAGGAAAAAGATGATTAATGAACTCCTTTGAAACTCTTCAAGGGTGAGCATGATAAACTGAAAGAAAAATTGGAAAAGACTGAAGAAAAATCTAAAGACTTGTCAAGTTTGTTAAAGGGAAACAAAACCTTGATGCAATCTTGGGGTCAAATGTTTTTGTTCCAAAACATGGGCTTGGGTACCAACCAGTAAAACAAAAGAAAATTGGAGAAAATCTGATGATGTCTTTTGTTGAATCAAGCCCAAGCACAAGTAAGTATACCCACAAAGAACAGCAAAACCCAAGTAAGGGTAAGCAACCCAAAACAAGGCAAAGAAGCCTAATGCTAGCACAATTCCAAGATCTATCAACAGCCCTAAAGAGAGCTGTCGACAGATTGGAAATCAAGCCAAAAAGAAAAAAGTACAAAGCAACAGAAAGGAAAATGCCAATGCATGCTCCAAAGAAATGTCAAGACCAATATTGTAAGAAACATTTTCATGCAAAATCTGTAAAAAGATTGGACACATTGAAAAACAATGCTGGAACAATCCCACAATCAAAAAACCAACAAGTTTGGATTCCAAAGCATTTAAGTTGGCATGAATGATACCTTGGCATCCAAAGTAATTTGGGTACTAAAACTCTTGTCTAATCCACATGTGCAGAATGTCTAGCAAGCCCATAATCAAAACAAATGGTACTTGGATAGCGGCTGCTTGAGGGCACCTGACGGGCGACAAAGGAAAATTTTGTATGCTCGTGGAAAAAAGCGGAGGTCAAGTATATCGGAGGTAACAACAAAGGACAGATCATCGGCTCAGGTAGGTCGGTAAGTTTGCCTCTAACTCAATAGAAATGGTGTTGCTTGTGGATGGCCTTCATCACAATTTGCTTAGCATAAGTCAATTGTGTGATAAGGGTCATAAAATTGTCTTTGAGTCTAATTCATGTCAAATTCTTGATAAGGAAACAGGAAGTCTAAAGTTTTTGGAAAAAGGATAAATAACATCTATATGGTTGACTTAGATGGTCCAGAAAATAATGATTTGTGTCTTGTAGCAAACAAACAGGATGAGCTACATTGTGGCATCGTAGGCTTGGTCATGCTAGTTATAATGTGTGCACAATGATCATGAGGCTCAAACTGGTAAGTGGACTTCCTGAAATTCCTTAAATAAAAATGAAAATTTTTGTGATGCATGTGCACAGGGAAAACAAAACCCGGAAATCCTTCAAACAAAAGCACCGGTGAGTACTTCTAAAGCTTATGAATGTTGCACATGGACCTATTTTGCCTACTGAGAACACTAGTCTCAATGGCAAGCGTTATGGTTTTGTCATGTAGATGATTTCTCTAGGTTTACTGGGGTAAAATTTCTGATTCCAAGAATGAAGCAATGAAAGTATTTGAAGAATTTTTTCTATAAAAGAGCCTGGAAATGTCAACAAAATTGCTCTATCCGCACTGATTCACGGGGGAGAATTTGACAATAACTCCTTCTCTGATTTTTGCAGGAACCAAGGGATAAACACATTTGTTCTCCTCCCCAAGAACTCCAGAACAAATGGGTTGGGCGAGGAAGAATAGAACCTTGGTGGAGATGGCTCGCACGCTTCTGGTCGAGAATCAATTAGCAAGAACCTTTTGGGCAGAAGCGGTAAACCACGTCATGCTACATTCTTACAGAGCTGGTATGATGATGAGATGACATTCTTCTGTTCAGAAATCAAGAGATGTACCTAAAAAAGATCCACAAGAGGAAGAACCTCAAATTAACCACCTCAAGCACTTCCTCTCTTAGAACAAACTCCTCAAATGCAAGATATACCCGGCCTTCAACAGTCACCAATGTGAGGTACTCTAAAGATCACCCCTTTAGAATGTGATAGGAGACTTAAATGACTCAGTTCAACTAGATCTAAGGTTAATCAAATAGTTGAACAGGACCTTTTAGCTTTTGTCTCTCAAGTGGAACAAAGAATGTTGAAGAAGCTTAAAAGACGATTCATGGATTGATGTATGCATGAGGAGGAGCTTGGACAATTTCAAAGAAATAAGTCTGGAGTATAGTTTCTAAAACCCTTAAAATGTCTGTCATAGGTACAAGATGGGTCTTAGAAACAAATCAATGAAGAGGGTAAAGTGGTGAGAAACAAGGCCAGACTGGTTGCAAAGGGATATAATCAGGAGTTTGGTGTGGACTTTGAAGAATCCTTTGCACCTGTAGCTAGGCTAGAAGCAGTTAGAATCTATTATCATATGCATGCTCAAACAAAGTTTAAATTGTATCAAAGGATGTCAAAACTGCTTCTTGAATGGCTACATAAAAGAGGAAGTCTATGTCTCTCAACCACCGGGCTTTGAAGACCATGAGAAACCTAACCATGTCTATAAGTTGCACAAGGCTCTCTATGGTTTGAAACAGGCACCCCGCTTGGTACGACAGACTAAGCAGTTTTGGTAAGCAAAAACTACTTCAAGAGGTAAAGTAGACCAAACTCTCTTACAAAGAAAGTTCGCACACACTCATTGTTGTTCAGTTTATGTGGACGACATCATTTTGGATCTACTAACCCTTCACTGTTGTGAGGAATTTTCCAAACACTGCACAGAGAATTTGAGATGAGTTAATGGAGGAGCTTCAATTCATCTTGGTTTGCAGGTCAAGCAAATGGAGGATGGCTTCATAAAACCAAGCAAAGTATGTCAAAGAGCGTACTAAAAAGGTGTCAGTTTGAACAAACAAAGCCGGGCCGCAACACCCATGAGCACAAGTATAAAACTGAAAAAGATTAGAAAGGTAAACCGGTAGTGCCAAACAATTCCGAGGTATGACTGGCTCACTCCTCTATCTTACTGCAAGTAGACCGGACATTTAGTTCAGTGTTTGCCTTTGTGCTACATACCAATTAGCAAAAGGAAAGTCATTCAATTGCCAGTTAAGAGAATTTTCAGATATCTTCAGGTATGTATGACTTGGGTCTTTGGTATCCAGTAGGTAGTAGCTTTGACTTGGTTCATATTCTGATGTGACTATGCTGGATGTAAAATAGACGGAAAAGCACTAGTGGCTATTGCCAAATTCTTGGTGGTGCATGGTTTCGTGGGCATCCAGAAGCAACACTCGGTTGCACTCCACTGCAGAGGCAGAATATGTTGCTGCAGGGAGTTGTGCGGCACATGTGTTGTGGATAAAAAGTCAATTGTGTGACTACTAAACATCGATATTGGATGCACACCTATCCTATGTGACAACACTAGTGCAATCAATCTATCAAAGAATCCCATCAACACTCTAGGACAAAAACACATAGAAATTCGTCACCATTTCTTGAGAGATGAGGTAGCCAACAAAACTTAGAAGTCAGTTTCATACCCACAGAAAAACCAATTGGCTGACATCTTTACCAAACCTCTAGCTGAAGATAGATTCACAACATTGAGGAGAGGAATTGGGCTTGTGCAAATTGCAATGAAACTCATTCCATATACTAAGCATATGTCCTTTGTGTGCACCAACTAGAGGTATATCAAATGGTGTTGTGGGGAAGAACAAGTCAGCTTGTTTGGAAACTTTCATTATGTGTGAGGAAAGATCCTCCGCCGCGTATCCATAGTTGAGATGCATGAAAGGGTTATGTACTTTCTATAGGGAATAGTTTCTTTACAATTTGCCCATTCTCTAATTAATTGAAAATTGAATATCTTCATGATCTGTCTTCGTGAACATTTTGGTGTGCTCATTTGATGGTCTAGTTGTGCTAGTTTGTCTTGATTCGTTTCATTGTGTGTGACATGAGCACACATATGGGGGAGCTAGTTCAGGTTAGAGGTTGTCATTGTGAAGGAAATCACTCTTCATGTATCTTCAATTCCCTCAGTGTCATGATCATGTCATCTCCATTCTAACCTTAAAATGGCTTTCCACAGGCATCTGTCGACAGCCCTCACTCAGTCTGTCGACAGATCAGGCCCCACAGACAACACAATTTCTTCTATGTGCAATCTGTCGACAGACGATATCTCATCTGTCGACAGATCTCACAGTTTCTGTCATCCCCGACTGGCCAATCTTTTCTGTCTGTGTGATCTGTCGATAGGCTCATCTCTAGCTGTCGACAGGACACCCTCACTCAAAGTAAATTCTGCCATGTCATAAACATACTTCATGAGCAGGTTCATGTCCTTCATCTAAATGTTTATTGGGTGGTATACATGTTTGACTCCATCATATTCACATGATATTGATGTTATTCCCTAAACCACCCATGATTTGGACATACTACTCATGCACGTGTTTAGGTTACATCATTTTGAAAACATTTAAACCATCGTAGAGGATAAACACCTAACTCTATTGAATAATTTCTTGTAGGCAAACACTATTCTCAAGCAACATCTTATGGTCATTGAACTTTATGTCTCAAATTGACGGATAATCATATACATGAATAATTTCTTGTAGGCAAACACTATTCTCAAGCAACATCTTATGGTCATTGAACTTTATGTCTCAAATTGACGGATAATCATATACATTCGTTGATCTTGAGTTTTACGCTAAAATGGAGAAAAGCTACCTATTTCTGAAAAATACAAAAAAAAAAATAAACAAATTGGGATAAAGGTAGAGCAATGATGTGTCTGCTGAGTAACCGGGGAGATGGGCATCACAAATGTCTGCCCTCGCGTCAAAAGGCCAACTCATCATCTCTATACAACGGTATGATGGACACTTCCACTGAGTAACTGGGGGTACGGCACTTGTCATGTCTATCCTCACGTCAAAAGGTATGAAGTTATCTTAACTACCACTTTCCCATTGCATTCATTTGTTGCAAGCAAAAAAAAAAAATGAAATAGAGTGAAGCCTCCACAGTGTCTCAAATCACGAGGTCATTTAGTGTCTATGGTTATCAAGAAGTTTAGGCATTCATTTCAATCATCATTTGATCATCATAAAACTAAGGATAGTGTTGGTCTACAATGTCTTAATCAAACAAGGGTATTGGTGTCTTTTCTCTAAAACCGTAAGGTGTTCTCTTAATGCTCTAACTTGAAACTCCTTAGGTATTATGTTTAAACCATTTAGGAAAATGGGGGGCTTTAATATCCATGTCTATGGTGGGTTCCAATGTGTGTATACCCATTTTACACCTTATTTATACAATGTGTAACCATTGCTCACAATCTCTACTTCCAAATTCACACAAAAAGCAGTCAGGCAGAATTTCTGTATGGATCTGTCGACAGATCTCCAGGCATCTTCCGACAGATGGCGGCAGCCCTGATTTGGAAGGCCAATGGGCGCGCCGTTTGGGGCTGATTTGGTGGGACCCTGCCTTTTAAACTTCTCTCTTCTTTCTATAAAAGGTATCACGGTCTTTCCCCCCTTCCACCACCCAAATCACCTCCTCTTCCTCCCCAAACATCTCCCTCCCCTCTTTGGACGGGAAACCCTACCTTCTTCTTTTCTTGCTCTTTCTCCACAGAGCCTTCTTCTACTTACCTTGTTCCCCTCATCCACCCTTGTCCTATCATCTCCATGGCTCCCAAGGCAAAAAAACTGGTTTCTCGCCGCCGTCCCTCCTCATCTCGAGCGGGCGACGACGACCGGGCTACTACTGAGCGCCGGACGAAGCTTCGGGACGACCGTTTGCCCGAACTCGTGGTTCCTCCCCGTCTCCATCTCGCTCATTCTAAGAGGTCATTCAGCAAGTTTGTTCACCCTAGGTATGTCGATTTGAGTCCTTGGCAGATCTCTTTCCCAACCTCCAACCCCTATTTGACACTCAGGGGTGGACGTCGTTTCTCTACAGTCACACGGTTTATTCTCCCACTGCCGTTCGTGACTTCTTCAATCAACTTGGCTACACTGAGGAAATGATTTCTACACCACTGTGAAGGGCACAACCTTTAAAGTCACTGCCAACTGATTAGCAAGCCCTTCAAATCCCAACTCCGGAGCCGACATCCTCACCCATACTCGGATGCTTCTGTGTAAGATTATGATGGCACAAAGAACATTCCAAACTGAATGCCAATTCCTTCCCTCCATTGAACCGGATGATCCACCACATATTCACAACCCTGATTGTGCCAAACATGGCAGTCGGAACTCGTCACCGATGTTCAAAAATCCTTGTTCACCTTTTTCCTCCAGTGTGAGCCCATCAATCTCCCTGTCCTGATCATGGCCTTATTCTACAATGCTTCTACACCAATCTCGGAGGTCCATGCCTTTTGCTTGTCCACTCACCTCCCTTATGAGGTTCATTGGATCGACATTCCGGACAGTGAATGCATCATGCTCACTCCCCCGCAGTATTTCGATCTCACTACTGCACATAGGATGGGATACAAGCTCATTGATGGGTCGTCACTTCGAGCTCAAAGGAAAGGCACCAGCTGTTTTCCATGGATGTAGATCCTGAGATTGATGCTTGCTGATGATGATGAAGAAGCAGATGATGAAGACTCCCATCTGAGCCTCTTGATGCTCCGGGAGATAATGCTAGTGATGCAGATGTTGAGCCTTCTCTGCAATCTTCTTGCTCAGATGCAACTCCAGATGCCCCTGGATTTGACAAGCTACAATGCCGTTTGGACACAATGGATACGAGCATTGAAGCACTCGCGGACACGCAAGTCCAGCTTCAGCTCTGACTCACCAGACTTTAGACTGAGCTTCAGGCTACCCGTCATGCTCCAGCACCGCCTGCAGATGATGCTGCTTAGACAGCTTATGTGTCTAGGGTGGGTCACGTAGTGTCTGAGTCTTGTCGTTTCTTGTGTCATGTTGCTTTCACTTTGTTATCATGTATCTCTTTCCCTTTCATGTCTATTCAGTCAAACACTTTTGTACTGTGTATGCAAATTCATATCAATGAATTCACAGTGCTATGTTCTATGTTATCTACATGTGTGACTGATGTGAATGATTTTCGATGTTGTCAAAAGGGCAGAAACCTCATTGTGCACTAATTGAATAATTTTGTCATCATCAAAAAGGGGGAGAATGGTGGGTTTTCATTCTAATGTTTTTAACACATGTTTTTGATGATGAATAAGTTTAATTGAGTTTTGATACATGACAAAGAACTTGATACAATACTTGGTTATCTATGTATTCATTATACTTGACAATACATGTTTTATCATGTAGGTACAAATGCATAAAGCCAAGCTCTCACAAACAAGTGAAAAAGATCACAAAGCAAGGAACCAGGTCACCTGTCGACAGACCCCAATGTACCTGTCGACAGATTGCACAGGTGTGATCAGCCAGAAGACACAAAGCTCAGAAAACATCCATCTGTCGACAGATGCCAAGTCGACTGTCGACAGATCCCACACCTGAACTTCCAGACTCTATCTTTTGCACAATTGCAGACATCTATCGACAGATGCTCAGTCGACTGCCGACAGATCTCACAGAACTGAATCCCAGATCTCTATTGTTGCAAACTTGATGTCGCCTGTCGACAGATGGTCAAGGCCTGTGTCGATAGATGCAGAGAATCATTAATACGGAAACCTTCCTGTTATCCAAGATGGTGTTTCCAAGTCTCACATCTCTCCATGTGAGAACACCTATATTTAAACACCTATTTTGAAGAAATCTCGTACAGAAGCAGCCACAACCAAAAACCCTAGAGCAAGTCCAAGATCCAAAGAAGTTACTGCTGCTCTGCTTCAACCTGCTGTTCAGAGACCGGAAGATCCGTTGATCCAGCAGTTCTGAAGCAAGATCGTCGTGGATTCAAGCTTCTCAATCAACTCAAGACTATCAAGACGAAGTTTGAAGTCTACCCAGACGATCACAAGAAGAGTTTACAATCTGGATTTGTTTCCCAACTCAGAAACTCTTCTTTGTTCTTACTTTTACATATCTGTGTGTGTGTGGTTGTGTTTCAAGCAGTCCTTGTGCTTGAAATCACGTGTGTGTGTTGTTCTGATATGGGTGCACATCAGAAAACACGTGTGTGTGAGTTGTAGTCACCGAACTCGCTCATAAGCATTTTCTCTGCGTGTGTGTGTGTGCCGGGGACGTAGGATACACAAGTTGTGTATTTCAAACCACGTAAATCTTCGTGTCTTGTGGTTTGCACGAATTTACATTAGATGCTTGATAGGCACGGTGTCTCTACACACGCTTTATATAGTTTGCTCTCTATCTGTTATCATGTCACACACATCCACACTTAGTTTGAATTCTAAATATTGTTTCAACAATCTGTGTTCTCTCAAAAAGAAGGTCATAAACGTTTTAATTGACAGTAATCTATTCAACCCCCCTTCTAGATTACCATATTGGGAATTCTACAAACCTTTCAGAGGGTGTGTGCGAACCTTGTGCAAAGTGAAGCATACAAAATCATCCTTCAAGTCTAAACAGTTGTAACCACTTCTAAACCTTTAGAACTATTGCATATGGATCTATTTGGGCCGATGAGAATAACCAGTTTAGAAGGAAAGAACTTTGGGTTTGTGATTGTAGATGATTACTCCAGATTTACTTGGGTATCATTTTTGGAACATAGGATGATACCTTCGATAGTTTTGTTTATTTTAGTAAGAAAGTTCAGAAAGACAAGAAGTTCAGTATAATAAGCATTCATCAGATTATGGAGGAGAATTTCAAATGAAAGATTTGCAGAATTCTGTGATGATCAAGGATTGAGCATAACTTCTCAGCACGAAGGATACCCCAGCAAAATGGAGTAGCTGAGAAGAAAAATAGGACCTTATTTGATATGGCAAGATCAATGCTATCAGAATAATATCTTCCAAGATATTTTGGGCTGAAGCAATTAACACTGCATTTATATAATTAATAGAGTGATGATCAGGCCAATCCTGAAGAAGACTGCATACGAGCTTTACAAGCAAAATAAACCAAAGATCAATCATTTCAGAACCTTCGCTGTCCTTGCATCATCCAAAATAATGGCAATAGAGATATTGGTAAGCTAGACTCAAAGTCTGATGAAGGTATATTTATGGGGTATGATTCTAAACCAAAAGGCTATAGAGTATTTAACAAACATAGTTTATTAATTGAGCAAACTATACATGTTATCTTTGATGAATCTAACCCTTCCTTGAGAAAGGAAGTAGATAGTGATAATGATGATGTAGATAATTTGTCCAAGAAACTAAATGATACATCTATCAAGGACAATGAAAGTCCACCCTTGGAAGAGCTACAACAAAAAGAACTATCTCATGATGATCTTCCAAAGGAATGGAGATACAAGAAGGATCACCCATTGGATAACATCATTGGAGATCCATCAGTTGGGGTAAGACTAGAGGTAATTTAATTCCTTGTGATTACCTAGCCTTTGTATCTTACATAGAGCCTAAGATAGTCAATGAAGCACTATCTGATGAATCTTGGATACTAGCCATGCAAGATGAACTTAATCAGTTCAAAAGGAACCAGTTTGGTCCCTTTCCAGACCATCTGTGGCGACCCTCATTATACCGATGGTTATACCAACCCACGTCGATATAGTGAACGTTGCCACAGTGGGACATTTACCCAATCGATAACATTCAGCTGAGATACACGTGAATATAAGAACAGAGTAGCGGAAGTAAAAGAACAACTGTCTTCATTTCATTCATCATCCATTTAACATACATGATTGCATTAACATTTAAAGAAATGAAGTCCACATAATCCATATAAAGGAAGTGCTAAGGTAAAATACATAGTTTATCTAAGTTTACATTATAGTTCTAATACAATGCCTCAATTTATACATCAAAATGTCAAAATGTCAAACTAAGCTCCACCAAGCTAGCTACTCCCCGCACTCGGAGTCGCTCTCCACGGTCTCCTCCAAAGGTGTGTCACCTACTACACCTGTACGCCGAAGCAGGAAATGAGTCTAAAAGACTCAGCAAATAACACTACATCTATCATACATGCACATACCATAGTTGGTTTTTACTTCTACATTTACAAGACACAACATGTAGCATGCGTGACATTGAAATTTACAACCTATCATGGTAATTCTACTAATGAACACATGATTCATGCTTTTAGATTTCCTAGATAAAAATCTCCAATCACATGCTCTCTAATCATTCCAACACATGAAAGTTCTACTTTCAATTAAGCTAAAACATGAAAGCAATTTAGCATGATTAGCTTACATACATGAAAAAACATTGCTAACATGGTTACTACTCATTCTTACACATGCACATAACCATTTACATGCTTTAAGCTTGCTGTTTTGACATGGTTTAAAACCCTTACAATCTAACACATGAAAGCTACATTCTCATTCCAACCACAACGTGAGAGAAACATACATGGAATGGTTTACACATAAGTAAGGATTGTCCCTAGCATGGATTCTACGCATTGTACACATATAGGACATGATCATAACCACATTTATATGCTGTTCTAACATGATTTCAGATCCTCATATCATGGATTTCAATCTCACATCCTCACATTTGGTTTCACATTTTTACACAATTTCTTATTCACATAGTTCACACTTTACACATTCACATTTCACATGTTCACATTCTCACTTTTTCACATAAACACATTCACATTTCACATTTTCACATCTTCACTTTAGTGCCGTGACACATAGTCCAAACCACCATAAGAAGGACACATCACATCACATACACATAGACGTCACCTAGGCAATAGTGACGACTCTTGGACTGCGCAGACCGGGAGAACAAGTCTCCACCCTAACCAGTGGTACTTGTCCACCTCCAGGATTTCATCCTAATGCCCTTAGGATCACAACACATTGAACCTTCTCATGGGGACTTTTCCATGATACGGTTCCACTGCCCTCTATGGAAGCAGTGTCACACTTGGCACATTTTACACATATCACGTTTACCGATTTTTAACACATATTTTTACACATGACGCTCATATCTCATTCATTCTCTCATTCACAACATGACTCTGTTTTCCTAATCATGCCACTACAAATGACAGAATTATCATTCAGAAAGTTTCACAAATCAGGTGGAATTTCCAGAAATTAAATCATTTCACAATGGCATGCATTAATTACATATTTTTGCATGGAAAATTCATATTGCATGGTATAGTTGTCCAAATGACCTGAAATTTAACCACATTCTGATTTCGGTTTAGGACCCCACATGAAATTTTCACATTTTCTGATCCAAAAACAATTTCAGAAAATTTAACATAATTCCCATATTATTCGAAATTCAATTTATCATGGTGTAAACATAAAAGTTCAGTTTAACAGATCATACCCTGAACCCAATATACACAACACCACAGGAATTTTCCCCGTTTATTACACAACACACGATTTACTGGAAATTTAACAATCCTACACATGTTTTCTATTTCCCAAGTATAAATTTTCAGTAAATCACATTGACATGGGAAAATTCCAGAAAATTCAGAGCAGACTGACGTATATAGACATGGTTCAACAAGATTAGGGCATCTTAATTTCCCACGGATTATTAAGATCATGAGTGAACACACATGGCCATTCTTCCACATGCATTTTAAATAAACAATAACTCAACCATCCACAAAATAAATGCCACCATTCTCCCACACATTCCAACATTCACATTACGTAGCATAATAGGTTTACAATATATCCTCATCGCAAAACACATCGAAGTAATCATATATAGGAGAGAACAGTTCACTGTTCTGTCCAGACGAACTTAACGGCAAGCCATGGCCGTTTGGAGATTGACGGCACAATCTAGCCGCAATGAAATCTAACGGAATTGATGTTGCCGTCAAGTTCAGGTCTGCAAAATGCAGGACCCGAGCTCCAAATTCAAAGAGAATGGGGGATCTAGGACACGAGGAAAATACATAAAAATGATAAACCCTACTTGACATCTACATGGACGATAGGGGTAGGTTACTTGCCTTTCAAAAACTCTCCAAGGGATAAAATGGTTGGTGAAGCTCTCCTTGGCAGTCCCAAGAAGCTCCCAAGAAAGCCTTCCTCCGGGTTCTTGAGCAAGCTCCACAGCAGGTCGAGGTCGGGGATGCCTCCTCGATGTTCCAGCTACCTCCTTGTCGTGGTAGATGGCCGGAACGAGCTTCAGATCGCCGAATTTAAGGTTGCAAAGGTGGGGTTTTGCTCACAGCAGCCAGGGTTTTTCTCTATCTCTCAAAAGAGGTCAAGAGAGGGGGTTTTGGGGTTGCATTCGGGTTCAGGTATAGGAGAGAGGCCTCTCCTATCCCACAGGGTTGATGTGAACCCTTTCAGACCGTTGGGGACAGCTCCCAATGGGTGAGCTAGCTTGCTCCCGGAAATCCGGGCTCTGCATTGAATGCAGGTCAGAGAATTTAACGTCCACATCGCTGGACGCTGGACTTAGTGCTGGCGTCCATATGGTTGACGCCGACACAACACAAACGTCCATTGATCTTGACGCCAAGTTGGCCTTCGGCCAAAACTCAAAAACATGCAGAAACCATGCATAACTTATACCTATATACGTGCCATATGTATACTATCATGTACATACTACCATCATACCATTCATACACTATTTACATCTAATTTATACACATGCATGTATAAGTACACTAACTAGTACTTATGTAGATTATTTGCATACATACATACACAAACATGAAGTATTCTCATGCAATACAAATAATGCAACAAAATTCGAGGGCCTTACACCCTCTCCCCCTTAAAGAAACTTCGTCCTCGAAGTTAGAACGACGCTACTAAACAAAAGGGGATACTTCTTCTTCATCGCATCCTCAAGCTCCCAAGTAGCCTCCTCTCGCGAGAAGTTCTGCCAGAGAACTTTCACCGACGCAATACTCTTGTTCGGAGATGCGAAACCTTCCGGTCAAGAATAGCTACTGGTTGCTCGACATACGATAGATCTGGCTGAATCTCCACTGGCTCATGACTAATCACATGAGATGGATCTCGGACATACTTCCTGAGCATCGAAACGTGGAAGACGGGATGAACACTAGCCAAAGCTGGGGGTAATGCTAGCTCATATGCCACGCTGCCCAAACGTCTGAGAATCTCATATGGGCCAATGAATCTAGGGCTCAGCTTACTATACCTGCCAAATCTGACAACACCTCGAGTAGGCGATATCTTCAAGAAGACATGATCACCCACCTCGAACTCCAAATCCTTCCTCCTGTTGTCGGCATAGCTCTTTGCCTATCCTGAGCCGCAACAAGCCTCTTCCTGATAAGCTGGATCTTATCCGAAGTCTCCTGAACTAACTCCGGACCGATCAGCTGCCTATCACCGGTCTCCTCCCAACATAAAGGAGATCTGTAAGGCCGACCATACAACGCCTCAAATGGAGCCATACCAATACTCGCATGAAAGTTGTTGTTGTATGTGAACTCCACAAGAGGTAAATGACTCTCCCAATCATCCTTCCAATCCAAAACACACGCTCTCAACATATCCTCGAGCGTCTGGATAGTCCTCTCGGACTGTCCATCAGTCTGGGGATGAAACGCCGAACTGAGCTTCAGCTCCGAACCTAAGCATCCTGAAGACCCTTCCACAACCTCGAAGTGAATCTCGGATCTCGATCCGAAATGATCGACTTCGGCACACCATGCAATCTAATGATACTACTAACATACAATCTAGCTAAACTCTCTACTGACTGCTTCTTCTTCATAGGCAAGAAATGAGCAGTCTTCGAGAATCTATCTACAACTACCCAAATCGAGTCATTGCCCCTTCTAGATCGAGGCAAACCCGAAACAAAGTCCATAGTGACAGCTTCCCACTTCCACACTGGGATCTCCATCCTTTGCATAAGGCCGGATGGTCGCTGTCGCTCGGCCTTCACTTGCTGACACACCAAACACCTGGACACATAATCCGCTACATCCCTCTGCCGGACCACCAAAAGGATCTCTTCAAATCCTGGTACATCTTAGTGTTACCCGGATGAATAGAGAATCGCGATCTATGAGCCTCCACTAACACATGCTCACGGACATCTACCAAATCAGGGACACAAACACGGTGATGGAATCTAATCACACCGTCCTCATCCCGAGCAATGCCTACCTTGCCCACTAACTCTAAGAGTCTAGGGTCGGCTTTCTGTTGCTCGATCACCTCATCCAAAACCGAGGACCTAAGGATAACTGAGCTACAAAAGCCTGGCATAGCGATGGCTCTAACTCAGTCAACGTGCAAGCCGCATCTTCCAACATCTTCCAATCCTGCTGGAGAGATGGCCTCTTTCTACTCAGAGCATCCGCTACGACATTCGCCTTCCCAGGGTATACTGAAGGTCGAAGTCATAGTCCTTTAAGAACTCAATCCATCTTCTCTGCCTCAGGTTTAATTCCTTTTGGGAGAAAAGATACTTCAAGCTCTTGTGGTCGGTAAACACCTCAAATCTGACACCATAAAGATAGTGCCTCCAGATCTTTAGTGCATGAACCACTGCTGCGAGCTCCAAGTCATGGGTCGGATAGTTCTTCTCATGCTCCTTCAACTGACGAGAAGTATAAGCCACTACCCTTTCCTGCTGCATTAGCACATAGCCTAAACTAATCCGAGACGCATCCGTGTAGATAGCAAAACCCTCTACACCGCTCGGTAAGACTAACACTATGGCTGACGTGAGCTTAGTCTTCAACAATTGAAAACTACTCTCACACTTCTCGGACCAAACAAACTTCACTCCCTTTCTGGTGAGCTGAGTCAAAGGGGCGGCGATGGATGAAAATCCCTCAATAAATCACCGATAGTAACCAGCTAAACCAATAAAACTACGAATCTCCGAAGGGGTCTTGGGAACCTCCCAATCATAACTGCCTGGACCATTGCTGGATCCACTGCTACACCAGCACCGGAGATAACATGCCCGAGGAAATGAACCTCGCGCAACCAAAAATCGCACTTGCTGAACTTAGCATATAGCTTGTGCTCACGAAGAACCTCTAACACTACCCTCAAATGCTGACGGTGTGTGGCGTCGTCCGGAGAGTAGACCACACACATCATCAATAAACACTACAACAAAGCTATCTAGATAAGGCCTAAACACCTTGTTCATGAGATCCATGAATGCTGCAGGGGCATTGGTCAATCCGAAAGGAAGGACCAAAAACTCATAATGTCCATAACAGGTTCTAAACGCCGTCTTGGACACATCCTCACTCCGAATCCTCAACTGATGATAACCAGATCACAGATCAATCTTAGAGAAGATGATGCATCTCGCAACTGGTCAAACAAATCATCAATGCGAGGCAAGGGATACCTGTTCTTCACAGTCACTTGGTTCAGCTTCCTGTAATCAATGCATAACCTAAGTGACCCGTCTTTCTTCTTGACGAATAGCACAGGTGCGCCCCAAGGGGAAACACTAGGGCGAATAAATCTTATCTAGCAACTCTTGCAACTGCCTCCTCAACTCGGCTAACTCCACAGGTGCCATCCGATATGGAGCCTTCGAGATAGGAGAGGTGCCCGAAAGCAACTCTATGGTAAACTCTATCTCTCTATCCGGTGGTAAACAAGACAATTCATCAGGAAAGACGTCTAGAAAATCCTGCACTACCTCAATCTCTACAAGAGTAGGTGACTCATCAGCCTCTGGTACTAGTACCACGCTGGCAAGAAAAGCGTCACAACCCTTGTTTACCATGCGCATCGCCTTCATGGCAGAGATGACTAACTTTCCCGTCAAGTTCCTTGGCAAGGGGTGAGAGAACTCAACCTCACCAGGAATGCGGAAAACAATCCTCTTCCGACGACAATCCACTAACGCATAGTTCTCCTCTAGCCAATCCAGACCAAGAATAGCATCATAGTCCTTCATCTTTAGCAAGATGAAACACCCTTCTAGGACTCTATCCTCAATGCACACAGGTAACGACGAAATGCACTTCCTAGTCGATACCGTACCCGCAGGGGTGTGCACAGACAAAGGGACCTCTAAATCCTCAGACTCTACACCTCACTCTAGGGCTAACTGTCTAGCGAACCGCTCAGAAATGAACGAGTGAGTAGCACCCGTATCAAACAAAACCCGAGCGTGCACACCTAAAAGTAAAACCGTACCTTCGGTGACATGCTCCGCCTGCTCGGCGTCCTTGCGTGCTAAAGCAAACACTCGAGCTGGGGCTCGAGGCCTTCCTGGTCTTCCTACGGCTGGTGCTGCTGCTGCTAACGGTGGGGCTGGCGCTTGCGCTGGACTCCCTGCTGAAGTCTTGGGCAATCCTTGATCTTGTGGTCGCTGCTTCTCACTTCAAGCACTTTCCCGTAATCATCCAACATTCGGTACCACCATGTGTTTCCCACAGTGGGGACACTCTTTCTTCACACCAGGGGAACGTACAGAAGGTACCTGAGAACTGCTGACTGCCACTGATCGCTGTTGTGTCTGGTACACCGCTTTCTTCTTATCCTGTCGCTGGAACGTAGCTGCAGGTCTCTTCTGCGAAGCCTTCTTCTCTTCAAGTATTGCTCCATCTCACCCTCCTGTCTACAAGCAGCGCTGAGAGCCTCGTCCAAGGTGAGGTGGTCAAACGCCACGAGCCTCGTCCAAGGTGAGGTTCAATTGCAGAAATTAACATAAATTCCCGTATTATTCAAATTCAATTTATCATGATGTATAACATAAAAGTTCAGTTTAGCAAATCATAACCCTGAACCCATATACAAAACAGCATAGGAATTTTTCCCCAGATTTAGTACATAACACACGATTTACTGAAAATTTAACACATCCTACATATGTTTTCTATTTCCCAAGTATAAATTTTCAGTAAATCACATTGACGTGGGAAAATTCCAGAAAATCAGAGCAAAGATGACGTATATAGACATGGTTCAACAAGATTAGGGCATCATAATTTCCCACGGATTATTAAGATCATGAGTGAACACACATGGCCATTCTTCCACATACATTTTAAATAAACAATAACTCAACCATCCACGAAATAATGCACAACCATTTTGCCACACATTCCAACATTCACATTACATAGCATAATAGGTTTACAATATATCCTCATCGCAAAACACATCGAAAGTAATCATATATAAGGAGAGAACAGTTCACTGTTCTGTCCAGACGAACTTAACGGCAAGCCATGGCCGTTAATGGAGATTGACGGCACAATCGCTAGCCGTCAATGAAGATCTTAACGGCAATTGATGTTGCCGTCAAGTTCAGGTCTCTGCAAAATGCAGGACCCGAGCTCTAAATTCAAAGAGAATCGGGGATCTAGGACACGAGGAAAAATACATAAAATGATAAAACCCTACTTGACATCTACATGGACGATAGGGGTAGGTTACTTGTCTTTCAAAAACTCTCCAAAGGGATTAAATGGGTTCGTGAAGCTCTCCTTGGGCAGTCCCAGAAGCTGCCAAGAAAGCCTTCCTCTGGGTTCTTGAGCAAGCTCCACAGTAGGTCGAGGTCGGGGATGCCTTCCTCGATGTTCCAGCTACCTCCTTGTCGTGGTAGATGGCCGAAACAAGCTTCAGATCGCCGGATTTAAGGTTGCAAAGGGCGGGTTTTGCTCACAGTAGCTAGGGTTTTTCTCTATCTCTCAAAAGAGGTCAAGAGAGGGGGTTTTGGGGTTGCATTCGGGTTCAGGTATAGGAGAGAGGCCTCTCCTATCCCACAAGGTTGATGTGAACCCTTTCAGACCGTTGGGGACAGCTCCCCAATGGGTGAGCTAGCTTGCTCCCGAAAATCTACGCTCTGCAACGCATGCAGGTCAGAGAATTTAACGTCCACATCGCTGGACGCTGGACTTAGTGCTGGCGTCCATATGGTTGACGCCGACACAACACAAACGTCCATTGATCTTGATGCTAAGTTGGCTTTCGGCCAAAACTCAAAAACATGTAGAAACCATGCACAACTTATACTTATATGTTGGGTTGAGTGTGAATATAATTCATTTCTCCTCACATTTGGATGATGACAAGTTGTGATTTTAATGCATAACCATTGGAACATGTGAAATACATCACACCTGAAATTACAATATTCAAAAAGCATGTTTCCAAGCACATTTATCATTTATATTCATGATAATACTTTTAACTAATGATTTATGTGTTATTTTCTCAGGGACAATCATTTATTACAAGGGGAGTGTCGACACACCCATGATGGTGTCGACACAATGTTCCAAGCCCTAAGCCAAAATATGAAAAATTGGTCAACTAGTGTCGACACTAGACCAGGGCAGGTCGACACTAGAGGTAGATCCCAGAGAATCTTGTTCACAGGTCTCTTCAGGCAGGTCGATACCAATGCAGGCAGGTCAACACTAGATGGCTCTTCCAAAAGGCCTGTTTTGCTGTCTGGGACAGGAGGTCGACACCAAATGGAATCAGGTCGACACTAGATTGCTCTCCCAGAAGGCCTGTTTTGCTGTCTGGGACAGCAGGTCGACACGAGATCATCTCAGGTCGACACTAGAGACCTCTCCCAGGGAATTGTTTTGCCAGTCTGGGACAGGGTGTCGACACACCCTATGGGCAGGTCGACACACTTCGGAATCTCTGTGACTTAAATGGTGTCCTGGACACGTGGCACCCTAGGGAATTATTAGATTAGCCTTGGATCATGTGCCCACGACCCCCAAGGGTACACTTGGACTATTTAGGGTATAAATACCCTCCAATTGGCCATCCAACATGCAAGAACCCTTTCAGAGCCTCCCAGAAATCCCGTTGGCGGCTAGAAGGTTTCTCCTCCCTGTTCTTGTCTTCCTGGTGCTTCCTCAAGCCGAATTTTCATCTGCTCAAGCATGAGAAGTGGAGATTGATCGTTGAAGAAGCAATTGGATCACCTCAAGGAAGCAGATCAAGTAGAAGCCGACTCTTGTGAAGAATTCAAGGAAGATCCTGAAGATCAGATTGCAGAGCATCGTCGAGGAACTTCCAAAGATCAAAGCACTTCACAATTCGACTTTCTACAAGGGAGTACATCTGAAGAGAAAAGTCTATCAATCAATTCTCATTTTCCTTTTCTCTTCTGAGTGATTCTGAGATTATGCATGGGTTGTTGCATGAGTCTCATGAATTAACTCTGGTTGGACTAGATCTGTTGCTAGAGGATCTAAGTCTTGTGTTTTTCTAGCAAGTTGTTTGTGAGCCTGTGTGCTCAGGAGTTTGTGAGTCGTCGTACTCACTGTGTGGTTTGAGCCGTCGTGCTCAATTTGGAGTCGTCGTACTCCAATTGTTGTTTGAGCCGTCGTGCTCAGTTTGGAGTCGTCGTGCTCCAGGTGTTTCTTGAGTCGTCGTGCTCAAGGTGTTTGGATTCGTCATGCTCCAGTGTGAGTTGTACTCAGGGTTTTTAAGTAGTGTGGCCTCACTGTGTGAGGGGTGGACGTAGGAGTCACTGAAGGTGATTTCCGAACCACCTAAAAAATCCTCTGTGCAATGGTTTGAATTGTGGTTTGACTTTTTATCTCGCTAGATGCATGCATAGGGATTTCGTTCACACTACTAATTGATTTGCTCACTCACACTAATCACTTCAGATCGTTAAATTGTTTGGGTGAATTGATCTCTGATTCGAAGTAATTTTAAATTGCTTAAGCTTCCGCGTTAATTGGTGTTAGATCTATTAAACCCCCCCCCCTTCTAGATCTGACCCATCCACCCATCCGATCCTAACAATTGGTATCAGAGCGGGTTTACTATTCATCAGTTGTGTTTTTTGGATGATCTATCTCTGTGTGATTAATCGCTCGGATTCCTAACAATTGGTATCAGAGCGGGTTAATGTCTGTTACTGATCTGATTTGATTACTTCTGGCTGATCTCTTTGTTAATTGCTTGATCTGTGTGCTTAATCGCTATGATTCCTCCTTTTGGCATTAGAGCAGATTAACCAATCTAATTGTTAGATCTAATTCCTTGTCACATTGATTCACTGTGATTAGATCTAACAGTCGTTTGTGAGTCTTGGTATAATAGCAAATATATTTAATCTGCATGAATTGCCGGTTATAATTTCAGAGAAATCACCAGTCTCACCTTCATCAAGTTTTTCAAGGAAGAACAAAGAAAAGGAGCAAAGAGATTCACAAGTACATTATGGCAAAGAGGAGCCTCAACGAATCCATAAAATCAACAATTCATAAGGTTTTGGCTCTAACAGCACATTCTAAGAGCTCAGAGCACTCTTCATCCTCTTCAGAACACAAGAATTCAAATGTGTCTAAAAGGTCAGGTAAATCAACTCCAGATCCATTTGTGTATTCTAATTCTGATTCTGATTCTGATGAAGATGAAAGTATGTCTTATGCTGAGTTGATTAAATTCTGTGAAAAGATACAAAGTCTTAATGTACAACTGAACACTAAAAATAAAGACTTGAAAAAGAATTTAAAACATTGCCATAAAGAAAGTGAAAACTTGAGAAATACACTTGAATTGAACCAGAACAATGATAAGGATCTTTCAGAAGAAAATGATAATTTGAAAAATGAAGTTGAAAAATTAAATTTGAAAAAGAGAATTTGGAAGATGAACTCCAAATCTGTGAAAATAAACTGAATGGATTGAAAGAAAACCATGAGCTATTGAAATCAAAAGTCATTGATCTGGAAAATGAAAAGAAGAATTGATTGATCTCAATAACAATTTCAAATTTGATAATGATCAATTAAACAAACAAATCTCTAATATGGCTCATGATCATCAAATAAATGAAAGATGCAAACAACTTGTTGAAGAAAATCATCACCTAAAAAGGAAGATTGAATGCTTGTACCATGACAAATCATTGGACAATGAATGCAGCAATTTGAGTAATAAAATCGCCGATTTGGAAAAACAAATTGCTCAATTTGAAAATGAAAAGAACAAGATGAAAAATGGTTTGGATGTCATACTAAACAAGCTTCAAATTTCAGAAAAGGAAGTAATTGCATTAAAATCTGAAAAACAGAAGCTTCAAAATGAATTGAAGATCACAAGTCTTGCTTCTGTTAAAGATAAGAAAAATAAGAACAAAAGAAAATTAACAGTTGTTAAATCTGCTGCAAACAAGAACTTTCTAAGTCTAATGAAAGCTAGTGCAAGTTCTTATTCAGAAACATATAGGGAAAGCGAGGAATGCTACTGTCAAGAGGACTCATCTACTTCCTCCATCAATCCAAAAAGCTCCAAGGCAATTCCAAATTCACATCATGCCAAGAGCTACAAAAGGTACCTCCTTCTTCTCATGGTAAGCCTCTTCACATAAAAGGAGATTTCAGCAAATGCATACATGCCAAGGTAAGCACCAGGTAAGAAATCCTCTCATTTGCTTTAATTGTAATAAACCTGGTCATCTTGCCAAACATTGTTGGAATAAAGATCAACATCTCAATAAACATGCCAAATCAGTCCAATGCTTTTATTGTCATAATTTGGGCATACTTCTAATGAATGTTGGCATAGAATTGATAATCTTGTGCATACTCCCATGTTTCATGTTAATGTACATAAGAATAAAGATCATGTTCATGCTGAAAACACTCAGAAATTCTATGTACATAAAAAGAACTATTGCACAAAAGATTTCTTCTAAATTCCATGCTAAAAATCTCCATGATAAAAATCTGAAAAATAGAAAACAAAATGTTCAAAATGTCAGTGGTGCATTCTATATCAATAACTCTAAGATTAGAAACCAAAATTCCAGTGTTTCTAGTCTTCAGCAAAATGCACCCAAAATAAAATCGTTTTGGATTCAGAAATCTTTGTTGCAATCTAACATTGATTTCATTGCAGGACCCAAGCAAGTGTGGGTCCCAAAACCAGCTTGATCTGCAAGCTGAGAAGTCTTGCAGCCATACATTGTAAATGGATTCAAGATATTGGCTGTGCAAGACTAGAAATGACTGGAGAACACAGGTAAAATCTTTAAGAAAGAAATGAAGACTGTTCAAGTAAAATTTCTTTATCATTTCAAACTTGAGATGATTGAATTGGAATGAATGTTAATTTTTTATCTGAACAATGAGAAATGTGTTTCAATGCTACTCCCATCAATGAACTTTATGTCATAACAATTGGAATCAAGTTTATGTTATCATGCATGCTTAACTGTTCCCATGAGTCTGTGTGCATATTAATTGCTTTGACTTCTTGGTATATCAAATGATGACATGTGGAAAAACAAGTTATGCTTGTTTGGAAACTATCATTATGCGTGAGTAAAATACTCCGCCAAGTACCAAAAGTCATGTTATGCTTAAAGCTAATTGTGCTCATAATCATGTGTGAATTGCATGCTAACCTTTTCATTCCATGCATAATTAAGGGGGAGTAAATTTGAAAAAGTGCAAAAATTTTGTTTAATAAATTGCCTGTTAATGCATGCTTGATCATGTTCATATTCTATCGGTGCAAACTACTTTGAATGAACATATCTGAATTGCATTTATGATCATTTCAAATCATGTATATCTTATGGGAAGTGAGCCAGAAGAATCTTTGAGTGAAATGCTGGAAAATATTCTTTCATGCTGATTTATCATTTCTTGAGAGATGAGGAGCAAAGAAATCCTTTGAACTCCATTTCATACAAACTGAAAAACAATTGCTGACATCTTCACCAAACCCTTCCTGACAGTAGATTCTCATCTTTAAGGAGAGAACTTGGTCTTTGTAAATGTCCATTTTCTTGATCTCTCTCTTTGGGATTGGGTTGAGTGTTAGGAATCTTCTGAGGGGGAGTTCTTTGCATCATCATATTCATTTGCTTCCTTGATTCATCATATCTCTCTCCATTTCACTTCTATTTCTTTTTGACAATGAACTCTTCACCTCACATTGTGTTGAACTTCTTGGTATATCAAATGGTGATTTGAAGAAGGACAAGTTCTGCTTGTCTGGACACTTTCACTATGCGAGAGTATATGTCTCCGCCAAGTACCAAGAAATGAATATGCAATTGTTGCGGGGGAGCTTTTGTTGTTCAAAGAGAATTATTTCTGATTTCAAAACTTGCATATCTTTATTCTGATGAAAAGTGGTTGAAATCCTCATCTCAGGGGGAGCTAGAAAATTCACAAGTCATGTCTTTTGAAAAATTCAAAACTTTTCTTGCATTACATCAATTTCCTTGCATGATGTCCTCATTCAAGTGTCTAGAGTCTCAAAATGATCCTTTGAGTGATCTACTACATTTATTTGTCAACTCTCACCTATATTCTTCAAAACTATAGAAATTCAGATTTCTTTTAAAGACTGAAGGATATTGTGTGTCTTGTTTTTAAACATATTTTTGTTTGCAACTGATGTTGGATATAGATGATGTCTTTTTGTCAAAAATCTCCAAAATTTGTCAATTCAACAGAGCAATGGCACATGTGCTGAGAAACTGCACACCTTCACAATGAATGAAGTGCCATGTATGTCATGAGGCACTAATGCTATCTCTGTTCAAAGGGGTTCAAAATCAAAAATAAATGCAAAACAAAATATGCTCCAAACTTTTTGATGATGACTGAGTAACTGGAAATATTGGCGTCTGAAAAACGTATATTTTCATGTCAAAAGGTCATCATTTACCCCTTTGAGACTTGATAATGGATAAATCTTTAGTATTCAGGGACTATAGTGTGTGAAAAGCATTAGTTCTTGAGTGAATAAGATATATCTCATTTGATAGTTTGTTTCAAAAACAAAATGTGTATATCATTGGAGAATTATTTTAAAGAATCATTCTTATCCATCATCAAGTTGTTCTTAAAAGTTGTTTACTTTCAACACACTTGATTCAGTCTAAAAGATTTTTTTTACTTCTTTGAATTGAAGAATATGGTAGTGTGTAGTTGATTGTTAAATGTCTTATATCCCTCAATCATCATTTTCATGACTCAAGTTATTGAATGCTCATATCCTGTTGGATGTTGTGTAAAACTTGAATTGTGTTGAATTTTTCAAAAATATAACGAATGAATTTTTTAATCTCTTAAAAATCCTTGAAATGATCATTCCACCCATTGTCTATCATTACAAAGTTATCCCAAAAGCTCACAAATTTTTCCATACTCAAATCTAAAATTTTCATCAGGCCAGGTCGACACTACTCCATCTAGTGTCGACACACTTTTACTCAGGTCGACACTCACCTCCTCTAGTGTCGACACTGACCCCCCCTGCCAGACTCATTTAAGCCGTGGGCGCTGGTTAAGCGTTTGATGTTCCTGTGGGGTAGGTTATCCTAAAACCCCCTTTTCTTCTCCAGGTCGACCCGACAGTCGTCTCCTTCCTGGAATCCAGCAGGATTTTGAATCCCCCTTCCACCTCTTCCCTCCTCCATTCCATATCCATCCGTCTTCTCTCATTCCTCACTCTCCATCATCCCTGATTCCACTCTATACTGCTTCCATGGCACACAAGCAGGCTCCTCGCCGTGGTGCCAGGTCAAGGGCTACTGCAAGGCCCGATCCGGCAGATGATGTTCGTCCTACTGAGAGGAGAACAAAGAGACGCCATGATCCTGCAGAGCAGCCAGGATCATCACCTGCTAAGAGAGGTAGGGCTTCATCTTCTGAGCAGGTAGAGGGTCTGCGTACCCTAGGAGGAAAATTCTGGAATCCTCTCCTGAAGCCTCTACGAAGTCCACATTTTCATCTTCATCCTCAGAATCTTCCCAGCCCTCTAAGAGACCTCCTTCCAAACCATTTAGTGTAGGGAAGACCATCTTGAAACCTAGGGCAGTGGACTTGGATGACAGTGAGCTGATTGCTGCTTTTCCTGAGGTCCTAAATTTCTTAAAATTCAGTCATGGCAATCCTTTATTTCAGAATTTCGTATCATATACCCTAGACTTGTCCAGGAATTCTATCAGAATTTGGAATGCACTGATGAAGGGTACAAGTCAAAGGTCAAGGGGATTGTGATTGACATGCCAACAGACATAGCAGCCACCATATTCAAAATTCCAGATGAGGAGAAGACTACCATAACTTTGAGTTCAATCTTCATGAAGCATATACCATCATGACTGGATTGCATGCAGATGAGTCTGATCCTAAGCAAACCCATGTTACTAAGTTCAATACCAACACTTTTCCACCTGTGTTGAGGCTTACCCATCACATGCTTACTACTATCATAACACCTCAAGGTGGTGGGAGAGACAGACTCACAGACATCCAAAGGTTTGTGCTATATTGTATGAGCAAGGACATCAAGATAAACCTTCATGTCATCATGTACCAGATTATTTCTGAGACCACTAGGGCAGATTTGCATAGATCACTTCCTTATGCAGCCCATTTGACTTCAGTATTTAAACACTTTGGTGTGTCTCTAGAGAATGAGAAGTCTGAGAAGATTCCTAAGTCCAACATCTATTGCTTTAAGCATGTTCAAAATTTATGGGCTTTAGGATTGTGGGTGATCAAGTGAGGAGAGGGCCAGCTACAGTAGAGGCCCCTATGGTCCAAGAGGAACAGCCTCCAGTACAAGAGGAACAACCTCCAGTGCAAGAGGATCAGCCTCCAGCTCCAGAGGATCAGCCTCAAGTACATGAGAACCAGCCTCCCATAAATGAGGATCAGCCTCCTGTGGTAGCTCAAGTTGATGAACCATTCATTGCCCCTCATTCACCTCAACTTCAGCCCTCCTCCTCCATGAACCTTGAAACTGAAATCCCATCCTTTTCTCCACACCCTCCAGTTCATGCATCATCCTCCTTTGGTGGACCTTCTGTTCCACCAGAGCTATACACTTTTTGAATGATAAATTTGATGCTTTGAACACTTCCATTCAATCCATGTCAGAAAATTTTGAATTGAGGATTCAGAGGTTGGAGAATTCTGTGTCTGCCAGATTCATTGAACAGAAAGCAGCCTCTGACCATGCAACCCAAAGATTCAACAGGCTCATTGGCACCTTGGCAGATGCTTCAGTAGATCTTAAAGAACATCAAGAGAAATTGGAGACAGTTCTTAAGGGAATTTTGGCAAATTCCAAGCTGATGTCTTCAACACAAAGGAGACACTTTCTCAGATTTCAAAGACAAGACTATCCTTTGCACACTTGGTAGATGAATTGGAGAGCATGAAGAATCTATCTGCTCATATTGATGAAGAGATGTCTGCACTTAAGAGGGAATTCAAAGTTTTGAATAGGCCTGGTTGTCAACTGGTTCTTCTCCTCTTCACAGCCAGTGTCAAATGAGTTTGGTGCACTTCAAGCTTCAATGTCAGAAAATCAGAGAGGATGGAACATCTTCTGCACACAAGACTCTCAACTATCCAAGCTCAAATGAAGTTTAGTCTAACTTCAATGGAAAAGAGGCTAACGGATATTGAGACCTTATTGTTACCCATTCCTCCTCCTCCTCCTCCCCAATAATGTAATTTCTTTTGATGATGTCAAAGGGGGAGAAGATAGCAAGATTGTAATGCTCACATCTTTAATGAAATGAATAGAAATACTTGTGAATGTGTCCGAAAAATCTTTTGAATGAATGTGAATGTAAATCTTTTGATTGAATGTGAATGTGATGAATGCTTGTCAAGCTGCTTGACTTTTGTGTGAAAATAGCTTATTTCTAGTAACATTGTGTCTATCATGTGTGTAACTTTCAATGTTACTAAAAATTGTTCAAAGGTCCTTGACAAGTATAAATAAAAGGAAATGAAAATGCTTAAAATCACAGTTCATTGAAACTTTCCAATTCCATATGAATTTAATGTTGTCATCATCAAAAGGGGGAGATTGTTGGGTTGAGTGTGAATATAATTCATTTCTCCTCACATTTTGATGATGACAAGTTGTGATTTTAATGCATAACCATTGGAACATGTGAAATACATCACAACCGAAATTACAATATTCAAAAAGCATGTTTCCAAGCACATTTATCATTTATATTCATGATAATACATTTAACTAATGATTTATGTGTTTTTTTCTCAGGGACAATCATTTATTACAAGGGAGTGTCGACACACCCCATGATGGTGTCGACACAATGTTCCAAGCCCTAAGCCAAAATATGAAGAATTGGTCAACTAGTGTCGACACTACCAGGGCAGGTCGACACTAGAGGCAGATCCCAGAGAATCTTGTTCACATGTCTCTTCAGGCAGGTCGACACCAGATGCAGGCAGGTCGACACTAGATGGCTCTTCCAGAAGGCCTATTTTGCTGTCTGGGACAGGAGGTCGACACCAAATGGAATCAGGTCGACACTAGATGGCTCTCCCAGAAGGTCAGTTTTGCTGTCTGGGACAGCAGGTCGACACGAGATCATCTCAGGTCGACACTAGAGACCTCTCCCAGGGAATTGTTTTGACAGTCTGGGACAAGGTGTCGACACACCCTATGGGCAGGTCGACACACTCCGGAATCTCTGTGACTTAAATGCTGTCCTGGACACGTGGCACCCTAGGGAAATTGTTGGATTAGCCTTGGATCGTGTGCCCATGACCCCCAAGGGTACACTTGGACTATTTAGGGTATAAATACCCTCCAATTGGCCATCCAACATGCAAGAACCCTTTCAGAGCCTCCAGAAATCCCGTTGGCGGCTAGAAGGTTTCTCCTCCCTGTTCTTGTCTTCCTGGTGCTTCCTCAAGCCAATTCTCATCTGCTCAAGCATGAGAAGTGGAGATTGATCGTTGAAGAAGCAATTGGATCACCTCAAGGAAGCAGATCAAGTAGAAGCCGACTCTTGTGAAGAATTCAAGGAAGATCCTGAAGATCAGATTGCAGAGCATCGTCCAGGAACTTCCAAAGATCAAAGCACTTCACAATTCGACTTTCTACAAGGGAGTACAACTGAAGAGAAAAGTCTATCAATCAATTCTCATTTTCCTTTTCTCTTCTGAGTGATTCTGAGATTATGCATGGGTTGTTGCATGAGTCTCATGAATTAACTCTGGTTGGACTAGATCTGTTGCTAGAGGATCTAAGTCTTGTGTTTTTGTAGCAAGTTGTTTGTGAGCCTGTGTGCTCAGGAGTTTGTGAGTCGTCGTACTCACTGTGTGGTTTGAGCCGTCGTGCTCAATTTGGAGTCGTCGTACTCCGGTTGTTGTTTGAGCCGTCGTGCTCAGTTTGGAGTCGTCGTGCTCCAGGTGTTTCTTGAGTCGTCGTGCTCAAAGGTGTTTGGGGTCGTCGTGCTCCAATGTGAGTTGTACTCAGGGTTTTTGAGTAGTGTGGCCTCACTGTGTGAGGGGTAGATGTAGGAGTCACTGAAGGTGATTTCCGAACCACCTAAAAAATCCTCTGTGCAATGGTTTGAATTGTGGTTTGACTTTTTATCTCGCTAGATGCAAGCATAGGGATTTCGTTCACACTACTAATTGATTTGCTCACTCACACTAATCACTTCAGATCGTTAAATTGTTTGGGTGAATTGATCTCTGATTCGAAGTAATTTTAATTTGCTTAAGCTTCCGCGTTAATTGGTGTTAGATCTATTTACCCCCCCCCTTCTAGATCTGACCCATCCACCCATCCGATCCTAACACTATATACATGCCATATGTATACTATCATGTACATACTACCATCATACCATTCATACACTATTTACATCTAATTTATACACATGCATGTATAAGTATACTAACTAGTACTTATGTAGATATTTGCATACATACATACACAAACATGAAATATTCTCATGCAATACAAATAATGCAACAAAATTCGAGGGCCTTACACCATCAGATCATCCTGTGATTGGCACCAAATGGGTGTTCAGGAACAAATTGGATGAAGCTAGTGTGATCACTAGAAACAAGGCTAGACTGGTTGCTCAAGGCTATTCCCAGAGGAAGGCATAGATTTCGATGAAACCTATGCACCAGTGGCTAGACTAGAGGCAATTAGAATTTTACTTGCTTATGCATCTACATTAGATTTAAAGCTTTTTTAAATGGACGTAAATCTATATTTTTAAATGGTTTCATAAAGGAGGAAGTCTATGTAGAACAACCTCCTAGTTTTGATGATGTGAATTTTTCAATCATGTCTTTAAATTGCATAAAGCATTGTATGGTTTAAAGCAAGCACCTAGAGCTTGGTATAAAAGGCTTAGTGCATTTTTTATTAAAACATGGTTTTATCAGAGGACAGGTAGATAGCACATTATTTATTAAATCAAAAGTCAAAAATATATTACTTGTACAAATTTATATAGATGATATAATATTTGCATCTACTGATGAATCTCTGTGCATGTATTTTGAGAAGCTTATGCAGGGAGAATTCGAAATGAGCATGATGGGGGAGCTCAACTATTTCCTTCGATTACAAATCAAGCAAGGCAAAGAAGGCACACACATCTGCCAAGCCAAGTACACCAAGGAGTTGTTAAAGAAATTTGGATTTGAAAATGCAAAACCATTGACCACACCAATGAGCACATGTACAAGGCTATACAGTGATAAAGATGGTAAGAAAGTAGACCAAAAACTCTACAGAGGTATGATAGGTTCATTACTTTATTTAACTACCAGCAAACCAGATATCCTATTTAGCGTATGCATGTGTGCAAGGTATCAAGCTGATCCTAAAGAATCTCACTTAATCTCTGTCAAAAGGATCTTTAGATATTTAGCTAAAACTCATGATCTAGGCTTGTGGTATCCCAAATCTGTTGGGTTCTCATATTGGAGAATGTTGGGTTACAACATGTGCTTAAATGTTTTTGATGATGAGCAATACTAATTGATGTTATGTTTGTTTTTTATGATGAACATTTCATGAACAAGACAAAACAGATGTGTGTTATGAATGTGTGAAACATGATGAGAATGACAATTGGATGCAAATGAAACACATGTTTATATGTTCATTATATCTCACTAATTATGTCTTTTAATGTAGGTGTGAATGTACACAAGACAAAGCCCAAAATCCAAGTGCAAAAGAACAAGACAAGTTGCTGAAATAGTGCACCTGTCAACAGATGACAGTGCATCTGTCAACAGATGAATAGTGCATCTGTCGACAGATGATTTTCGCCTGTCGACAGATCCACTCAGAAAACTATTCCCGGAAACCTAGTTTCTGGTTTGTGCAAACCTGTCAGCATCTGTCGACAGCAGCAAGTCGTCTGTCGACAGACGGAGTTTTTGGAAGATCTAATGGCCAGGATATGATCTATATTTGGGTGATCCCTTTTAGCACGACTCTCCATGTTTGAACACCCTTATATAAGGATCATATGAGGCTATTTTCGCAGCATGAAGCCACCATACCAAAACCCTAAGCAAAGGTCAAGAGAAGAGCTTCTTCCTGCTGCCCTGCTTCATCTCTCTACCCAGAACAAAGAAGAACAACCTTCCAAGCGGAGTTGAAGCTGGTTCGTCCGTGGTTCAAGCTTCTCCATCAACTGATACTTGTCAAGACGAAGCTTGGAGTCTTCTGGACGACCAACGAGAAGAGATCTACATCCGGATTTGATTCTTCATCTCAAAACTCTTCTCTTTTCACTACTTTCACCAATCTCTGTGGTGTGTATTGATTGGATCATGCGTGGATTTTGTGGAAGTGTGTGTTTGTGATCTGTACAAGGTTGCGTATAGATCATAGTGTTGTGGTAGTGGTTCAGCTTCCTTGTGCTTGATCCACGTGTGGATGTTGTTCTGATTACGTGTTTGCATCAGACAACGTGTGGGTGATGTGTTGTCAGATCAAGGCTAGAGGATCTGATCTTTTGTGGACTTGATCTAGCGTGTGTGTGTGTGGTTGAGCCGGTGTGCTCGTGTGTGTGTTGTACTCAGTTCTTGAGTAGTGTGTCCTCACTGTGTGGGGGTGGACGTAGGAGTCACGTGGTGTGATCTCCGAACCACCTAAAAATCCCTTGTGCACTGTGGTTTGACTTGTGGTTTGCATTGTGTTGCGCTAGATGCATGCCTAGGGATTTTGTTTACACACTACTTGTTGATTTGTTCACACACGTTGCATCAGATCAAAGGGGTTTTAATTGAGTAGATCTTTTAATCCGAAGTAATTTTTAAATTGCTTAAGTTTTCGCTGCAAATCTATTCAACCCCCCCTTCTAGCTTTGCCATTACCGAATATCCGATCCTAACAATTGGTATCAGTGCAGGTTTTCTGTTCATCGATTGTGATTTGGCATATCTGTTTATGTGTGCTTAATTGCTCTGATCGGGTTATAATTGATTCTGAACTGATCTGATTACTTTGGTTGTTGGTTTATTCATCTATAACATACTCAGAAATATGTCTGAGTTCTCGAGTATCATAAATAGACCAATGTGTATTGAGTTTGATAACCATGTTGATAAAATGCAGGACTCTTTTAAGAAGACAAGCAAGATTGCAAATAAAGCCAAAGACAAATGCTTCATGGCCCTTGGCAGCTCCAGAGGTTCTCCTAGTTCAGACAAATCTGAAAGATCATATCTGTCAGAGAAGTCAAGAAACTCTCAAAGGTCAGTAAATCCAATTCAGACCCATTTGACGCATCAATATCTAATTCTGATTCAGAGGATGATATATCCTATGACGAATTAATAGAATGCTATGAGCACTTGTCCAATCAACTTAAGAAGGTAAAATCTCAAAACAAGAAGCTAAAAGAAAATTGGATAAGAATGAAATGAGAATTGATAATGCTCAAGCATTCTATGAAGAAAATGAAAAATTGAAAATGGAGAATGAAAATTGGAAAATAAGTCAAAAGCTATGAAATCAAGTTTTCTAAGTTGAAAGAAGATCATGATCAGGTTGAATCTGAAAATGTTGATTTGAAAAATGAAATGAAAAATTGATTGATCATAATGAGAATCTCAAATTTGATAATGATCAATTGAACAAACAAATCTCCAACATGGCTTATGATCACCAAATAAAAGAAAATGCAATCACTGTTTGAGGAGAATAATAATCTGAAAAAGAAGATTGAAGACTTGTATCATAACAAACCATTAAATGATGAATGGAACAATGCTAAACAGAAAATTGCTGACTTGGAAATCAAATTGTTCAAAGTGAAATTGAAAAGAACAAAATACAAAATGGTCTGGATGTCATGAAAAGCCAACTTCTAACTTTTGAAAAGAATTGTTGCATTGAGAGCTGAAAAGAAAAATTGAACAAAAAGGCTCCAAATAGGAAGAATCATGTTTCAATTGAAAACCAGAAAAAGAAATGGAGAAGAAAACAAGAGTCTACAGGGTCTCTACACCTCCTCCAGAGGCCCAGAATGTTTCAAGGAAATCTCCAACTCCACATCACGCCAAGAGATACCAAAGGGTACCATCTCCTTCTTCTCAACTCAAGGATAATCAAGGTACTCTAAAGGACTTCAGAATTCCAGCAAATGCATTCATACTATGGTAAGCTTCAGGTAAATGCTCAACCCATTTGTTTTAAATGCAATAGGCCTGGTCATCTTGCTAAATTATGCTGGAATAAAGGTCAACACTGTCATAATCATGCCAAACCAGTCCAATGCTTCACATGTCATAAAATTGGTCATATTCTAGAACTGTTGGAATAAAAACCATGATTCTGTGCATGCTTCAAAGCTCCATAATAATCCATGTGTTCATACACACAGGATAAACATCATGTTCATAAAGATCAAAAATTTCATGTATCTATGAAGGAAAACTGCACAAAACAATAAAAATCTAAAACCAAATCACTTTGGATTCTGAAATCTTCATTGTTAGGTTCTAACATTATGTCATTGCAGGACCCAAGCAGTGTGGGTCCCAAAACAAGCTTGATCAATAAGCTGAGATGTCTTGCAGCCAAAATTAGAAATGGATTCATGCCATTGGCTGTGCAAGGCAAAAAATGATGGAGAACAAAGGTTTTTTTTTTTTTTTTTACTGAGATTGAAGACTGTTCAGGTAAAATCTCTTTTTCACTTCAGTCTTGAACTGCAAGAATTGAAATGGATTTTTAATTCTATCTGAGGAATGAAGAATGTATTTTGTTGATACCCCCACATGACAATGCCACTTAGCAATTGGAATCATGCCATCGTGCTTGTGTAACTGTGCTCATGACCTCTTGGTATATCAAATGATGACATGTGGAAAAACAAGTTATGCTTGTTTGGAAACTATCATTATGCGTGAGTAAAATACTCCGCCAAGTACCAAAAGTCATGTAATGCATAAGCTAGCTGAGTGCTTAATAATTTGTGAATTGCTTGATACATTAACTATGCATGTGTTATGGGAGTAAATTTGAAAGTGCTCATATGCTCATGAAATCTATGTGCAAGTGCTTGTCATGAATGTATATATCATGCTTGAAAGTTGTCTCATTACATGCACATCTTATGGGGGAGTAAGTTAAGGCTAGGTGAGTGAATTCATAAGGGATACCCTTCATATTCAATGTGTATTTATCCCTCAATCTTATGGTTCAAATCACTCTCAATTCAAAGCCTTAAATCTGATGTTTCAAAGCCCCTGTCGACAGCCCCAAACAGTCTGTCGACAGATATGACTTCACAGAAACCAGTTTTTGAACTCTTGAGTGTTTCTGTCGACAGACGAATTCCATCTGTCGACAGCCAAGCACAGTTCTTGACCTCCCAGAACCATGTCTTTCAGGCCTGTGTGCATCTGTCGACAGGCACACTCTTGCTGTCGACAGATACCATTTTCTGTCATTCTTCATCCTTCTTCATAATTTCTTCACGAGTATGGTCATATCATTGATGCAAGGGGAGAATCGGGTATAAATATTCATTATAACCTTTCATCCTCACATAGTATCAAAGACATATGGTTAATCATAATGATTTTGAAATAATTTTTGTGATTGAGTCTAGGTTGTATCATCTAGAATATTGAACAAATCTAATGCTTTTAACCTAACTCACTTGAATAACTCCCTTGTGGATGATTTTCCAACTTAAAAAAAAAGGAGAAAAGCTACCTATTTCTAAAGTCAAAATTAAAAAAAAAAAACATATGTGAATTGGGACAAAGGCAGAGCAATGATGAGTATCACTGAGTACCGGGGACACGGGCATCACAAATGTCTGTCTTCGCGTCAAAAAGTCCTTTCATTATCTCTGCATAATGTATGATGGTCACTCACACTGAGTAACGGGGGTACGGCATCCCAAATGTCTACCTTCACGTCAAAAGGTAAAAGTGATCCTAATACCACTTAAATTGTTCAAATTTAGAAATAGTGGAGCCTCCAAGATTTAAATCAGGGCAATGGGTTGTCTATTGTCAATTGTTCATGTAGACATTGCCTTCATTTACCAACTGAACATCACCCACTAAGGTATATGATTTTCTTCAACGGTTTTATTCAAAAGGGTTATCTCATTTTCATGTGTTTTTGAACGATGTATTCTAATGCTATAACTTGAGATTCCCATAGTATTATATCTTAACCATTGTAGAATTTTTATGTGTCTTAATACTAGTGTTTATGACATTTTGTAGTGGGTATCAACCTTGCAATCTCATTTGAACACTCATTCCCCACTCATATCTTTCACAATTCATTATGTGTCACACAATTCTTTGCTTCATTCTTTTACTTGTGTGCACTCATTATCTTTTTGAATGTTGTCAAAAGGGGGAGAAACATCAATTGTGCATAAATTGAAAATTTTGTCATCATCAAAAAGGGGAAGAATGTTGGGGTCTCATATTGGAGAATGTTGGGTTACAACAAGTGCTTAAAAGTTTTTGATGATGAGCAATACTAATTGATGTTATGTTTGTTTTTGATGATGAACATTTCATGAACAAGAAAAAACAGATGGTGTTATGAATGTGTGAACATGATGAGAATGACAATTGGATGCAAATGAAACACATGTTTTATATGTTCATTATATCTCACTAATTATGTCTTTTAATGTAGGTGTGAATGTACACAAGACAAAGCCCAAAATCCAAGTGCAAAAAACAAGACAAGTTGCTGAAATAGTGCACCTGTCAACAGATGACAGTGCATCTGTCAACAGATGAATAGTGCATCTGTCGATAGATGATTTTCGCCTGTCGACAGATCCACTCAGAAATCTATTCCCGGAAACCCAGTTTTCTGGTTTGTGCAAACCTGTCAGCATCTGTCGACAGCAGAAAGTCGTCTGTCGACAGACAGAGTTTTGGAAGATCTAATGGCCAGGATATGATCTATATTTGGGTGATCCCTTTTAGCACATCTCTCCATGTTTGAACACCTTATATAAGGATCATATGAGGCTATTTTTCAGCAAGAAGCCACCATACCAAAACCCTAAGCAAAGGTCAAGAGAGGAGCTTCTTCCTGCTGCCCTGCTTCATCTCTCTGCCCAGAACAAAGAAGAACAACCTTCCAAGCGGAGTTGAAGCTGGTTCGTCCGTGGTTCAAGCTTCTCCATCAACTGATACTTGTCAAGACAAAGCTGGAGTCTTCTGGACGACCAACGAGAAGAGATCTACATCGGATTTGATTCTTATCTCAAACTCTTCTCTTTTCACTACTTTCACCAATCTCTGTGTGTGTATTGATTGGATATCAGTGCGTGGATTTTGTGAAGTGTGTGGTTTGTGATCTGTACAAAGGTTGCGTATAGATCATAGTGTGTGTGGTAGTGGTTCAAGCGTTCCTTGTGCTTGATCCATGTGGATTGTTGTTCTGATTGCGTGTTTGCATCAGACAACGTGTGTGTGATGTGTTGGTCAGATCAAGGCTAGAGGATCTGATCTTTTGTGACTTGATCTAGCGTGTGTGTGTGTGGTTGAGCCGGTGTGCTCGTGTGTGTGTTGTACTCATTCTTGAGTAGTGTGTCCTCACTGTGTGGGGGGTGGACGTAGGAGTCACGTGGTGTGATCTCCGAACCACCTAAAAATCCGTGTGCACTGTGGTTGACTTGTGGGTTGCATTGTGTTGCGCTAGATGCATGCCTAGGGATTTCGTTTACACACTACTTGTTGATTTGTTCACAACGTTGCATCAGATCAAAGGGGTTTTAATTGAGTAGATCTTTTAATCCGAAGTAATTTTTAAATTGCTTAAGTTTCCGCTGCAAATCTATTCAACCCCCCTTCTAGCTTTGCCATTACCGAATATCCGATCCTAACAAAATCATGCGATAAATTTAATAGGATATCTGATGTTGACTATGCTGGATGCAAGATAGATAGAAACACCACCAGTGGTTGTTGTCACTTTCCAGGATGCTTAATCTCATGGTCGTGAAAGAAACAAAATCCATAGCACTATCAACAGCTAAGGCTAGTACGTGGCTACTGAAGCTGTTGCCACAACTCCTTTGGATAAAACACAGCTTGAGGATTAGGGACTACACTTAAAGACAATTCCATTGCTGTGCGCAACACCAGTGTAATAAATCTCACCAAAAATCCATTTCAGCACTCAAGGACAAAGCATATAGAGGTTAGATATCATTTTATTAGAGATCATTAGCTAACGGAAATATAAATATTTCTTTCATAGATACTCAAATAATTAGGAGATATCTTTCACAAAAGCTTACTTGAGAGAGATTTACCTCTGTTAGAATGGAATTAGACATGTGTAATTTGTGATAGATTATATCTGTAAAAACTGAAAAAAAAATCTAATATTTCAGATCACCCTTATTCTCTCCCCTGGATTTAAGTGAATGCTTTGAATTGCTCGCTTCATATATAGCTTTGACGTGTGTTATAAATTTTCTTTAATTGTCAAAGCATTTATTTATCTCGAACTCATCTCTGTTTTGTCATTTTTTGTATTTAATGCTCTGTCCCTCAAAGTAACTTTATGCTTATCTTTAAAATTTGTTGCAATCTGTGTCAGAACGATTCACCTCCTCTCTCATGCTCTTCCTCTTCCGACTGCTCGCCTGAAACGAAAGCCCTATCGATCCGGCTCTCCTTCTCTAAGAGATTTCAAAGAATCCTTCTCCTCCACCAACAATCTCTTGAGGGTTTCTGTTCTCCTCCCTCTTACGATCCTCCAGAACTTCTCGTTCAATCCCATGGTGGGTTTTGGGGTTCTGACACCGTTGGGGCTACAACGTTTTTTTTCTCATAGCAGAGCAGCAAGAAGGTTTGCATCCGTGAAGGTGAAGCTGTGCGGCAACAGGCAGTGGATGTAGTAGATTTAGAGAAGAATGGCATGCATAGCATAGTAGCAGCGATGCAGAGATGTGTGGTCACAGATAGTAACTTTTTCTGAGGCAAGTTTATCCCGACTTGGTAAAGCATTCTATGTTTTTTGAAATCAGAGGCAGATGGGTCCTTGACCTCCACAGTCAAAGGAACCCAGAGTCATATCACCTATTCTATTGGAATCTCTTTTGGAGTTTCCTACCTTCGGTCACAACGGTGTACACACTGTAGATGTTCATGCCAAGGGTTTGGGCATTGTCGGAACTGAGTACAAGTTAAAGGATGAAAAAATCGACATCAACGCGGTTAAATGCTTTCAATAGAATCAACGCACTCCATTGTTTGTCAAATTCTTGTGCCCCAGAGTGCTACCTTCTCCATTTGTACTAAGGTATACTCCGATATGATGTTCTGGGCCATCCAGAACAAAAATATTACCATGGCTGAGGTGATTATCGAACGATGAAATTTGCGAATGCGATGATTTGGGAAAAGAAGAGTAAATTAAATGTGTCCCTTCCAATGCTCATCTGTTGACAAAGATTTTTTCAACACTACAACATCAGCTTGTCTAAAGTTTTGAGAAGATGGCCAAGGAATCAGGAGCAGAAATTTGAAGAAAAGTGGGTTCTCTTGGTAGCTGGGGTTAGACCAAGACCTAAGTAGCTAAGGTGAGGTCATTATCGGTGAAGCTCAGGAAGTTCAGATCCCTGAACCAGAAGAAGAAGAAGTTGTAAGGGCCGAACCTCTTCAGCAGACGTTCTAGTTGCGCCAGCAGTTCAAGAACAGTAAGAAGAAGGAGCAGCAGTCAGGTGTCACAGTGGACGATGATGATCAGTCTGTCCCCATGTAATTTTAATTAATTACATATATTATATATATTTTGATGATTATCAAAACCAACAAGAGATTATCAATTATATCTAATGATATTCTTAAGTCTTAAGTACAGAAAAAACACCAAGGTCAAACAAGCCACAAAAGGTATGCATTACTTCTCTGAAGCTTTAATCTCTTCACATATAATTTCTCTAATCCAACGATTTCTTTATAAGCTATCGATTTCAATAGAATTATCAAACGATTTCCTTTCTGCTGAAAAGTCATGTTGTTTCAAACAAGTCGATGCCACAACGACTCTATAAGTGTCGTAACGATTTCTTCAGAGCCCGTAACGACTTGCTCGTCACAACGACTCTCTAGGTGATCGTAATGATTTCTTCAGAGCCCGTAACGACTTGCTCGTCACAACGACTCTCTAAGTGATCGTAACAATTTCTTCAGAGCCCGTAACGACTCTCGTCACAACGACTTTCTAAGTGACCGCAACGATTTCTTTAGAAAGCGCAACGACTTGTCCGTCGTCACTTTTATAAGTCATCGCAACAATTTCTTTAGAAGCGCAACGACTTGCCCGTCGTAACGATTCTATATGTCATCGCAATGATTTCTTAAGAATTCACAACGACTTGCTCGCCGTAACGATTTCTTTAGTGATCATAACGATTTCTTAAGAACTCGCAACGACTTGCTCGCCATAACGATCTCTTTAGTATCATAACGATTTCTTAAGAACTCACAACGACTTGCTCGGCCGTAACGATTCTTTAGTGACATAACGATTTCTTAAAGAACTCCTAATGACTTGCTCGCCGTAACGATTTCTTAAGTGTTTCATATCGATTTCTTCAGAAACACAACGATTTGCATTTCACAACGATTTCTTCTTTGTCACAACGACTTGGTCAACCTGACTATTCATAACGATTTCATAATCATATAGTCATCGATTTCATATTGACTTGATATTATCTCTGTTGACTAGTCAAGACCACGTATGCATCTCTCTGACGCACCTGCATTTAATGAGTCCTGAACGTATCTCTGCATGCATGCATACGATATCATCCTTTTCATGCTTTCTCTGATAAGTCTTTTAGAGTTAGCTATCTGGCTTTACTATTGTCATGACTATTGTTACTAACGTTGACTGACATCAGAAATAGCCTAGCTGTCTGCTATTTGAGATTGTCATTTATGCAGACCTCTGATCCAGCTCCATGCTACAACGTTAAACAAAATAGAAGCCAAAGGATATCTTTGAAGATCTCATCTCTTTGCGTGTTCAAGAGATCAAAAGACTATTGACTGGAAGCTTCCAAGACTCCAGGTGTCTACAGTCTAACGACTACTCCAGAGAGACAACGGATACTTCACGTCCATAATTCAAATTGAAGTTATATATATACAAGTCTGATGAACAAAATAGAAGAGAGAACGACCGGAACATTCATTGCAACAACTTCTGAGAGACCAACACACAATCATTCAAGCTTTCAAGTCTCCTGAGAATTGTAGAGCCAAGATTCCTTCCCATGCTATAGCTCTTAGCTCTCCATTTGTAGGAAAATCATGAGAGATCTTGTGTAGTTCTGAGAGTGAGCTTAGATTAAGATCCTTTGCTCTCAGTGCTAGTGCTTCAGATCCTTACTTGTCTAAGCTTGATCTAGGGCGTGCTTTCAATGTATTTTTTTCTGTTTGTGTTTTACATTCGGTTGTGAAGGAGACCTGGTGGTATCCAGGGTGTTGTTCCCTTCATGGAAGGAAGACCTGGTGGGGTATCCAGGGTGTAGCTGTTCCCTTCCGGTGTGAAGGAAGACCAGCTGAGCTGGGTGTTGTAGTGTCCTTAAGGGGACTGTACCCTTGTTAGTGAAATCCTGAGATTGCTCAGGGACTGGACGTAGGACTCCTAAGGAGAGGAGGTCCGAACCAGGATAATTTCTTGTGTGTTGATTGCCTTTCTCTTGTGTGTTTTTTGTCATTCAACTAACAGTCACTAACCTCCTTCGAAGAATATTGTGTGAAGATTTTTTTGGTTACAGGTATCTTGTAGAATAATTTTTAAAAGACCCATTCACCCCCCCTCTGGGCTCGTCACTGGAAACAAGTGGTATCAGAGCGAGTCTCTTCGACAAAGAAAGAAGATCCACGATCTGAAGAGTAAAGATCCATGGCAGCCCAAGTAGCATTGAAGTCAGTCTGTCAACCGACCCCCTCTCTTTGATGGTGAAGACTACCCTTACTAGAAGACCAGGATGGATATTTTCTACAAGGCCACGACTATCAATTTGGTCATAGTAGAAGAAGGTGACCTGGTTGTCACAAATGAGAAAGCTCAATGGACAGATGATGACAGGAACAAAATTTCCTTGAATTGCAAAGCTAAGAGCATCCTTTGCTGTGCCTTGAGTAAGAAGGAATTCAACCGAGTTTCAGCCTGCAAATCCTCGATGGAATGTGGGAAAAGCTCAGGATTACTTATGAGGGTACAGACAAAGTAAAGGAGACAGAATCGACATTCTTGTCACTCAGTATGAAAGATTCAGATGCAGTCAGGTGAGTCAATCACTCAAATGTTTAGCCGATTCACTGATATCACCAATGGTTTAGCCAGTCTAGGGAAGACATATGAGATTGCAGATATGGTAAGAAAAATTCTTAGATCCTTGCCATCCTCGTGGACACCCAAGTCACAGCTATAGAAGAAGCTAATGACCTGAAAAGAATGTCAGTAGAAAAGCTCATTGGGTCCCTCATGGCCCATGAGATCACATGGAAAGGCTAGGAGAGTCATCTAGTAGAAAGAAGCACTCAAATGCCTTGAAAGCAGAAGAAGACTCACCAGAAGCCAGCTCAAATGAAAGTGAAAGCGATGAGGATAGTGAGAATGAAGAAGCAATGCTCTCTAGGAGATTGCAACGGATCTTGGCCAAAAAGAAAAATGTTTCAATCCGGCAGAAGCACTTTAAGAAAAATAAGGACTTGAAAAGATCAGATGGTAAGAAATGAAGAAAGGAGAAACCATCTGCTACGAATGTAAGAAGCCTGGACACATCAAAGCTGATTGTCCAAATTTAAGAAACCAGAATTCAGAAAGAAAGAGAGCTCCAAGAAGTTCAGAAAGTATAAGAAGAAGGCAATGACCAGCAGCATGGGAGAACAATAGTGACTCAGACAGTGATCAAGCTCATGCAGCGATGAAGAAGAAGCCAACTTGGCCTTCATGGCAAATGTTGATGAAAGGTAACCTCTGACTCCTCCTTCGATTCATGTAATGATTCTGATTCAATAACTTAGAGGAAGCATTTAATGAATTGTATAATAAGTACAAAGAAGTAACTAAACTATTAAATAAGTAAGAAAAATAACACCTGTTTAGAAAACACTAATTCTGATTTAAAAACAGAAAATGAAGAATTAGAAAAACAAATAACTGAACTTAAAAGAAGAAATGAATTGTTATGTGAAGACCTAAAAGCTAAGAATGAACAAATAACAAAATTGGAAAAATAGAAAGTACAGATGAATTAAGAAAAAAATTAAAACTTAAATGAAGAAAATGATAAACTATCAGCACACTAGAGAATTTACTAATGGTAAAACTCTCTATATTAAAAGGTGCTAGAAGATCAGTAAGAAGAAAAATGGATTAGGATATACACCCCCAGATAATGAAGAACCATAGTTTATCCTAAAACATATCCAACACCAAAATTTGTACCTGAACAAGATATAGCATACAAAGCTGATTTCAAATATAGAAAAAGTAACTAAGTTATCATGCTGTATCACTGCAATAATTTAGGACATATTATAACTACATGCCCAAAAAGACACAAGAAATGGAATAAAAGGCAAAATCAATGATACTACCCAATCAGGACCCAAAAGAATTTGGGTACCTAAAGCTTGATGTTTTTATTTCAGTTAACCCTCGAGCATCCAAATGGTACTTAGATAGTGGTGCTCAAGACACATGTCAGGAAACCAGAATTTTCTCGCATCTCCAAGCTGAAGAAGGAACAGTCACTTATGGAGATAATGGAAAGGAACAGTAATAGGCAGTGGCTCTGTGATAACAAAGGAAAACAGTCATAGAAGATGTGTTATAGTCAAGGGATTGAAGCACAATCTCATTAGCATCAGCCACTGTGACAGAGGCCTCAGATCAAGTTTCAAGAATCAAGTGCAGCATAGTGAAGGATGGAGCAGTCATCTTTGAAGCAATAGAGAAAAGAATTTGTATGTGCTCTATCTTGAAGAACTCAAAGAGCAAAATGTTTGTCTGGCAGCAAGTAAAGACAATCTACTGAATTATGGCACAGACGACTTGGACATTACAGTTTAGATGGCATGAGGAAATTGCAGAAGAAAAGTCTTGTGGAAGTCTGCCAAAAGTCAGTGGAAAGTTGGAAGGTGTCTGTAGAGCCTGTGCTAAGGGAAAGCACACTAAAAGCTCCTTCAAGTCAAAGACGGTGTGACCACCTCAAAACCCTTAGAGCTCCTACATATGGATCTATTGGGCCAATGAGACTACCAGTCTTGGAGGAAAGAACTTTGGATTTGTCATAGTTGATGACTATTCAAGATTTACATGGGTATCATTCCTAGAGCACAAAGACGACACTTTTGAAAACTTTGTTAGTTTCAGCAAGAAGGTCAGAAAGATCAAAAGTTCAGCATTATTCTATCCGATCAATCATGGTGGTGATTTCAGAATGAAAGTTTGCTAGATTCTGTGATGATCAGGGAATTGAGCATAATTTCTCAGCACCAAGGACACCACAGCAAAATGGTATTGCTGAGAGGAAAAACAGAACACTATTGGATATGCAAGGAACTATGCTCTCAGAATATGATCTGCCAAGATATTTCGGGCAGATGCAGTCAACACAGCAAGCTACATTGTCAACCGAGTGATGATCAGGCCAATCCTGAAGAAGACTGCATATGAACTGTTCAAAGAGAAGCCAAAGATCAGCCATTTCAGAACCTTTGGATGTCCCTGCTTCATTCACAACAATGGAAAAGGGACATTGGTAAGTTGGATGCCAAATCAGATGAAGGCATCTTCATGGGTTACACTTCTAAACCTAAAGGCTATAGAGTGTTTAATAAACGTACTTTATTGATTGAACAGTCTGTACACATTGTTTTTGATGAACTAACCTTCCTTGAGAAAGGAAGTAGATAGTGACAATGATGATGCAGATGTTTCCAAGAAACTAAAAGATACATCAATTGAGGACAGGATGATCCACCTCTGGAAGAATTGCAACAAGAAGAAATCACTCATGAAAATCTTCCAAAGGAATGGAGATACAAGAAAGATCACCCACCTGAAAATTATTGGTGATCCATTTGTAGGGTAAGAACAGAGGTAATGTTATTCCTTGTGATTACTTAGCTTTTGTATCTAAATAGAGCCTAGGACAGTCAATGAAGCTCTTACTGATGAATCTTGGATATTAGCCATGCAAGATGAACTAAATCATTCAAGAGAAACCAAGTATGGTCACTTGTTCCTAGACCATCAGATCATCCAGTCAATTGGCACCAATGGGTGTTTAGAAATAAACTAGATGAAACTGGTGTAATCTTAAGAAACAGGCCAGACTGGTAGCTCAAGGCTATTCTCAAGAGGAAGGCATAGATTTTGATGAAACCTATGCACCTGCAGCTAGACTTGAGGCTATTAGAATATTATTAGCTTATGCATCTGCTCTAAATTTAAAACTATTTCAAATGGATGTTAATCTACTTTTTTAACGGTTTATTAAGAAGAAGGCTATGTAGAACAGCCTCCTGGTTTTTGATGATATAGACTTTCCAAATCATGTTTTTAAATTGCATAAGGCTTTATATGGTTTAAAGCAAGCACCTAGAGCCTGGTATGAAAGGCTTAGCTCTTTTCTTTTGAAACATGGTTTCATTAGAGGTCAAGTAGATAGTACTCTCTTTATTAAATCAAAAGTCAAACATATATTGCTAGTTCAAATTTATGTAGATGACATTATCTTTGGATCTACTGAGGAATCCCTTTGCAAGTACTTTGAAGAGTTAATGCGGAGAATTCGAGATGAGTATGATGGAGAGCTCAACTACTTCCTTGGACTTCAAATCAAACAAGGAACAGATGGCACTCACATCTGTCAAGCTAAGTACACCAAGGAACTGCTGAAGAAATTTGATTTGATAACACCAAGCCACTGTCAACACCAATGGTTACATCAACAAGGATGGACACGACAAGATGGTAAGAAGTAGATCAAAAAGTCTACAGATGTATGATAGGTTCATACTTATTTAAAAACAAGTAGACCGATATATTATTTAGTGTATGCGTGTGTGCTAGGTATCAAGCAGATCCTAGAGAGTCACATTTGATTTCTCGAAAAGAATTTTTCGATATTTAGCCAGAAATCATGATCTAGGTTTATGGTATCCAAACTCTTGTGAAATCAATTTAGTAGGGTATTCTGATGCTGACTATGATGGATGCAAGGTAGATAGAAAAAGCACCAGTGGTTGTTGTCAGTTTCTTGCAGGGTGTTTGATATCCTGGTCCTCAAAGAAACAAAATTCAGTAGCACTGTCTACAGTGAAGCTGAGTACGTGGCTGCTGGAAGTGCTGCACACAACTCTTATGGATAAAGCAACAGCTTGAGGATTTGGATTAAATATCAACTCAATTCCATTATTGTGTGACAACACCAGTGCCATCAACTCACACAAAATCCAGTTCAGCGTCAAGGACCAAACACATGAGGTTAGGTATGATTTATTCGTGATCATGTAGCAAGGGCAATATTGAAATATCTTTATTGATACAAATGGTCAGTTAGCAGACATTTTCACAAAAGCCTTACCCGAGGAGAGATTCACATCTCTTAGAAGGGAATTAGGCATGTGCAATTTGTGAAAAAGGTTTGTTTAAAACTGGCACATCAATTTTCAGAATTAAGAACCTTTCCCCCCATAACTTTAAGCAAAAGAAATTCAAATTATCCTCTTGTAACCGCTCTCTCATTGAAGTCAGGTTGAATAGTCAAACTCTTTTGTCTTCTTTCGTCGCCGTTTGGCGCTTCACTTTTCAGCGCATTAATTTATTCCAAAATAAATAGGATAACGATTCGTATCCCGTCTTCAACCTTTTTCCTCTTTCGTCTGGTTACTCTGCCGATGCCCTAGCCATTTCGACATCGACTCTCTGCTATCTTTTGAAGCTTCTCTCCTCTTCCTGCGAAATTTCTTGAGGGCTTTCATTCCTCCTTCCTTCTCAACCCTCCAGAAAACGTCCTTACCTGATTACATGGCCGCATCAGCTGTTCTCGAAGTTTAGGTGGCTACAGTGCCGAGTTCCTTACTCCTGAGCAGCAGGAGAGATTCCAGTCGTGAAGACCAAAGTGTGTGGGAACAAGGCAGTGGACATTGCTGATCTTGAAAAGAATGGTATGCACAGTGTCATTGAAGTGATGATCAGGATGAAGTGGATGGAAGTAGCAATCTTCTCCGAGGTAAGTTATCCAGACCTCGTGAAGGCCTTTTTTGTATGTTTGAAGACTCAAGAAGATGGGTCCCTGGTTTCATATGTCAAGGGAACCCAGATCAAGATAGACTGTGAGCTCTTGCATGCATTGTTTGGAGTAACAACATCCGGGTTTAGTGGGGTTCACTCCGTGGACACCCAGGTTAAAGGTCTTGGTATCATAGGACCTGGGTTCAGACTGAGGGATGGAAAACTAGATATCAACCAGTTAAATGCCTTCAACCGCCTCCTTCACTTTATTGTCTGCCAAATTCTAGTTCCGAGAAGTGCAACTTTCTCATCCTGCACCAAGGCAGACTCAGACATGATGTACTGGGCCATACAGAACAAAGATATTAACATGGCCGAAGTGATGATGGAGAGAATGAAATTTGCCAGTGATCAGATTTGGGACACTAAATCGAAGCTTAATGTTTCCTTGCCATATGCACATTTGCTTACCAAGGTTTTTAAGCACTTTGGTATTGATCTGGCAGGAGCAGTTGTTGAGCAAATGGGCAAACCAATTAAGTCCAGAAATCTCCAAAAAAGTGGTTTTTCAGTCAGAGATGGTGCTTGGTCTAAGATCTCTGTGGCAGAGGGAGAGGCCATTATAGGAGACATTCCTGATATTCCTGATGTTCAGGAGGAAGCAGCAGTAGAGCAACCTTCAGAACCAGCTGCAGTGCGAGCAGAGCTAGCAGGGTCAAGCTGTTGAAGTTGAATCTCATTCCCAGTGGCCCCCGTAGCTTCAGTAGAGGAAACAGTGGCATCAGGCCACATTGAAGAGCAGGAGCAAAACACTGCCCGGAGGGACAGTTTTGGAAGAGGCTCCTATTCAGGGAGAGCATGAGAGGAGTTGTGGATGCTCCCATTGAGGGGGAGCAACTGAAGGAAGCCGAAGCAGGAACATCTGTGGCATCAGGCCACACGGATACTCTTTGGCAGAAGAATCCATTCCAATGGCAGATGCCCCTGTCAGTGAAGAACCACACAACTCATGCTGGAGTTCAGGAACCTGCTGAGAGGAGAAGCAAGAAGATTGCTCTAAAAGGCAGAGGAAGATTCTGAGAAAAGTAAATTGAAGCCTATCTTAAAAGATTGGATGTTCAAGATGAGAACCTGGGCTTGGTGCAATCCAGTATAAATACCATTCTTGAGAATCAGGCATCGACCTCCAAGGAATTCTCTCAGATAAAAAATGCAATGAAATGGTTTAATAAGGAAATGGGCGAGATGAAGAGTATGCTCTCTAAGTTGTTGATGGCAGCTGGTAATACAGATCCTCCTCCCTCTTCTCCTCAGCGCCGTTCAGAGGCTGCTCCTGGGCCATCAGGGCCATTAGTTCAAGAAGCTGGGCCATCAGGGCCATTGGTTCAAGAGGTTGGGCCATCAGGGCCATTAGTTCAAGAAGCTGGGCCATCAGGGCCATTGGTTCAAGAGGTTGGGCCATCAGGCCATCAGTTCAAGCAAGTGGGCCATCCGGGCCAGAAGTCTCAAGGATGGGCAGGCTGCTGTAGTTGAGTCAGCTGTAGCTTCTGAAGCCCCAGAGTCTTCATCCCTTGCCACTCCAACACTTTTCTCACCACCATCTTCTTCCACAGCACCTCCAGCTCCATCCACCTTCAAACACCCCATGTCCCACAATCACCTCACCAACACCTTTTCCATCTCAATCTTCCCTTCTCCTACTCCTCCTTCCAGCATTCCCTCACCTCCATCTATCTCTCAAAACCCTCCAGCCTCCACATCAGCTGGAGAAGCCTCCTCATCTGGTCCTCATTCCACCAGATCCTCATCCACCTTTGATCCACACTCTCTTCTCTATCCTTCTACTCCACCTTCCTCCATTACATTCATTCCTGAAAACCCTCAACTGGCCAGTGTCTTCTCCTCCCAAGTTGAAGATGAGTTTGAACGCTCTACACTCATCTCCATTCTGGCAGTTGCCACTCACATTCACAGGACTACTCCTCCTAGTCCTGTTCAGAAAAAGAGAAAACTCTCTCCTCTCTGGCTCTATCCTCATCCCCTAAGTTTCTCCTCTTTGGTTCTCACTCACTGTTGAAAATCGAAGGAGACCAATCTACCTGTGAATACCTCCATCACTGATCATCTAAACATTGTTCTTCCCTTGAGCGATCTGTCCAAGCACAACCAATCTCAAATTTTCAAGTTGGCTGAGTGCAAGTCTGAAGATCAGTGGGCAAAAGGGCACAAGACTCTCTACAGTAAATTCCTTACTTCCAGAAATGACAGTATTTCCAGCCAGAATCACCCACTCACTCTCTCTCAGTGGTTTGTCTTCATCACCAAGCTACCTGGGGTCCATTCATTCTTAAAGAGATCAGAATAGCTTGACACTTTCAACTCTTTAACGATTACTGCTATCTGCACAAGATTCCTGAGGTGCAGTTTGGTCAATTCCATGGAGCTCTTACTACTCTTCGGACATAACATCCTATCAATTGCTCCTTCCAGTGGAACTCTCAACTCTCCGCATGCCAGATATAGTTTTCTTCCCAAATTGCATTCTCTAGTCTTTGATTCCTCTGTCGGCTCTCATGCCTTTGAGAGATTTGCTCGGTAATGGGACGTCAGTCAGCCAAGCAAGGCCGCCTCCCCTCCTTTCAGCGCTTCATCTTCCGAGAATATCACTTGGGTCACATCTCCTCTGAAGTTCTAGCTCCATTACTCTCAGAATGTGAAAGGTTCTTTCCTTCAGAATGGGCTAAGCACTATCGTCAATCTGCTCTCCAGTTACAACTGTTAACCGTGACTTGCTTAGGGCTAACAAGCCCACTTTGTCTGCTGAAGCTTTCTTGGATCTGAACTCCATTAATCCGGTTCAGGAACAGTATGTTCAATGGGCAGCAAGATATTCTGCTTTCTTTGATCTGAAGAAGGATCTGCTTGATCATCAGATTTTCTACCCTATCTCTCTTGATCGTTTCCTTCAGCGTGCTAGCTTTGGCACGAGCAGCTACTTCAGATTCTTGCTTGACCAGGATGCGTATGTGCTCCTCTTGGAAGAACAGAGGCAACTCTATCTTAAGCGCATGATTCCCACCATGGGTGACTCCTTCTCTATCGCACATGGAGTTTTCAGACAACTCTTTGAAGATCAGGAGATTAAGGCCTGGGGTCTTATATCTCAGCATGCCTCTCTTCTGTCTCCTCTTTTTTATTTGCCTGTACCTCCTCCGGCTGAATAAAACTACCTTGTGTGTCTCTCTTTCTCTTCTTCTTCTTCTTTGTCTCAGTTCATCTTTTTGCTTAGTGACAAAAAGGGGGAGAAAATACTTAGCATGTCTGAAATATTCATCCAGTAGTTCTAAGGGAAGAAACTTAGCATGTCATTTCTTTAGAACTAATTTCAGATACTTTTTATCCATGCTTATTGTTCAGTTTTGTCATCACCAAAAGGGGGAGATTGATGATCAGTTTGTCCCCATGTAATTTTAATTAATTACATATTATATATATATATATATATTTTGATGATTATCAAAACCAAACAAGAGCTTATCAATTATATCTAATGAATATTTCTTAAGTCTTAAGTACAGAAAAAACACCAAGGTCAAACAATCCCACAAAAGGTATGCATTACTTCTCTGAAGCTTTAATCTCTTCAACATATTATTTCTCTAAGTCCATAACGATTTCTTTATAAGCATATCGATTTCAATAGAATTATCATAACGATTTCCTTTCTGGCTGAAAAGTCATGTTGTTTCAAACAAGTCGATGCCACAACGACTCTATAAGTGATCGAAACGATTTCTTCAGAGCCGTAATGACTTCTCACAACGACTCTCTAAGTGATCGTAACGATTTCTTCAGAGCTCGTAACGACTTGCTCATCACAACGACTCTCTAAGTGATCGTAACGATTTCTTCAGAGCCCGTAACGACATGCTCGTCAGAACGACTCTCTAAGTGACCGCAATGATTTCTTTAGAAAGCGCAACGACTTGCCCGTCGTAATGATTTTATAAGTCATCGCAATGATTTCTTTAGAAAGTGCAACGACTTGCCCGTCGTAACGATCTATAAGTCATCATCAACGATTTCTTAAAGAATTCACAACGACTTGCTCGCCGTAACGATTTCTTTAGTGATCATAACGATTTTTAAAGAACTCACAACGACTTGCTCGCCGTAACGATCTCTTTAGTAATCATAACGATTTCTTAAAGAAACTCACAAGACTTGCTCTCCGCCGTAACGATTTCTTTAGTGTTCATATCGATTTCTTCAGAAACACAACGATTTGTATTTTACAATGATTTCTTCTGTGTCACAACGACTTGGTCAACCTGACTTATTCATAATGATTTCATAAGTCATATAGTCATCGATTTCATATTGACTTGATATTATCTCTGTTGACTAGTCAAAGACCACGTATGCATCTCTTGACGCACCTGCATTTAATGAGTCCTGAACGTATCTCTACATGCATGCAGACGATATCATCCTTTTTCATGCTTTCTCTGATAACGTCTTTTAGAGTTAGCTATCTGGCTTTACTATTTTCATGACTATTGTTACTAACGTTGACTGACATCAGAAACAGCCTAGCTGTCCGCTATTTGAGATTGACCATTTATGCAGACCTCTGATCTAGCTCATGCTACAACGTTAAACAAAATAGAAGCTAAAGGATATCTCTGAAGATCTCATCTCTTTGCGTGTTCAAGAGATCAAAAGACTGTTGACTAGAAGCTTCCAAGACTCCAGGTGTCATACAGTCTAACGACTACTCAAGAGAGAGACAATGGATACTAATGTCCATAATTCAAATTGAAGTTATATATATACAAGTCTGATGAACAGAATAGAAAGAGTGAACGACCGGAACATTCATTGCAACAACTTCTGGAGAGACCAACACACAATCGTTCAAGCTTTCAAGTCTCCTGAGAATTGTAGAACCAAGAATTCCATTCCCATTGCTATAGCTCTTAGCTGTCCATTTGTAGTGAAAAATCTTGAGAGAGCTTGTGTAGTTCTGAGAGTGAGCTTAGATTAAGATCCTTTGCTCTCAGTGTTGTTGCTTCAGATCCTTGCTTGTCTAAGCTTGATCTAGGGGCGTGCCTTCAATCTATTTTTTTCTGTTTGTTGTTTCCCTTCGGTTGTGAAGGAAGACCTGGTGGTATCCAGGGTGTTGTTCCCTTCAGTGTGAAGGAAGACCTGGTGGGGTATCCACGGTGTAGGTGTTCCCTTCGGGTGTGAAGGAAGACCAGCTGAGCTGGGTGTTGTAGTGTCCTTAAGGGGGACTGTACCATTGTTAGTGAAATCCTGAGAAATTACTCAGGGACTGGACGTAGGACTCCTAGGAGAGGAGGTCCGAACCAGGATAATTTCTTGTGTTGTGTGATTGCCTTTCTCTTGTGTGTTTGTCATTCAAACTAACAGTCACTAACCTCCTTCGAAGAATATTTGTGTGAAGATTTTTTGGTTACATGTATCTTGTAGAATAATTTTTAAAAGACCCATTCACCCCCCTTCTGGGCTCGTTCACTGGGCAACAGACGATTTAGTGGTCAGTGAAAGCAGAATAGAGGATATACCTCCAGAACATATTGAGCCCATTGGGCAAGTATCAGAGGCAGACACCCCCACCTCTCTTGTAGCATCTATACTTCAAATGTGTTGGACTATATCACTAACACTCAGGGGGAGCAAGAAGAACTCTGCAGCAAATGTTCCGAAGGTTGTGGCACCAGGCCATAATGAAGCTATCCAAATGGAAGATGCTCCCATCAGGGGGAGCAAGAAGTTTTGGCTGAAGATGTGGCACTAGGCCACAATGGGATGTTCAGATGGAGATGCTACTGGTCCGGGGAGCATGTTGTTGAAAAGATGCTGAATTTCAGGGGGAGCACTCATCTAGTGCCCCTGTAGATCAGTTTCAGGAAGGTGTTGTGGAAAGCACCGCAGATGAAGGAGAAGTTCATGTTGAGAATGTGGAGCCCACTGTCAGGGCAAGTGAAAAAGGCAAGAGTGTAGCTCATGAGATTCCTCTCCTCACAAGGAAGCCCCATAGGAGGCTAAGGCAGAAGAAGCTGAAAGTTAATATGAAGCCAATTATTGATCGATTGGATGCTCAAGGTCAAATTCTCTGCTTTGTCCAATCTAATATAGCTTCATTTTCATAAGCCAGAGGAAAGCAGCTATGGAAATGGGAATGGTTAGGAATGCCCTAAGATGGGTATGAAGTGAGCTGGACAGCATCAAAGATTCAGTGGCAACTCTTTCAAATCTGATAAAGGCACAATCTCCTGCCCCTCTGCTCCCACTTCATTAGTCCAACAGGAGTCAGGGCCAAATGTGGAAGAAGTCCGGCCATCAGGGCCAATTATTGTTGAGCAGTCTGGGCCATCTAGGCCATCCGTTGTGGCAGATTCAGGGCCATTAGGGCCAAAGAATGTGGCAGAAGTTCGGCCATCAGGGCCAAGTTCTAAAGAGCCAGCAGGGCCAGTTGAGGATGCATTTAGGCCATCCGAGCCAGTGGAGTCTGAGGCTGTACCTGCCAGAGCAGATGAAGACCAGGCTGTAGCCCCAAAGCCCCATATCTCTTCATCTCTTTCACTCGACACCTCTTCTCCACCATCATCCTCCACTGCTCCTCTAGAAACTGCCACATTCAAACAACCCCTTCCTAACCATATTTCTTCTCCTACGCCCTTTCCTTCACAATCCTCATCATCTCCTGCTTCCTCCACATCCAACCCTCCTCCTATTGTTGAGGTTCTCAAGCATCATCTTCAGCTGGAGCCTCCTCTTCTGATCCCTCCTCAGCTGGACCATCTATTCCTCCTACTTTCACCTCTCATTCATTCCTTCATCCTCCTTCTCCTCCCTCCTTTATAACTATCATTCCAGAGAGTGCTCAAATTGATGGTCCCTTCCTCCAAGATATCAAGAAGAGTTTGAAGAAGCCATTCTTCGTTCGGTTCTGAAAGTTGGCACTCATTCTTACTCCTAAGAAAAGAAGATTTCCTCCACTCATGCTCTCTCTTCTGAGCCTCGTTTTCGACCGCTTTGGTTTTCACTCTCAATTGAAAATCGAAACAAGCCCCTTTATCATGAATATTTCAAGAAATGTACCTTTGCCACCATTTTTGGACTTCCTCACCTCAACCTCACCAACCATCTCAATGTCATTCTCCCCTTCACTTCTCTATCCAAGGCTGATAAGTCTAAAATATTTTCTATGATTGAAGCCAAATCTGAAGAGCAATGGGCTTGGGGCCACAAGTCCCTGTATAATAAGTTTATGCTCTCAAGGTCGGCCAGATTTCCTTCCCGGGATCATCCCTTGACCCTCTCTGAGTGGTTCCAAATCCATCACAAGGACACCTGGGATCCCTTCATTCAAAAGGAGATCAAGTGATCTGGTACTTTCAGATGTTCTATGATTATCGATATCTCAATAATCTACCCGAAGTTCAGCTTGGTCAATTTCGGCAAGCTATCTCTCAACCCAAGTAAATTTTGCCACCTTGCAATTGCCTAATGTAGTGTTCCTACCTCCTCTTCACTCTCTGGTTATGGATTCAGATGTTGGATCCATCATTTTTGAACAGTTTGCCAGAGTCATGGGGAGAATTCATATGCAGAAAGGCAATGTAGTTGCATTTCACCGATTTTGTTCAGAGAATATCTCTTGGGCCACATCAACTCCAATGTTCTTGCCCCTCTCTTTTACGAATGTGAGAGGTTGTCTCCAGCAGACTGTGCCAAATTTTATCCTCTTTCTGCTCAGCATCTTCACGATCTCAACACCTCTCAAGCCAGAGCAAATAAGCCTCCTGTTTCAGCTGCTGAATTCCTTGATATGAACTCCATTCACCTTGTTTGAGATCCATTTGCTATTTGGGTTGAGAGATACAAGGTCTATGTAGCCATGCGCCAGGAACTGAAGCACCATCAAATCTTCTACCCCATATCACTCGATAAGTTCCTTCGGTATGCTAGCTTTGGCTCCCTCAGCACCTTCAAAATGTCTCTTGGCACGGATGACTATGGCACTTTTGTGGAAGCACAGCGGCATCTTCATATCCAAAGGGTGGCTCCTGATATGGGACCTTCCTATTCCATAACTTTTGGTGCTTTTCAAGCTTACTTTGAAGAGCAGGAATGCAAGGCTTGGCCAATTATAACCCGCCATGCCTCTCTTTTGTCTCCTACCTTCTATCTCCCTGTAGCCCCCAAGGAAGTAAAATAAATGTTTTTTCTTTTGCTCCCATTTATCTTTCTTCTCGTCTTTTTTTCTCTCATTGCATTATCTTTTTGCTTAATGACAAAAAGGGGGGAGAAAAATAACTATTCTGAATTACATTTCTCAAATTTCTTCCGCAAATTTATTTACACTTATTTCAGAACTTTCTATACTCATGTTATGTTTTGTCATCACTAAAAAGGGGGAGATTGATGATCAGTTCATCCCCATATAATTTCATTTATTATATGTCTATTTTAGTGATTAACAAAACTTTAATAAAGTACTATCTCACAAGTTCTCCTGAAGCTTAGTCACAGGAAATAAATGAAGCAAAACTTGTAAGTATTCTTACACTGCAACATTTAAAGTTTAGAGCATATAATTTTTCTAACTACACATCGACTTATTAAGTTTCATATCGACTTCATTAGAATCATAACGATTTCTATACTATTATCGATTTCAGTTTCAGAAGGATCTCATAAGTATCACATCGATTTCAGTTTTATAATGATTTCATAAGTGTTGTATCGATTTGATCTTCAACGATTCGATAAGTTACATAACGAATTGGTCGCTGTAACGATTCGATAAGTTACATAACGTCTTGGTCGCCGTAACGATTCGATAAAGCAAACAACGATTTAGTCACTGCATCGATTTGTCTGTTTAAACAACGATTTGGTTACCATAATGATCTGCTTTCACTTAAAGAACGATTTGATCATTGTATCGATTCGATAAGTGAAACAATGATTTACTTATGTGAGAACAACGATTTGTGTTCACAACGACTTGCTTATAATGATTTGCTTATAACGATTTGCTCACAACGATTTGTGTTCACAACGACTTGCTTATATCTGCATAACAACTTATGTTCACATCGATTTGCTTATGCTTGAACAACGATTTGTTCAAACATCGATTTGCATATGCTTGAACACCGATTTGTTCAAACAACGATTTATTTGTATTTGCACAACGATTTGCTTCTACTATAAGAACGATTCGCTTGCTCTTGCAACGATTTCATTAGTGGAACAATGTCTCATGGACACATCGATTTCTGTATAATAAATTTAATGAATATATATATTATTCTCATACATTTTCAAATATTGTGAAAGTCAAAGTCTCCCCCCCGCACATCTCTAATATCCTTGCATTTATTATGAATGTTCACATCATCTGCTCGTTGCCTTCTATTCTTATGTTTCTATAAGAAACACTTTTCAAAAAGCAGAATGACATTTCTATTTTGGTGAATAGTCTTACTGCATGAATTCTAACGTTGACTGACAGTAAGAGACAACATAGCTATCTATGCTTTGGCATTTAATGTGTGCAGGTCTCTGCCAGTACCATGTCATACAACGTTGGATAAAATAGAAGCTGAAGGATATCAAGATGGATCTTCTCCTTTTGTGCATGGATTGTATAGAATTAAATGACTACAAGCACACCTGTCGTACTTGACGAACCATGCAGTCTAACGAGCATCCAACCTAGAGACAACGGACACTTCAACGGATATATTTTTCAAAGAGAAGGATATATATATATAGAAGACTAATGACTTCGAAAAGAATAACTTTTGAATTTTTGAGCTTTCAACTTACAACCTGTGAGCATCAGAAAGAAGAGCCCTGAGCTTCACTCCCTAGCTTGCTATAGCTCTTGCTCTCCATTTTCATTGTTTTTAGCATTTGGAGAGCTAGTGTGTTCTGAGAAATTTTCTTATTGTAAATCTTTCTTTCTCAGTCACTGCCTCAGGTCGAGCATTTATTGTAAGCTTAGTCTAGGGGCATTTTGCCTTTATTCACACTTGTGGTAAAATTCCTCTTCGTGCTGTGAAGAGAAGACCTGTTGTGAACAGGTGGTTTGTGTTCCCTTTGGTAAGGAAGGAAGACCTGTGCATCAGGGTGTTTGTATTCCTCTTCGAATTAGAAGAGAAGGCCAGCTATGGCTGGATGTGTAAGCGTCCTTAAGGGGGACAATACCCTTGGTAGTGAAAGCCCAAGTTGTTGCTTGGGGACTGGACGTAGGACTCCTTGATATAGGAGGGCCAAACCAAGATAAAAATCTCATGTTGCATGTGTGATTGCTTTTGTGCGTTTGTTTGTCTTCATTCATCTAACACTAACTATTCTCTTTAGTGTCTTTTTGTTAAGCATTTTTGTTAACAAGTTTTAATCTAAAATTTTAGAATCCCATTCACCACCCCTCTGGGCTTGCTAGCTGGGCAACAGGTTATACATGCCGACGTCGATGGGTACAATCTACACCGAATTCTAGTTGATAATGGAGCCGCGCCGGATGTCCTTTTCTATGACTATTTTGTAAAGATGACTAACCTGAGCTCCGAGCTGAAACCAGTCGCCATACCACTCTTTAGGTTTAGTGGGACCCCTGTGAGTGTCGAGCGTTCGATTAGGCTGAAAGTCACCCTTGGCACTCGACCACGTTATGTAACGGTTGAGGTCGACTTCCTTGTGGTGAAAGTGAAGTCGGCCTACAATGCGATCTTTGGTCGAGGTCTTTTAGGGAAGTTGAGAGGAGTCCCCTCAACTTATCACCAGAAGCTGAAGTTCCCTATGCCGAACGAGATAGGCGAGGTCATGGGTAAACAGACCGAGGCCTGTCGGTGCTATGTAAACTCTATCAAAGCAAAGGAACCAAATGTTTCCGAGTATGAGTCTATCCACGATGAGAGCACAGAAACGCATGAGCCCGCCGAGCAGACAAAGTAGGTTGAGATCTCGGGAGAGAGGTCATTGATTGTCAGCGTCGATCTTCAAGAGCTAGATAAGCAGGTGGAAGATTTTCTTAAAGAAAATAGCGACGTCTTCGTGTGGTCAGAAAATGACCTTGCGGGGATCGACCTAGAGGTCATCCTGCATCGCTTGAACGTCGACCCCAAGGTCCGACGTGTGCACCAAAAGAAGTGGCCATTGTCGGCCAACTGACAGGAGGCAGTGGACGACAACCTCGCAAAGTACCTGTGTGCAGAGACGGTTCTCGACGCCTTCTACCCCAAGTGGATTGCGAACATCATCCTCGTGAAGAAGGTGAATGGAAAATGGCGCATGTGCGTGGACTTCACCGACCTGAACAGAGCTTGACCGAAGGATAGCTCTCCTCTTTCTCGCATCGACCAGCTCGTCGACTCTACTGCGGGGCCTACTGAGTTTCCTCGACGCCTACTTGGGGTATCATCAGATAAGGATGGCCCCCGAAAACAAGGAAAAAATGACCTTCACTATGTAAAAGGTCTGTATTGTTTTACTCGAATGCCTTTTAGACTGAAGAATGTAGGGGTGACGTACTAGAGGCTTCTCAACATGATGTTCGAGCGACAGATTAAGAAGACGATGGAGATATACATCAACGACATGGTAGTGAAGAGTCAGCTAGCTGATGACCATGTTCGAGACTTGGCCGAAACTTTTGAAGTGCTGCGGCAGTACGGGATGAAGCTGAATCCCGAGAAATGCATCTTTGGCATACGAGGAGGAAAGTTCCTCGGCTACCTCGTCTCAAGCCAAGGAATTGATGTTAATCCCGACAAAGTGCAAGTGATCATCGACATGACGTCCCCGAGGACCGTCAAAGTAGTGCAAAGACTCAACGGCCGGATCACCGCCCTCAGTAGATTCATGTCCAGATCGGCAAAGTGATGCAAGCCGTTCTTCGACGCACTGAGGGAAGGACGGTTCGAGTGGACCGACGACTGTTAGAAGGCCTTTGACGAGCTCAAGGCGTATTTGGCCAATGTCCCCACGGTGAGCAAGCCGGTGGCAGGGGAAGAGCTATTGTTGTACATCTCTACGACAACCCACTCAATCTGCTCGGTGCTCGTACGAGAAGAGGAGCGGAAACACCTCCCAATGTACTACACAAGGAAAGCCTTGCGAGGAGGTGAACAACGCTACTCAGACCTAGAGAAGGCAGGTTACGCGCTAGTGATGGTGGCACGACGACTCCGACCACACTTCCAAGCACACAAAATCATCATCCTCACCGACGTTCCTATCAAGCAGGTGCTCTGTCGCCTCGAGGCCTCGGGGAGGTTGGCAAAGTGGGCTATTGAGCTCGGCGAATTTGGCATCACTTATAGGCCTCGGATCGCCATCAAAGCTCAGGCTCTCGCCGACTTCATTTCTGAAGGAACGACGAGGTCGCCCAAATCAGAAGAGATCGTCGGAAGCTGGAGGGTCTACGTGGGCGGGGCATCCAACTCACAAGGCAGCGGGGCTGGTGTCATCCTGCATTCCCCCAAAGGCCTCATTTTAAGGTACGCGATTCGGTTTGCATTCTTTGCTTCCAATAATGTAGCCGAATACGAGGCTATCATCTTAGGGCTCAAAATGGCAAGATCGTTGGGAGCAACACGAGTCCTCGTCTATAGCGACTCTCAGTTAGTTGTCAGCCAGGTGTCAAAGGATTTCAAAGCAAGAGCAGAGAAGCTCGCATCATACATGACTGAAGTCTTGAGAATGATGAGCAACTTTGAGTCAGCAGAGCTGCTAAAAATCTCAAGAGCCGAGCACTCCCAAGCCGATGCATTGTCCAAGTATGCGGCCACCTCAGAGAATCATCCAGAGTCCTCGGTACTCGTAGAAGAGCTTCATTAGCCTTCTATGGGGTCTACAGCTGAAGTCCTATGCACCGAGGCCGAGCCGACATGGATGACTCTGATTGTGGAGTTCATCCGTGACAAGTGGCTACTAGAAGACCGAGGCGAGGCGACGAAGACAAGAAGGCGAGCGCCAAGATTCTTCATGATCGGCGACGACCTATACAAAAAATATTCAGTTACCCACACCTGCGTTGTGTAAACCCAAGTCAGGCTGAGGAGATCATTCGTGAGGTGCATGAAGGCACATGTGGGAGTCATGCGGGCCCTCGGTCATTGGTCCGGAGAGTGACCCAATAGGATTACTGGTAGCCGACCATTCTGAAGGATGTCGAAGGATACGTCAGAAGATGTCAGCCACCCTCGGGCCTCACTCCGTTAACAGCCCCATGGCCTTTCGCCAAATGAGGAATGGACATCCTCGGCCCATTCCCGCCGGCATCGGGGTAGCAGAAGTTCATCATCGTCGGGGTCGACTACTTTACCAAGTGGGTCGAAGCCGAACGTTGGCAAAAATAACTTACTCTAACACTTGGGGGTTCGTCTGTAAAAATATCATCTGCAGGTTCAGGCTACCAAAGACGATCCTCACCGACAACAGCAAGCAATTTGACAACGCCAGATTCCATCGGAACTGTGAGGAGCTCAATATCGACCATCAGTTCACCTCAGTCGCTCATCCTGTAGCAACTTGAATTTTTAAATGAATAAAAAAATTACATAATATTAAAAATTTTGATTTATTAGAAATAAAATAAAAGAAAATAAATTACATAAGAAATTAATGGAATGCGAATTAAATAAAACCCATTAAATGAAAACAAGTGATGGGCTTTATCTAATGACCCATTAGAAATTAGTGGGCTAAAATAGAGATTTTAAAAAGGAGAATAATGGGAAAATATCCTAAATTTGCAACTTAATTATTACTTAAATAAAAGAGGATATTTAATGCATCAAAATAAGTGATTTGAGTTGGATTTGGAATCTTAAACCTACCCCAATTGCTTGGACACGAAATCCTCTATCTCTCAACCCAATTAAGAGATCTCTTGCTAAAAAAGGGGAGAGGAAAATAGGAAACTCAGAATTTAATGGGAATTAGACTTAAACTAGGAAAGGGAAAGAGGAGAAGCTTAAATACTTCTCTAAAACCCTCATGGTTGGCCCTAGCTCGTGCCAAGAGGTTGCTGGATCAGGAAGAGTGGCAAAGAGGAGGAGAAATCGTGTGACAAAGGAGTTCTCAAGTTCTCAACCCGAGTTCTTCAAGTCTTAACCCTAGAAGAGGAAAACGATCAAAGGTAAGCATTCTCACGAGCATAAATCCTAAAATTTTGTCTGTAGGTTGTCCCAATCATCAGGAACAATACCCTCAAGTTTCATGATTTTTCATCGAGTCAATATTTACTTCTTGATTTTCGAAGTCCTACACTTATCTTGACCCCGAACCCCCTTATTAAATCTTGTTCTCCTTTTACACTTAATCTCATGCCATGAAATTTTTATTGAAGATTTGATGGATGTTAGGTTTCATTTGCCCTTGAAAGCCCTAATTTCCATCCACCCTATCATGCGAATTAATTCGTTGATCCCAACTGTACACAGTTCTATGTTCGTCCTGAATACTCTTTATTAAACCATGTTGAAACCTTCATTGCATTCCGATTCTGATTTACTGGAAGTTCCCATGCATGTCTCGATCTGTTTAAAACCAGTTTCGTCATTTTTCATGCACTATACAATTTGTTCTTAGTATTAGAACAACCCTGTGTCAAAAAGGGGAAAGTCTGGTCCGCAATCCAAGACATGTCTGATCCCTGTCGTACTCGGGCACAGACCACCAAAACACGACGGCCCGATAGGTCGCGTTCTGAGGTCTGATTGCGACAGTCTGCATGTCGTGTTCTGAATGCGACAGGCATCGCCGTCGCGATCGCTGTGCCTAGTCTGAACGGTGTGTCGCGTTCCTTACAGCTCTCTGTCGCGTTCTCAGTGTCGGATCAGACAAGCCTGTCACGATCCTTACAAGGTACTATCGCGTTCTGATCCGACCCTGTCGCGATCCTTACAAGTGTCTATCGCGATCACAGGATTTTTGCAGAAAAACCTTGATTTGCAATGCTCTAATTGCCTAGTGTGCTTATACCCTTAATCTCAGTTATACCCGCAGTAAATGCACTTGATATAAATTGAACTTTTATATGTGATTTAAAATACATACACACGACTAATCTCCATCTATGGTTTCATGTCACATGCACACACTCGAACCATCAAAATGTGGCTTAATTGGCATGAACATGTGACATAATATATCTGGTAATTTATGAAATTTGTTTGCCTTATTTATAAATGAACTTGTTTCCGATCCTCGCGTTGTCTTGGAACACCGATCTCGACGCTCCACTATTCTAGAATTCCTCTAGAATGCCGAGCACTTGTTCTATACACACTTTCTTGACTTGGACGAACTCTCTGACAGATACTCCTTCTGTCAGACTAGTGAGTCTTTGTTCAAGGCCTTTGTAAGTCTCCTCTATCCATGGATTCCCACAAGGTCAACGAGCCAGTTGTACCCTAACACCTATTACCCCCTTTAGGGATCAATATGATCCAAATGGCTATTAGAAGTTCGCTCTTATCTTGAATCACGCCGGACCTCTGGGCCTGTGCTTAACATGGCCAGTGGTAGAGTCGTGAGTTCCACCTGATTGCCACCACCAAGTGTGCATGTTGTGCAACTGTTACTATCGCCTGCTTACTCGACGTGTTACGTACAATGTCCACTAGTTCTCGTCTATACTCTACTCGCTCATCTATTCACATTCACTCTACTATCTCGTCTATTCATATAGTGCTCTCATCTATTTCCTTGGTACTCTATATTGGCCATTGACTGATTGTCTAACGGTAAACAATATAACCAATGCCAGGGCAATGGGGCCTGATCTGGTCCTGGGGAGAGCGCCTGAAAGTGCCATTTGCCCATGGGAGTTAAATGATTAGGATGTCGGCATTACATCCAAGTGCCATACTATCTAGATTAATCTAATGACAATCAAAAGTGCTATATTCTCTCATTGTCTATTGATAAGAAAAGTGCTATGCTATACTCATTATGCTATTGCTATATTTTGTGCTATTGTGTTGTGGCCATCTTACTATCTTGTGCTATACTCGACTCTCGTGCTATATTTGGAAAGTTGTGTTATTTCGTTCATGTGCTATCCTGCCATCTTTTACTTGACTCTCTCGTTCTATCATTAGTTACTCTGCCTTTTAACTCATTAATCATTTAAAGACTGCTTGACTATTAAGATTTAAGTCCTACTAGGCGTTATCGCTCACCCTGCGTTATTTGTCATTGTGTTCTCAGGTGAGACCGAGGATGAACTATACACTCAAGAGGACGGGAACGACCAGGAGTGATGTCATGAGTGCCCTAGCATCCTAGTACTATGATAGAGTCTTAGTTTAGTCTTTACTTTATTTCAATGTAATTGGGCCCTATAGAATGGCTCTGATATTAGTGGTTGTAACTAGACATTTGAAAGATTATTAATGAAATGAAATTGCTTTAGTATTATTCAATGTGCAATGGTTTGATGTCTAGTACTCGCTCTGTACCCGTTTACTTGCAACTGCTTCGCGTTATAATATTCCGCATTGGGGCGTGACAGTTTTATGGTATCAGAGCCTAGGTTATTCTTAAGTATAGGATGATCTAGGTTGACCAGCCTCCACTAGAGTCAATTATCCTACCTATGTGAGTTGTGGTTAGAGCCAAGGGTAACTAGCTAAAATAAACTCAAACACGCACGAATTAAATCTCACATCGGTATCATCACAGTAAGCTATTTTGTAGGAACTAAGCAATCGAGATGGCTGATGAACGTGCTGAAATGAGGGGCATGCAACAGACCATTCAAGAACTGACTCGTGCAATCATGCAAGCTACCCAAGGTGGCGGAAACCGTGGCAGTGCAGGCGAGCTGCATGGTAACTTCACGAGTCTGAACCCGCCTAGGTTCAGTGGATCCACGGATCCGGATGAAGCCGAGCACTGGCTGAAGGAAACGGAAAGAATTTTCCGTGTTATGCAATGTGCAGCGGGGGATAAGCTGCTACTAGCTACTTTCCAACTGGAGAAGGATGCCCGCGCTTGGTGGGAGTCAGTGGAAGCTACAAGGGAGAATGCTCAGTTCACCTGGACCAAATTCAAGGAAGCATTTAACACCAAGTACTTCTCTAAGTGTGTCGAAGAAAGGAAGGCTGCAGAATTCGCTGCTCTTAAACAGAGGAGCCTGACTGTGGCCGAGTATGAAGCCCAGTTCTAAAGATTGGCGCGCTATGCTGAACATCTAGTGAACACTGAAAGAATGAAGTCTAAGCATTTCCTTAACGGTCTTCAGCCACAATACATCACCCAACTAGCACCTCTCGACATCCAGACCTATGCCGAGATGGTGAAGAAAGCTCAGCTGCTGGAAGATGCTACGGACTTCATCGATCGTATCAAAGGGAAGTTCGTGAAGAAGGAATTGACCTCGGGTCAATCATCTACTAGGCTAGACAATGGCAAGAAGCGTCCACTCACCTCACAGAGGGTCCTAGGCCAGAAAGGAAACCCAAAGCGATAGTCCCATACACTCCAGCCAAGAGCAATTGCAAGCATTGTGACAAGCCAGGTCACACCGCTGACGAGTGCTAGAAGAAAGTTAGCGCGTGTCTGCGCTGTGGAAGTCGCGAGCACCACATCCCCGAGTGCCCGCTACTGAAAGAGAATGAGAGGCGACCTAATGCGCCTAAGAAACAAGGAAAGCTGCAAGCCCTGCATAATGAAGAAACCACAGAGGAAGGAGGTGTGGTAGAAGGTACCCTTCAAGTTTTCCCTCTAACCGCATTTGTCTTATTTGATACTGGAGCAACTCATTCATTTATATCTCAAATTTTCGAAAACCTTGAATACCAAACCCACATCCATGGGATGGAAATTCTCTGTCACTACACCACTAGGAGAGAAGGAAAGACTAAACAAATACTTTCAATCTGCCGATGTAATGATCGAAGACCAAAACTTAAAGGCCGACCTGGCATGTATGCCCATGGAATGCTATGATGTAATTTTGGGAGCCGACTTGTTGTCCACATATGGGGAAAATGTTACTGTAAGAAGGGGAAGGTTACCTTTAGTGACTTTCCTCAATTTGCATTCTCCAGGATTAGACATAAGAGATGGATGTCTCTAGTCTTTGCTATAAAAGCCCACAACATGATAAGGAAAGGTCGCATTGCTTTCCTTACAACTGTAGTAGTTGAAAAGAAGGGTTCTAAGATAGAAGACATTCACATAGTTCAGGATTACCCTGATGTGTTTCCTGAAGATCTGCCAGGAATTCCTCCTGAACGAGATGTCAACTTCGCCATTGAGCTGATTCCTGGAGCCGCACCGATATCACGTCAACCATACCGGATGTCACCTACCGAGTTAAAGGAATTGAAGGCGCAACTGATGGAGCTACTAGAAAAGGGGTTCATCAGACCAAGTACTTCCCCATGGGGAGTGCATGTGCTGTTCGTCAAGAAGAAGGATGGATCGATGAGGCTGTGCATCGACTATCGACACCTCAATCAACTCACCATCAAGAACAAGTACCCTTTGCCCACAGTCAATGAACTGTTCAACCAAATATCTGGAGCTCAATATTTCTCCAAGATCGATCTTTGATCTGGATATCACCAAATGAGGATCAAAGAGGACGATATCTTCAAGACGGCTTTCAGGAGCAGGTATGGGCACTATGAATTCGTTGTTATGCCTTTTGGGCTAACCAATGATCCTGCAGCCTTTATGCAACTCATGAACAACATATATCGGCCCTACCTCGACAAGTTCGTGGTCGTCTTCATCGACGATATCCTCATTTATTCAAAGACCAAAGAAGAGCATGAAGAACACCAGAAGATAGCACTACAAGTTTTACGAGACAACAAACTGTACGCAAAGCTTAGCAAGTGTGAATTCTGGCTCGAGGAAGTGTCCTTCTTGCGCCATGTCATCTCAAAGGATGGCATCTCCGTTGATCCCTCCAAAGTCGAAGCTGTGCTTAACTGGGAGAGACCGACCAACGTCACCGAAATTAGAAGTTTCTTAGGACTGCTGGCTACTACAGGTGATTTATCAAGGACTTCTCAAAGATCGCCGTTCCTCTCATGCGTCTAACATGAAAGGAGAATCCCTTCTCCTGGAGTAAAGAGTGTGAGAAAAGTTTCCAAACTCTTAAAGACCGTCTTACCTCAGCACTTACTCTCGCTCTGCAAATGGAGAGAGAAGGTTTCACTGTCTACACAGATGCCTCAGGAATTGGGCTAGGTTGTGTACTGATGCAAAAGGAGAAGGTCATTGCCTATACTTCAAGACAACTGAAGACACATGAAGTCAACTACCCTGTACATGATCTCGAGCTGGCTGTTGTGGTCTTCGCCTTGAAGATCTGGAGACATTTTCTATATGATGAGAAATTCACTATCATTTCTATTTATTCTCCAAGAAGGAAACTCAACATGAGATAGAGAAGATGGATTGAATACCTGAAGGACATTGACTTCAATATTCAATACCATCCAGGCAAGGGAAATGTCGTGACTGATGCTCTTAGTAGAAAGCCGATGGCATCTGTTTCTAGTCTAGTCCTTGGCGAGATGCAACTACTAGAACAATTCGCAAGGCTGGACTTGAATATTGAACATAGGGATGATCGAGTCTTGGTTGCTAATATCAAGATTCAACCCAACATGCTGGAAGAGATCAAAGCCCAACAAGATAATGATACATTCTTAGTTTGCATCAAGGAAACTCTAGTCGAAAGGCCGGACTTTGCCATGACTGAGGATGGAAGGTTAGTATTTCAAGGGAGGACATGCGTCCCCGACAATGAAGAACTAAAGAGGAAGCTAATGGATGAAGCTCACAAGACAAAGTACACTATTCATCCAGGAGGTACGAAAATTTTTCAAGACATGAAAAGAACATTTTGGTGGTCGAACATGAAAAGAGAAGTAGCTGAACATGCTGCATACTGCCTTACCCGCCAACGAGTAACAGTAGAGCATATGCTCCTTGCTGGTGTACTCAGACCACTTGACATCCCAGAATGGAAGTGGGAAAGTATTGGCATGGATTTCATCATGGGGTTACCCAAGACTCGTGGTGGACTCGACGCCATATGGGTCATTGTCGACCGACTCACCAAATCGGCCCACTTCCTTGCTATGAAGAGTAAGTGGTGAGTAGAAGTACTAGCTGCCCTACGTCAAGGAGATAGTAAGACTGCACGGAGTTCCATCAACTATAGTCTCGGATCGAGATCCGAGATTTACATCTCATTTTGGAAAGGACTACAAGGTGCACTTGGTACTAAACTCAACTTTAGTACCGCATTCCATCCACAAACTGATGGGCAAATTGAAAGAACCAACCAAATTGTTGAAGACATGTTGAGAGCCTGCACTATAAATTTCCAAGGTTATTGGAACGAGCATCTATCCCTTATTGAGTTCGCCTACAACAACAGTTACCAGGCGAGCATCAAGATGGCACCGTTCGAAGCACTCTACGAAAGGAATTGTAGATCTCCTGCATGCTGGAATGATGTTGGAGAACAGTAATAGCTAGGCCTGGACATGGTGCAACGTACCACAAAGGACATTCAGGTGATTAGAGATCGGCTTAAGACTGCTCAGTCCAAACAAAAGAGCTATGCCGACAAAAGAAGGCGAGACATGGAATTTGAAGTCGGTGATCATGTATTCTTAAAGGTGTCACCAACACGTGGCATCCAATGATTTGGAGTGAAAGGAAAGCTTAGTCCTAGATTCATCGGTCCTTTTGAGGTACTCGAAAGGATTGGTGAGGTTGCATACCGACTGACATTGCCACCGGATCTGGCATGTGTACACAATGTGTTCCATGTCTCCATGCTCAGGAAATATGTCTATGACCCTACACACATCATCCGCCACGAGAACTTGGTGCTGAACAAGGATGTGACATACAAAGAGAAGCCAATCAAGATACTGGAACAAAAAGTACAACAGCTCAGGAACCGTCCCATCCATGTGGTTAAGGTCCTATAGAATAACTGCGGAGTGGAAGAAGCCACATGGGAACCGGAAGGAATCATCAGACGTAACGACCCGGATCTTTTCGATAAGACATTCCTCCCTTATGATCATATGAATTTGGAGACCAAATTCTTTTTAAGAGGGGGGGATGTAGCAACCTGAATTTTTAAACGAAATAAAAATTTACATAATATTAAAATTTAGATTTATTAGAAAATCAAATAAAAGAAAATAATTTAGATAAGAAATTAATGGAATGAGAATTAAATAAAACCCATTAAATGAAAACAAGTGATGGGCTTTATCTAATTGACCCATTAGAAATTAGTGGGCTAAAATATAGATTTTAAAAAGGAGAATAATGAGAAAATACCCTAAATTCGCAACTTAATTATTACTTAAATAAAAAGAGGGTATTTAATGCATCAAAATTAGTGATTTAGTTGAATTTGGAATCCTAAACCTACCCCAATTGCTTGGCCACGAAATCCTCTCTCTCTCAACCAATTAAGAGATCTCTTGCTAAAAAAGGGGAGAGGAAAATAGGAAACTCGGAATTTAATGGGAATTAGACTTAAACTAGGAAAGGGAAAGAGGAGAAGCTTAAATAATTCTCTAAAAACCTCATGGCCGGCCCTAGCTCATGCCAAGAGGTTGCTGGATCAGGAAGAGAGGCCAAGAGGAGGAGAAATCGTGGGACAAAGGACTTCTCAAGCTCTCAACCCGAGTTCTTCAAGTCTTAACCCTAGAAGAGGAAAAGGATCAAAGGTAGGCATTCTCATGAGCATAAATCCTAAAATTTTGTCTGTAGGTTGTCCCAATCATCAGGAACAATACCCTCAAGTTTCATGATTTGTCATTGAGTCAATATTTACTTCTTGATTTTTGAAGTCCTGCACTTATCTTGACCCCGAACCCCCTTATTAAATCTTGTTCTCCTTCTACACTTAATCTCATGCCACGAAATTTTATTGAAGATTCTGATGAATGTAAGGTTTCATTTGTCCCTAAAAACCCTAATTTCCATCCACCCTATCATGCGAATTAACTCGTTGATCCAAACTGTACACAGTTCTATGTTCGTCCTGAATACTCTTTATTAAACCATGTTGAAACCTTTGTTGCTTTCCGATTCTAATTTACTGGAAGTTCCCATGCTTGTCTGGTTCTGTTTAAAACCAGTTTCACGATTTTTCATGCACTATACAATTTGTTCTTAGTATTAGAACAACCCTGTGTCAATAAGGGGAAAGTTTGGTCCATAATCCAAGACATGTCTGATCCCTGTCGTACTCGGGCACAAACCACCAGAATGCGACGGCTCGATCGGTCGCGTTCTGAGGTCTGATTGCGACAGTCTGCTGGTCGTGTTCTGAACGCGATAGGCATCGCTGTCGCAATCGCTGTGCCTGGTCTAAACGGTCTATCGCGTTCCTTATAGGTCTCTGTCGCGTTCTCAGTGCCTGATCAGACAAGCCTATCGCGTTCCTTACAAGGTACTGTCGCGTTTTGATCTGACCCCGTCGCGATCCTTACAAGTGTCTGTCGCGATCACGGGATTTTTGCATAAAAACCTTGATTTGCAATGCTCTAATTGCCTAGTGTGCTTATACCCTTAATCTCAGTTATACCCGTAGTAAATGCACTTGATATAAATTGAACTTTTATATGTGATTTAAAATACATACACGCGACTAATCTCCATATATGATTTCATGTCACATGCACACACTCGAACCATCCAAATGTGGCTTAATTGGCATGAACATGTTACATAATATATTTGGTAATTCATGCAATTAGATTGCCTTATTTATAAATGAACTTCTTTCCGATCCTTACGTTGTTTTGGAACACCGATCTTGATGCTCCACTGTTCTAGAATTCCTCTAGAACGTCAAGCACTTGTTCTATACACACTTTCTTGACTTGGACGAACTCTCCGACGGATACTCCTCCTGCCAGATTAGTGAGTCTTTGTTCAAGGCCTCCGTAGGTCTCCTCTGTCCATGGATTCCCAAATGGTCGACGAGCCAGTTGTACCCTAACACCTATTACCCCTTTTAGGGATCGATATGATCCGAACGACTTTTAGAAGTTCGCTCTTATCTTGAATCACACCGGACCTCTGAGCCTGTGCTTAACATGTCCAGTGGTAGAGTCGTGAGTTCCACCTGACTTCCAACACCAAGTGTGCATGTTGTGCAACTGTTAATATCACTTGCTTACTCGACGTGTTACATACAATGACGACTAGTTCTCGTCTATACTCTACTCGCTCATCTATTCACATTCACTCTACTATCTCATCTATTCATCTACTGCTCTCATCTATTTCCTTGGTACTGTATATTGGCCATTGACTGATTGTATAAAGATAAACAATATAACCAATGCCAGCGCAATGGGGCCCGATCTGGTCCTGGGGAGAGCGCCCGAAAGTGCCATTTGCCCATGGGAGTTAAATGATCAGGATGTCGGCATTACATCCAAGTGCCATACTATCTAGATTAATCTAATGACAATCAAAAGTGCTATATTCTCTCATTGTCTATTGACAACAAAAGTGCCATGCTATACTCGTTGTGCTATTGCTATATTTTGTGCTATTTGTGCTGTGGCCATCTTGCTATCTTGTGCTCTACTCGAATCTCGCACTATATTTGAAAAGTTGTGCTATTTCATTCACATGCTATCCTGCCATCTTTTACTTGACTCTCTCGTTCTATCATTAGTTACTCTGCCTTTTAACTCGTTAATCATTTAAAGCCTGCTTGAATATTGAGATTTAAGTTCTACTGGGCGTTATCGCTCACCCTGCATTATTTGTCATTGTGTTCTCAGGTGAGACCGAGGATGAACTATACACTCAAGAGGACGGGAATGACCAGGAGTGATGTCAAGAGTGCCCTAGCGTCCTAGTACTATAATAGAGTCTTAGTTTAGTCTTTTACTTTATTTCAATGTAATTGGGCCCTATAGAATGGCTCTGATATTAGTGGTTGTAACAAGACATTTGAAAGATTATTAATGAAATGAAATTGCTTTAGTGTTATTCAATGTGCAATGGTTTGATGTCTAGTACTCGCTCTGTACCCGTTTACTTGCAACTGCCTCTCGTTCCGATATTCCGCATCGGGGCGTGACACATCCTCAGTCCAATGGGCAGGCCGAGGTGACCAACCGAACACTTCTTGATGGATTGAAGAGGAGGTTGGATGACCATAAGGGTCGGTGGGCCAAGGAGCTCTCCCATGTGCTCTGGGCTTACCGGGCGACGCCTCGAGAAGCTACTCAGGATTCTCCTTTCGCGCTTGACTTTGGAGTGGAGGCAGTAACCCCCGTAGAGCTGCTCGTGCCTTCAGGAAGAATTCTAGGCTTTGAGCGTGAAGACAATGACCGCTCACTACGTGCCAAGCTGGATCTAATCGAAGAACAACAGAACGAGGCGGCAGCGACGGTGGAAGCCTACGAACGCAAGATGAAGCAGAAATTCGACGCAAGTGTCAGACCTCGGAACTTCAGTGCCAGAAGCCTCGTCTTATGGAAACTCTCCGTCTCAGATCCCTAGTCAGCAAGAGGTAAGCTTTCCCCTATTTGGGAAGGCCCACATCTTGTTGTCGAAAGCCTCGGCCACGGAGCATACCGATTGGCCAACTTAAGTGCATCGAGGATTCCGATGACATGGAATGTCGAGAACCTACGAAGCTATTACCCTTAAATTATGAATGAATATGTGTCTATTGAAGATCATCCAATTGTAAACGAGGTCGCTTCAGCACTCTAACTTGCAAACGAGGTCGTTTCGGCACTCTCAATTCGTAAACGAGGTCGCTTCGGCACTCTAAATTCATAAACGAGGTCACTTCGGCACTCTAAATTCATAAACGAGGTCGCTTCGACACTCTAAATTTGAAAACGAGGACGCCTCGGCACTCTTGATATGTAAATGAGGTCGCTTCGGCTCTCTAGAAATGTAAACGAGGTCGCTTCGGCACACAATTCGTTAACAAGGTCGCTTCGGCACATGATTCGTTAACAAGGTCGCTTCGACACTCAATCGATGGGCAAGATCGCTTCGGCAATCACCCATTAAACAAGACCATTCAGCACATAATGCTGTGAGACGACGAAACACTGCAAATTCATGATCTAAATGATCGGTAGTAGCCGAGCACGCAAGGCAGATTCAAAAAGAAACTTGTATTAACAAAACGGGATACAAAGCGACCTCCGCACTAGGCCGAGGAGGATACAAGGACGTCTCCATGATCCCGGCACCTAACCTGACCTAAGCCTCATGGTCAGGAATGGTGGAAGTGTAGGCAATAGCAGCGTTGGCGGCAGCATCAAGGGTCTCTTCGACTACAGCCACCAACGTCTCGTCGACCACCACGGCAATCTCCTCATCACCTTTGACGCCAGCATCGCCGTCTTCAGCTGAGAGCACCAGCTCAGAAAAGTCAAGGTTGGCATGCAAATCCTTGATGAGACCAAGGTAGTAGTCATAACCTTCCCTGTAAAGGGTGACGACTTCGGCCGTGAGCTCGGCAGATTTGCGGTATTTGTCCACCGCCTTCTCCCGCTCGCCAGCTACGAGCTGTGCAGTATCAGACTTGGTCTTCTTGTGAGCCAAAACCTCGGCCTTGAGTGCTTCCTTCTCAGCTTGAAGGGATGCCCAGAGCTCATCTTCAACCTTTTTCACCCGCTCCACCTCCTTGGCTCGGAGCTCCTTCTCGACGGCAACTTTCTAGTCAGCTTCAGCTAGTCGTACCTCGACCGAAAATCGGGATGCTTCAGCCCAATGGAGCCGCACCTCGAATGATGACATCTAACAAATCACCGATGAATAAAATTTATCGATGATTTGGAGAGGCTTCCTGGTCAGGGCACTTGCCTTTGCCTTGGCTGGAAGGGCCTGATGCCCCCATTCTGTGGCATTTAGAATGCCGGATTTCTCGGATCCTCGGGGCTAGGTGGGGTCCAAAGGGGGAGTCATCGAAGACGTCAGCATAGGCCGAGGCCGCTTTGGCGTGACCCTTTTCTCCAGCTGCTCTGCCTAGGAATGAGGGCCTTCAGGCGGGCGACCACCGGAACGTCCTCCGTGGCACGAGCGTGTTTGGTAGGTCGGGTAGCACCTTTCTTTCCCTCATCATGACCTCATTCTTCACCATCTCAGAGAGAGAAGGGCCCCTCCTCGTCTTAGGAGCCAATGCGGTCCCCTGGTCTGCCATAACTACAGAAAAGGAGGGTAACTATCAGGCTTCGGAAATGATTAGTTAGTAGAAATTTTCGACAAGGTGGTGACCTTGATTGGCCTTGACAACTAGCTTGACCAGAATCTCGGATGGCTAGAACATGTTAGGAGGCTCCACCGCATGCTGAGACTCGAACTCTGAGAGCTCGGAAGCAATGAGATTCGGTGATCAGAAGGCCTTGTCTCGGATGTTGACTGCTGACTAGGTGGTCGAAAAAGGCCACCCAGACGGGCTGTGAATGAAGAGAAAGTTCCTTTTTCCAATTATGGACAAAGGAAGGCATTCGGCCAAGAATCTGCCGACCCGACTGAGCTGCAAAATACAGCCAATCTCCGAAGGCTTTTACGGAAAAGCAGTAGAAGAAGAGATGCGTGGTTGGAAGGACCTCGGCCATGGCACATACAGCAAGAAAGCCCATAACCAACCTGTAGGAGTTGGGGGTCAATTGCGAGGGAGCGACTCCTAACTTAATGAGAAGGAAGATGACAATGGGATGGAGAGGAAGCCCAAGGCTCGCCCAAACGGCCTCGAAATAAATACAGACGCCCCCTCCATAGTATAATGAGCTCGGAATTGTTTGTTGGAGTAGAGGGTGGAATCACTAGGAAGGACTAGACCCGGATGAGTTTCCAGCCACCAGAAGGTGTCGGGGTCAATCTCGCACCTAGCGTAGGCTATGGTGTCGGCCTGATGGCATGAACCCGACGTGTGGGACGAAGGCATCTGAGGAACATAGCTCCCCAGACTAACCTCCAATACTGAGGATCCCTCGGTGGGACTCGACGCGAGAACGTTGGGCGGAGAAGTTCTAGTAGGAGCCCTATTAGAATGAGAGGACAAAGACGTAGTCGACACCGAGGAGGAAAAGCTCTGGGAAGGAGAACCTTTGGGGACATCCCCCTTATGACAAGGGTCTGAGGAATAAGAGCTGGACGAGGAGGAACTCATCGCTTACCTCAGAAGGAAGCAAGCAGAGAATGAGTGGACAGGTGCTCGGCTCATCGAAACGAAAATCGTTGGGGCATCGACAAACGTCGGTTAGTCGTCTGGAGGATGCTCGTGCGCAGAAACAAGGGTAGTTTTTTAGCAGCCGTCCCCTCTATTTATAGGCCCTAGGGTGCTAGCCCGATCTAACAGTCGAGGCACACCAGCACTATCGGCGGTCGCAATCTCGCCACGTGGTGGAATGCGATTGGCCGCCGAGCGACCACCCGGATTCTCAACGCATGCGACCATCGAGGAGCACCATTATTACACGTGGAATTCGAGGTGGAGATACAATGTTTGGCGTAACCGTAATGCGATTATGACATTGAGTGGTACGACGCGTGGCAGGGCGGCGCTGACGGTGTCAGAATATGAGCGGTTGCGGCCGGCGTAGGCAGAAGTAATGATGGGTCACCAGGAGATCCGTATGATCTTTGGTGACCTCGTGGCAAGAGGACGATACATTGAAGAAACAGATTCACCTCGGAACGCGTCCTTGGTTCGACGTGAACTTGGAGGGCTAGTGATGCGGAGGGTTCTCGGCCGATGTTGAATAAGCGCCGAGGTAGATCTCGGCTAGTCGACCTTCGACTCATCCCGCAGCCCAGTGCGACAAGCCATATAAGGCAGGATCCCAATCAGCGTCCAACACGTCAGCGGAACCCTCGGGGCACAACTCACCAGACAGCGAGATGCCCGTAGGCCACATCCTCTAACCCCGTACATTCGACAGTCACGGTCGTGAAGAACGCAGTCCCGATAATCCCGCCAGCCATTTTTGGTCATACGCCAGTGAGGATGGCAACAGCTCCGGCGGGAATTACGTGGATACCTAGCTATCAAATAAGCACCTTAGTCTTATAAAAGAAGGGAGATACTCTATCCAAAGGTACGTAATCTCTGAAATTGAAACTCCCGACTTGAAAGCCCCCGAACTGACTTGATCGTCGAAGTGTCTACCCACCGAGGAGCCTCGGTGGTCTTGCAGGTCAGGAGTTCGGCAACTCTTCTGTCATCACGCCATCCTCTTTTGGGTCTTCTCGGCTTGAGCCGACCCCGTTGCTCTAGCAGCAACAATTTCTATCTTCTTTTTTTCCAAATCTTAAACTCACATTTCTCAAAAAATTAAATGAGTCAATATACACCCAAATCTAATCAACAACTTGTTTATCATAAAACAAAGTTCTGACCCATAAAAAAAAATGAAAAACAAAGTTTCTTACTAATGGAGCCACCGGGAACCTAAGAAGAGGGTGTCTCTATTTGAAACTCCTATTATTCATATGATAAGTCTTAAAAGGCGCGGAAGTTTCATGCTACAAGAATGCGATGGTTTTTTGGCTGTGCTTGGGAATATGGGTTAGCCAGGGTGCTTTAATGTGAGAGGTGGCATCCATTTGGCGTTCATAACCTGCCTGCAGGTTGCATTGCTTTATACATATCGTAGCAGTTGGCAAATAGTCAGCAAACTTCCACCCCCTGATCCTTACCAACTCTTGATTTTATAATCATTAGATTTCATTGATTCTAGATCTAGCATGACTAACAAGGTTATTTTGTAGGTTTAATTAATTGGTAGGTGGAAAGCATACATAGATCTTATAAGGCCCTTATACATATCATTAGTACATACTGAATGGCAAGTTTTATCCCATGTAAGGTTGTTCAATGTGTTTGATAATCTTCTTGTTATTGGAACTAATGAATGAACCACCAACTCTAAAATGGATGAGATGAACCCATTGTGTTCTTGTGTTTCATCCCATTAATAGTTGTCTTAAGATCTCATTCACAATAAGATTATACAAAACCATAATGGTTCTGTTATTGTCTTTATGCACAGACCTTTTAGAACATTTAATTTAAGTTCTCCGTTTTAGGCCCATTAACATTTAGGCTCAGAACTGTGTATATGTATTTAGGTAGTGTTTGTTATATGCTCGGGTTATGGTCTTATATTCAACTTGCATAAAACCCAGAAAAAATTTTCTAATTACCTTCATGCCCATTATTCAAAGTTTTGTAGCATCCATGCCCATCAAGTTGGACCATTTAATTCTTATTTTCTAGCGTATCTAGCCTAAAAAGGCCTAGTTTTCATAGTTGTGTTCTTTTAGGCCCATTAGAACTGTTCTGGGCATTTGCATGATATTTTTGTATTATATATGGATGAATATTATGAATGAGTGGCCTTATATGGATGTTATATGAATATGAATGTGAATTGTTGTTAAATGCTCACAAGAGAATTAGCCAAGTTCCACATTTTATTTCTTAAGGTCATATTCGGCTATACATCTGGTTCATACCATATCTGAAACTACATATTTTTTTAGCATTAGAGGACCAATACAAGGTTCAAATAAGAAAATAGTATAAATTCAGAATGCACAATTACCTATAATTAGACTGGCTAATTAAGCTCAAATACTAAAGTTAATGGGCCAAATCATGACCAAACCCTAATCCAACAGGGAAAACACGTTTCCCAAAAGTCATAATCTAATTTGGGTTGGAAGGCTCAAATTTAGGAAATAAATAAAAGAAATTTGTAAACAAGGAAGTTTGTGTTAAGAGCACGGGTTAGCAAGAATTAATTGTATTACATTTGCTAGTTTCTGCATATTAACCATACTTCATTATCTTTATTTTGATGATGACAAATTGCATTTCATATTATTAACAAAAAAGTATTTGAATTCATTTGTTACTATTGATAAAATTTGATTTTAGAAAGATTGTTGCATACCAAAGAAAAAAAATTTCAGGAATATTGTATTATCTAAAATATATCATCCAGGATAATATACAAAGAAGAGACTAAATTCGGCTAAGTGTAATATCTACTATAATATCTTTATTCTAAAGTCGAAGTCACGACAATGGTCGAAGTTCTTATCGATTGAGTCGAAGTATAACTTGATGGAAGCAAACTTTATTCAGCAATCGAAGTTCCACTTCGATTGGAACAAAGTTTCTTCAATAGTCGAAATCACACTTCGACTGAAAAAGACTTTCTTCATAAGTTGAACACTAACTCCGACAAGCGTCACCAGTCAAAGTCCAACTCTAACTATCGTAAACTTGCTTCATGAGTCGAAATCCACTTCGACTAATATATTTCTTAACAGTCGATATTCAATTTGACTAAGAAGAATTTCACAGTAGTGAAACTGTATGTCGATATTCACTTCAACATATGTTGTGACTTCCTTTAGTAGTCAAGCCTTAACTCGAAGTTTACTTTATTTATATGATTATTTCTTAAATATTTATTTAGAAATAGATTTAATTTCATTTAATGAAGATTTTCTCACTTTTCTTAAAAGCATTGACAAACTTTTCTTTAGAAAAACATTCACGATAAAATATTATTTGTGTGACTAAAAATCTTGAGTATGACATTGCAAAAGTATTTTATTATGATTTGTCATTTCAGAATCTAAATCATGTTATTAATGATTTTTTTTCAAATTTATCTATATTTATTTATCTATCTATTTAATGTTCTGAAAAAGTAACCATAGAGAGCAATCAGCACAATTGTACTAAGAAACAACATACACGCCAATTGACCATTCTATTTAACGCTCTACAGTTGCATATTAATAGAAATATATGATTGTCTCAATAAAAATACCTATGAAGACCTATCTAGGTATTTCTATTATCCAATGAACAATACCTATTCTACTACCAAGGATATCATCTTGGAAAGAATATTTCCTTGTCTGTTTTTGCATGCAAGTCATTAACTACGACTATCTACAATAGCATGTAAGAAACCGAGAATAGAAAGAAAGTGATTGTTACATACATGCTTGAAGATGTTACACATAAACAAAATTTTCAAATGTCTACATTCAAACGGTCGAATTCCAACGCTTAAAGAGAAGCTAGAGCCTATAAATAGAAGAGGCAAAGCTAAGAGTAGAGAAGAACAAGAACAATGACACATATAAGAGAAGAACTTTCGCGCAAAGTCTACACCATCTTCGACTCACGTTCAAGCTCTTCTTCTTCAGGCCTTTGTGGACCAAAGAATTAGGTTAGAATTTTCGAAGTCCATCTTTAGAGAAACGTTAGCACAGATAGAACATCTTGTTTTCTCTCTCTCTCTCTCTCTCTCTCTCTCTTTGAGTGCTCGGTAAATGTCAAACTCTAAGTTCATTATTCTCATTGTCATCTAATTTAGCTCATTCCTTGGAGCACTTCTTCCCTGATAAACTCTTTCCTTGGTTGTAAAACCGACAGGAGGTGTGTTCCCCTTGGGGTTGGAAGACTTGCAAAGGCAAATGTGTTTAACCCTCTATAAAAGGGTAGGTTTGTTGGGTGCAACCAATTTATATATCTGTCTATAAGGGAAGATCAGACTTGATGTTTGTAACATTGATTAAGTTAGTGAAAATCACAAGTGTTCTTAGAGACTGGACATAAGATTCCCGAAGGAGGGGAGATCTGAACCAAGATAATTCTCTATGTTCTTATGTGGGATGCTTCTGCATTTTTATTTCTTCTACCCATGCATACTAACCACTAACCAAAGATTTTGTGAGAATTGTTATTGGTATTTAACCTTGTTGATCACCCTATTCAACGCCCCGCCCCCCCTCCCCTTCTCTAGGGTGAAGTAGTTGTCTAATGGTCCAATAGTTTGAGTCATAGGACTCCTAAAACCCTAACCTTTTAAGGTGATCATGTCTTTCTCTGAATGTTGACAAGGTCATTAAATGGTTAAGTACTATGACTACACATTATTATGATTCATAAAATAATCAATAATATTTTATTAATTTCTATATACCTTATGGTCATTGTACTTATTAGCTTAATGCTATATCTATTGAACAACTTTATAGTGTTGTGATTAAAAGATTAATTTGTTGATCTTTCTATTGATCATCGTGTTTAATGGTCGATCTCTTGGTTAGCATTTTATTTAATATTGACATATTAAATTGATCATATTTTTAGTTAATATAAATAATACATGCATATTTGCTCCAATGATTTAATGAGACGAATACTTTGAAAAAATATGTTTAATTGAATATATTTGTTTGAAAAGCATTGTCTTTAATTGAGCTATATCTTCAATGACAGGGTAGTATCTCGAAGTCTTCTAGATTGGTTGGTATCATCTTAGTAAATCCATAACCATATCTCCTTAGCGGCAAAGCCTACAACTTGTAGAATTATTTTAATGTACATCATTATTTTGAAAACTAATGTTTGTAATGGAAGATAATCACTTTGTTAGAAAATCTCTTTCTTATGGTTGCTTACTTGTGTATCAAGGAATGATGGAAGAAAAGTTCCAAAGTACAAATGACAAAAGTACTTTTAAAGTTTTTGAAAAAAGGCGCAGACCCTAAAGGGCTCAAAAAACTTAATTAGTGACAATGCCTAACCAATATGAAGACTTGAAGATCATTTTACTCCATGTCATCAAAGACTGAAAAAGAAGGAAGGCAAGACTATAAAAGTTGTAAAACTCCAATCAGAAAGAAGATTAATATGAAAACCACCAACCTACAACTCTTATCAGTCACAATAGTTGAAAGATTTATTTACAAGAAGTGAAGACCTCAGAGCCAAATCACTGATGATAAACTTGGGGAATGCAAGAAGAAGAACGCATGAGTAGAAGATTGGATTCACAGTCAAAAACCTATAGACGTACATGATGAAATACGTACATGATGAAGACCAAGTAATGGAGTACTCCCAAACAAACTACAATGAATAAGAAGGCAACTGAAGACCTCAACCAATGCTGCAATTCAAATTGATTTAAATGAATGTTTGCGTGTACGAGGACTACTAGTTGAAGGAGCTAAATAGATAAAAGCCTAACATGTTCAACACAAAATGGCTACTACTGAAGGAATCCAACAAAAGTCGACTGAATATTCAAACATTGATAAAGATAAGACCTAATGCGGTGAAGAAGTTGGCTTGCTTTCAAGCTTGACCCTATGTTACCAAGTATAAGCTCACACCACATCCTCCACTCATATCTATCTAGCAGTCAACTAAGTGTGCATGGATGATGTTATGATGAGAGAACAAAAGAAAAGAATTAATCCATGTCAGGAGATGAGCTACCATTCCCATCGACTGTGAAGTGTCTCCAAGTCTCAAACTATAAGCTACATCATAGGAATGCATTTGTTTAAAGAGGCAATTGTTCGACATCAATGATCTACACTGAGCAGCTCACTGCATCGATATCAAAATGCCAACTAGCTTCTTCCTCGTCGAAATCGATTGTTGTGCCAGAGCTTCAACAATGCAAACATCAGCCTCGTTAAAAAGACATTTCAGTTTGGTAGTGTACTCTTTGTTGAGAGGAAGACTTCGATGTTGTGGCACCAAGTTGTTGCCCTCTATTAGGAGGACTGGGGCGGCCAAGGATTTGCGCTCTATTGAGAGGAAGGCCTATGTGTGCAGCACCAGGCGGTGATCTCTATTGAGAGGACCGACAAGGCTGAACGATTGTTCCCTCCATGGAAAGTGTTGTACAATTGTTTTTACAAACGCATTATTTATTGTTTTGAATATGACAAAATCATTTCTTTATAAAAAATATTGTTAAACAAATTCATCTGATTATATATAATAACATTCACTTCATAAACAAACATTTCATTCATATGTTAAAAGCATGTGTTTACTATACTGTATGACTACCTGAAAGAAGATATCTATCTCAAAGTATAAATTTCCTATGTCCACTAATATCTATCGTGACTCCGACTCCTATGAAGTCGAAGTAAGACATCAAATTGTGAACAAATGACCACAGTCGAAGTCTAACTCTGACTCCTGTGAAGTCGAAGTGAGACATCAACTTGTGAACAAAAATCCATAGTCGAAGTCGAACTCCGACTCCTTTGAAGTCGAAGTGAGACATTGACTTATCACCAATAGTCAAACAATCGAAGTGCCACCCCGACTCATGTCCAGTCGAAGTTTCAACACTTGTAGATATCACGTAGTTACATATCTATTGATACAACTTCATTGCATTTGACTTTGTGTAAACGTCGACATGTCCATTAATGATCAAATCATAGTATCTTATAATTATTGAACTCTTGATGAGTGTTACACTCTTTTGTTTGATAAACTTAAGAGAAATTACTTTAATATACTTTTCAATGCTTTATAGACTAATCTTTACTCCAACTCCCATAAAGCTTCTAAAGCCGAAGTGCATTCATTATGTACTTAATACTTTCTGAACAACAGTATGTACTATTGCAAATTTTGTTCTTATGTGCTCTGTATTCAAATTTATTTATTATTAATGAGAACATACCTGGACTATTGTATTTTAGAATGTTCCTTGATAGTTGTCTAATTTGCAAGATATTTACCAGACTAACAAGTTTCCAATTTTTAAGGAAAGATTTTTTGCAAACACACTGCACGTCGAGCAAGTGTCCATTTCTTTTTAAAAACTCACCTACTCTTGCATGCTTTAAGGACAGTACTTTGCTCTGGAACAGAAAGATATCTTTTGGGATGACTTGCTCCCACTTCTACTATCTAAATATATTGTTAGATCGAGATAGAGCTTAGATGTCCTAGAAGGGGGTGAATAAGACTTCTTGCACTTTAAAATTTATCTGAAAATAGATAACACTAGATAGTATCGTTAGTACTTATTGTAGTGTGTGTGAAACAAGCGAAATGCTTGAGGAAATTAATCACATATAGTGCATAGATATTTATCTTGATTTGACCCTTCCAAATGGAAGTCCTACATCCAGTCCCCAAGCACCCTTGTGATTTTTCACTAATACCAAAAACACTAGGTCTTCTCTCACCAGAGAGGTATTACAACTCACTTGCTCCCATGCAAGTCTTCTCTTCACAGAGGGGTATTACGACCACATACAACAATAGCTCTTCCCTTCACATAGGGGTACTATAGGGAACAAACCCCATGTTGGTTTCTACATAGAGATGAACACAGTGTGTCTGCTCAGAAAGATGAGCAAACACAAAAGATCAGAAAGAGATTACAAATAGGATTGAAAGCTCTAACTCTTTATGACTCTAAGAGGGTGGACTGAGAACATATAGAATATAGAATGCCACCCAAGAACTTCTGAAAGCAAGAGAGTAGGAAGTCGAAGCTTGAACAGTTGGCTCTGTTGTGATCTTGTGAGCTTCTTCTCTTTCAGTGAGTGTGGAGACTTCTCTTGTTGTGTGCACTCACGTATGTGTTAACTCATTTTCTCTTCATGGTTGTTGTCTTGCATTTCAAACTTCTTCTTATATATCCTTCAGTCTTCAACTTCCCGTTTGAATGTAGCTGTTGATTTTGAACGTTGTGTCTTGAGACATGAGACTTCTTGAGATGTCCATCATCAAATTATCAGAGATCGAGTCTTTGAGTCTCAACGGCTTCCAAGCTATATTGGTAGCTGCATGGTTCTATTCAGGTAGATAGATATCAGCAAACAACATATCATATCTTTTATCTATCTCGGGATTAGCCATGTGAGAGATAAAATAATAAAAGAGGTTTAGGATCAAGTCATTTTCAAGAGCTAACTATCAATTGTAGACAAACATTCTGTCCTTTGAATAGTACAAAGTTAAGTGAGCATTCAAAGAGTAATAGGCACCTGCTTAGCGCGCAGTATATCTTCAAAGGAGTTTTTCCTTAAAATCTTGAAACTAGTCATTTTGAAGGATCCTAACACATGTTTTTGAAAGACACGTAGCTATCATGAAAAGATAAACTATGAAACTGAGTTTCAGAAATGACATGAAATATTAAACAAAAAGAATAGAGAAGTAGAATGCATATTGGATAAATTATCGTATAGATAATAAAGAAAATTCACAATGTAGATTATGTGTTCATCTATTATACATTAAATGATTTCATAAAGATTAAAAAATAATTGTAATAATAATAATACCTTAATAGTTTTACAAATATAGCAATAGTCATTAAAAAATTAAGTACAGTTGAATAATATATGTCAAAACCTAACTTCGACTCTCCAAGAGTCAGAGTAGGTCAGTAATCAATATAACCAACAATCAATATGAATCATATAAGCAATCACGTTCAAAAAAGAACAATCGATATTTATTATAGCAATCAATGTTTAAGACAATCGATATCAAACTTCGTCTATAGACTTCGACTGTAGAGAAGTCAGAGTAAAATCAACAATCGATACAAACAATCAATGTGCAATAACAACAATCGATGTGCAATAATAGCAATCGATATAGACAATCAATATGCAAAATGATCAACAATCGATAGTTTTAAAGGCAATCGATAGACAAACTTCGATTGTAACGTCAACTGTAAGGAAGTCGGAGTGAGAGATCGATTGATGTTTATACGACAATCAGTACCGGACTTCGACTTCTTGAGAGTCGGAGTAGTACAAGTTTGTTCATCAATCAATATCATACTTCGACTTTACAAGAGTCGGAGTGGAATCATTTGTTCAACAATTGGTAGCATACTTCGACTCTTCGGGAATCGGAGTGTGACCAATTTGTTTAGTAATCGGTAGCACACTTCGACTTTCTGGAGTCGGAGTCAGTATGATATATATGTATATGTTATGTACTTAGAATATTTTCTTAACGATATATGGCAGTGTGTCGACACTTGGACTTAGTGTGTCAACACCAATTGACTGAAGATGTTTAAACAATATAGTATATGTATGCAATTGCTATTAACACATTAATTTCCATACAAAATAAAGTATGGTATAATTAAATAACTTTGTTTAACTCAAAGATTTTGTCATAAACAAAAACATTAATCAATCATGTTTAAAAGATAATTGCACAACAAGTTGGTGTTTGCAGACATTTATTACAACTGTCTACAGGAGCATGCAGCTTATCCAAATAGCTAAGGAGCCGTTGAGAAGAAGGATCTGAAGATGAATTTCTCAAGCTATCTTCCTCAGTCACAACGATCACATTTCAACGAATAGCTAAAGACTCTGAAGACTATATAAGAAGTCAAAGTCTATAAGAAGAGATGATGAGGAATACCACATAGAGTGAAATTGAAAAACATCAATACAGACCAAGAGAGAGACTAGAGTTCAAACAGTCAAGTTCATCTGTGCAAAATCTTCACTAATTTCAAAGCCTTCAAGAAATCTGTAGTTGGATGGTTCAGAATCTTCAGATTGTTTCCTTTGTCCACCCTTGAGTCAGAAAGAGATATGCGTTGTCATTCTTCTAGACGAATAATACAGGTGCGCCCTAAGGGGAAACACTAGGGCGAATAAATCCCTTATCTACCAACTCTTGCAACTGCCTCCTTAACTCGGCTAACTCTGCAGGTGCCTTCCGATATGGAGCCTTCGAGATAGGAGAGGTACCCGGAAGCAACTGTATGGTGAACTCTATCTCTCTATCCGGTGGGAAACCAGACAATCATCGGGAAAGATGTCTGGAAAATCCTGCACTACCTCGATCTCCGCAAGAGTAAGTGACTCATCAGCCTCTGGTACTAATACCACGCTGGCAAGAAATGCGTCACAACCCTTGTTTACCATGCGCATCGCCTTCATAGCAGAGATGACCAACTTTCCCGCCAAGTTCCTTGGCAAGGGATGAGAGAACTCGTCCTCAACAGAAATGCGGAAAACATTCCTCTTCCGACGGCAATCCACTAACGCATAGTGCTCCTCTAACCAATCCAGACTAAGAATAGCATCAAAGTCCTTCATCTTTAGCAAGAAGAAACACCCTTCTAAGATTCTATCCTCAATGCACACAGGTAACGACGGAATGCACTTCCTAGTCGATACCGTACCCAGGGGTGTGCACAGACAAAGGGACCTCTAAATCCTCGGACTCTATGCCTGACTATAGAGCTAACTGCCTAGCGAACCGCTCGGAAATGAACGAGTCAGTGGCACCTGTATCAAACAAAACCCGAGCGTGCACACCTAGAAGTAAAACCGTACCTTCGGTGATATGCTCCGCCTGCTCGACGTCCTCGCGCGCTAGGGAAAACACTCGAGCTTGGGCTCGAGGATTTCTTGGTCTTCCTGTAGCTGGCGCTGCTGCTGCTACCGCTGCTGGGGCTGGCGCTCCACGCTGGACTCCCTGCTGAAGTCTCGGACAATCCTTGATCTTGTGGTCGCTACTTCCGCACTTCAGGCACTTTCCCGTAATCATCCAACACTAGGAACCACTATGTGTCCTCCCACAGTGGGGACACTCTTTCTTCACACCAGGGGAACGTACAGAAGGTACCTGAGTACTGCCGACTGCTACTGATCGCTGCTGTGTCTGGTACACCGCTATCTTCTTGTCTTGTTGCTGGAACGTAGTTGCAGGTCTCTTCTGCGAAGCCTTCTTCTCTTCAAGGTATTGCTCCATTTCACCCTCCTGCCTACAAGAAGTGCTGAGGGCCTTGTCCAAAGTGCGATGGTCAAACGCCACGAGTCTCGTCCTCAGTGATGGCTTCAGGCCCATCACGAACTTCTTTGTCTTCCTGTGCTCATCTGTCACGATATGAGGTACATATTTAGAGAGTTCAGAAAATCTTGCCTCATACTCTAGCACGGTCATGGAGCCTTGAGTCAAAGAGAGGAACTCCTGCTCCATCCGATCTTGAATATGCTCGGGGACGAACTTGGTCCGAAAGAGCCTCACGAACTCGTCCCAGGCAACATCAATTGCGCCGTCCTCAACCACATTTCAGCTCTCTCTTGCAGTACACCGTTCATAAGCACCACCTAAACGAATCTAACTTAATAGAACGTACAACATACAAAACTAACACATACCTGTAGCATGTAGGTGGCTAATGTAACCTTATCCTCATCTGCACACCTGATAGCTCGGAAGATCTTTTCAATCTCCCTCATCCAGCTTTCTGCTAGCAGTGGATTGCTCTCCCCTTAAAAGAGGGTGGCAGCATCCTCTTGAATCTTTCCATGATGGAGGGTCCACCATAGTCCTGAGCTGGAACTTGAGCCTACTACCATGAACAACAAGCAATACACAACAAACATAGCATCATGCAATTTAAAATAACAGGCTACTAGTTTTTTCATTATTCTAACATGAGCCTCCAACTGAGCCTGGAGTGCAGCCTGGGTGTGGGCCTGCGTCTGCATGGCCTGCACCAACCCTTGCATGAACACTCCATAGTCCACGGGCGGCAGTGGGGGAAGTACAAGACCCTGTGGAGCCGGGGCCTGCTGCTCCGCCCGCTCTTCACGTCTCGGCTCGTCCTCACGGGCCGACGCTCCGCCACACCTACCTCTCGAAGCCATGGCTGCAGTAAATTTCAGCCACCATTAGAGCTACGTTACTTAATTTCCTAACCATTTTCTTATTTATTTTTCATTCATTATTAATCAATTCTACACATGTGGACATTCCTATGTAGACTTAGCATGTAATGAAGATGATGACTTATGTATATTCATGTGCAATCTCAACCGGTCGCTCTGATACCAATCCCTGTGACGACCCTCATTATACCGGTACGGTTATACCAACCCACGTCGGTATAGTGAACGTTATCACAGTGGGGCATTTACCCAAACAGTAACATATGATTGAGATGCTCATAAATATAAATACAGAGTAGCGGAAGTAAAAGAACCATGTCTTTCATTCAACTCATCATCCACATTTAACATACATGATTCATGTAACAATTTAAAGATCTAAAGTCTACATATCCCACATAAAAGAAGTGCTAAAATAAAATACATAGTTTGTCCATGATTACATGATAATTCTAATACACTGCCTTACAATACATCCTATGAAATCACAAAATGTCACAAGTGAACTCCAAAGAGCTAGTCTCAACGCTCGGAGTCGCTCTCCACTGCCTCCTCTAACGGTGTAGCGTCACCAACTAAACCTGTACGCCGAAGCAAGTAATGAGTCTAAAAGACTCAGCAAATAACACCACACCTATCATACATGCATATATCATAGCAGGTTTTTATCCAAAGTCACAAGACAAAACATGTAGCATGCTTGACATCAATAAGAGACAACCTATCATGGTATTCTACCAAATTAAACACATGGTTCATGATTTCAGATTTTCCATAATAAAACGTCCTATCACATGCTTTCTACTTATTCTATCACATAAAGGTTTTACCTCCAATTAAGCAAAACATGAGAGCAACCAAACATGGTGTGCTTACATACATGAAAAGAGACCTTCCTATCAGGATTTCTACACATTCTTGCACATGCACATTGTCGTTTTATACACTTTTAGCTTGCTGTTTTGACATGAATTAGGAATTCACAACCAATCACATGAGAGCTAAAATCTCAATTAACTATATCATGGTGGCGCTTAAACATGGAAACATTTACACATAAGCAAGAAATGCTACTAGCATGGATTCTACCCATTTGTACACATGTAAAACATTTTCATAACTACAATTAGGTTGCTGTTATGACACGAGTTTAACATTTACATATCATGGATCACCATTTCATCATCTAACACATTAGTTTCAATGTTTGCACAATTTCCTCATTCACATAGTTCACTTTTTACACATTGCACATTTACACATGTTCACATTACACAACTTACACATGTACACATTCACATTTTTCACACTTTAGTGCCGTGACACATAGTCCAAACCACCATTAGAAGGACACATACACATCACATACACATAGACGTCACCTAGGCAATATAGTGACGACTCTTGGACTGCGCAGACCAGGAGAACAAGTCTCCACCCTAACCAGTGGTACTTGTCCACCTCCAGGATTTCATCCTAATGCCCATAGGATTTAACATATTGAACCTTCCCATGGGGACTTTTCCATGGTACGGTTCCACGGCCCTCTATGGAAGCAGTGTCACACATGGCACAGTCTTACACGTTACACATTCTGATTTTAACAAACACATTACACATGTCTTCACATTCTCTCACTTATACACATGGTTCTGTTTTCCTAATCAGGACACTACTGTTGACAGAGAGCATACATTCAGTAATGCGGATGGATCAGATCTAGAAGGGGGGGTTGAATAGATCTAACACTAATTAATGAGGAAGCTTAAGCAATTCAAATTACTTCGAATCAGAGATCAATTCACCCAAACAATTTACTGATCTGAAGTGTGATTAGTGTGTGTGAGCAAATCAATTAGTAGTGAGAGCGAAATCCCTATGATGCATCTAGCACAATACAAAGTCAAACCACAATTCAAACCACTGCATAGAGGATTTTTAGGTGGTTCGGAAATCACCTCCAGTGACTCCTACGTCCACCCCTCACACAGTGAGGTCACACTACTCAAAACCTTGAGTACACTCACACTGGAGCACGACGACTCCAAACACCCTTGAGCACGACGACTCAAGAAACACCTGGAGCACAAAGACTACAAACTGAGCACGACGGCTCAAACCAACAGTGAGTGCGACGACTCACAACCAGAGCTCGACGGCTCACATACAAAAGCTAGATCAAACACAAAGAGATCAGATCCTCTAGCAATGATCTGATTCAAGACAGAATCGTACACATAAATTTTTGCAGAACATCATGCACAAATCTCACAGACAAATAAGGAAGAACAAACTCTGAGATGAGGGAAATGGATGTAGAATCATTGTTCTTCGATGAAGAGGCCTTGCAGAGACTTCAATTGAGGAGGCTTGATGGAAATCGATGGAGATTCTCCTTAATTGGCGATGCTCTGCTTTGATGGCATCTGAATGCCAGAAATTCTTCTTCTACTGCTCCTCTTCAGTTGGATCTGCTCCCTTTCCTTGCACAGTAAGCTTCTCTCCAGAGATTCCCTTTGATTCCCACGTCCTTCCTCTTGAAAGGATGGTCTGCAACTTCTGGAAATGGAGCACGATCTTGAAGCCCCTTTAGCCGCCAAAAAGGTTCTTCAGGAAGTGTGTAGGCTCTCTTCTTTTCTGGGGGCCAATTAGTGGGGTATTTATAGCCCAATGGTGCAAAAGTACCCTTGGGGGTCGTGGGGCACATGATCCAGGCCGATCCACATGATCCCTAGAGTGCCACGTTCCAGATGTGACTTAAGGTGAAAAAGTTTCCGGAGTGTGTCGACCTGCCCATGGGGTGTGTCGACACACTCTCCCAGACTGGCACAAAAGGTTCTCTGGGAAGGGTCTCTAGTGTCGACACTACTTCAGGCTGGTCTACACACTATCCCAAACTGGCAAACAAGCCTTCTTGAAGCTGAATCTAGTGTTAACACCCTTGATCCTGTGTCGACACACTGTCCAGACCAGTTGACTGGGTTCTCTGGGAGCCGGGTCTAGTGTCGAAACTACTTGATCCTGTGTTGACACCACTTGACCATTTCTTCTTCATTTTGCCTTGGTTTGAAGCATTGTGTCGTCACCATTAGGGGGTGTGTCGACACTACCCTTGCAAGAATTGTATGTCCCTGAGAAATAAACACATAAATCATTAGTCCAATGTATTATCATGATATAAATGATAATGTGTTTGGAAACATACTTTTTGAATATTGTTATTACATGTGTGATGTATTTAACATGTTCCACTTATTTGTGCATTAAAATCACAACTTGTCTCATCAAAATTATGAGGGGAAATGTATAAAGTTCACACTCAACCCAACAAATTACATGAAGAATTTGAATAAATATGAGAATATGTGCATGAATGAATGTGTTGCATTTAGTACTATGATAGGGATCTATCATACAGAAAAATGGAATTTCAGAATTGGAAGAGACATGCTATAGGTTATTGCAATTGCATACTATGATAGGGATCTATCATACAGAAAAAGGGAATTTCAGAATTGGAAGAGACATGCTATAGGTTATTGCAATTGCATGAATGTATATTAATGATATCATACATGTTCGTGCTTGCATTGAAATGAAATGCCAATAAGACATTGCTATATTAGAGATTCCTACAAGGAACTACACCATAGATGCCCCTATGGTAATGGTTCACCTACATGTAAATGATCTATTGAATCCGTGGGCAACGGATTGAAATCCTGGAGGTTGACAAGTTTGCTGGTTAAGGTGGGAAGGACTTTCCCAGTTTTGCGCAAATAGCATGACTTCATCACTGTATTGCCTAGGTGATAAGTGAATGTTAAATGACTAATGATCTCTATTATAGTGGGGGCTATCTCGTGGCAAATAAGTGAAAATGACTACATGCTACTTGCTACATGTCTATATGTCCACATGTCTACATGACCTACATGCTACATGCCTACATGAACATTGTCTACATGATTTTATGCTATATGCCAATGTGTTAAAGTGTTACATGAATTACATGCAAATTGATAATGAAAGAATTGCTACATGTTTAAATGGTCCATTGTTACATGACAAATATACATATTGCATAATATAGCATAAGGTTTTCATTGAAATAGTTACATGATTACATGACAATAAGTAGAAACCATGATAAAAATGATAGCATGTTATATGTAAGAACATGTTACTTCAATTGTTAGTAAATAAGATGTGGATTTTATGCATTGCATGACATGGTTATTTCCATAATAATTAGAATGTTATGAATGAATGATTGCCAATTGACTTAGAACCATGTTAGTAGGAAGAGTATTTGATATCAATGAAATGAATGACAATATGTTGCCATGTTTTAAACCTATTATATTTATAATATCATGAACTGTCTTTCATGTGATTTGCTGAGTCTTGTAGACTCATACTTGCTTAACATTTCAAAAGAACCAGAGGACACTCAGGAGTTAGTTCACACTGACTCGGAGCGAGAGGACTTGGAGACTTAGATTGGTTGAGAGGTTTAGAGTGACTCTTGTATGTGAGGACTATATATATTTTCCTTTATGCATTTAGACTATGAAATGTAATAAATTTGGGACTATTGTTATTTCTCTTATGCACTAGACTTTACATTTTAGTATAATGTTGATTACAATCATTTAGTTCCATGTTTCGTTGCTCATTATTGGAATTAAATTGTCATTTGTGTATATCTTACCTGTACTGTCAATTTTGGATTTATTCCATTGTAATACCTCTGTTAGATCCATGTGAGTTGGTATAACTATACTGGGTCTAAGAGGGGCATTACAAAGATTTGTATCAGAGCGTTCCAGGTTGAGCATGTACATAAATGAAATATCAACATTGTATTCATGTTTTAAGTCTGCATAAAGAATAGTCCAAGTTTATGTAGAGCAATAGGTCATTCAATTGGATGCTTATTTTGCAGACTATGGTGACTCATGGACGTAGAGGAGTTGGCTCGTCTAGGGGTGTGAGTCAGCGGGAGGTTCGCAGGCTCCAGGTCAGCAGGATCAATCGCGGGCTCCAGCTCATCAGGCTCAGGACCAGACTGGAGTACCATTGCCACCCCCACCGCCACCTGTGGACTACGGAGCATTGATGCAAGGATTGGTGCATGCGATGCAGACTCAGGCTCAGACTACAACGGCATTGCAGGCGTAGGTGCAGGTTCAGGTTGGTAGATGCAAGAGTTATTCCAGGTGTTAATTGGAAGGATTGTTAGCTAGAGCTTGTTTGGATTGTAGGCGCATGCACCTCCTCATGAGACAGTCTTTGGAGGTGTGCCTATGATGGAGAGGTTCAGGAGGATGACCCCACCCTCTTTAAGGGAGAGAGTGATCCTTTTCTAGCGGAGAGTTGGCTCCGGAGACAGAGAAGATCTTTCATGCCATTCGTTGTGCGGAAGATGAGAGGGTAACCCTAGCTACATAATGCTGCAGGTAAAGATTAGTTTTGAAGATCATGTGTGTTGATTGGATTATACCTTGGATAAATTATCTTACTCTCTTTTGTAGGAGCGTGCCGATGTGTGGTGGTTCTCTGTACTATGCACACAGTTTGCAGATGGGGCATGGAGGTTGTTTGGGTGAGTTCGTCCGTTTTTTTAGGGCGAAGTACATTCCGGAGCATGTGCAAGACCGTATGGGGCTGGAGTTCCTGACATTGACCCAGGGGTCAATGAGCGTGCTTGAGTACGAGGCGTGATTTGAAGAGCTATCCTAGTATGCACCCCACATAGTGGCAGATGAGCGGAAGAAGGTAAAGAAATTCATTATGGGTTGAAGCCGTCCCTGAGAATGAGACTGGTGGCTTTGGGACATCGTTCCAAGGAGGAGGCTTTGTCAGCGGCATGCATGCAGGAGGTAGAGATGGAGGTCTATCTGGAGGAGAGGAGGGCTTCTTTAAAGAGGCCAGAATAGCATTCCAGCGTCAAGACAGAAAGAAGAAGGCTCCAACATTCCAACAGAGAGCAGTTGCACCGGCGAGACTAGCTGTACCGACACCAGGCGGAGGCACAGTTGCAGAGAAACCATTATGTACCCAATGTGGGAAGCGCCATAGAGGCGAGGTGTGTTGGGTGACTTCTTGGAGGTGCTTGAGGTGTGGTGATAAGAACCACAAGATCAGACATTGTCCAAAAATGGCGCAGCAAACTGCACCGGCAGCAGCACCAGCAGCAGCTAGACCGGCACCGAGAGCAGCAGGGAGACCGAGCGCTCAGGCTCGAATGTTCGCTTTGGCGAGAGACAAGGTAGAGTTGGCAGAGCATGTCATAGAAGGTACAATTTTAATTATGGGAATGCATGCTAGAGTCTTGTTTGATACCGGTGCCATGCATAGTTTTGTTTTCGAGGGATTTGCCAAGGTCTTGATGAAGGATGATGGTCTAGTTCTGGAAAAGTTGGAGGCTCCCTGTCTGTGCATACCCCTACAGGAACTATTTGACCGAGCAATGATTTTCTTCCCTTCCTGTATGCATTGAGGAGCAAGTTTTGCCTGGTAGTTTGTATTTGCTAAGATGAAGGATTATGATGCTATCTTGGGCTTAGATTGGCTCGAGGAGCATTATGCTCTGATGGATTGTCGGCGGAAGCTTATTATTTTCCAGATTCCTGGTAAGGAGGAGTTTGTTCATCCTTTGCCTAAGAGCATGTCGGGGAAGTTCGTCATTTCTGCTATGAAGGCAGCCCGGATGTTAGCAAGGGTTGTAGTGGTTTTCTGGCTAGTGTGGTTGTGTCCGAGGATTCGAAGAAGATTTTATCTCTTGAAGATATTGAGGTAGTCAGAGATTTCAGCGATGTTTTTCCAGAGGATTTGTCTGGTTTGCCCCCTGCAAGGGAGATCGAGTTTGGCATTGAGCTAGTTCTGGTTCACACCTATTTCCATTGCGCATTATCGTATGGCACCAGCGGAGTTGGTAGAATTGAGGAAGCAGTTGCAAGAATTGCTCGATAAGCGCTTCATCCGACCGAGCGTTTCGCCATGGGGAGCACATGTTCTCTTTATGAAGAAGAAAGATGGATCAATGGATTGTGCATTGATTACCGCAAGCTTAATCAGGTAACTGTCAAGAATAAGGACCCTTTACCTCATATCAATGATTTGTTTGATCAGTTGCGAGGAGCTTCGGTGTTCTCTAGATTGATCTTCATTCTGGCTATCATCAACTCCGAATTAAGCCGGAGGATTTTGCTAAGACGGCTTTTAGGACGAGATATGGCCAATACGAGTTCCTTGTCTTACCCTTTGGTTTGACGAATGCCCAGCAGTTTTCATGGACCTGATGAACAGGGTTTTTCGGCAGTATTTGGATTCTTTTGTTGTGTCTTCATTGATGATGTGTTGATTTACTTGGCTGATAAGGAAACCATAGAGAGTATTGAGGATTGTGCTAGATATTCTGAGGGAGCACAAGCTGTATGCTAAGTTCAGCAAGTGCAACTTCTGGATGAAGAGGTCCATTTCTTGGGACATGTCATATCTGGCGATGGTGTGTCTGTGGATCCAGCTAAGCTGGAAGCTGTCCTTGACTGGGAAACACCGAGATCATCAGCTGACATCAGGAGTTTTCTTGGTTTGGCTGGCTATTATAGGAGGTTCATCGAAGGATTTTCTTCTATTGCGGCAACCTTGATGAGGTTGACAAGAAAAGGAGTGAAGTTTGAGTGGTCAGAGGCTTGTGAGAAGGCATTCCAGGAGCTGAAGACTCGTCTGACCTCAGCGCCAGTGCTTGTTTTGCCCAATGGTGTAGATTCTTTCTCTATCTACACTGATGCTTCGAAGATTGGGCTTGGAAGTGTTCTTATGCAAGGAGGTTGAGTTTTGGCGTATGCTTCTAGGCAACTCAAGGAGCATGAGTGCAACTACCCGACTCATGACTTGGAATTGGAAGCAATGGTCTATGCTTTTAAAATATGGAGGCATTACCTATACAGAGTTAGATTTGAGCTCTTCTCAGACCACAATAGTCTCAAGTATTTGTTCTCGTAGAAGGAGTTGAACCTGAGGAGCAGAGGTGGATGTTATTCTTGAAAGATTAAGATTTTGAGCTTTCCTACATCCAGGGAAGGCCAATGTAGTGGCAGATGCTTTGAGCAGGAAGAGGCAGTTGATGAGGCAAGACTAAAAGATGCTAGAAGATGCTTCATGTGCTTTGGCTATTTTGGAACCTCAATTGTGCAACTTGTTCGTGGCTTAGTTGTCATTGAGATTGTCTATTCTTGATCGGGTTATTGCTTTGCAAAAGATGACCCGTTATTGCAGGAGTTTGTTGGAAAAGGCGGTATTACCAGAGATGAGGATGATGTGATTTTCCTGAATCATAGGGTGTGTGTCCCTAATGATGCTGATCCGAGGAAGGAAATTTTAGAGGAAGCGCATAGGTCTCAATTCTCTATTCACCCAGGCAGTGGGAAGATGTACAAGGATCTGAAGCATTCCTTCTAGTGGTCTGGAATGAAGCGGGACGTTGCTGATGTTGTGGCAAAGTGTTTGATTTGTCAGCAAGTGAAGACAGAGCGTCAGCGACCGTCAGGTTTGATGCAGAGCTGGATATTTCTCAGTGGAGTGGGAACAAGTGACCATGGATTTTGTGTCCGGATTGCCTAGATCGGCTAGAGGAAATGATTCCATTTGGGTGATCGTTGATAGATTTTCGAAGAGTGTGCATTTCCTTGCCATGAAGAAGAAGTAGTCCGTTGAGAGCTTGGCCAGACTGTACATTGATGGCATTGTGAAGCTGCATGGGATTCCGTATGCTTCTAGGCAACTCAAGGAGCATGAGCACAACTACCCGACTCATGACTTGGAATTGGTGGCAGTGGTCTATGCTTTGAAAATATGGAGGCATTACCTATACGGAGTTAGATTTGAGCTCTTCGCAGACCACAAGAGTCTTAAGTATTTGTTCTCGTAGAAGGAGTTGAACCTGAGGCAGCGGAGGTGGATAGAATTCCTAAAAGATTATGATTTTGAGCTTTCTTACCTTCCAGGGAAGGCCAATGTAGTGGTAGATGCTTTGTGCAGGAAGAGGCAGTTGATTAGGCAAGACTAGAAGATGCTAGAAGATGCTTCAGGTGCTTTGGCTATTTTGGAACCTCAATTGTGCAACTTGTTCGTGGCTTAGTTGTCATTGAGATTGTATATTCTTGATCGGGTTATTGCTTTGCAAAAAGTTGACCCATTATTGCAGGAGTTGGTTGGAAATGGCGGTATTACCAGAGATGAGGATGATGTGATTCGCCTGAATCTTAGGGTGTGTGTCCCTAATGATGCTGATCTGAGGAAGGAAATTTTGGAGGAAGCGCATAGGTCTCAGTTCTCTATTAACCCAGGCAATGGGAAGATGTACAAGGATCTAAAGCGTTCTTTCTGGTGGTCTGGAATGAAGCGGGATGTAGGTGATGTTGTGGCGAAGTGTTTGATTTGTCTGCAAGTGAAGGTAGAGCATCAGCGACCGTCAGGTTAGGTGCAGAAGCTGGATATTCCTCAGTGGAAGTGGGAACAAGTGACCATGGATTTTGTGTCTAGATTGCCTAGATCGGCTAGAGGAAATGATTCCATTTGGGTGATCGTTGATAGATTTTCGAAGATTGTGCATTTCCTTGCCATGAAGAAGAAGCAGTCTGTTGAGAGCTTGGCCAGACGTACATTGATGGCATTGTGAAGCTGCATGGGATTCCGAAGTAAATTAACTCAAATCGTGATCCAAGATTTACTTCTAGATTTTGGCATAGTTTGCAGTAGGCATTTGGCAGTCTGTTGAAGATGAGTTTGGCATTTCATCCACAAACGGATGGACAGTCCCAAAGGACTATTCAGACGTTGGGGGATATGCTTAGGGCTTGTGTTTTGGAGTGGAAGGGTGAATGGGAATGTCACCTAGCTCTTATGGAATTTGCTTATAATAACAGTTTCCATTCGAGCATAGGTATGGCACCATTTGAGGCTTTATACGAGAGACCCTGTAGATCCCCATTGTGTTGGAAGGAGTCAGGAGATCGGTATCTGGTTGGACCAGAAGTGGTGTAGGAGACTTCAGCGAAGATCTAGATAATTGTGCAGAGGTTAAAGGCAGCTTAGGATCGTCAGAAGAGTTATGCAGATACAAGGAGGAAGGATTTGGCATTCGAGGTTGGAGACCATGTTTCTCAAGGTATCGCCAACTAGGGGTGTTGTGAGGTTTGGAAAGAGAGGCAAGCTGAACCCGAAGTTCATTGGTCCATTTGAGATTTTGAAGAAGATCGGGAATGTGGCATACCAGTTGGCTTTGCCACCATCTTTAGCAATGGTGCACCCAGTGTTCCATGTATCCATGCTGAGAAGGTATGTGAGAGACCCGGCTCATGTGATTAGTTATGAGCCAATGCAATTTCGCCAGACTTGTCTTATGTGGAGCAGCCTGTGGAGATTCTGGATCAGAAGGTGCAGGAATTAAGATCGAAGTCTATTCCATTCGTGAAGATCTTATGGAGGAACTTCTCACATGAAGAAGCGACGTGGGGGCTTGAAGAAAAGGATGAAGAAGCTTTATCCGTCCATGTTTGGTAAGTAATCTAACTCAATCTTCGAGGACGAAGATTAAGGGGGAGAGGATGTAGTGCCCTAGGAATTTTTCTTAAATTTATTTTGAAAATTGTATGTTTATTTTTGCATGAATTGATGCTGATCTGTGTGGAACTTGGCGTCAACATCTCTTGGCGTTAAGTCCTATTAGCGGCAAGATTGCCTGCCATTTATTTTCTGTTAACGACATACTCTTGTGTCATTTATTATTTTCTAAATTTCATAAATTTTTGGCAAGCCTGTAAATGACATCATTGATGGACGTTTACATGGAGGCTGACGACATCTTATGTTGACGTTAAGTTGACTTGCCTGTTTTTGATATTTCCATTTGGGGAAAGAGAGATCGGCCGTTTCCAGGGGTTTTAATGCGATGATCCGAGCGTTTAGGATCTGAGGGTCAGGATTTAGGCTGGCCATTGCGTGGGAGGTCTTTATAAGACCAGATTCCACGATTTGAAAGGGGTTTTCGCTCTGGTTTTTGGAGGAGAGAAAGAGGGCCGAGGAAAGGGATTTCTGGGCTCATTCATACGTTCTTGAGGCTTGTGGACTGAGGAGGATTGTTCGCCGGCGGATTGGAGCGTTTGGAGTCGGCGCAAGGAACTGCCTCACAGACGAGGTGGGCTTCTTCGGGCTTAAGATCATCACTCCTGTAGGAGGGCTAAAGGCAAGTTACATGGGGGTTCAGTTTAGGATATGACATACTATCTATTTACCATTTTTTCATATTTTTAAAGCATGCAAATAACCTACGGGAAGGGGTAGAAGTTGCGTTATTTCATGTAGGGTTTTCTGTGTTTTCTGCGCTTGAGAACTAGATGTCCAGATCGCTTGTCGTCTATATCTTGTAAACGTCAGCATCGACTGCCATCTACTTCATGTGAACACCGTTGTTTTCTGTCCTTTATTATAAGTTAACGGCGCTATGTGCCGCCGTCTATTGTAGCTTAACGACGGTGTATGTAGTCATTTACTTCAGTAAACGTCACATATGCTGCCGTCAAATTTACCAGTGCCATGAGTTTTCAGAAATTTGATTTTGATTGTATACCTATGATCCATACTAATATGAGATTTCAGCCAGGTGATGTTCAGTGTGTTTTATCATTGCTATATTATGGATATGTTATTGTATTTGGGTTTAGATCACATGTACATATGAATAGTCATTTGTGATATTAATAAAATTGATAAAAGAAAGTGAGCTGATGGTGAACATGAGTTATGTTGGAGGATTACATTCTGAGACTGTAATACTACAAATATGCTGTACTCAATTGCTGTATAAAACTACATGAATTTCTCTGTATTGTATCATAATTAGTTAGCTTAAGGTGAGCGATTTAATTATGAAAATTGGTTACAGAGTTCAAAAAAATATGAAATTTTGCAAGTGCGTAGTATACCTAATTCTGGATTACTATCAAAATTTCGGAAATTTTAGACATTCGTGCATTCTGTTATGAATTTCTGAACTGTAAATTACATGTAGAATTTGAATAAATATGAGAATATGTGCATGAATGAATGTGTTGCATTTAGTACCATGATAGGGATCTGTCATACACAAAAATGGAATTTCAGAATTGAAAGAGACATGCTATAGGTTATTGCAATTGCATGAAATGTATATTAAATGATATCATACATGTTAGTGCATGCATTGAAATGAAATGCCAATAAGACATTGCTATATTAGAGATTCCTACAAGGAACAACACCATAGATGCCCCTATGGTATGGTTCATCTACATGTAAATGATCTATTGAATCCGTGGGCAATGGATTTACATCCTGGAGGTAGACAAGTTCTACTGGTTAAGGTGGGAAGGACTTTCCCCGATTTTATGCAAATACCATGACTTCATCATTGTATTGCCTAGGTGATAAGTAAATGTTAAATGACTAATGATCTATATTATAGTGTGGGCTATGTCTTGGCAAATAAATGAAAATTACTACATGCTACTTGCTACATCTCTATATGTCTACATGTCTGCATGACCTACATGCTACATGCCTACATGAACATTGTCTACATGATTTTATGCTATATGCCAATGTGTTAATGTTACATGAATTACATGCAAATTGATATATGAAAGAATTGCTACATGTTTAAATGGTCCATTGTTACATGACAACTGTTACATATTGCATAATATAGCATAAGGTTTTCATTGAAATAGTTTACATGATTACATGACAATAAGTAGAAACCATGATAAAAATGATAGCATGTTATATGTAAGAACATGTTACTTCAATTGTTAGTAAATAAGATGTGGATTTTATGCATTGCATGACATGGTTATTTCCATAATAATTAGAATGTTATGAATGAGTGATTGTCAATTGACTTAGAACCATATTAGTAGGAAGAGTATATGATATCAATGAAATGAATGATAATATGTTACCATGTTGTAAACCTATTATATTATAATATCGTGAACTGTCTTTCATGTGATTTGCTGAGTCTTGTAGACTCATACATGCTTAACATTTCAGGAGAACCAGAGGACACTCAGGAGTTAGTTCACACTGACTCGGAGCAAGAGGACGTGGAGACTTAGATTGGTTGAGAGGTTTTAGAGTGACTCTTGTATGTGAGGGCTATATGTATTTTCCTTTATGCATTTGGACTATGAAATGTAATAAATTGCGGACTATTGTTATTTCTCTTATGCACTAGACTTTACATTTGAGTATAATGTTGATTACAATCATTTAGTTCCATGTTCCATTGCTCATTATTGGAATTAAATTTTCATTGTGTATATCTTAACCTGTACCGTCAATTATTAGACTTATTCCACTATAATACCTCTGTTTGATCCAATGTGAGTTGGAATAACTGTACTGGGTCTAAGAGGGGCGTTACAGATTGGTATCAGAGCGTTCCAGGGTGAGCATGTACATAAATGAAATATCAACATTGTATTCATGTTTTAAGTATGCATAAAGAATTAGTCCAAGTTTATGTAGAGTAATAGGTGATTCAATTGGATGCTTATTTTGCAGACTATGGCGACTCATGGATGTAGAGGAGTTGGCCCGTCTAGGGGTGATGAGTCAGTGGGAGGTTCACAGGCTCCAGCTCAGCAGGCTCAATCACGGGCTCCAGCTCAGCAGGCTCAGGACCAGACTGGAGTACCTTTGCCACCCCCACCGCCACCTGTGGACTACGAAGCATTGATGCAAGATTAGTGCATGCGATGCAGACTCAGGCTCAGACTACAACGGCATTTAGGTGCAGGTGCAGGTTCAGGTTGGTAGATGCAAGAGTTATTCAAGGTGTTAATTGGAAGAATTGTTAGCTAAGAGCTTGTTTGGATTGTAGGCGCAAGCACCTGTTCATGAGGAGTCTTTGGAGGTGTGCCTATGATGGAGAGGTTCAGAAGGATGACCCCACCCTTCTATAAGGCGGAGAGTGATCCTATTCTAGTGTAGAGTTGGCTCTGGGAGATGGAGAAGATCTTTTGTGCCATTCGTTGTGCGGAAGTGGAGAGGGTAACCCTAACTACATATATGCTGCAGGTAAAGATTAGTTTTGAAGATCATGGGTGTTGATTGGAATATACCCTGGATATAATTATCTTACTCTCTTTTGTAGGAGTGTGCAGATGTGTGGTGGTCCTCTGTACTACACACACAGTTTGCAGATGGGGCTATGGAGGTTGTTTGGGCTGAGTTCGTCCGTTTGTTCAGGGTGAAGTATATTCCGGAGCATGTGCAGGACCGCATGGAGCAGGAGTTTCTGACATTGACCTAGGGGTCAACGAGCATGCTTGAGTACGAGGTGAGATTTGCGGAGCTGTCCAAGTATGTGCCCCACATAGTGGCAGATGAGCGGAGGAAGGTAAATAAATTCATTATGGGGTTGAAGCCGTCCCTGAGGACGAGACGGTGGCTTTGGGACATCGTTCCATGGAGGTGGCTTTGTTAGCGGCATGCATGCAGGAGCCAGAGATGGAGGTCTATCTGGAGGAGAAGAGGGCTTCTTTAAAGAGGCCAGCATCAGCATTCCACCATAAGGACACAAAGAAGAAGGATCCAGCTTTCCAGCAGAGAGCAGTTGCACCGGCGAGAGTAGCTGCACCGACACCAGGCGGAGGCACAGTTGCAGAGAAACTAGTGTGTACCTAGTGTGGGAAGCGCCATTGAGGCGAGGTGTGTTGGGTGACTTCTGGGAGGTGCTTGAGGTGTGGTGATAAGAACCACAAGATCAAAGATTGTCCAAAAATGGCGTAGCAGACTGCAACGGCAGCAGCACCAGCAGCAGCTAGACCGGCACTGAGAGCAGCAGGGAGACAGAGGGCTTAGGCTCGAGTGTTCGCTTTGGCGAGAGACGAGGCAGCGTTGGTAGAGCATGTCACAGAAGGTACAATTTTAATTAAGGGAATGCATGCTAGAGTCTTGTTTGATACCGGTGCCACGCATAGTTTTTTTCCGAGGGATTTGCCAAGGTCTTCATGAAGGATGATGGTCTAGTTCCAGAAAAGTTGGAGGTTCCTTTTCTGTGCATACTTCAGCAGGAACTATTTTGACCAAGCAGTGTTTTTCTTCACTTCCTGTGGGCATTGAGAAGCAAGTTTTGCCTGGTAGTTTCTATTTGTTGAAGATGAAGGATTATGATGCTATATTGGGCTTAGATTGGCTCGAGGAGCATTATGCTTTGATGGATTGTCGGCGGAAGCTTATTATTTTTTAGATTCCTAGTAAGGAGGAGTTTGTTCATTCTTTGCCTAAGAGCATGTCGAGAAAGTTCATCATTTTTGCTTTGAAGGCGCCCCGGATGTTGAGAAAGGGTTGTAGTGGTTTTCTAGCTAGTGTGGTTGTGTCCAAGGATTCGAAGAAGATTTTATCTTTTGAAGATATTGAGGTAGTAAGAGATTTCAGCGATGTTTTTCCAGAGGATTTGTCTGGTTTGCCCCCTGCAAGGGAGATCGAGTTTGGCATTGAGCTAGTTCCTGGCTCAGCACCTATTTCCATTGCGCCTTATCGTATAGCACTAGCAGAGTCGGCAGAATTGAGGAAGCAGCTACAAGAATTGCTTGATAAGGGCTTCATTCGACCAAGCGTTTCGCCATGGAGAGCACCTATTCTCTTTCTGAAGAAGAAGATGGATCGATGAGATTGTGCATTGATTACCGCAAGCTTAATTAGGTAACTGTCAAGAATAAGTACCCTTTACCTCGTATCAATGATTTGTTTGATCAGTGCGAGGAGCTTCGGTGTTCTCTAAGATTGAACTTCGTTCTGGCTATCATCAACTCCGAATTAAGCCAGAGGATTCTGCTAAGACGGCTTTTAGGACGAGATATGGCGATTACGAGTTCCTTGTCTTACCCTTTGTTTGACGAATGCCCCAGCAGTTTTCATGGAATTGATGAACAAGGTTTTTCGGCAGTATTTGGATTCTTTTGTTGTGGTCTTCATTGATGATGTGCTGGTTTACTCCTGATGAGGAAAACCAAGAGAGGATTTGAGGATTGTGCTGGATATCCTGAGGGAGCACAAGCTGTATGCTAAGTTCATCAAGTGCAACTTTGGATGAAGGAGGTCCATTTCTTGGGACATGTATCTGGCGATGGTGTGTCTGGGATCCGGCTAAGGTGGAAGCTATCCTTGACTGGGGAACACTGAGATCATCAGCTGACATCAGGAATTTTCTGGTTTGGCTGGCTATTATAGGAGGTTCATCGAAGGATTTTCTTCTATTGCGGCGACCTTGACGAGGTTGACAAGAAAAGGAGTCAAGTTTGAGTGGTTAGAGCTTGTGAGAAGGCATTCCAGGAGGTGAAGACTCGTCTGACCTCAACGCCAATGCTTGTTTTGCCCAATGTGTAGATTCTTACTCTATCTACACAGATGCTTCGAAGATTGGGCTTGGTAGTGTTCTTATGCAAGGAGGTCGAGTTGTGGCGTATGCTTCTAGGAAACTCAAGGAGCATGAGCGCAACTACCCGACTCATGAATTTGAATTGGTGGCAGTGGTCTATGCTTTAAAAATATGGAGGCATTACCTATACGGAGTTAGATTTGAGCTCTTCTCAGACCACAAGAGTCTCAAGTATTTGTTCTCGCAAAAGGAGTTGAACCTGAGGTAGAGGAGGTGGATAGAATTCTTGAAAGATTATGATTTGAGGTTTCTTACCATCCGGGGACGGCCAATGTAGTGGCAGATGCTTTGAGCAGGAACATGCAGTTGATGAGGCAAGACTGGAAAATGCTAGAAGATGCTTCAGGTGCTTTGGCTATTTGGAACCTCAATTGTGCAACTTGTTCTTGGCTTAGTTGTCATTGAGATTGTCTGTCTTGATCGGTTATTGCTTTGCAAAAAGATGACCCGTTATTGCAGGAGTTGGTTGGAATGGGGCGGTATTACCAGAGATGAGGATGATGTGATTCGCCTCAATCTTATGGTGTGTGTCCCTAATGATGCTGATCTGAGGAAGGAAATTTGGAGGAAGCACATAGGTCTCAGTTCTCTATTCACCCTGGCAGTGGGAAGATGTACAAGGATCTGAAGCATTCCTTCTGGTGGTCTGGAATCAAGCAGGACGTGGCTGATGTGTGGCAAAGTATTTGATTTGTCAGCAAGCAAAGGCAGAGCGTCAGCGACTGTAAATTTGATGCAGAAGCTAGATATTCCTTAGTGGAAGTGGGACAAGTGACTGTGGATTTTGTCTCTGGATTGCTAGATCGGCTAGAGGAAATGATTCCATTGGGTGATCGTTGATAGATTTTCGAAGAGTGCACATTTCCTTGCAATGAAGAATAAGCAGTCTATTGAGAGCTTGGCCAGACTGTAGATTGATGGCATTGTGAAGCTGCATGGGTTTCCGAAGTCAATTATCTCAGATCGTGATCTGAGATTTACTTCTAGATTTTGGCAGAGTTTGCAGCAGGCGTTTGGCGGTCAATTGATGCTGAGTTCGGCATTTCATCCACAAACGGATGGACAGTCCGAAAGGACTTTTTAGGGTTGGAGGATATGCTTAGGGCTTGAGTTTGGAGTGGAAGGGTGATTGGGAGCGTCACCAAGATCCTGTGGAATTGCTTATAATAACAGTTTCCATTCGAGCATAGGTATGGCACCTTTGAGGCTTTATACGAGAGACCCTGTAGGTCCCCATGTGTTGGGAGGAGTCAGGAGATTGGTATCTGGTTGGACCAAAAGTGGTGCAAGAGACCTCAGCCAGGATCTAGATGATTGTGCAGAGGTTAATGGCGGCTCAGGATCGTCAGAAGTGTTATGCGGATACAAGGAGGAAGGATTTGGCATTCGAGGTTGGAGACCATGTTTTCTCAATGTATCGCTAACTAGGGGTGTAGTGAGGTTTGGAAAGAGAGGCAAGATGAACCCCAGGTTCATTGGTCCATTCAAGATTTTGAAGAAGACCGGGAATGTTGTCACGTCCCGAGAATTACGCAGCGGATATTATTTCAAATAATTCGAGTCGATATCTCGAGACGTGAACAGTCGGCAAATAAGCCTCCAGCTAGCACGCACTAAATGTGTATCAACACAACATCATAATAGGGCCCATATGTGAAACACAATATAAATTGTATTCAAATCTCAACTTATTGTATTCAAAGTGGAAACTATTACAGGACTAAGACTCAATAAAGCAAAAGTACATGATACCTCACTTCCTACTACAAGAACCTAACACTCAAAATAACTAACTATAGGTAGACTCATAATTGGAACGCTCTTCACTCAGACGCATTCCAACCTCGACTTGCTCTTCCTCTTGAACTTCATAGTCACCTAGATTGGGTAAAAGTAGGGGATGAGTAAACTAGCCCAGTAGGATTATATCTCAATGTGCGGGCAATGATATAAGTGGTTAGCAATTTAGAACACGGTAAGCACAATGAATGTCATGATATGCATGTGCGAATAAAACTCATAAAACCGATACATGAAACAAGCTAGAGAGAGTGATTATGGTAGAACAAGAGTTGTGAACAAGATGACAAGATAGAACTAGCAATAGATCACTTTGTACAAGCACGCAAGATACAATTGATGTCAAGAATGCAAGATATCACTAATTGCATTAATTGCAGGATGGCCATATCACGCAAGCAAGCAAGCAAGATTGTACGAGCAAGATCAAGTAACACTAATCTGGCACGTAGACACTAATTTACACCGAGAAAAGATCCATCAAGAATGTACACCAGGACACGTGTATGTGGTATTGTATCTAGATTCAACACGCAAGCAAGAAAGTACTCCCAGCACAGATGCAACGCCAGTAATCATTATACCCCATGGTTAACAGTATATCTATGACTCACCGTCATGGGGCTAGATTGGAGCCCTTGGACACACGTCGTGCCTGTCAGCATCTCATGTAAATTTTTAAATGAAGATACCCACAGTCATTAATAATGGCCAATGAGAGTTTCAATAAATAAGCACATGTAATGTCATGTTCGTGATGATGATGAGAACAAGTAACAAGTAGTTGAACATGTCTTCATGAGAACAATGGTCAAGAGATAAATTTGGCAGCATAACGGTACGATTTATACTTTCATTCAATCATTACATTAATGGCTTTAGTCTAGTTTGTAAGTCACACTCAGGAGATCAAGAAGAGAAAGGAAGTGCACGCTATCTCCAGGGAACTTCAATGGTACAACCAACTCGTCGGCCATGTGGGAATCCATGGTCAGAGGAGATTTACAGAGGCCTTGGTGAAAAGGTCGCTAGTCTACCGATTCAGATGACCGGTAGAGAGTCTCCAATTTCCCAAGAAGGGGCTGCCTAATCGTGCAAGTGTATAGTGATGTACGTCTCTCAATCAACAAACTATCGGTCTCAAACTCGCGGGAAACACTTACAATATAACGTGGAATAAACTACGCACTTTGACTAATCATGGTTTGCAAGATTTTATGATAACTCTTATCATTTAAACATGGTAGAATCAGTAGAAGATTAATCATGAGTAGCACGAATGGATCATAACATTAAGGAGCACTTAAATAGCATTCATGTAATAAAGCTTTTAAATGGGTTAATAAATTTTAAGCCATTAAATAACAATCATGTAATGATCAGACCCAAGACAGGCAACTTACACCGTAAATATAACATTTAAACAGACCTCGGGTATATGCGGAAAACATTGCAAGAAAACAAGTGGTTTCAGGTACAAATCCTGAGATCGCGACATAGCCATATGAGGAAGGCGACAGGGTCTGTCAGGCCGGGGTCAGATCGCGACAGGCTCATGTAAGGAAGGCAACAGGTCGGGCCCAGAAGGCGACACAGGGGTGTGAGCATCGCGACAGGGAAGTCAGATCATGCAGGTAGATAGCGACGGAGCGCACGTCGCATTCAGAAGGCGACTAGAGGGGTGTCACAACAAGACCTCTGAACGCTACCTATCGGGCCGTCACGTTCACAGGGTCCGTGCCTGGCTATGACAGAGCAAGGACAGTGCCTTGGATTGCGGACCAGACTTCCTTCCTTTGACACAAGGTGCTTATAAAATAGAGAACAATTGTACAGGTTATGAAAAATAACAAAACCAGTTTTAAAACAACCTAGACATACAAGGGTACTTCCAGTAAATCGGAATTGGAAAACAAGGATGGTTTTGATAGGTTTTAATCAAGTTGAATACGAGGTCAGACCAAGAGTAATCCTTAAGACGTAGTCTCATACAGCAACCTTATTATCACGCTTATAACTCTCTAAATAATGAGATTTAGTCAAAATGTTAAACATAAAAGATTACGAGAACATCTATTAGAATAACTTTCGGTCTCGAACCATGCAACATATTATGAACGGGAAAAGCCCGACAGTGCGCACTTTGGCAAAACGCTATAATTCAAAATCTACTAATGAAATTCGATGAAACCAGTGGAAAATGAAAGTTACTTGATGCTCTACACATTGGTATAGGATATGTTAAGGTTTGGCCGAGAAAACCTACCTTATGGGTTAAAGAAGTCCCATTATTCCAGAAAACCCGTGTTCAGACCACTTGGAGGAAACACTCACTACTCCGTGTATACTGCATGGAATTTGGGCATTCCACTTGGTTAGAACGTAGACTTCACCCTATTTCGAGGGGTATAGGCCTTGCAAGGTTTGGTTTAGGTTTGACTCACCTTTGTCGACTTCAAGAGGGTGGTTTGTGCAGGTCGCAGCAGACGAGAAGGGGAAGAAGAACGGCTTGGTGTGGACGATCTCCTACTCCCAGCCACCAAGAACTCCTCCACACGACCCCAGCAAGTTCTAAACTCGTCCCTAGGGTTTGGGTGAAGAGTATTTAAGTAACCATGGTGTTTAGGAGTCCTATTATAACTAGGAAAGGAGGGTTTCTGGATTGGCATGTTGTTTCCTATTTTTGATGATTTCTTCCTCCCTTTGAGTGTGTGAGGCATTAGGAAACCTCCCCTCATAGTTAGGCACGAATTGGGTTGCCATGAATGCATGATTGCATCCCAATTAAACTCTAATTGCCTCTTTTTAATTTCAGCTTATTTATGTTTACGAATTTCTATGTATTTTTCTAGCTTTATTTGATTTTTGGGTCCAATGTGGTCCATTGGCCCAATTATGATAATGGTCATCAATATATAATGTTGGAAGTCTCCCAACAATTTATATTTAATTTTGGTTGCATCGTATTTTCGTGTTAACGATTTTCCGACTTGTTTCCTATTTGGATAATTAGTCACAATAACTCTTAAACCTCATCCGAATGATTTTTAGTGACCCAAATTTCTTGATGGGTCATTAGAAGATATTATTGGAAGCCATATATGATTTTTTTTTTTTTCTGACTCATCAAGTACGTGTGATAATGATTTTCCGACTTATTCATAAATTACGATAATTAGTCGTGAAACACTTTAAACTTGGCTAATACAATTTTTCTTGGCACAAATTTTTTTGCGGAACATTTGGTAATAATGTTTAGGTTGATTTATAATTTTTACAGAATTTTTTATGTGTTTTAGCATATACGTTAATGACACGTATGTTTAAATACTCTTGTTATGGAAATTATTTATTTCCATTTATTCCAATTTTTATGTATTTAAAATTTTCGGGTGCTACACCCTCCCCCACTTAAGAGAATTTGGTCCCCAAATTCATTGATCATTAATTGGCTTTTGAAAGTTATGATCATTATTGGTTTTAGATTTAATTCCTCTAACTTGTTTAAACATCGTGGATGCCAGTCCAAAATCTACACCTATGGCCACCCGTACTATTCTTTGGTTCCTTCCACTCCTGTTTTCCCTTCCATGGTGTTATAACTCGATCTTAATCCTCTAGATGAACTATGGTATCGCTACTAGATTATTCCTTTTCAATTTATCCTTAATGGTCTCCCCCACTTAGAAATGTACCAATAAGATAACATCATAAGATCAGTCTAGGGGTTTAACAATCATACCTCCTTCCGAAACTCCACTTGCGTCATTGCATTCACACGTCCTTGATGCTTACCACCCCCTGGTTCCTTCCAGCTTGGTCTTTTAGCATGGGACAGTTCGGTATACGATGTTCATGACTCCCACATCGCAGGCAAGCTGGCCTTCTTCCAACACTTGTCCGCTTGGTGCCCAGCTTGTTGCAAAATTTACAATACTCCACCGTCATTGTTTCTTCTACTTTGATCTTTTTCTCCATGCCATAGTCCTTCCCATGGTTGGCCTTTTGTTGTTGTTATCGTTGTTATTGGGGAAGGTTCCAGTTGTATCGACTGCTCCCCTTTTTGTAAGGTCGGCTTTGAGATGTCCTTCCCCCTCATGCCTTCCACCTTAGCCATAGTGTCTTCTACCAGCTGAGCTCTTTGGACCATCTCAGTGTAGGTTTGGATGTTGTGAGGTCCGAGCTTCTCGACAAACATGGGCCTGAGCCCGTCCATGAAACGATTAGCCTTTAATCTTTCTGTTCCCACCAAGTGTGGGGCATACACAGCAAGACGCACGAACTGAGCCTCATACTCAGCCACAGACATTCTTTCTGTTTTAGTGCGGCAAACTCCGCTGCCTTCTTCTCCTTGACTCTCTCAGAGAAATACTTTCCCCGAATATCTCCAGGAATCCAGCCCACTACAATTCAGCTATATTAGGCAGATGGGCTGAAGTGGCCTTCCACCAGCTCGGGCATCCTTGGTAAATTGAAAAGTGGCCAGTACCACTTTCTCCCTATTGGTGCATTGCATTACTTGGAAGATCCTTTCTATTTCTTCCTGCCAATTCTCTGCTTCGTCTGGGTCAGGGGATCCAGAGAACGAGGAGGGTTTAAACTCCTAAAATTCGGTGCAGATCACCGGCTCCATTCCTTGCAGCTCCCGCCTGATTTCCAGCCTGAACTACATTTTGTAATGCTGGGTCAGTCCAGCCACGGTTTCATGCATACTTGCCATTGGTTGCGAGCCATTGCAGTTAAGTGTAAGAGTTATGAGGGTTCCTGAGAAAAGGATGGAAACCAATTAATGTCTCTAGATACATTATAAGAGTCAATGGGTAGGAGTGTTTTATTCTTTCTAACATATTCCCAGTCTCTACCCATTCTCACCAGGTATTGTATTTAATTTCCATGACCTAGGTTCCATAGGTATCTCCTATTCCTGAGACATGTCCTATTTGGTATTCCTAGGCTCTGATACCACTTAACTGTCACATCCCGAGAATTACGCAGCGGATATTATTTCAAATAATTCGAGTCGATATCCCGAGACGTGAACAGTCGGCAAATAAGCCTCGAGCTAGCACGCACTAAATGTGTATCAACACAACATCATAATAGGGCCCATATGTTGAACTCAATATAAATTGTATTCAAATCTCAACTTATTGTATTCAAAGTGGAAACTATTACAGGACTAAGACTCAATAAAGCAAAAGAACATGATACCTCACTTCCTACTACAAGAACCTAACACTCAAAATAAACTAACTATAGGTAGACTCATAATTGGAACGCTCTTCACTCAGACGCATTCCCATCCTCGACTTGCTCTTCCTCTTGAACTTCATAGTCACCTAGATTGGGTAATGTAGGGGATGAGCAAACTAGCCCAGTAGGATTTATATCTCAATGTGCGGGCAATGATATAAGTGGTTAGCAATTTAGAACTAGGTAAGCACGATGAATGTCATGATATGCATGTGCGAATAAACTCATTAAAACACGATACATGAAACAAGCTAGAGAGAGTGATTATGGTAGAACAAGAGTGTGAACAAGATGACAAGATAGAACTAGCAATAGATCACTTTGTACAAGCACGCAAGATTACAATTGATGTCAAGAACGCAAGATATCACTAATTGCATTAATTGCAGGATGGCCATATCACGCAAGCAAGCAAGCAAGATTGTACGAGCAAGATCAAGTAACACTAATCCGGCACATAGACACTAATGTACACCGAGAAAAGATCCATCAAGAATGTACACCAGGACAAGTGTATGTGGTATTGTATCTATCATTCAACAAGCAAGAAAGTACTCCCAGCGCAGATGCAACGCCAGTAATCATTATACCCCATGGTTAACAGTATATCTATGACTCGCCGTCATTGGGGCTAGATTGGAGCCCTTGGACACACGTCGTGCCCTGTCAGCATCTCATGTAATTTTTAAATGAAGATACCCACAGTCATTAATAATGGCCAATGAGAGTTTCAATAATAAGCACATGTAATGTCATGTTCGTGATGATGATGAGAACAAGTAACAAGTAGTTGAACATGATTCATGAGAACAATGGTCAAGAGATAAATTTGGCAGCATAACGGTATGATTTATACTTTCGTTAAATCTTTACATTAATGGCTTTAGTCTAGTTTGTAAGTCACACTCACGAGATCAAGAAGAGAAAGGAAGTGCACGCTATCTCCAGGGAACTTCAATGGTACAACCAACTCGTCGGCCATGTGGGAATCCATGGTCAGAGGAGATTTACAGAGGCCTTGGTGAAAAGGTCGCTAGTCTACCGATTCGGAATGACCGGTAGAGAGTCTCCAATTTCCCAAGAAGGGGCTGCCTAATCGTGCAAGTGTATAGTGATGTACGTCTCTCAATCACAAACTATCGGTCTCAAACTCGCGGGAAACACTTAACAATATAACGTGGAATAAACTATGCACTTTGACTAATCATGGTTTGCAAGATTTTATGATAACTCTTATCATTTAAACATGGTAGAATCAGTAGGAAGATTAATCATGAGTAGCACGAATGGATCATAACATTTAAGGAGCACTTAGAATAGCATTCATGTAATTAAAGCTTTTAAATGGGTTAATAAATTTTAAGCCATTAAATAACATCATGTAATGATCAGACCCAAGACAGGCAACTTACACCGTATATATCACATTTAAACAGACCTCGGGTATATGCAGAAAACTTTGCAAGAAAACACGTGGTTTCAGGTACAAATCCTGAGATCGCGACATAGTCATATGAGGAAGGCGACAGGGTCTGTCAGGCCGGCATCAGATCGCGACAGGCTCATGTAAGGAAGGCGACAGGTCGGGCCCAGAAGGCGACACAGGGGTGTGAGCATCGCGACAGGGAAGTCAGATCAGGCAGGTAGATAGCGACGGAGCGCACGTCACATTCAGAAGGCGACTAGAGGGGTGTCGCAACAAGACCTCTGAACGCGACCTATCGGGCCGTCGCATTCACAGGGTCCGTGCCTGGCTCTGACAGAGCAAGGACAGTGCCTTGGATTGCGGACCAGACTTCCTTCCTTTGACACAGGGTGCTTCTAAAATAGAGAACAATTTGTCCAGGGTATGAAAAATAACAAAACAAGTTTTAAAACAACCTAGACATACAAGGGTACTTCCAGTAAATCGGAATTGGAAAACAAGGATGGTTTTGATAGGTTTTAATCAAGTTGAATACGAGGTCAGACCAAGATTAATCCTGAAGACGTAGTTTCATGCAGCAACCTTATTATCACGCTTATAACTCTCTAACTAATGAGATTTAGTCAAAATGTTCAACATGAAAGATGACGAGAACATTTATTAGAATAACTTTCATGTTATGATTTTACTATAATTCGGTCTTGAAACACATGCAACATATTAAGAACGGGAAAAGCCCGAACAGTGCGCGACTTTGGCAAAACGCTTATAATTCAAAATCTACAAAATGAAATTCGATGAAACCAGTGGGAAATGAAAGATAACTTGATTCTCTACACATTGGTATAGGATATGTTAAGGTTTGCCTGAGAAAACCTACCTTATGGGTTGAAGAAGTCCCATTATTCCAGAAAACCTGTGTTCAGACCACTTGGAGGAAAACGCTCACTACTCCATGTATACGGCATGGAATTTGGGTATTCCACTTGGGTTAGAACGTAGACTTGACCCTCTTTCCAGGGGTATAGGCCTTGCAAGATTTGGTTTAGGTTTGACTCACCTTTGGTCGACTTCAAGAGGGTGGTTTGTGCAGGTCGCAGCAGACGAGAAGGGGAAGAAGAACGGCTTGGTGTGGACGATCTTCTGCTCCCCAACCACCAAGAACTCCTCCACACGACCCCAGAAAGTTCTAAACTCGTCCCTAGGGTTTGGGTGAAGAGTATTTAAGTAACCATGGTGTTTAGGAGTCCTATTATAACTAGGCAAGGAGGGTTTCGGGATTGGCATGTTGGTTTCCTATTTTTGATGATTTCTTCCTCCCTTTGAGTGTGTGAGGCATTAGGAAACCTCCCCTCATAGTTAGGCACGAATTTGGGTTGCCATGAATGCATGATTGCATCCCAATTAAACTCTAATTCCCTCTTTTTAATTTCAGCTTATTTATGGTTACGAATTTCTATGTATTTTCTAGCTTTATTTGATTTTTTGGGTCAAATGTGGTCCATTGGCCCAATTATGATAATGGGTCATCAATATATAATGTTGGAAGTCTCCCCAACATTTTTATTTAATTTATGTTGCATCGTATTTTCGTGTTAACGATTTTCCGACTTGTTTCCTAATTTGGATAATTAGTCACAATAACTCTTAAACCTCATCCGAATGATTTTTAGTGACCAAAATTTCTTGATGGGTCATTAGAAGAAATTATTGGAAGCCCATATATGATTTTTATTCAATTTTCTGACTCATTCAAGTACGTGTGATAATGATTTTCCGACTTATTCATAAATTACGATAATAAGTCGTGAAACACTTTAAACTTGGCTAATACAATTTTTCTTGGCACAAATTTTTTTGTGGAACATTTGGTAATAATGTTTAGGGTTGATTTATAATTTTTACAGAATTTTTCAATGTGTTTTAGCATATACATTAATGACATGTATGTTTAAATACTCTTGTATTATGGAAATTATTTATTTCCATTTATTCAAATTTTTATGTATTTAAAAATTTCGGTGTGCTACAAATGTGGCATACCAGTTGGCTTTGCCACCATCTTTAGCAGCGGTGCTCCAGTGTTCCATGTATCCATGCTGAGAAGGTATGTGAGAGACCCGGCTCATGTGATTAGTTATGAGCCAGTGCAGTTTTAGCAGGACTCGGCTTATGCGGAGCAGCCTGTGGAGATTCTGGACCGGAAGGTGCAGGAATTATGATCGAAGTCTATTCCATTCGTGAAGATCTTATGGAGGAACTTCTCACGTGAAGAAGCGACGTGGGAGCTTGAAGAAATGATGAAGAAGCTTTATCTGTCCTTGTTTGGTGAGTAATCTAACTCAATCTTCAGGAATGAAGATTATTTTAAGGGGGAGAGGATGTAGTGCCCTAGGAATTTTTCATAAATTTATTTTGCAAATTGTATGTTTATTTCTGCAAGAATTTGAATACTGATCTGTGTGGAACTTGGCGTCAACATCTCTTGGCATTAAGTCCTGTTAGCGGCAAGATCGCCTGCCATTTATTTTCTGTTAACGACATACTCTTGTGTCATTTATTATTTTCTGAATTTCTTAAATTTTAGGGAAAGCCTGTAAATGACATCATCGATGGACGTTTACATGGAGGCTGACGGCATCTTATGTTGACGTTAAGCTGATTTGCCTGTTTTTGATATTTTCGTTTGGGGAAAGAGAGATCGGCCGTTTCTAGGGGGTTTTAATGCGATGATCTGAGCGTTTAGGATCTGAGGGTTAGGATTTAGGCTAGCCATTGTGTGGGAGGTCTTTATAAGACCGGATTCCGCGATTAGAAAGGGGTTTTTCACTCTAGTTTTTGGATGTAGCAACCTGAATTTTTAAGAAAAATAAAAATTTAAAATAAATAAATTAAACCTAGCCAAATGGATATTTAAATGAAAAGAGCATTAAACAAAACCCATTAAATGGAAAAGAGTAATGGGCTTTGCTTAATGGATCCTCTAAAATTTATTGGGTCAAAAATATGAATTTACAAAGGGAGAATAATAGGAAAATACCCTAAATTCGTAACTAAATTATTACCTAAATAGAAAAGGGGTGTTTAATGCATTAAATAGGATGTTAGAGTTGGAATTGGATTCCTAAACCTACCCCATATGGTTTAGAACGAATTTAGATCTCTTCCTAGCCTAAATAGGGATTTGAAAGCAAGGAAGGAAGGTTAGAGTAAGGAAATTTCGTAATTTAAGAGGAATTAGAGTAGTAGTAGGAATAGAAATACATACTTACATAAATACACCTCTTAAACTCTCTTGGGCAACCCTAGCTCGTTGCCAAGAGTTTCTGGACGTGGAGAGGAGGTTAAGGAGGAGATGATTCATGGAGAGAAGAAGAGCTTGAAGCTTCTTCCCTTGTTCTTCAAGTTCTAGCCCTAGAAGACAAATAAATCCAAAGGTAGGCATTCTCACAAGCTAAAATTCTGAAATTTCGTTTGTAGGTTCTTCCTACCCTCTTGAACGAAACCCCCAAGTTTCATATTTTTCCATCCATCCTATCTTTTGTTCTTAAATTTTGAAGTTCTGGAAATATGATAACCCCGAGACATCATGTTAAATCCATATCTCCTTGTATACTTGATCCCAGGCTATGAAATTTTTATTGTAAATACTTGATCATGTTAGGCATCTTTTGCCCTTGAAAGCCCTAATTTTTGTTGAGCATGTTGCTCGAAATAAATCAAACTTGCTCTCTGTTTCATGTTCTATGTTACTCGTTCTTGTTCGTTCTCAAACCATGTTCAAACCATGTTCTCTCTCGAATCCCAATTATTGGGAGTACCCTTACATGTCTAGTTTAATTTGCAACTGATTTCATGATTTTTTGTTCACTATACAATTAGTTATGATTTTTCAAAGCACCCTATATCATTCTATTTCAAGTTGGCCCGCAATCCAAAGCCTGGTCTGATTCCTGTCAGAGCCAAGCGCAGACAACCAGATTGTGACAGGCCGATATGTCGCCTTCTGGGTCTGATTGCGACCGTCCACTTGTCGCGATCTCAAGCCATTGCGACGCCTTCCTTGTCACTTTCTGAATGCGACAGTACCTACGTCGCGTTCTGGCCTTCTGTCCTAGCAGCCATGTTGCAACCCTTTTGCGGGTCCTGTCCCTACCTGCCTACCCCTGTCGCAATCCTTGCAGACCTATGTCGCCTTTTTACAGTTATACCCCAGTAAAAACCTTGCCTAAAAATGGAGCAATATTGAATAATTTTAAATATATCTTCACGACTTATTTCTATCTATGATTTCTCTTGCACTTGCACACACATGAACCATCCATATATGGCTGAAATCTTGCAGAAAATATCTCATAATGTATTGCAATAAAGCATATTAATTGCCCTATTTTAAAGAACTTGTATTTGTTTTCTTGTGCTGTTTATATACCGATATCGACGCTCCACTGTTCCAGAATTCCTCTAGAACGTCGAGTACCTGTTTTATATACACACTTTACTTTGCTTGTGGTGAACTCTCCGTCGGATATTCCTTTCGCCAGACTAGTGAACTTTTGCACAAGGCCTCCGTAAGTCTCCTCTGATAATGATTTTCTGACTTATTCATAAATTACGATAATAAGTCATGAAACACATTAAACTTGGCTAATACAATTTTTTTTGGCACAAATTTTTTTTGTGAGACATTTGGTAATAATGTTTAGGGTTGATTTATAATTTTTACAGAATTTTCAATGTGTTTTAGCATATACGTTAATGACATGTATGTTTTAATACTCTTGTATTATGGAAATTATTTATTTCCATTTATTCAAATTTTTATGTATTTAAAATTTTCGAGGTGCTACAAATGTGGCATACCAGTTGGCTTTGCCACCATCTTTAGCAGCGGTGCTCCTAGTGTTCCATGTATCCATGCTGAGAAGGTATGTGAGAGACCCGGCTCATGTGATTAGTTATGAGCCAGTGCAGTTTTAGTAGGACTCGGCTTATGCGGAGCAGCCTGTGGAGATTCTGGATCGGAAGGTGCAGGAATTAAGATCGAAGTCTATTCCATTTGTGAAGATCTTATGGAGGAACTTCTCACGTGAAGAAGCGACGTGGGAGCTTGAAGAAATGATGAAGAAGCTTTATCTGTCTACTGCTCCTGAGGCGCCGGGAGGACGCGAGAGCGCCGATGCGATGACTCCGCCTGCCGCTCTCGTGACAGAGGAGCCGTCAGGGCTGGTGGTCCAGCCAACTGGGCCTGCAGGGCGAGGCAGACACCTGTCAACTACTGCATTTGCCCCCGAAGTTCTGCCACTTCGAGGGCTGTTGCCGGCGCGGAGGCAACTGGTGCAGGGACGTCGTGGTTAATGCCGGGAGGGGCGATGGCGACGTCCACAGGGAGGGATCGACTGCGAGAGTCCGCTCGTGACTGACGGGATCTCGTCGCCCTGCTCCCCACGTTCTGGTATGAGGATCGTCCGTGAGCCATGGCTACGTCGATTCCCACAGACGACGCCAAATGTGGTGGTGTAATCCTGTTTGGGCTGGAACCAAACGGGCCTCCACTATAGAGAACTGGGAAGACGGACGCCGGTGCGGACGGGAGCCTGCAAGACCAGAAATGGGTCAGACGGCCCGGTGAAGACCGGGGAAACCCTCCGATGCCTAAGTCAGTGGAGAGCTTGTAAGGCAGGGGGTTTCGGAATGTGAGAACGTGTTCGCGTGGGAGAGAACGTACCAGTGCATGGTACTGTACCTGTGTTTTTATAGGCGTTGGTGCCAAGATGAACGTTCATAACGTTGGTAGATCGTGCCTGAAAAGGCGCCTTGATGGGTGCACATAACGGGAGGAGTTACGCGCTCAGGTGCTCGTTGGGATGCTAGGCAGTTCGTGCCTCTTGATGATGGAGCGCGTGGCCTGGGGCGGTTATAACCGCGGCGTAAGCTAGAGAACCTGCTCGGCACCCTCTGAACACACCTTCCGAGCAGGTGACCCACATGGGGACTCGAACGTGCTGTTCGGTGATATCCAAGGTTGTTCTGCGCAGCAGGGCTAATGTCCTTAGTCGGAAGTCGTTCGTGGTTGTTCGGTATGGAAGGGCAGATGACCTGCTCGGGGATATGTCGCTGCGGAGCTTGACAACTTCCGACCACGGGGGTCATTCAAAGGAGGTCTTCGAACCACCCTGGTGAGGGTGTGGTCTCCGGAGATGGTGCCACGTTTGTTGACAGGATGTGACCGGGCCGTAACGAGCCATCATGGTCCTAGGTGACCAGATTTGGCCACCACACTTGCCCCCCACGCACTCGAGTGGCTCGGTGAGACGAGCGCTTCGAGGGCGTCGCTTCCACATTTAATGCGATGGCCCGTTGCGAGGTGTCGCCGCTTGGGGTCCTGTCAAACGGCTAACCCGTCATGATGGGCGCAAAGCCGTGTCGAGCCAGGAGCGTCGTCGTTGCGTTCGAACGGCCGCCGACGCTGTACCCGAGGGGGAATTTTCGAAATTGGAAGGAGCGGCGTTTCAGGGCCCACCTTGAATTTCGCTCCCTCCCCTTTCCTTATAAGGAGGGGAAGAGGCGAAGGCGGGAGCTACGCCTCGTAGAAACCTTCCAGCATTTCAACTTTCGCATTTCCTTGCCTTCCCCGCTTTCCATCTTCTCCTTCGTCTCCTTGCATCGCCGTTGCTTCTTACGACTCTTCCAGTGATGGCGAGCAGAGGGAAGGCCGTTGCCGGAGCAAGTGGGGTGACCGTCGTGGCGGCCAGCGGCCCACGGTATCGCCATTACAGCGGACTCTGTGAGCGCTTCAGAATCGGTGACGAGTATGAGATCATCGACGCGAAGGAGGGGGAGACACTCCTGGTGAATAAACCAGGTTGTCTGCTCCTCTCCGTAGATCACCTGGAGGCGGGCTTCCGGCTGCCGCTGCCGGAAGTGGCGAAGGCGCTCCTGAACTGTTGGGGCATTTCGCCGATACAACTGACGCCCAACACCTGGAGATACATCTGCATCTTCAGTGTAATCTGCAAGCTTAAAGAAATCCGAGGCTCGGCGGATGTTTTCCGAGCTCACTTCAAGTTGTCTGCTTCCCGGGCGTCAGGAGCAGACATTTACTACGCAAAGCACCGAACAGACCGGATGCACATCGGGCTGTCCAACAAATACTCCAACAACAAGGGTTGGATGGACAGGCTGCTTTTTGTGCGCCACCGGGGTGGTGCCGAGTGGGGATTCCCCACTGTCATCTGCTCGGCACGGAAGGACAGCTTTCCGAAGCTGATCCAGGACGAGGCGAGGGCATCAGACAGACTTCTCCGAGCAGGTGTTCGAAATGGAGAAGGATACGTGACCGAGTTCCAGCTCGTCAAGTACGGGTTGAGCAAACCGTGGAGTAAGTATACGACCTCTTGGTTGTTTTACTCTTGGGTTTGGTGACCTCATACTTACTCTTCCTCTTCTTATTTTCTTTGTGCGCAGCGGCCGCAGAGCTGGAGGCTGGAAGGGATCAAGAGGCGAATGAAGACTTTGCCGAACAGATCCCTGTCTTAGCGCACATGGTGCATGAAGGTGACGATGTCGCCGCCGTTGTTCGGGTTCCCTCTGCAGTGAGGGTTGGCGCCGCGGTAACAACGGCGTTCGTTGCTCCTTCACCTACTGAGGGGCGCCCAACCAAGGCATGGGCTCCGGAAAAGGGGCCTGGAAGGATCCGCTTGAAGAAGAAGGCCACCAAAGAGGTGGTTCCGGCTGGAGCTCGGACTTCTCCGGCGGAGGGTGATGGAGCGAGTCGGCCTTCTGCTTCCGCAAAGAAGAGGCCGGTTTTGCTTGAAGAGAGCGCGGAGGAGGCGGAACAAGTCCATGCTCGGAAGCAGAAGAAGACAGTCCAAGCTACTCCTCCACGTGACGAAGAGGGGACTGAAGAAGAAGAGGAGGCGCAGTTGCTGCTGCGCAGAAGAAGTAAGGCCGTACAATCGGCCGATCAGGGAGTGCCACGGGTGGCCTCCGTGATGCGCCCAGAGGTCGCACAGAAGATGGCGACCGAACTGGGGCTCGTCTTCGTAAGCGAAGGGTCCGAGAGCCCTGCTGGAGGAGAGGCCAGGGGCTCCACCTATTCGAAGGATAGGGAGCCCTCTGGTGCTTCCAATGTTGGTAGTGCCGAGGACGATGCTATCAGCAACACTGCGGGGGCTCCTTCCGGAAGGAGTGAAGAAATTGCGGCGTCTCCTGTTCGGCGGGAGGAGGGCGCTGATGCAGTGGAAGTTTCCGCCCCTGCTGGGGTGGCAGCTAGCAGCGCGATGGCTCCAGCGTCAAGCACAACTCTGTCCGAAGGGCAGGAAGTGGCTCCTGCTGCAAGGGCCACTGAAAAAGAAGTTACGATGGCGGGGATGTCCGAGGAGGTTGCTGCTACCGTCGGGGGTATCCTGCCTCCCATGCCCCCCACCGAGGTGGTTGCTAATGTAAATGCAACCTCCAAGGTAGTTGAAGGTGCTGGGGGGGAGGCTGCGAGTGTTGGGGGCAGTGCTCGAGTTGAAGAGTCCGAAGACGACAGAAGACCCCTCAGTGAAGCATTGCTGAAGAAGCTTCCTGCAGACCCTTCGGTAGCGGCGCTGGAGGCGACCCTTCATCGCATGGAGGATGCACCAAGGGAGCTACCCGCAAGCCCCACTGCTTCTCGCCTCGACCAGCTGGCAAGGTGTCTGGACCTTCCTTCCGAGCAGACCCTGGAGAGGTCAGTGGAAGGTTACCACCCAGAGGGCCAAGGGGAAGATGGCTTGAGCGATGTTGATGTGGAGGCGCTTGCGGATGGAATGTCCAAGTCGCTAGGCATTCTGAAGGCTCTGGCTGTTCGGGGCCAGAGACAGAAGTATCTCTATGAGGCGCAGACAGCTTTCTGCGAGGACCTCTCAGCGAGGCATAAAGCTCGCGAAGCAGTGCTGGAGGAGGAGGTGAGAGACCTCAAAGCTGCCGTCCAAGCTGCGAAGCTGGATGCTACCTTGGTGCGGGCCGAAAAGGACGCCCTGGCCAAGGTAGTAGTAGATGCGGAGGTCCGTGCCGTTGCCGACTACAAGGCCAGGCTAGAGTACAAGGAAGACTTGGAGCAGTATGGGGCCCACTGCTACAGGGTTGGTCTCAATGCTGGGAAGGAGGTCGGGGAGCGACTTTCCGGGGTTGAACGTGCCTGGGGCACCTTCGAGGCTGCCGTTCGGGAATGCCGACGTCGCACTCAAGACGTCCGTTTGGATGGTGTGCGCTTTGCACAATTCCAGTCTGGGCGGATGCCCTCTTCGAGTGAAGATGCTGGTCCTTTCGAACAAGCTCCTTAATTCCCATGCCTCATGTCTTCTTGTACTTCCCTTTTTGTAACCGCGGCCAAGAAAGGCCTGCTTGTAAGCACAAAACCTCTTGTAAATGAAATTCTCTGCTTCATGAGTTTATCTATAGCGTCCCTTTCTCTATCTTCTCCCTTTTGTGGTTGTTCCTGCTCGGATCGGAATCCACTAGCTTCATAAGCATTGCATGTAAGACGCAGATCGTTGGGAACCGTAAAGGAGGTTCCGATCAGGTGTATATGCCAAATGCTCGTGAAACAACAGGAGTGGGGAGAGGAGAGGTAGGGTGCTGAAAGAAGGCTTTTATAAATGATAAGCCTTAAGATTAGAGACATGCCAAGTCCTGGGTATGGCTTCGCCACTAGGGGTAGTTAGCTTATATGAGCCTTTTCCGAGGACATGGGCGACCTGATAAGGTCCTTCCCATTTGATGGGAAGTTGGCCGACTGCTCTTCGGGGGTCCGAAGCCGAATAGCGGCGCAAGACCAAATCTCCCATGTTGAACCGCCTTTCCTTGACTCGCGCATTGTAATAATGTGCGAGTCGTTGCTGGTATGAAACGAGGTGAATGCTGGCGTTGCTTTGTCGTTCGCCAAGCATGTCCAAGTTTTCCCGAAGAGCACGGTTATTGGCGGCTTCGTCGAAGTGGGTTGTTCGGATGGTTGGAAGGGCTACTTCTAGAGGTACAACTGCTTCTGAGCCGTAGGCCAAATGGAAAGGTGTTTCGCTTGTAGCTACCCGAGCAGTCGTTCGGTGACACCAAAGAACGTTTGGGAGCTCGTCAATCCATGATCCACCTGCAGCCTCCACTCTTGTGCGGATCCCGTGCAGCAGTGTTCGGTTGGCGTTTTCGACCAAACCGTTAGCCTGGGGATGAGCTACGGAGGTGAAGTGGTTGTAGATCCCGAGCTCGGCGCATTTCTGCTTGAAGAAGGTGCTGTCGAACTGCTTCCCGTTGTCAGAGGTGATCACCCTTGGGACGCCAAGCCTGCAGAGAAGGTTCTTCCAGACGAACTTCCATGCGGCTTGTTCGGTGATTGTGGCAACGGGTTCGGCCTCGATCCATTTGGTGAAGTAATCGATGGCCACGAACAGGAACTTCTTTTGCCCTTGGGCCTCAGGGAAGGGACCCAAGATATCAATGCCACATTTGGCGAAAGGGCGCGGCTCGAACAGGCTATGAAGCTGTTCGGCAGGCTGCTTGATGAGCTCCCCGAACTTTTGGCATTCTGGGCATTTCCTGACAAAGGACATGCAATCCTTCTGAAGAGAAGGCCACCAGAACCCTGCTCGGATAATGCTGCGCGCTAGCGTTCTGCCCCCCAAGTGGCTACCGCACAGCCCCTCGTGGACTTCTTCTGTGGCCGCAAGGGCCTCCTCAGGGTTGAGGCAATGCAAAAGAGGTCTCGAAAGGGACCGTCGGTACAGCTTGCCTTCTACGAGGGTGAAATGATGAGAACGCATCCTGACTCTCCGAGGTTCGCCCTGTTCGGGCGGAAGCTCACCCTGGAGTAAGTATGCCAAGAGAGGGTCCACCCAACTCGGAGTTGGTGGGCCCATTTCTATGGCTGCTACATTTACCTCCGTGCTTGGTAAGGCGAGCTCTTCAATAAACACGGAGCGGGAAGGGGCGATGTCACCTGAAGATGCCAGTTTTGCCAGTGCATCAGCTCGCGCATTCTGCTCCCGTGGAACATGTATAACTTCGAAGTATATGAGGCCCTCTGCTTGGCTCTTGACATGTTGGAGGTATTGAGCCATGCGGGGTTCCCTCACTCCGAACTGCCCGCTCACCTGGCTGGCAACCAATTGAGAGTCACTAAAGACTCTAAGCCGAATGGCTCCAAGGTGCCTAGCCATGCGGATACCGGATAGTAAAGCTTCGTACTCGGCTACGTTGTTGGAGGCCGGAAAGCGGAAGCGGAGGGCATATTGGAACTCTAACCCCTCTGGGGAGGTGAGGACCAAACCAGCTCCACTCCCTGTGACGCAAGAGGATCCGTCGACGTAGAGCTCCCATGGGGGTTCGTCTGCCAACGGTGGATCCTGCTCGGCCGGGAGGGTACATTCTGCCACGAAGTCTGCTAGCGCCTGCGCTTTGACCGCTGTCCTCGGTCGGAAGCTGATGTCGAACTCACCGAGCTCTATCGCCCATTTAACCAGCCTGCCGGAAGCCTCCGGCCGCTGAAGGATGGATTTCAGCGGCTGATAGGTTAAAACCGTGACGGAATGGGCCTAAAAATAGGGCCTAAGCTTCCGGGCAGCTGTGATGAGAGCAAGGGCGAGCTTTTCTACCCTGGGGTACCTCCTTTCAGCTTCTTGGAGGACCCTGCTGATGTAGTATACCGGATGCTGCGCCACTCCCACTTCTCTAATCAAGACTGCACTGATGGAGTGTTCGGTGACCGAAAGGTACACGAACAGAGGCTCTCCGAGCACAGGCTTTGAGAGAACAGGGGGGGCTTCCAAATATGCCTTCAGCTCGGTAAAGGCAGCCTCGCACTCATCAGTCCACCGTACTTGCCCCCCTTGCTTCGAGGCGCTTTTAGGGCCTCGGAGCAACTTGAAGAAGTTAAAACTTCTTTCCGCTGCTCGGGACATGAAGCGGTTCAGTGCCGCAAGACGCCCCGTTAGACGTTGGACGTCACGCACTATCTTTGGACTGCTCATCTCAAGCACGGCTTGGATTTTCTCCGGGTTTGCCTCTATTCCTCTGTTTGACACGAGGAAACCGAGGAACTTGCCCGACTGAACACCAAACACGCACTTGGCAGGGTTAAGCTTCATATTATACTTTCGCAGGGTTGCGAAAGTTTCTTGGAGGTCGGAAATGTGGTCAATGCTCGAAAGTGTTTTGACCAGCATGTCATCCACATAGACTTCCATGTTGCGCCCGATCTGCTGCTCAAACATCTTGTTGACCAGCTGCTGGTAAGTTGCGCCCGCGTTCTTTAGACCGAAAGGCATTCTGGTAAAACAGTATAAGCCTAGGTCTGTGACGAACGTCGTGGAGTCTTGGTCCGGGGGATGCATACTGATCTGGTGGTAACCAGAGTAGGCATCCAAAAAGCTGAGAAGCTCGTGACCGGAAGTAGCATCCACCAACTGGTCAATGCGCGGCAGAGGGAAGTTGTCCTTGGGCGTTGCTTTATTAAGATCTTTGTAATCAACGCACACACGCCATTTACCGTTGGCCTTGCGTACGAGGACCATGTTGGAGATCCATCTTGGGTATTGGGCTTCTCTTAGGAGCCCAATAATTCGGCTCTTGACTACGTGATCCTGAATCACGGTCTGTCGTTCCCGGTTCACAGGTCGCCTCCTCTGTTGAACTGGTGGGACCCGGGATCCAACGGAGGCGATGCACCATTACCTATGGGGAGATGCCCGGAAGTTCATCATCGGACTAGGCGAACAAGTCCAAATTGGCCAGCAGGAAGGCTGTGTAGCGCTGCTGCTCGGCCTCTGTCAACAAGGCGCCAATGTATAGGACGTGTTCGGGATCTTCGTCTACCTGGACGGGGATTAAATCTTCAGCAGGCGTTCCTCGGCTGGTGGAAGGTTGATCGGTCGTTGGAGGGGCTGGATCAGCGAGTGGTTGCTTGTCCCTTAAGGATAGGACATAGCAACGGCGAGACTCGCGCTGACACCCGAGCACTTCGCCAACTCCGCTCGGAGTAGGGAACTTCATCTTCTGATGGAGTGACGAAGGTACTGCTTTTATACGCCCGATCAGACCTCTGCCGAGGATGGCATTGTATCCAGGCATGTTGTCGATGACCAAGAAGTCAACAATCTTTGTCACGACCCTTGGAGCCCTCCCTAAGGTGATCGGGAGGCGAACCCTTCCCATGGGCTGGACCGAAACCCCCGAAAAGCCGAACAAAGGTGAGTTTATAGGGGTGAGTTTATCGGTTCTCAGACCCATGAGGACAAAACAGTCGTAAGCCAAGACATCGGGGGCGCTTCCATTATCCACCAGAATCTGGCGCACATTACAGTGGTTGATGGTGGCCGAAATGACCAACACATCAGTGTGCGGGGTTGTAACCCCTACAAGATCTTCGTCCGAGAAGGTAATAACCTCCTCGGGCTGTGCGCGTGCAGGACTGGTGGGATATGGAGTAGGCCGAGGTGCCGAAGTCCTATCTACGATATGCACTCGCCTTGCGTAACCGCGTCGACTTTGAGTGCTTTCTCCACCTACGCCGAAGCCTCCTGTGATCACGTTGATCTCCTGCCCATTGGGCTCGTTGTTGATCGGCTGCTCGGGAGTGCGCTCTCAGCGTCTGGGGGGCTCTTCATTCCGGCGCACGAACCGTCCAAGATAGCCGCGCTTGATAAGGTCTTCAATTTCGTCCTTAAGCTGGCGGCACTCAGAGGTGTCGTGGACGTGGTCGCAATGAAAGCGACAGTATTTGTTCTGATCGCGCTTCCGAGGATCGGAGCGCATCCTCTACGGCCACCGGGACAAATGCTTCGTTCCTGATCTCCGCAGGATCTGTTCGGGTGCCACAGTAAGGGGGGTAGTTGGTGAAGGGGTGCGGACGGCGCGGAGATTCACCGTTGCGTCGTCCCTTCTTCCGATCACGGTCGGAACCGTTCTCGGAAGGCCTCTTCTTGTCCGACTGCTCCCCTGTTCGGCCCTACTCACTGCTAGGCTCTCCTCTCAAGCCGCGTGGCGTTGTGCGATGGAGAGCAGCTCGGCGAGGGTATCGGGCTGCTGAACGCCGAGGGTCCTCTGCAAAAAGCCGTCGCGGGTGCCCTGAATGAGGGCACTGGTTTCCAGAGGGACGTCCAGGCGCGAGATGCGAAGCGCCTCTGTTCGGAACCTCTTAACGAAGTCCCAGAGTGCCTCGCCCTTCTTCTGGCGCATGGCCAGGAGAGAAGCCGCCGTTCGTGGCTGCGACCTTCAACCAAGGAAGTTGTCCCGAAAGGACTTCTTCAGTTGGCGGAAGGAGATGATGGAGCCCGCAGGGAGGGTCTCGAACCAGGCCCTGGCGGTCTCCTTAAGGGTTGCAGGGAAAGCCCTGCACTTGGCCGCATCCGATGCTCCGTGGAACACCATGTGCGACTCGAAACCGTGGATGTGGTCGGCCGGATCGGTAGTGCTGTCGTAAGGTGCGATGGTGGGCAGAGGGAGCTTGGAAGAGACCTGAGCTTCCAGGATCTCCCTGCTGAAAGGTGAGCGGAAGTCCAAGTCGTCTTCCGCTGGAGCTTTCCCCTCTGCACGCTGAACCATCGCGTCCATGCGGCGCTCGAGGTCGACCACACGTCGCAGACGCCTGGCGAGCTCCTCTTCGGAGTTGGCGGGACCCCCTCGTCCGGACGCGTGGGAGTTGCCTCCCACGACCGATCGTGGCGGACGGGGGGAGGCGACAGAGCGACGGGGCGAACGCCTGCGGCGTTCCGCCGCCCGCTCCTCGGACGGGGCTCGATGTGATCGGCGCAGCGAGTCTACCTGCTGCTCCTGAGGCGCCGGGAGGACGCGAGAGCGCCGATGCGACGACTCCGCCTGCCGCTCTCGCGACAGAGGAGCCGCCGGGGCCGGTGGTCCAGCCAACTGGGCCTGCAGGGCGAGGCAGACACCTGTCAACTGCTACATTTGCCCCCGAAGTTCTGCCACTTCGAGGGCTGTTGCCGGCGCGGCGGCAACTGGTGCAGGGACATCGTGGTTAACGCCGGGAGGGGCGATGGCGACGTCCACAGGGGGAGATCGCCGGAGAGAGTCCCCTCGTGACTGACGGGATCTCGTCGCCCTGCTCCCCACGTTCTGGTATGAGGATCGTCCGCGAGCCATGGCTACGTCGATTCCCACAGACGGCGCCAAATGTGGTGGTGTAATCCTATTTGGGCTAGAACCAAACGGGCCTCCACTAGAGAGAACTGGGAAGACGGACGCCGGTGCGGACGGGAGCCTGCAAGACCAGAAATGGGTCAGAGGGCCCGGTGAAGACCGGGGAAACCCTCCGATGCCTAAGTCAGTGGAGAGCTTGTAAGGCAGGGGGTTTCGAAATGTGAGAACGTGTTCGCGTGGGAGAGAACGTACCAGTGCATGGTACTGTACCTGTGTTTTTATAGACGTTGGTGCCAAGACGAACGTTCGTAACGTTGGTAGATCGTGCCTGAAAAGGCGCCTTGATGGGTGCGCATAACGGGAGGAGTTACGCGCTCAGGTGCCCGTTGGGATGCTAGGAAGTTCGTGCCTCTTGATGATGGAGCGCGTGGCCTGGGGCGGTTATAACCGCGGCGTAAGCTAGAGAACCAGCTCGGCACCCTCTGAACACCCCTTCCGAGCAGGTGACCCACATGGGGGCTCGAACGTGCTGTTCAGTTGTTCGGTATGGAAGGACAGATGACCTGCTCGGGGATATGTCGCTGCGGAGCTTGACAACTTCCGACCACGAGGGTCATTCAAAGGAGGTCTTCGAACCACCCTGGTGAGGGTGTGGTCTCCGGAGATGGTGCCACGTTTGTTGACAGGATGTGAGCTGGCCGTAACGAGCCATCATGGGCCTAGGTGACCAGATTTGGCCACCACACAATGTGTTTTAGCATATACGTTAATGACATGTATGTTTAAATACTCTTGTATTATGGAAATTATTATTTCCATTTATTCAAATTTTTATGTATTTCAAATTTTCGGGGTGCTACAAATGTGGCATACCAGTTGGCTTTGCCACCATCTTTAGCAGCGGTGCTCCCAGTGTTCCATGTATCCATGCTGAGAAGGTATGTAAGAGACCCGGCTCATGTGATTAGTTATGAGCCAGTGCAGTTTTAGCAGGACTCGGCTTATGCGGAGCAGCCTGTGGAGATTCTGGATCGGAAGGTGCAGGAATTAAGATCGAAGTCTATTCCATTTGTGAAGATCTTATGGAGGAACTTCTCACGTGAAGAAGCGACGTGGGAGCTTGAAGAAATGATGAAGAAGCTTTATCTGTCCTTGTTTGGTGAGTAATCTAACTCAATCTTCAGGAATGAAGATTATTTTAAGGGGGAGAGGATGTAGTGCCCTAGGAATTTTTCATAAATTTATTTTGCAAATTGTATGTTTATTTCTGCAAGAATTTGAATGCTGATCTGTGTGGTACTTGGCGTCAACATCTCTTGGCGTTAAGTCCTGTTAGCGGCAAGATTGCCTGCCATTTATTTTCTGTTAACGACATACTCTTGTATCATTTATTATTTTCTGAATTTCTTAAATTTTAGGGAAAGCCTGTAAATGACATCATCGATGGACGTTTACATGGAGGCTGACGGCATCTTATGTTGACGTTAAGCTGATTTGCTTGTTTTTGTTATTTTCGTTTGGGAAAGAGAGATCGGCCATTTCTAGGGGGTTTTAATGCGATGATCTGAGCGTTTAGGATCTGAGGGTTAGGATTTAGGCTAGCCATTGTGTGGGAGGTCTTATAAGATCAGATTCCGCGATTTGAAAGGGGTTTTTCACTCTAGTTTTTGGATGTAGCAACCTGATTTTTTAAGAAAAATAAAAATTTAAAATAAATAAATTAAACCTAGCCAAATGGATATTTAAATGAAAAGAGCATTAAACAAAACCCATTAAATGGAAAAGAGTAATGGGCTTTGCTTAATGGATCCTCTAAAATTTATTGGGTCAAAAATATGAATTTACAAAGGGAGAATAATAGGAAAACACCCTAAATTCGTAACTAAATTATTACCTAAATAGAAAAGGGGTGTTTAATGCATTAAATAGGATGTTTGAGTTGGAATTGGATTCCTAAACCTACCCCATATGGTTTAGCACGAATTTAGATCTCTTCCTAGCCTAAATAGGGATTTGAAAGCAAGGAAGGAAGGTTAGAGTAAGGAAATTTCGTAATTTAAGAGGAATTAGAGTAGTAGTAGGAATAGAAATACATACTTGCATAAATACACCTCTTAAACTCTCTTGGGCAACCCTAGCTCGTTTCCAAGAGTTTCTGGACGTGGAGAGGAGGTTAAGGAGGAGATGATTTCGTGGAGAGAAGAAGAGCTTGATGCTTCTTCCCTTGTTCTTCAAGTTCTAGCCCTAGAAGACAAATAAATCCAAAGGTAGGCATTCTCACAAGCTAAAATTCTGAAATTTCGTCTGTAGGTTCTTCCTACCCTCTTGAACGAAACCCCCAAGTTTCATATTTTTCCATCCATCCTATCTTTTGTTCTTAAATTTTGAAGTTCTGCAAACATGATAACCCCGAGACATCATGTTAAATCCATATCTCCTTGTATACTTGATCCCAGGCTATGAAAATTTTATTGTAAATACTTGATCATGTTAGGCATCTTTTGCCCTTGAAAGCCCTAATTTTTGTTGAGCATGTTGCTCGAAATAAATCAAACTTGCTCTCTGTGTCATGTTCTATGTTACTCGTTCTTGTTTGTTCTCAAACCATGTTCAAACCATGTTCTCTCTCGAATCCCTATTTATTGGGAGTACCCATACATGTCTAGTTTAATTTGCAACTGATTTCATGATTTTTGTTCACTATACAATTAGTTATGATTTTTCAAAGCACCCTGTATCATTCTATTTCAAGTTGGCCCGCAATCCAAAGCCTGGTCTGATTCCTATCAGAGCCAGGCGCAGACATCTAGATTGCGACAGGCCGATATGTCGCCTTCTGGGTCTGATTGCGACCGTCCACTTGTCGTGATCTCAAGCCATTGCGACGCCTTCCTTGTCGCTTTCTGAATGCAACAGTACCTACGTCGCGTTATGGCCTTCTGTCCTGGCAGCCCTGTCGCAACCCTTTTGCGGGTCCTGTCGCTACCTGCCTACCCCTGTCGCAATCCTTGCAGACCTATGTCACCTTTTACAGTTATACCCCCAGTAAAAACCTTGCCTAAAAATGGAGCAATATTGAATAATTTTAAATATATCTTCACGACTTATTTCTATCTATGATTTCTCTTGCACTTGCACACACATGAACCATCCATATATGGCTGAAATCTTGCAGAAAATATCTCATAATGTATTGCAATAAAGCATATTAATTGCCCTATTTTAAAGAACTTGTATTCGTTTTCTTGTGCTGTTTATATACCGATATCGACGCTCCACTGTTCTAGAATTCCTCTAGAACGTCGAGTACCTGTTTTATGTACACACTTTACTTGGCTTGTGGTGAACTCTCCGTCGGATATTCCTTTCGCCGGACTAGTGAACTCTTGCACAAGGCCTCCGTAAGTCTCCTCTGATCATGGATTCCCACATGATCGACGAGCCGGTTGTACCCTAAAACCCATTACACCTTTAGGGATCGATATGATCCAAACAGCTATTAGAAGTTCGCTCTTATCTTAAATCACGCCGAACCTCTGGACCTGTGCCTAACAAGGCCAGTGGTAGGGTCATGAGTTCCACGTGACTGCCAACACCATGTGCGCGTGTTGTGCAACTGTTACTATCGCATGTTTACTCGTCGCATTACGTACAATGTCCACTAGCTCTCATCTATACTCGACTCGCTCATCTATTCACATTCACTCTACTATCTCGTCTATTCATCTAGCAATCTCATCTATTTCTTGGTACTCTCTATTTGGCCAATTAAATGATTGATTGTCTACGATAAAAACATGACTATGCTAGGCAACATTATAAGGGCCCGATCTGGTCCTTGGGAGGAGCACCTGAAAGGCTATAACTCGCGGGGGTCTAATGATCAGGGTGATGGCATACACCTAACGCATGACACGCAAGATTTGATCTATGGCAATCAATTAATAAACTAGTCAATTCTTGTTTTACTTGAAGCTCGTGGTTGAAAGATATCGACCAAACACTTGCTATCGTGACTTGTGCACTGTTGTGCAACTTTACTTGTTATCTTGTTATACGGCCAATCCATATCAACACTTGTCGTGCTATGCTCTTGTGCATTGTGCTATTGGTTCTCGTTATCATGTACCAGTACTTTCTATATGTTTCTCGTTACTCTCTCTAGTTATCCTACTTTATAAGACATTAATCACTTAAAGCTTGCTTGATCCTGAGATTTAAGTCCTATTGGGCGTTATCGCTCACCCTGCGTTATTTGTCGTTGTGTTCTCAGGTGAGACCGAGGATGAACCATACACTCAAGAGGACGGGAACGACTTGGAGTGATGTCTTGAGTACCCTAGCGTCCTATTGTTATAGGTAGCGTTGTAATAGTTAGGTTTGAAGTTCAGTCTTTTGCTTTATTCCAATGTAATCGGGCCCAATAGGTTGGCTCTGATATTAGTGGTTGTAACTTGACATTTGAAAGATTATTAATGAATGGAACTTTTTTAGTATTTATTCTTGTGCAATGGTTTGATGTCTAGTACTCGCTCTATACCCGTTCACTTGCAACTGCCTTCGCGCTCCGATATTCCACGTTGGGGCGTGACATTGGAGGAGAGAAAGAGGGCCAAGGAAAGGGATTTCTGGGCTCGTTCATGCGTTCTTGAGGCTTGTGGACAGAGGAGGATTGTTCGTCTGCAAGATCCAAGGCTTCTCCAAGCCGAAGAACATGCGTGGAAGGCAGATTGGAGCATTTGGAGTTGGAGGGAAGGAACTGCCTCACAGATGAGGTAGGCTTCTTCGGGGTTAAGATCGTCACTCCTATAGGAGGGTTAAAGGCAAGTTACATGGGGGTTCAGTTTAGGATATGACATACTATCTATTTACCATCTTTTCATATTTTTAAAGCATGCAAATAACCTACGGGAAGGGATAGAAGTTGCATTATTTCATTTATGGTTTTCTGTGTTTTTTGCACTTGAGAACTAGACGTCCAGATCGCTTGCCGTCTATATCTTGTAAACGGCGGCATCGACTGCCGTCTACTTCATGTGAACACCGTTTGTTTTCTGTCCTTTATTATAAGTTAACGGCGCTATGTGCCGCCGCTAGTATATGTTAACGGCGCAATGTGCCGCCGTCTATTGTACCTTAACGACGGTGTATGTAGTCGTTTACTTCAGTAAACGTCACATATGCTGCCGTCAAATTTACTAGTGCCATGAGTTTTCAGAAAATTGATTTTGATTGTATACCTATGATCCATACTTATATGAGATTTCGGCAAGGTGATGTTCAGTGTGCTTTATCACTGCTATATTATGGATATGTTATTGTATTTGGGTATAAATCACATGTACATATGAATAGTCAATTTGTGATATTAATGAAATTGATAAAGTAAAAGTGAGCTGATGGTGAACGTGAGTTATGTTGGAGGATTACATTCTGAGACTGTAATACTGCAAATATGTTATACTCAGTTCCAGTATAAAACTACATGAATTTTTTGTGTTGTAACATAATTAATTAGTTACCTTAAGGTGAGGGATTTTAATTATGAAAATTGGTTACAAAGTTCAGAAAAATATGAAATTTGGCATGTGCGTAGTATAACCTGATTCTGGATTACCGTCAAAATTTCAGAAATTTTAGACATTCGTGCATTCTGTTATGATTTTCTGAACAGTAAATTACATGTAGAATTTGAATAAATATGAGAATATGTGCATGAATGAATGTGTTGCATTTAGTACCATGATAGGGATCTGTCATACAGAAAAATATAATTTCAGAATTGAAAGAGACATGCTATAGGTTATTGCAATTGCATGAAATGTATATTAAATGATATCATACATGTTCGTGCATGCATTGAAATGAAATGCCAATAAGACATTGCTATATTAGAGATTCCTACAAGGAACTACACCATAGATGCCCCTATGGTAATGGTTCACCTACATGTAAATGATCTATTGAATCCGTGGGCAACGTATTGAAATCCTGGAGGTAGACAAGTTCTACTGGTTAAGGTGGGAAGGATTTTCCCCGGTTTTGCGCAAATACCATGACTTCATCACTGTATTGCCTAGGTGATAAGTGAATGTTAAATGACTAATGATCTCTATTATAGTGAGGGCTATGTCTTGGCAAATAAATGAAAATGACTACATGTTACTTGCTACATGTCTATATGTCTACATGTCTACATGACCTACATGCTACAAGCCTACATGAACATTGTCTACATGATTTTATGCTATATGTCAATGTGTTAAGTGTTACACGAATTACATGCAAATTGATATATGGAAGAAATGCTACATGTTTAAATGGTCCATTGTTACATGACAACTATTACATATTGCATAATATAGCATAAGGTTTTCATTGAAATAGTTTACATGATTACATGACAATAAGTAGAAACCATGATAAAAATGATAGCATGTTATATGTAAGAACGTGTTACTTCAATTGTTAGTAAATAAGATGTGGATTTTATGCATTGCATGACATGATTATTTCCATAATAATTAGAATGTTATGAATGAATGATTGCCAATTGACTTAGAACCATGTTAGTAGGAAGAGTATATGATATCAATGAAATGAATGATAATATGTTACCATGTTTTAAACCTATTATATTTATAATATCGTGAAATGCTATCATATGATTTGCTGAGTCTTGTAGACTCATACTTGCTTAACATTTCAGGAGAACCAGAGGACACTTAGGAGTTACTTCACACTGAGTCGGACCGAGAGGATGTGGAGACTTAGATTTGTTGAGATGTTTTAGAGTGACTCTTGTATGTGAGGACTATATGTATTTTCCTTTATGCATTTGGACTATGAAATGTAATAAATTAAGGACTATTGTTATTTCTCTTATGCACTAGACTTTACATTTCAGTATAATGTTGATTACAATCATTTAGTTCCATGTTCCGTTGCTCATTATTGGAATTAAATTGTCATTTGTGTATATCTTAACTTGTACCGTCAATTGTTGGATTTATTCCACTATAATACCTCTGTTAGATCCAATGTGAGTTGGTATAACTATACTGGGTCTAAGAGGGGCGTTACAAGATGTGTAAATGTCTTTGAGGGGGACTGTACCCTTGGTTAGAGAAATCCCAAGTAGTTTCTTGGAGACTAGACGTAGGACTCCTAGTAATAGGAGGTCCGAACAAGGATAAAATCTTTAGGCATTTTGTGTGATTGTTTCTATCTTACTTTTGTTGCTAACTCTAACATTTGCGCTTAGTGTGTCTCACCCACGAAGGGACTGACAATGTAAGAGCAACTAGAAAAGATATATTGGTAGCACAATATGAAAAGTTCCAAATGCATTTTGGAGAAACTATCTCCCAGATGTACAGTCGTTTCACCGATATCACAAATGGCTTGGCTAGGCTTGGAAAAAGGTATGTGGCAGGAGACATGGTAAGCAAAATACTAAGATCCTTACCAACTTTGTGCATCACAAGGTTACAGCCATAGAAGAAGGAAATGATGTTATGGCGATGTCTCTCGAAGAACTCATTGGGTCTCTAATGACTCATGAGATAATTATGGAGATGTTAAGAGAATCCTCATCCAAGAAAAAATATAGTAATGCTCTAAAAGCAGTAGAAAACACATCCGAAAGCGATTCAGAAGATGAGAGAAGTGAAGAAGATAGTGGAGAAGAAGCTCTCCTATCAAGACGTATGCAAAGAATATTGACCAGGAAGAAGCATCAGCCAAGAAAAAGGGATTTCAAGAAAAGCAAAGATTTCAAAAGAACTGAGCCTATTTGCTACAAATGTAAGAAGTCTGGACATCTCAAGGCTGATTGTCGAAAACTAAAGTAGGGAGAGTTCAAGAAAGAGGAAAACACCCAAAAATTCAAGAGATACAAAAAGAAGGCATTGGTTGTTTCCTGGAACAACGAAATAGACTCAAACAGTGAGTCAAACTCCAGTGAGAAAGAAGAAGAAAAGGCTAACCTAGACTTTATGGCCAACATGATGATAGGGTAACCTCTAACTCTTTTTTCACTTCATGTAATGATTCTGATTCTGATAATTTGGAAGAAGCCTTTAATGAACTATATGGAAAATATAACGATGTATGTAAACATTTAAAATCCGTCAAGAAAAATTTCTCGTGTTCTAAAATAACCAACTCAGATTTAAAACCTGAAATGGAACAACTAGAGAAACAAATACAAGAATTAAAATGAAGAAACGAGTTGCTATGTGAAGATGTAAAAACTAAAAATGACACAATACTAAGATTAGAAAACCAAGAAACTATAATTAAATCAAAAGAAGAAATGGAAATATTAACAAAAGACAATGAATATTTAAAAGCTACTATCGAAAAATTAACTAATGGATGATCTTCATTAATACTAAAAGGTGCAAGAAGATCAGGTAAGAAGAAATATAGAATTGGTTATAAACCACCAGAAAATTACGAAACAATTATATATCCACAAAAATCTCCTCTACCAAAATTTGTAGCTAAGCAAAAGCCTGCCTATAAAACAAAAATAGAGAAAAACAGTAAGATCAGTGAAACAATAAATAAGTTTACATGTTGCACTCATTGTAATAAACTTGGTCATACAAAGAACACTTGTCAAACAAAAGATTTAAAATGGATACTAAAAGCTCAGTCTGTCGAAACTAACCACACAGGACCCAAAAGAACTTGGGTACCTAAATCTCACTGATCTATTTGCAGGAGAGCCTTAGAGCATCTAAGTGGTACCTAGACAGCGGGTGCTAAAGGCATATGACAGGCAACAAGAAGTTGTTCTCATCAATCAAAATTGAAGAAGGAATAGTAACATATGTAGATAATGGAAAAGAGTCAGTAATTGGTTGCAGATCAGTTGGCAGTAAAGAAAAGACTCTCATAGAAGAAGTACTTTACGTTGATGGCCTAAAACACAATCTAATCAGCATAAGTCAGTTATGCGACAACGGTCATCAAGTAAAGTTTCAAGAATCCAAGTGTCTGGTCATTAAGGAAGGAATAACATTTTTTGAAGCGTACAAGGAAAGAAATCTTTATGTTCTATGTTTGGAAGATCTAAAAGGTCAAGATGTATGCTTAGCAGCAAGCAAAGAGCAAAATGCAGAACTTTGGTATAGGAGATTGGGTGATGCGAGTTTGGATGGAATTAGAAGACTCTTCAAGCATGACTTGGAAGAAGGACTACAAAATATTAACTCAAGTCTTGATAAAGTTTGTGGACCATGTATAAAGGAAAAACATGTCAAAGCTTCCTTCAAATCAAAGACAACTGTCACCATGACCAAGCCTCTAGAACTACTTCATATGGACTTATTTGGACCTATGAGAACTACCGATTTAGGTGGCAAGAATTTTGGTTTTATCATTGTTGATGATTTCTTAGGATACACATGGGTCTCCTTTCTAGATCACAAAGATGACACGTTTAAAGCATTTGTCATGTTCAGCTAGCTAGTTCAGAAGGATAAGAAGTTCATTATTATAAGTCTTCGATCTGATCATGGAGGAGACTTTTAGAATTACAGGTTCACAGAATTCTGTAATGATATAGGAATCGAACACAATTTCTTAGCACCAAGAACACCTCAACAAAATAGAGTAGTTGAGAGGAAAAATAGAATTTTATTGGATATGGCAAGAACCATGATATCTGAATACAACTTGCCAAGATATTTTTGGGTAGAGGCAGTTAATACAACTTGCTATATAGTCAATAGAACTATGATAATGCCTATATTAAAGGAGAAAACATATAAATTGTACAAGCAGAAGAAGCCCAAGATCAGTCATCTCAGAACATTTGAATGTCCTTGCTTCTTTCACAATAATGGTAAGACAAACATTGGTAAGTTGGATCCAAAATCTTGGTTATACTTCTAAAGCCAAGGGATATAGAGTATTCAATAAAATAAGTCTTTTAATTGAACAAACTGTACATGTTATATTTGATGAATTTAACCCCTCCTTGAGAAAGGAAATTGTTAGTAATGATGAAGGTACAGAGGACCAATCCGAGAAAGTAAAAGAAGTATCTATCAAGGATAATGAAGATAAATGTAACGACCCGACCTCCGGACCCCCCCGCCAGGGACCCCGAAGGTCGCGCCGCCACCCACGGATCCGAAGACCCGGAAGGGTTAGAATTTAGTCAAGTGAGATAAGCAATGAATTCAAATAACTATAACAAGAAAGTTCATACATTAATAAAGAAATTATGTACAACATGTCCCAAATAAAAGTACAGGTACAAAAAGAAAGGTGCAGTTCTTAAGGGGCATACCCCGAGGACTTGCAAAAAGGCAACTCTCAACTCACTCCTGAACAAGCGCTCACGCTCACAACTCACACTGTTGGCAATGCACGGCGCAACAAACTACCACCACAACTGTCCGGCGACGAACTCCTACGACAGCGAGTCCCTACCTAAAGAAAGTTGGGGGGGTGAGCCTCACGAACAAGGCTCAGTAGGGATAACCAGTCCCTTACCAGCCAGAGTAGCAGGAACTCCAGCGAAAGCAGAAGCAAACTACTCTAAAAAGTAGTAAAGCGAGAAAACACCTACTATAGAGTACTACAAAGCAGCAGAATAGAGTAATACCACGACCCACAACCAGGGTCAGGCCAGACACGACTACCGCAGAACCAACAGAGTCAAACACAATGCGGAAGCAACCCTTGGCACGCACCCGTCAAGACAAGAGGCTCACGGAACACCGGAGCAACCACGTGAGACCAGAGTCTCAGGACACAAGCACCAACATCCTAGACCTCCACGAGGTCGGGAAGGAACAACTAGGTGTCACCACGAGAGACACCAAGCAACCACGTGAGACGAACGTCTCACCACCAGCATGGCTACCTCGGACCTCCACAAGGTTGAGGGCCCACAAGCAGAACCACCCTGGACCCCAGACACGCCACGAGGTCAGGGAATTACACTCGCCGGTGCCACTGCCACCACGGACGGAACCAAGGAACAGGTTATAGAAAACAGTAGTCAACTGCCTGCACAAGGCACCCCGAGAGAACACGCAGTGCGGAAGCCACTATGCACGGCCAATAAGGCCAGGCCGACAACGGCCACAAAATCTAGATACGGCTGGGCAACAACCTCCGTGCAGGCTGGGGCAACGAGGCGCACTTGGAAACAACGTGAACCGCCATCACAACAAGAACAACCAAGCCACCGCCACTGGCAACTAAGAGGAGAACACACCGTCCACACCTCCAACTTGCGAGCCGCTGACTCCTACCTACAACCTCCCCGGTAGTGTGAGGCGAGAGAGCCACCTCAAAGAACACACACACACACGCACCACCACAGCCCGGCTGAGCTGCGGCCCTATGCCTGACACCACGACGTGGCTCCGGAACCATTGTCGAGAGAGGCAATGAAAACGGACTAGCTGATCTGCACCGGAAAGAACGCCTCAACCACATCGGCGACACAGACTATGTTAAGGGAGCTCCACAAGCGACTCTACACCGCTGCCCACCACCGTTTTCCCCTCAGCTCTGGAGTCTGCCAACACGGCTGCAACTCGAGCATGCTCGTAGCCCGGAGATCTCCCTCAACAAGCTCCCAAGGATGGGAGTCAAAGGAAAACAGAGACAACCTCTGAACGGGACAAGCCCTCAAGTGCCAAGCACCAGGCGAAAGAGAATAGGCGGGGCAACAACCACAAGCAAACGACACAACTGACTTGTAACTAATACAAGTCAGTCGGCACGGCACGCACGGTACCCATCCCGGAAACCCCCAGGAGGGCCGTCGGCCAACCAGGCACAACCACCAAAGCGAGAAACACAGGCAACTGGAACGCGACCACAGGAGCGTAACCTTCTAAACAAGAAGGCGACAACCAACCTGTCGCCACCAGGTCGCGACGACTAGGGTGCCGCCTTCTGATCTGAACGGGACGTATCGACCTGTTGCATTCAGCATCAGAAGGCCGAACCCCCAAGCAGGTCAGCAGACCCGCAGCCTACAACACCAAATCCATAAGGCGACGAGAACCCAGTCACTACCAGAAGGCAAAACACAACTTGGATCCTGTCACAACAGAAAGCGACACACAGGGTGTCGCCATCAGATTTAGAATGTGACGTATCGAGCCGTCGCGCTCCTCATCTGAAGGTAGGGCCCTTGGGGCAGACCCACCCCAAGGCCCACACCCCAAAGGGCCACAAGGCCAAGGCCCCAAACAGGAGGACTGGCCTCGTGCCAAGTTGGAGAGACCTCCCTATAACCAACTTGGACACGAGCCATCCTCTGCCACGATCGGAACAAGGAAATTGAAGAGCAGAGGGGAACGCGATGACCAACCTGTCGCCACAAGAATGCGACAGGTTGTACGTCTCCTTCTGTCTGGTGTCGCGACAGCTAACGTGTCGCGACCTCAGACAGAAGCCCAAACCAAGCATTAGGGCCATCCCATGGTCCGACCAACTACACTACCCCCTCCAAACAAGAGAGGGAGAGGAGCACACACCAAAAGCAACTAAAAGAGGGCTCGAGGGGCAACAATGCCACCTCTCCTCGCCCGCAAACCACAAGAACAAGCTAAACTCATAGACGAAGCAAGAAATCCCTACCTGCAATGACAAACCGAACCCAAAAAGGGCCTTCATGAAGGCTCGGCCACCTCCTCCTTGCTCCACTGCTCAGCCATGAGCTCGCCGGTGCCTCCACGCTCCAAAATGCCTGAGAAGGAGGGAGGGAGCTCCCCCACCTCGGAGAGGAGAGGGAGGAGGAGAAAGGGAAAAGAGAAGAAGGAAAGGAGGGTCTACTTTCTTAAGGCCTCGGAACTGAGGTCGCGACACCAGAAGCATCGCGTTCTCAACCAGAACGCACCAGGCTTCTTGTCGCCTTCTCAAAAGTTCCAGACCACGTGTCACACATGCAGGCATCTCAGGTGAACGCGACAACTGTCACGTAGCCTTCACACACATGCTGCAGACACGTGGCACACTAGCCAACAGACAATGGGAATGTGACATGAGGGCCGTGGCCTTCTTAACCAGTAGGCGACACAGAACACGTCGCATTCAGAACGCGACATCTCGATATGTCGCGATCCCAAGAACAACACCAAGGAAGCCAAAATCTGGGATGTTACAAATCTAACCAACTTAAAAACAATTTCGTCCTCGAAATTAAGGGCGAAATCCGGTCCGAGAAAAGCAACAGGTGCAAAGGGACCACTAAGTCGTACCACGACTTCTCGGTGGTCATCACCATGACCCTGCCACAAAGGGATTGCCTAACCAGACATCTGACAGCTCACAGAGTGCACCCCAACCGGCGCAGAGCACACAATCGGATGTCGACAACTCCACAGGCGCAGCACGCACCAAACCTACCCGAATCACTAAAACCGCTAGTCGAAAACCACGACTGAGCCCTCAACAGACCACGCTGTTGAGACCAACCGGTCAGTAACTCACTCTGTCACCAGCGACTAGACAGAGGACACCGCTACTAACGATGAACCGAGAAAACGCCAAGAGGTCATCCACAAGACTCCGCTGAATGACTCTGCACAACTAGCAACAGCTAGCACTTACGACAAGGCCAAACGAGAGTTTCTTAAGGATGACACGAAACCAAGCGATAGCATGCAAGTGGAGAACACCACGGTACGCAGGACAGTGTCCACCGGCACCACTCGATCTCACCCAGATCGTCCTCGTGGTCCGACAAGGACACACAATAACTGTGGAGCCACAGGAAGCTAAACCACACGCTCCACAGGCACACTCGCAGATACAAAACCAAGGAAGACATCTAAGGTTGGCAAAGTCAAGCAACCCAAGATGTGGGCAAACCCGCATGGGAAACGAAACAATCACAGAGGTCAAGGATAGCACGTCGACCTTAAAGGGACCCAAACAGAAGCAGGGTACCACAACAAAACACACTCACTATCAAGCGAGAGGGAAAACCTGGACACAGGCCACGAACAAAGTCTCGTGTACCATCGATAGGGCTGCCTAGACAAGGCAAAGCAGTTATCCCACAGCGGTAACGGCAAGGCATCGGCCAGCACAAAGTGTCCCAGAGGCGGAAAACTCAACGCCTCAAACACCGAGAAAACTCGTGAAACGACGCACGAAGCTTACGATCATGCATACGGCACAACACACAGTGCTATCACAAGCACCAGAAGCCACCCAAAGTACAACACAGTGCACCAAGGATCCAGACGGCACAAAACAAACCACTCGAGCACGAGCACATCGTGCCACCACAAGCACCCAAACCAGGCAAGATGCAACACAGTTGCACCAAAGGCCGAAACAACACAGGCTAACAGGAAGGACTATCCACAAGAGACCTGCCAAAAGCCACCCGCAAGGAACCGCAAGCCAAAAAGGGCAGAATAGACTACACTGGCCCCGAACCCTTAAGGCACAAAGACATGGAGCATAGAAAAAGAAACACGCTTAAGGTGCAGTACACAACTGCACCAACGACATAAAATGAGGGCCAACCGAAGTGGACTCTCCACTAGCGAGAAACGCGCGAAAACCAACAGCTTCGAGAGCACGACAACCACATAGGCTCTTAGAAGCACACAACACAAAGCACCGCTCCTACCACCAAAGGCAGAGAGGGCCACACCCAACGGCGACAAGTACCTCCAAAGCACAGGCTGAGGTACAAGCAAAACACACACCAGAATGATGGCTGCACAGCAAGCCAAACAAATGAAAATTGGTGCTACCTCACACGGAACATAGGGCACATTGCCCTACATCATCCAGTCAGGCAAATGGGAAAACAGCAGAGCATGGAACGGCTCAATAGGTACACCACGACCTATCGTGCCACAAGGAAACAACACGCACAAGGGGAGCAACCAGCTCAACCTCAAAACAGCTCAAGGGAAGGGACCTTCGCCACGAAGGTCACCACGGTGTGCAACACAACACCAAAAGCCATGGTAGAGCACCACCACCCCGATCAACCCACGGAAAGCAGAGGAAAAAGGCACGCAATAGGCCTCTTCCTCACGCGAAAGAGGAAACAACATACAAGGCTAGCACTCCCACGAGAGGCACAACCAGCCAATCACCCACGACATTCGCCAAACAACCATCTGGAAGAGCATACAGGGTGCGTGAAACGAAGCAAACCACCCGACCATGGGGACACACGAAGTCCCACTAGCGCAGCCGAGAAATAAGAAAATGATCAGGGAGACAACCTGGCCAGCACCACGGCCAGACACACGGTCAAAGGCACCATACCTTGACCGACAACGCCCAAGCAGACTGTAACACGGATAGTCCAACCGGAAACAACAACAGCTCATCTCTACAATGAGAGAGCAGCGAAGCCAAAACACACGGAAGCTTTGGAGAGAAACTCCCCACAAGCACCAAGAGCCGTCTTGGGAGAACCTCACCAGAACATAGCCCAACCAAACGTCCACACAGGGCCACACAGATGGTCAGGTCCCTCACCTTGACCAGAGGAAGAGAAGCAGACTGCACGCAACAGTCCAAACCAAGAATTGCACAACACAGCAAGGTGCTAGTGCAACACAACCAACCAAGCATCAAAGACCTCAAACCAGAGAGGTACACAGCGGAAGACATCGACGAGCACAACGATAGCCTCAAAGAGAGAAACTCCCACCAAGACAACAACAAATAGTTATGGGAACATCAACAGAACACAGCAACCAAGAGATGCACCTCAACCTAGGGGGCAACACGACAGCAACCAGAAACGAGCACAACATAGTTCTGGGGAAAGCTCACTTCCACCAGAACAAACAGAGAATAACTTCGGGAGCTGCTCTCACTAGAATTCAAAACTAGCCAGCACAAGGCCGACAACAACCACAGATAGGTGTCACAGTGCTCAACCAGCAGTGCAACACGGCACATAGAGCACCTGCTTAGCTCGAGTAACAAAGCTGATTAAGCAGCACACATCACACAACAGCGCACAGGCACGTGAGGCCAAACACACAACCAACACAGCACACACCCCAACAACAAGGGGACAGCCAACAGGGAAACACCTTCGACCGGATCCACAGGACACAACCCTGTACCGGTGAAGGCCACACCACACGTAGGCTCTCTCAGCCTTCACGACACACCCAAACGGACGCGCACGCTGACGACGAATCCAACCGCAGCACGAGCAAACCAGCAACCAGGCTCGTAGCACGCGCACCCAGCAACATCAGCAACACTCTCCTACAGCTTACACTCGAACCCTGTTGGAAAGCTAGCCACCTGCAACAAAGAACCAAATGCTCACACCTAGCAGCAACTCTACACGGACAGGCCAGCATCGTACTAGTACCTTTCTATGGGACATCCATAGTTATTTAACTCATTACAAATCTTCTTGGACCCCTGAGCTCTGATACCACTAAAACGACCCGACCTCCTGGACCCCCCGCTAGGGACCCCGAAGGTCGCGCCGCCACCCACGGATCCGAAGACCCAGAAGGGTTAGAATTTAGTCCAGTGAGATAAGCAATGAATTCAAATAACTATAACCAGAAAGTTCGTACATTAATAAAGAAATTATGTACAACATGTCCCAAATAAAACTACAAGTACAGAAAGAAAGGTGCAGTCCTTAAGGGGCATACCCCGAGGACTTACAAAAAGGCAACTCTCAACTCACTCCTGGACAAGCGCTCACGCTCACAGCTCACACTACTGGCAACACACGGAGCAACAAACCGCTACCACAACCATCCGGCGACGAACTGTTGCGACAGTGAGTCCCTACCAAAAGTCCCTTACATCCAGAGCAGCAGGAACTCCAACGAAAGCGGAAGTAAACTACTCTAAAAAGCAGTAAAGCCAGAAAACAACTACTACAGAGTACTAGAAAGTAGTGGAACGGAGTAATACCACGACCCACAACCAGGGTCAGGCTAGACATGACTCCCGCAAAACCAACAGAGTCAAACACAATGCGGAAGTAACCCTTGGCACGCACCCGCTGAGACATGAGGCTCACGGAACACCGGAGCAACCACGTGAGACTAGAGTCTCACGACACAAGAACCAACATCCCAGAACTCCACGAGGTTGGGAAGGAACAACCAGGTGTCACCACGAGAGACATCGAGCAACCACGTGAGATGGACTTCTCACCACCAGCACGGCTACCTCGGACCTCCACATGGTCGAGGGCCCACAACCAGAACCACTCTGGACCCCGGACACGCCACGAGGTCATGGAACTACACACTCACCGGTGCATTGCCACCAAGGAATGGGTTATAGAAAACACCAGTCGGGTGCTTACACAAGGCACCCCGAGAGAACACGCAGTGTGGAAGCCACTAAGCACGACCAACGAGGCAAGACCGACAATGCCCACGAAATCTAGACATGGCTAGGCTACAACCACCGTGCAGGCTGGGGCAACGAGGTGCACTTGGAAACAACGTGAACTACCGTCACAACAAGAACAACCAAGCCACCGCCACTGGCAGCTATAAGGAGGACACAACATCCACACCTCCAACTCGCCAGCCGCTGACTCCTGCCTACAAGCTCCCCAGTAGAGTGAGGCGAGAGAGCCAGCACAAAGAACACACACACACGCACCACCACAGCCCGGCCGAGCTGCGGCCCCACGCCTGACACCATGACGTGGCTCCAGATCCAACGTCGAGAGAGGCAGTGAGAACGGACTAGCTGATCCGCACTGGAAAGAATGCCTCAACCACCTCGACGACACTGACTCAACTAAGGGAGCTCCACAAGCAACTATACGCCGCTGCCCACCACCATTTTTCCCTCAGCTCTGGAGTCCGCCAACACAGCTGCATACTCGAGCACGCTCGTAGCCCGGAGAACTCCCTCAACAGGCTACTGAGGATGGGGGTCCCAGGAAAACGGAGACAACATCTGAACGGGACAAGCCCTCAAGTGCCAAGCACCAGGTGAAAGAGAATAGGTGGGGCAACCACCACAAGCAAATGACATAGCTAACTTGTAACTAATACAAGTCAGTCGGCACGGCACGCACGGTACCCCTCCCGGAAATCCACAGGAGGGCCATCGGCCAACCAGGCACAACCACCAAAGCGAGAAACATAGGCAACCAGAACGCGACCATAGGAGCGTCGCCTTCTGAACAAGAAGGCGACAACCAACCTGTCGCCACCAGGTCGCGACGACCAGGGTGCCGCCTTCTGATCTGAATGCGACGTATTGACCTGTCGCATTCAACATTAGAAGGCCAAACCCCCATGCAAGTCAGCAGACCAAAATCTGACAACAACAAAGCCAGAAGGCAACGAGAACCCAGTCGCTACCAGAAGGCAGAACGCGACATGGATTTTGTCGCAACCAGAAAGCGACACATAGGGTGTCGCCTTCAGATTCAGAATCCGACGTATCGAATCGTCGCGTTCCTCATATGATGGCAGGGCCCTTGGGGCAAACCCACCCCAAGGCCCACACCCCAAAAGGCCACAAGTCAAAGGCCCCAAACAGGAGGACTGGCCTGTGCCAAGTTGGAGAGACCTCCCTCTAACGAACTTGGACATGAGCCTCCTCCGCCATGATTGGAACCCAGAACTGAAGGGCAGAGGGGAAGGTGACGGCCAACCTGTCGCCACCAGAATGCGACAGGTTGTACGTCGCCTTCTGTCTAGTGTCGCGACAGCTAACCTATCGCGACCTCAGACAGAAGCCCAAACTGAGCATTGGGGCCATCCCGTGGTCCCACCAACTGCACTACCACCTCCAAACAAGAGAGGGAGGGGAGCACACACCGAAAGCAACTAAAAGAGGGCTTGAGGGGAAACAATGCCACCTCTCCTCACCAGCAAACCACAAGAACAAGCTAAACTCGTAGACGGAGCACCACCGACAAGCATCCATCCATGCGAAAACATAAGGGAACTCACGAGCACGGGAAGGATCACCCAAAACCAAGCTCCATCTACTCTAACTATGAAGGGAGCAAGAAATCCCTACCTGTAATGACAAACCGAACCCAAAAAGGGCCTTCACGAAGGCTCGACCACCTCCTCCTCGATGCACGACGCCGCTCCACTGCTCCGCCATGAGCTCGCCGGCGCCTCCATGCTCCAAAATGCCTGAGAAGGAGGGAGGGAGCTCCGCTACCTCAGACAGGAGAGGAAGGAGGAGAAAGGGAAAAGAGAAGAAGGAAAGGAGCGTCTACTTTCTTAAGGCCTCAGAACTGAGGTAGCGACACCATAAGCGTCGTGTTCTCATCCAGAACGTGCCAGGCTTCTTGTCGCCCTCTCAAAAGTTCCACCAGGTCTTCTGACAGACAGACAGCCTCCAGACCACGTGTCACACATGCAAGCGTCTCAGGTGAACGCGACAACTGGCACGTCTCCTTCACACACATGTTGCGGACACGTGGCACACCAACCAACAGAAAATGGGAACGCGACCCGAGGGTCGTCACCTTCTTAACCAGAAGGCGACACAGAACACATCGCGTTCAAAACGCGACATCCCGATCCGTCGCGATCCCAAGAACAACACCAAGGAAGCCAAACCCGAGATGTTACAAGCTACCCCTAAAAAACTACAACAGAAAGATCTAATCCATGAGGATCTTCCTAGGGAATGGAGATATAAGAGGGATCATCCCAAAGAAAATATTATTAGAGATCCAAATGAAGGGGTAAGAACTAGAGGTAATATTATTCCTTGTGATATTTAGCTTTTGTTTCTCAAATTGAGCCCAAGATATTCAATGAGGCACTGACTGATGAATCATGGATTTTAGCCATGAAAGATTAACTAAATCAGTTCAAGAGAAACCAAGTTTGGTCCCTTATTCCTAGACCATCAGATCATCTTCTGATTGACACCAAATGGGTGTTCAGGAACAAATTGGATGAAGTTGGTGTCATTACTAGAAATAAGGCTAGACTGATAGCTCAAGGCTATTCCAAAGAGGAGGGCATAGATTTTGATGAAACATATGCACCAGTAGCTAGACTTGAGGCTATTTAGATTTTATAGCATATGCATCTGCATGTGATTTAAAATTATCTCAAACATATGTGAAATCTACATTTTTAAATGGTTTAATAAAAGAGGAAGTCTATGTTGAACAACCGCCTGGCTTTGAAGACATAGACCATCCTAATCATGTTTTAAATTGCATAAAGCACTATATGGTCTGAAACAAGCACCTAGAGCTTGGTATGAAAGACTAAGTGCATTTCTTTTAGAACATGGTTTTACTAGGGGCAACATAGATAGCATATTATTTATTAATCATGCTCTCAACATACCTTATGTAACGGCCCTAGATATTTATGCCCAATAATGCTCCATATTCAGGTCCGCCTCCCGCAATCGGACCGAAGTCTCGAAAGGGATAACGCGTACAAATGTCCAGTAAGAATATAAAGACAACAACAACAGTATAAGTCACAAGAAAGTATATGTGGTCATGCCTGTATACAACAATTGTACAATTGTCCCAATACATTATTAGATGTCCAGAAAAGAGTACAACTACCTAGGGCATACCCCGAGGGAGCACAAGCCACACAACATGACTAACTCTACTACTAGTGGTACAAGTCTGCCCCAACGCCTCCACACGCCATGCAAATGGCTAACACCTAAAAAGAGCTGTAAGGGAGTGAGCCTCAACAAGTAACTGGCTCAGTAGGGACCTCCCAAAAACAACACCTAAAAGTTGAAGAGACCTCAACTCCAAAGCGTCTCACTGGTAACATTGATAGCCAAACCATATCATGCTCACAACAACCATGATTAACAGCACTAAAACATAATCTCACCAGCTTACACAAATCACGGAAGATAAGATGAACAATAAGACTAGCACAGCGCCACTAGTCCACTCAATAACTGCAATGCCTAGGCCACATGCCTCACAAGCAAACCACTACAACAACTGGTCGCCTAGGCTACAAGCCTTACAGGCAAACCACTGCCTAGGCTACAAGCTTCATTGGCAACCTACCCATGTAGAGTAACAGGACTGGCATCAGCAGGCCAATCCACCACACACTAAAACCATAATCAGAAGCTTCCCCAAAGAAGGGTAAAACACAACGTGTGGAAGGTCACACCACATGACCTTCACGGAACACAATTCCACCTCTATACCTAAAGAGGCTGGTATATAGCGTACCACAACACAAGGCTACCCAGAAAGGGTACAGGTACCTACTACCATGAGGTACCACCACGGAATCACAACCAACGGTGCCACCACTAGAACACACCCCAACAGGTAGAACCTCAACCAACAAATCATAACACACAAGCCACAACAAGTGGTAAAGCACAAGTCGGAAAGGAACGATGCCCCACACGGGAACGGACTACTGGTTCATGATGCCAGTATCCAACCCGGACAACACAACACAAGAACCACCTTTCAGTCTCGTAGCCATGGACTACTCAGTCCAGCTACCGCTTCACAAACACACAAAGTAAGTCAACCAACAGTGGAGACCAACCAACACTACACCTGTAAACCACACGGCTGCAGGCCCATGCCTGGCACCTTTAGGGACTCCGGCCTGAGCACCCTAAACTAAGGCACTGAAAACATAGGACTAGCTGAGGACTAGTACGTCGACTGGTGTCCGTCCCCCAACCACGAGCATGCTCCAAGCGATTGCACAACCACAAACACAAGTCGCTGCCCCCAGTCATCTTTCCCTCAGCCGGACGTACAACTCAAACACAGGAGTGAGGGTGTCCAGGAAGACGACTCAGACCTCAGTGGTAAACACCGTACTGGGACACGCCCTGAGCACAACGTGCCTGGATCACATAGAACCTGGGGTACCCAACTGAAGACGTATTCCAGATTAGGCGCCCGACCACCAAACTCGACAAACGCACAAACCACGATAAGTAATTATACAACCATTATTATAAATCACAGTACACAAGTGTCAGGATTAGCTCGTCACCAGTCACCATGTGACCTTCAAGCCAACCTACACTGATACATATATGAACCACAATAATTATAGTAACCTTGTTAGTGATTGGTCATCTCATGACCTCCATAGCAACATTAAAACACAATGGATATTAACCACTAACTAACCATACACTAACTCTTGACCCTACACATTCTTCACTAACATTAACCATCTTAAGTAACCTTCAAAAGGCAGCAAAAGACTAATGCTAGGTTCACACTGGAACCTCACTGCCGAGCCACCATCAACAAACCATAGAAGCTGAACGCAACAGACATAGGCGTCGTGTTTCAAATCACGACGACCTGTCGAGACGCAATTCAAAACCTTAACGCAACGAAGCCCAGTGTCGCGATAGAATCGCGATGGCTGATACGTCACTTTCAAGCTGAACCGATCAACATCGGCGGTCAACATCCAAATCGCGACGGCACAATACGTCGCGATAAGGACCACACTAAACAGTACGCTAAATTGTGACGGACCACACCGTCGTGTTTAAGAGAAACGTGACAGGTCGGGTGGTCGCGTCCAAACCACCCCTACTGTACAATAGACAAAAATAGAAATGCGACGATGCAGAGCATCGCGTTCATACCATGAACGCGTTGGTACACCCCGTCACGTTTCAAACGCGACAGTGAGTTCAACTCACATGCCTAACCCACCTTCTCCACAGAATAGCCATCACATATTTGATACAAATACCAAGCTAAGGCATTAAATAGATATCCTTAATATGGCATACCACCCACACATGCCTCCACCCTTTTAAACCAATCAAAACAAGGTAAACAAGAAGGAAGTCTCCCTACCAATCGTGAAGAGCCATAGAACATGAAACCACCCCATCGCTGGCGCACCCACGCTCCGGACACCATCCCTGCGTGGAATCCGCACCGCACGAACCGCCTGGTAGCCAGAAATCACCTCAGGAGCCCACAACAGCTCCCCCTTCGCCTGTATAGAGCTCATCTGCTCTGTTTGGGCAAAATAGAGCGATTAAACCTCGGTTAAAAATCGCGATGTAGTCAGTCGTCACGTTTAAGTCCTAAACGCGACAACCCTAGCCGTCGCCAATCGGAACCCAAAGTGCCGCTTAACACAAAGGCGGTTCAGTGAATCGCGACGTAGTAAGCCGTTGCGTTTCTAAACGCGACGACGTGCCCCATTGCGTTCACAACCAGTGAACCAAGGGGCTACTTGGGCTAGAACCTCCGGCCCACAATGCCCACACAACGCACAGAAACCTCGACTAAGGCCCAATGACCACCTCTTGGTCAAGAGCACCACTCCAAAACCATTTAACATGTATCAGAAAAGATCGTGTCGTCACATTACTATCACCTAAAAAGGAATATCATCCCCGACATTAAGAAACAAATCACGGCAATCTTGACTGTCACCTAAAAAGAAATAAAACCATATACAGAACAAGTAGGATACACTTTCTCTGCACTTGCCTTTCGAACCATCTTGCACTGACTGAGTCAATCTGTTCATTTTCGTGCCTGTTCTGCTTCCCTTTCTCTTTAATTCATCTCACAACTACTCTACCTTGTTAAGGAAATCTACCCTTCTTTACCATTCAACTGTAGACAATTCTACCTTGCTATTGGCACTTTATCTCCTTGGACTCAACTTATTTCCACATTTTCCTGGCTGTGTTCGCAACATTTCTTTCTGAGCCGCTTCACTTACTCAAAACCTTTTACTATATATTGTCACCCTCAGGTGCTCTACCATACTAAACCCTCTTTAAATTTTTAGATTTCCTTGTGCCATTCCATTATCTGCCTATCATTGCCAACTATTATTCTGCCTCATCTGTATTCACATTCTTAACTGCCAGTTTCTCCAAGAAAATCAAATTACCATCTTTGAATTTCCTGCCTCTTTATACCATTATGCTCATGCTGCCTTAATTCATATTTGACTAAAACCACTGCCTCTTTTCCCAACTGTGCAAAAATCTTAATCTTTTCTTCGATCAATCGCACCTTGGATAACCTGTGAATATTAAATCTTCCATGCTTCCGCTGCGCTACTCTGATTACACTGAATACTTGGGAAAATGTCCTACAAATTCTACCCTAATTATTACTTTCAATTACTTAATACTGGAAGAAAATACCAAAATTTCTATTATACTTTTTTTAATACTTTAATTCTAGTTGTGCCACATACTTAAATTCTGAATTCTGTCATATCGCGACTGACATACCTCGTTCTTCGTATACTTTTCTTGCTTTAAATAACATTTTTGTGTTTGATTTAATAAATCTATTCCATAACCCTTCAAAATATTCGTTCTTACTACTGTGACACTGCACTCTCTTATCACATAATAAAACTATTCAACTAACTCTGCACATATTTTGCCTTCAACTTTACCAAACTCTCTCTCAATTAGGTGCCACCTAACCCCAAACTTTTCACTATTTAACAATTCCAATTTCCATACATTTCTGTTTTATTCTGCCATACTTTAATCTACTTACTATTCTTACATCAATTCTGAAATACCTTATAGAAAATACCACTGCTCAATCTAAATCACTTACTGTGCACTGCCATGCAACATCATACTGAACATTTTCTAAACCATTTGTTTATATCCATTTCATAATCTGTTATACTCTTTCTTTCTCTAGTCAATAACATTTAACTTTATCTGTACTGCCAACTGCATTAAATATAATATCATCTCTACAAAACATTTCTCTTAACTACTCTAATATCTAGCTAATCTAATTGTACCATTCATACTGTAACTCTTGCTAATATACAATCATCTTTTACTGAAAACTGCTAAAGCCTGAACCTGAATACTAGTCTCTTTAAATTCAACAACATGTTCTGCCTGATTCCCTTATTCCACATTGCTGCTTTGTTCTCAAATACCAAAAATACCACTGTTACAGCATACTCAATAATATCCTTTCATACAATCCTTCTCTTAAATTTCTTTCACAGTCTACTTTGCTATTTCACTCAACTTGATATTCCTTAACTGCTTCTCAATTGATTCATCTCTTTCTATTCCAATTCACTTAGCGCCAACTCATTCCAATCATTCTTAACTTCAACCTCAATCTTTTTCGGACATATACTTTACCTCTCTTTTTCCACAGATTGTACCCAACTGCTAAACATCACTAATGTTATCTTCAACACTGCAATCTTTATCAAATCATTCTATGGAATCATCACAAGCTGCCACTTGCCATGTGAATATCTTCCTTGTGAAATTCTCAGAAAAATCTAACCGTACACTGATCTTCCTTTACTCTCTCTTTACCCAACTTTACCGAACTGGTTACCTTAGCACATACTTACATGGATCTTTATATCAAACATTCTATTACCATCATTATTCACAATATCACTATTCTCAAACTCTTTACTACAACCATCTCTAATCACAAAGCACACTTAATTCACTACCACAGATCACTGCTCTTCTGTTTACTAATATCTCATCTGAAGCTAATCTGCCTCACTTAATTATTCAAAATCCTCCATATCACTAAACACATTATAACATTGTTCCTTCTGTAACTCTATCACATCATTACCTTATACCTGTTTCTGCTAACTCTATACCTCACTAAAACACCTTTACTGAATTTCATATCTGAATTCACTAATCCCTTCAATTCCTATAACCGAGAATCTTCAAACAACTATACTTCAACTGCAACTGGCACACTGGTGTAACCACTCAAATTATACCACTTTAGCCACACCATTACCCTGCCATTACTAACAACTACCAATTTAACAAACATAGGCACACAATTCATATGCCAAAAACTCACGTGAAAATCATTTTAAACCACACAAAACTCCAGACTTACTACCAATAGTGGACATTAAACCATGTCTTAGGACATTGTAACCTTAATATCTTTTCACATTCTAACTGGACCATGCTCTGATACCAACTGTAACGGCCCTAGATATTTATGCCCAATAAGGCTCCATATCTAGGTCCGCCTCCCGCGATCGGACCGAAGTCTCGCAAGGGATAACACGCACAAATGTATAAAAGACAACAACAACAGTATAAGTCACAAGAAAGTACATGTACTCATACCTGTATATAATAGTTGTACAACTGTCCCAATACTTATTAGATGTCCAAGAAAAGAGTACAACTACCTAGGACATATCCCGAGGGAGCACAAGCTCACACAACATGACTAACTCTGCTGCTGGTGGTACAAGTCTTCCCCAACACCTCTGCAAGCCACACAAATGGCTAACACCAATAAGAGCTGTAAGGGAGTGAGCCTCAACAAGTTACAGGCTCAGTAGGGACCTCCCAAAAATAACACATGAAAGATCAAGAGACCTCAACCCCAAAGGGTCTCACTGGTAACACGGATAGCCAAACCATATCATGCTCACAACAACCATGATTAACAGAAACTAAAACATAATCTCACCAGCTAACACAAATCTCAGAAGATAAGAGGAACAACAGGACTAGCACAGCGCCACTAGTCTGCCCAACAACTGCAACGCCTAGGCCACATGCCTCACAGGTAAACCACTACAACAACTGGTCGCCTAAGCTACAAGCCTCACAAGCAAACCATTGCCTAGGCTACAAGCTTCATAAGCAACCTACCTATGTAGAGTAACAGGACTGACATCAGCAAGCCAATCCACCACACACTAAAACCATAATCAGAAGCTTACCCAAAGAAGGGTAAAACACAACGTGTGGAAGGTCACACCACTTGACCTTCACGGAACACAAGTCCACCGATATACCTGAAGAGGCTGGTACACGGTGTACCACAACATAAGGCTACCCACAAAGGGTACAGGTACCTACTACCACGAGGTACCACCACAGAATTACAACCACAAATGTGCCAGCACTAGAACACACCCCAATGGGTAGAACCTCAACCAACAAATCATAACACACAAGCCACAACCAGTGGTAAAGCATGAGTCGGAAAGGAACGACGCCACCACACGGGAACGGACTACTAGTTCATGATGCCAGTATCCAACCTTGACAACACAACACAAGAACCACCTCTCAGTCTCATAGCCATAGACTACTCAATCCAGCTACCGCTCCACAAACACACAAAGTAAGCCAACCAACAGTGGAGACCAACCAACACCACACCTACAGACCACACGGTTGCAGACCTATGCCTGGCACCTTTAGGGACTCCGTCCCGAGCTCCCTAATGTGAGGCACTAAAAAAACAGAACTAGCTGGTCACCAGTACGTCTACTGGTGTCCATCCCCCAACCACGAGCACGCTACAAGCGATTGCACACCCAGAAACACAAGTCGCTGCCCCCAGTCGTCTTTCCCTCAGCCGAACATACAACTCAAACACAGGAGTGAGGGTGTCCAGGAAGACAACCTAGACCTCAGTGGCACACACCGTACTGGGACATACCCCGAGCACAACGTGCCTGGTTTACAAAGAACCTGGGGTACCAGACTGAAGAGGCATTCCAGAATAGGTCCTGGACAACCAAACTCGGAAAATGCACAAACTACGATAAGTACTTATACAACCATTATTATAAATCATGGTACACAAGTGTCGGGATTATCTCGTCACCGGTCACCGTGTGACCTTGAAGCCAACCTACACCAATACATATATGAACCATAATAATATATAGTAACCTTGCCAATCATTGGTCATCTCATGACCTCCATAGCAACATTAAAACACAATGGATATTAACCACTAACTAACCATACACTAACTCTTGACCCTACACATGCTTTACTAACATTAACCATGTTAAGTAACCTTCAAATAACAGCAAAAGACTAAGGCTAGTCTCACACTGAAACCTCACTGCCCAGCCACCATCAACAAACCACAGAAGCTAAAACGCGACGGACACAGGCGTCATGTTTCAAGTCGCGACGACCTGTCCAGACGCAATTCAAAACCTTAACGCGATAGATCCCAGTGTTGCAACAGAATCGCGACGGCCGATACGTTGCTTTTAGGCTGAATAGGTCAACATCCAAATTGCGACGACACAATACGTCGCCATAAGGACCAAACTAAATAGTACGCTAAATCGCGACGAACCACACCATCGCGTTGAAGAGAAACGTGATGGGTCGAGTGGTCGCTTCCAAACCACCGCTACTGCACAACAGACAAAAATAGAAACATGATGATGTAGAGCATCGCGTTCATACCATGAATGCGACGGTACACCCCGTCGTGTTTCAAACGTGACAGTGAGTTCAACTCACAGGCCGAACCCACCTTCTCCGCAGGAAAGCCAACACATATTTGATACAAATACCAAGCTAAGGCATTAAACAGAATATCCTCAATATGGCAAACCACCCACACATGCCTCCACCCTTTTAAACCAATCAAAACAAGGTAAAGAAGAAGGAAGTCTCCCTACCAATCGTGAAGAGCCGTAGAACACAAAAATCACCTCATCGCTTGTGCACCCACGCTCTGGACGCTATCCCCGGGTGGAATCCGTGCCGCACGAATAGCCTGGAAGCCAGAAATCACCAAAGGAGCCCACAACAGCTCTCCCTTCACTTGGACAGAAGTCCTATGCTCTGTCTGGGCGAAACAGAGCAATTAAACCTCTGTTCAAAATCGTGACGTAGTCAGTCGTCACGTTTAACTCTTAAACGTGACAACCCTAGCCGTCGCCAATCGGAACCCAAAGCACCGCTTAACAGAAAGGCGGTTCAGTGAATCGCGATGTACTAAGCCGTTGCATTTCTAGACGCGATGACATGCCCATTCGTGTTCACAACCAGGGAACCAACGGGCTGTTTGGGCTAGAACCTCCGGCCCACAATGCCCACACACTGCATGGAAACCTCGACTAATGCCCAATGACCACCTCTTGGTCAAGAGCACCACTCCAAAACCATTAAACATGAATCCAGAAAGATTGTGTCGTCACACCTTAATTATGCAAATTTATGTTGATGACATCATTTTCGGAGCTACTGATGAATCTCTTTGCAAGTACTTTGAAGAATTAATGCAGGGAGAATTTGAGATCAGTTTGATGGGGGAATTGACCTATTTCCTTGGACTCCAAATCAAACAAGACAAGGAAGGAACCCACATCAATCAGACCAAATACATTAAGGATTTGCTAAAGAAGTTTGGTTTTGAGAAAGCAAAGCATCTGACCACTCCTATGAGTACTTCCACCAGGTTAGAAAGTGATCCTCAAGGTAAGAAAGTAGATCATAAATCTTACAGAGGTATGATTGGCTCTCTACTATACTTAATTGCTACTAGTCCAAACATTTTGTTTATTGTATGTATGTGTGCTAGGTATCAACCAGATCCCAAAGAATCCCATTTAATTTAAGCCAAAAATATTTTTAGATAGTTAGCACATACATGTGATTTAGGACTATGGTATCCAGAATCATGTAAGATGAGTTTAATTGGTTATACTGATGCTGATTATGCTGGATGCAAAGTGGATAGAAAAGGCATCAGTGGTTTCTGTCAATTTTTGTATGGTGTTTGATCACCTGATCCTCGAGAAAGTAGATGTGGATAGCCCAAAATTTTTTAATCACTACTGGGCCTCACCAAAGCTTGGTTGGCCCAATAAAAAGCCCAAATCACCTACCACCCAAGAGAAGAGAGGGCCAAGGTTGTCCCATGTTGGGGGTGATTTTAAGATACATATCACCACCCTCACCCTTTAAGAAGTGCCTTGCGGCAAAAGCAAGAAGAGGGGGCAGCAGAAAAGGGTTTAGAAAAAAAAAGAGAGAGAGAGGGAGAGAATGTGGCTTGAGGCAGAAGGCATCTCCCTGGTGTTCATTTTTTTTGGTCTCCTTCCCGAAGGCCCCGACGGACAGAAAAAAAAAGAAGAGAGGTGTTCACAGCTGGCTCTCCTTCTGAGTTTTAGAGGAGTGTTCTAAGAAACAGAAAAGGGGTGAGGGTGGCATCTCGTGTAGCAGACCCATTTTCTGCTGGGTTTATCCACCATTTCTCAGATCCATCTCTTGTTTTTCTTGTCCTTTCATATGTGTTTTTCCTCCTCTATGTACATGGCATGCCCCAAAATTTAGCAACAGAATAATTATCGGGGTGCGTGAATGATACAAATAGACGTATCACAGTTGAGTAGCGCAGAGTCAAATTAAACATAACAACACATTTGAGACCATAATATTGTCAACAATAATACTCTTTATTCCATTTCAATCTACTAGTTACAACCTTACATCAAAGGGACCAACTAAAGGGGGTCCATTATTCAAATGATAATGTTTCACTATTACATAAACTACTCAAACATCTATTCCTAATACTTCTTCTCCTCATATGACGGGTGCTCATCACTCTTTCCCTGCCCCATCAGATTCCACGAGATCCTCATCACTACCTAAAATCGACAGGATGATAGGGTGAGCGAACTAGCTCAGTAGGATTTACATCTCAATGTGCGGGCACTAATCTATAAGAAAAACAAGTTATGCTTGTTTGGAAGCTATCATTTTGCTTGAGTAAAATACTCCGCCAAGTACCAGAAGTCATGTTATGCTTAAAGCCAATTGTGTGCATAATCATGTGTGAATTGCTTGCTAGTTTTTTCATTCCATGCACATATTAAGGGGGAGTAAATTTGAAAAAGTGCAAAATGTTCATATTCTTTCTGTTCAAACTGTTTGGAATGATCATATCTGAACTGCTTAAATGATCATATCTAAACTAAGTCAAAAGAATCTTTGAGTGAAATGCTGGAGAAATATTCTTTCATATCTGATTTATCAACAACTCCCATTCAGTTTATTGACAAATCTTCTTGCACATAAATTCCTCACTCTCACATTGCATTGGCATTCTTGGTATATCATATGGTGATTTGAAGAAAGACAAGTCAGGCTTGTCTGGACACTTTCACTATGCGAGAGTATATGTCTCCGCCAAGTACCAAGAAATGAATATGTAATTGTTGTGGGGAGCTTTGTTGTTCAAAGAGAATCATTTCTGTTTTCAAAATACTTGCATATCATTATTTTGATGAAAAGTTGTTGGAATCAACATCTCAGGGGGAGCTAGAGAATTCACAACTCATTCTTTTTGCAAAATTCAACACTCTTCTTGAATTACAACAATTTCCTTGCATGATGTACTCATTGAGTTGTCTAGAACCTCAAAATGATTTTCCTTGAGTGATCTACTACATCTTTTAACAGTCAACTCTCAACTATACTCTTCAAGACTACAGAAATTCAAATCTCTTTCAAGACTGAAGGATAATGTGTGCCTTGCATTTAAACATCTGTTTTTTTTTTGCAACTGATGTGGGATATAAATGCTTTCATTTTATAAAATTCTCCTTACAATTAATATTCAACAGAGCAATGGCACAAATGCTGAGAAACTACAAACCTTCACAATGAATGAAGTGCCATGTATGTCATGAGGTATTATTGCTATCTCTGTTCAAACGGGTTCAAAAAATCAAACAATAAAAACAAAAATGCTCAATTTATTTTTGATGATAACAGAGTAACTGAAAATATTGGCGTCTGATAAACGTATATTTTCACGTTAAAAGGTTGTCATTTACTCCTTGAAACTAGATAATGGGTAAATCTTTAGTATCCAGGGACTATGGTGTGTAAAAAGCATTAGTTCTTGAGTGAACAAGATTTACTACATTTGATAGTTTGATTAAAAAAAATAATGTGTGTTTGTCCAAGGAGAATTGCTTAAAATAAACATCCTTGTCTTTCACCAGTTTGTTCTAAAGGTGTTTACCTTCATCACACTTGATTTCAATCTAAAAGACATTTTTATTTCTTTGGATTTGGAGAATATGGTAGTTTGTTATTGATTGTTGGATGTCTTATATCCCTCAAACCATCATTTTAATGGCTCAAGTCATTTAATGAACATATCCTGTAAGTTGTTGTGTAAAACATGAAGTTTGCTAAATTTTTGTAACAATTTGACAAATGAATTCTTTGGTGTCTTAAAAATCCTTGAAAAGTTAATTCCATTCATATTTCATCATATTAAAGATTTCCAGAAATTCACAAATTTTTCCCATACTCAAAACCTCAAAATTCTTCAGGCCAGGTCGACACTACCTCCATCTAGTGTCGACACAGTCTAAGCCCGTGTCGACACACTCCCTGTCTAGTGTCGACACACAGGCCTTTCTGGGCGATTCTAGCCGTTGGCACCCGTTTGGGGTTTCTTGTACCTGCGGGCCATTGTACCCCTAAACCCCTTTTATACCCCAGGTCGACCCCATGGCCGCCTCTTGCCTTTGAAAATGGCAAGAATCATCCTCTCCTTCCCTCCTCCCAACAATCTCTGTCTTCCTTCCCTTCACCCCATCCCGTTCATACCATGTTCTTCCATTTTCTTCTGCAACCATGGCCCCCAAGCAGCTTCCTCGCCGTGGTGCGAGGTCTAGGGCAAATGCCAGACCTAGTGCCGTGGAAGAACACCCTGTTGAGCGGAGAAGCAAGCGTCGCCATGACCCTGTAGAGCAGCCAGGGATTTCTTCTGCATCTCCTACTCCAACTAAGAGAGGTAAGGCATCCTCTTTAAGTCGAGGTCCTTCCCGGAGGGGTTCTGCAAACCCTAGGAGGAAGATTCTGCAGTTTCTGATGAATCTTCATCTCATTTATCTGGATCTTCCCAGCCATCAGAGGCAACCCCTTCCAAGCTGGCTAGGGAACGGAAATCCATTTTGAAACCAAGGGCAGTAGATTTGGAAGACAATGTTTTAGCAACTGCATTTCCAGAAGTCCTTCAATTCTTTAGCTTCCAGACTTGGTTGCCTTTCATTTCTGCATTTAGAACCATTTACCCCAGACTTGTACAAAAATTTTACCTAAATTTGGACTGATGAGGGTTACAAGTCTGAAGTAAAAGGAGTTTTGATAGATTTGCCTACTGAGTTAGCAACCACTTTGTTTAGAATTCCTGATGAAGGAGCAGATTACCACAATTTCGAATTTGATCTCCATGAGGCTTACTTCTTGATGACTGGACTCCCAGCTGATGAGTCTGACCCAAAGCAAACCCATGTGACCAAGTTCAACACAAACACCTTCCCACTTGTGTTGAAACTTGTCCACCACATCCTCACCACAATCATCACACCCCAAGGTGGTGGCAGGGATAGACTCACAGACATTCAGAGATTTGTTATATATTTCATGAAGAAGAACATCAAGATCAACCTGCATATGATCATGTACTAGATCATGTCTGAGACTACTAGGAAAGATCTCCATAGGTCTCTTCCATATGCAGCTCATTGAACACTAGTTTTTGAGCACTTTGGAGTCTCATTTGAGAATGAAAAAGCCCAGTCAATCCCAAAGTCCAATATTTACTGCTTCAAGCATTTGCAGAAGTTTATGGGATTTAGGCTTGAGGGTGATGAAGTGAGAAGAGGACCAACTGTAGTTGAGGCCCCAGTGGCTCCTGTGGTAGTGGAACAACCTCCTGAGGTACCAGCACATGATGACCAGCCTCCTGCACATGATTATCAGCCTCCTGTTGAGGATGTAGCACAAATACCCCAGGATGTACCTCTCACACCTCTTCACCACTTCATCCTGTAGTGGATATTCCATCATTCTCTTCACAAGCTCATGCTCAAACCTCCACATCCTTTGGTGGACCTTCTGTTCCACCAGGTTTATATTCATTCCTAATGACAAGTTTGATGCATTTACTTCTACCATCCAAAAAATGTCAGAGAGCTTTGATCTGAAGATACAAAGGTTGGAAAATTCCATGAATGCTCAGTTCATCAAGCAGAAAGAAGCATCAGATCATGCAACTCAAAGGTTCAACAGACTGATTGGAACTTTGGCTGATGCATCCCTTGAATTGAAAGAACATTAAGAAACAGTGGAAAAGGTCCTTAAAGGCATTTTAGCAAATTCTCAAACCAACCTATTCAACAGTCAAGAAGCAGTCTCACAGATATCCAAGACTCGGCTGTCATTTGCTCATATGGTTGATGACTTAGAAGGCATGAAGAATCTCTCTGCACACATAGACAGTAAGATGTCTACCCTTAAGACAGAGCTCAGTAACATCAACAAGCATGGAATTGCCAGCTCTTCTTCTTCTGGTGCACAACCAATTTCAGCTGACCTGTCACTATTTCAGTCTAATATGTATGAGAACAGTCAAAGATTGGAAGAACTTGTGCATACAAGACTCTCCACAATGCAATCTCAACTCAAGTCCAGCCTTCATGCTATGGAATCAAGACTGAAGTCAATTGAATCACTCATCCTTCCCATTTGTCCTCCTCCTCCTCATGCTTAATGTACTTTTTCTTTTGATGATGTCAAAGGGGGAGAAGAAAGAAAGAAAAGAAAGAAAAACTTTTGGAATGTATTTGAATGCTTGTAATGAACATCTTTGTTAATGAAAAGTGATACTTGTTTTGTTGAATGAAAAGAAACACACTTGTCTTGAATGTGATTGAAAATATTTGGAATGAATGTCAATGAATGGATGATTGTCAAGCTGCTTGGCCATTAATGAAAAGATTTCATCATTAGTAACATTGTGCCTCTTGAATGTGCAAAATGTCAAATGTTGCTAAAGTGTGTTCAATGGCCTTTGATAATTGTGAATAAAAATGATTGAAACATGGTTCATTGTCATTCAGTGTGTTTGAAGTTGAATATAGAGTTAAAAAATGGCTTAAAATCACATTTCATTGAAATTTCAAATTTTCATGTGGACTTAATGTTGCCATCATCAAAAAGGGGGAGATTGTTGGGTTGAGTGTGAACTTTATACATTTCCCCTCATAATTTTGATGATGACAAGTTGTGATTTTAATGCACAAATAAGTGGAACATGTTAAATACATCACACATGTAATAACAATATTCAAAGCATGTTTCCAAACACATTTATCATTTATATTCATGATAATACATTAGACTAATGATTTATGTGTTTATTTCTCAGGGACATACAATTCTTGCAAGGGTAGCGTCGACACACCCCCTACTGGTGTCGACACAATGCTTCAAACCCAAGGCAAAATGAAGAAGAAATGGTCAAGTGGTGTCGACACAGGATCAAGTAGTGTCGACACTAGACCCAGCTCCCAGAGAACCCAGTCAACAGGTCTGGACAGTGTGTCGACACAAGATCAAGTGGTGTCGACACTAGATTTAGCTTCCAGAAGGCCTGTTTGCCAATTTGGGACAGTGTGTAGACACAGCCTGAAGTAGTGTCGACACTAGAGACCCTTCCCAGAGGACCTTTTGTGCCAGTCTAGGACAGTGTGTCGACACACCCCATGGGCAGGTCGACACACTCCAGAAACTTTTTCACCTTAAGTCACATCTAGACACGTGGCACTCTAGGGATCATGTGGATCGGCCTTGGATCATGTGCCCACGACCCCCAAGGGTACTTTTGGACACATTGGGCTATAAATACCCCACTAATTGGCCCCCAAGAAAAGAAGAGAGCCTACACACTTCCTGAAGAACCTTTTTGGCGGCTAAAAGGGGCTTTCCAGATCGTGCTCCATTTCCGGAAGTTGCAGACCATCCTTTCAAGAGGAAGGATGTGGGAATCAAAGGGAATCTCTGGAGAGAAGCTTGCTGTGCAAGGAAAGGGAGCAGATCCAACTGAAGAGGAGCAGTAGAAGAAGAATTTCTGGCATTTCATATGCCATCAAAGCAGAGCATCGCCAATTGAGGAGAATCTCCATCGATTTCCATCAAGCCTCCTCAATTGAAGTCTCTGCAAGGCCTCTTCATCGAAGAACACTCATTCTACATCCATTTCCCTCATCTCAGAGTTTGTTCTTCCTTATTTTGTCTGTGAGATTTGTGCATGAAGTTCTGCACAAATTTCTGTGTACGAATCTGTCTTGAATCAGATCATTGCTAGAGGATCTGATCTCTTTTATGTTTGATCTAGCTTTTGTATTGTGAGCTGTCGAGCTCTGGTTTGTGAGTCTTCGCACTCACTGTGTGGTTTGAGCCGTCGTGCTCAGTTTGGAGTCGTCATGCTCCAGGTGTTTCTTGAGTCGTCGTGCTCCAGTGTGAGTTGTACTCAAGGTTTTGAGTAGTGTGGCCTCACTGTGTGAGGGGTGGACGTAGGAGTCACTGGAGGTGATTTTCGAACCACCTAAAAATCCTCCGTGCAGTGGTTTGAATTGTGGTTTGACTTTGTATTGCGCTAGATGCATGCATAGGGATTTCGCTCTCACTACTAATTGATTTGCTCACACACACTAATCACACTTCAGATCAGTAAATTGTTCGGGTGAGTTGATCTCTGATTCGAAGTAATTTTAAATTGCTTAAGCTTCCGCTTTAATTGGTGTTAGATCTATTCAACCCCCCTTCTAGATCTGATCCATCCACCCATCCGATCCTAACATAATTTACGGTTCAAAATTCATAACAGAATGCACGGATGTCTAAAATTTCCAAAATTTTGGCAGTAATCCAGAATCAGGTTATACTACCACATGCAAAATTTCATATTTTTCTAAACTCTGTATCCAATTTTCATAATTAAAATCCCTCACCTTAAGCTAACTAATTATGATACGACACAGAGAAATTCATGCAGTTTTATACAGGAACTGAGTACAACATATTTGCAGTATTACAGTCTCAGAATGTAATCCTCCAACATAACTCACGTTCACCATCAGCTCACTTTTCATTTATCAATTTCATTAATATCACAAAATGACTATTCATATGTACATGTGATCTATACCCAAATACAATAACATATCCATAATATAGCAGTGATAAAACACACTAAACATCACCTAGCCGAATATAAGTATGGATCATAGGTATACAATCAAAATCAATTTTCTGAAAACTCATGGCACTGGTAAATTTGACGGCAGCATATGTGACGTTTACTGAAGTAAACGTCTACATACACCATCGTTAAGCTACAATAGACGGTGGCACATAGCGCCGTTAACATATACTAGGGCGGCACATAGCGTCGTTAACTTATAATAAAGGATGGAAAACAAACGGTGTTTAGATGAAGTAGACGGCGTTTGATGCCGCCGTTTACAAGATATAGACGGCAAGCGATCTGGACGTCTAGTTCTCAAGCGCAGAAAACACAGAAAACCCTAAATGAAATAACGCAACATCTACCCCTTCCCGTAGGTTATTTGCAGGCTTTAAAAATACAAAAAAATGGTAAATAGATAGTATGCCATATCCTAAACTGAACCCCCATGTAACTTGCCTTTAACCCTCCTACAGGAGTGACGATCTTAAGCCCGAAGAAGCCCACCTCGTCTGTGAGGTAGTTCCTTCCCGCCAACTCCAAATGCTCCAATCCGCCTTCCACGCAAGTTCTTCTGCTTGGAGAAGCCTTGGATCTTGCAGACGAACAATCCTCCTCGGTCCACAAGCCTCAAGAACGCACGAACGAGCCCAAAAATCCCTTTCCTCGGCCCTCTTTCTCTCCTCCAAAAACTAGAGCGAAAAACCCCTTTCTAATCGTGGAATCCGGTCTTATAAAGACCTCCCATGCAATGGCCAACCTAAATCCTGACCCTCAGATCCTAAACGCTCGGATCATCGCATTAAAACCCCCTGGAAACGGCCGATCTCTCTTTCCCCAAACGGAAATATCAAAAATAGGCAAGTCAGCTTAACGTCAACATAAGATGCCGTCAGCCTCCATGTAAACGTCCATCGATGATGTCGTTTATAGGCTTTCCCAAAAATTTAAGAAATTTAGAAAATAATAAACGACACAAGTGTATGTCATTAACAGAAAAAAACGGCAGGTGATCTTGCCGCTAACAGGACTTAATGCCAAGAGATGTTGACGCCAAGTTCCACACAGATCAACATTCAAATTCATGCAGAAATAAACATACAATTTGCAAAATAAATTTAAGAAAAATTCCTAGGGCACTACACATCCAGCACCTGCTGGCCTTCTCTTCAACCCACGAAGAGGTAATACAACCACCTATAATAACAGGCCTTCCCTTCAGCAAGGGAAACTAAACCACCTACTCACAGCAAGTCTTCTGTTCTCACAGGAAGAGGAACACTCTTAAAGTAGAGTTAAAGGGATGGCCCCTAGATCAAGCATATACAACATACTAGGATTGATCTGAGGCACGAACTGAGAGAGGAAGAAAATAGACAGTGATGCTATCCTCTCAGAATGACTCTCTCTAAAAGAAAAGAAGTGAGGGCTTCAGGAGAGCTCCGAGCAGATCGACTTGGAGTGAAGCTGCACTGCTCTCAATGGTAGTTGTGAAGGATTGTATGAATCTGTGTGTATTGCTTGAGTGTTCTTCTATATTGTCTTTTGTTCTTCACAACCATCGTCTTCTTATATACACTTCAGGTTTCTTCAGATGTATCTGTTAAAGTATCCGTTGAAGTGTTTGTTGTCTCTTATCTCTTAATGCTTGTTTCGATGCAATCGCAGAAGGTCTTACGTTGTAGAAGCATGTGACTACCGGAAACTTGTAGACATTAAATGCTAAGAGAGATCTTCAGTCAACGGAAAAAGGTGTTATACAGAAATAAAAATGTCCATTCTATCACCATATAAATCATAAGAAGACTTGTTATAAGAATGACAAACCGTAAAGCACTTTCTCCAAGAGAACTGTGACCTGTGACTAAGTAAGCCATAGACAGATTTCTGTTCACACGCAAAGTGTTAGGGAAGTTACCATTAAAATAGTAATCAACCAAAAAGTCATATTGCAAAAAGATATCCTTGAAAGCTTTAAAAAGGATATGCAACAGTTAGCGGGAAATTTGAAATGCACATGTTTAAAAATGATTTGAAAAAATTGTGCGGCAAGTTATGTTCACAACAAAGATTAATCATAAGGGCAATCATTATAATTTCAGCCACAATCAGTAAGGTTATTGCTCAGATAATTATCAAGGTATTTGAAACTAATATATCTGAAATAGCAATGGATAATATAATGCCAAGACACAGTCAAAGTTCAATGAGTAGTCGAAGTTAAGACACAGTCGATATTCAAAAGGTAATCGATGTCCAAGAGTAATCAATCTTCAAGAACAATCCATGAAGACAATCGATGTTGAACTATAATCGATGTTTAAGTAGGACAATTGATGTTTAAGGGTAATCGATGTCCAAAAAAAAGTAGTCGATGTTTAAGCAGGACAGTCGATGTTTGTGACAGTCGATATCTATGGGTAATCAATGTCCAAAAAGTAATCGATGTTAAGCAGGATAGTCGATGTTTGAGACAATCGATTGTCTAAGGGTAATCGATGTTTCAAACAAAGCAATCGATGTGATTTAAAAAGGTAATCGATGTTTCAAAGATAAAGAAATCAATGCTATGCAAGATAATCGATGTTTATGAAGATAGTCTATATGACAATTGATATGAGATGACAATCGATGTTTAAATGGATTCAATCTCTAAGGCAATTGATGTCTAAGGTAATCGATGTGAATGCAATTGATGTTTGAACATAATCGATGTTTGAAATAGTAATCAATTTTAGACTTAAAGCAGTAATCGATGTGTACTTAAAAACCGTAATCGATGTGTACTTAAAAGGAGTAATCGATGTGGACTAAAAGGAGTAATCGATGTTGACTAAAAAATCGTAATCGATGAGGACATCGACTGGAGAAAAGTCGGAGTGAAATCACACTTCGTCTTTTGAAGAGTCAAATTGAATGATATATAACTTCGACTTCTGTAATGGACTTAGAAAAATTCTGGAATACTTACAGTGGTGATCCTTAATGTAATTTTTATTTCCTTTGAGTTGCTTGTTGACAGACATAGCCAAAATTAAGTTAAGGAAAATACTCATAATTTAGATGAATATAGAAATATTCTAATGAGTTTTGTTATCACCAAAATATATAATCATGGAGATTAAGGAGTCAACATTGTTATCTCCCATGCTCATATATATATATATATATATATATATATATATATATATATATATATATATATATATATATATATATATATATATATTCTTCAAGAATGCTAGGCTATATCTTTGTAGCCGTTGCACTGCTCCGTTTGAATATATTCATTGGAGGGATAGTAGTCGCATGTCTTCTTCAAAGGACGACGTACACGTCTTTTACATTCACATTGGTCAGATAGTCCTATATTGATCATTTTGTGTTTTTCCTGAATGGGACAAGTTCCAAATAAATATACTAGACTAGGTCTAGTACATTAGCTAAGGATATGATCATAGGTACTTGCGAGGTATTTCAAATATTGACGTCTATCTTTTGTGCGCTAACAACTAATGTTATGTGAGCCAGGTTCTGCGCATTTTCACACAAATATCATAGAATATGCAATAGGTAGAGATCGTGTTGTGTTGTTCTGACAATGGACAAAGTGGATGTTTTGTGGTAGATGTCAGACGACCTTTTTCGTAGATTTTGACTAAAAGTTCAAGATACAAATATTTCTAGGTTTGTGAGGCAAAGGAAAATGATATTATATGTTTGAGAGCTTTGCAAAAGGAGAGTGAAATGTAATATTTTCTTAGAATGATTGATTTTAGTCAATTATATAATTGTATGAAAACTCGTTCCACAAGATATCTTTAGAATTAAGAATTTATATTTTAACCAAACTTTCAATCATGAATTAAAATTTCCATATATAAAAAAATGTCGTGAATGTGATGAACAAATGTTAATGATAAAAAGATATCATACAAATTGTGTGTGTTTATTACATCTGGTCAAGATATAACGTTGTTAGTCAAAATGATGCTTCAGATATGACGAAGAAGACTTCACATATGTCGAAGTGGCTTTCGTATATGACAATTTTTATGTGATCAGTTGAAGTGAGACCTTCGTGTTATACTTCGCACATGACGAAGTAAATTTCGGATATGACGAAGTGAACTTTGAATATGATGAAGTGTACTTCGTATATGACGATTTCAACGAGATCAGTTGAAGTGAGACTTTCGTGTTTTACTTTGCATATGACGAAGTGAACTTCAGATATGACGAAGTGTACTTCATATATGACGAAGTGAACTTCGAATATAACATAGTTAGTTGAAGTGAGACTTCACATATGACGAAGTGTATCTTCAGATATTCCTTGGCCAGTTGAAGTTATACTTAGGATATCTGAGAAGAATAACTTATATGATGAAGTATGCCTTTGAGATTTTGCTATGTGATATGTAAGAGAGAAAATGTAGCATTTGACATATTTTGTTATAAATAAATATTTGTTTATTTTGTCACCTTCAAAACTATTATATGTTATGGTTTGAATTGTGAATATGCAATGTATAATTGAGCAGTGGTTCAACAAACTCCCCCTTTTTGTTGATGACAAAATACCAGATATTAAGGTAAATTCAACAATAGAAAAATTCATTCAAACATAAGAGATATGGAGTTTCATAAGTTATCTCCCCTGTTCATATATAATTTGTCTCTCCCTATCACTTTACAGAGTTGTATTTACATCTCTTCCCCTTTTTGTCAGGTCAATGAAAAGAGAGTGACAACTCATCATGAATCTGGTACAAGTTAGAGGGAAAAGCCTGATAATAGGGAAGAAGGAATTTGTGAAGTTTAGATTCAATACTTTGCAGGCATCGTTCAAAGAGGGAGAAGTCTATATGAGCATTTGGACTGAGAGTGCATTTGAGAAATGAAAAATGCCTTTGATAAAGGGTTTGGACAATGGTGTGAGTTGATGTTGGAGATGAAATATGATGAATAGAAATTATTGTCTTTGGGATTGATGGAAGAAGAAAGTAGAGGTCATAACCCATAAGTAGCATTCTTCCTGGGCATCATGCTTGGCCTTATAGTAAAGGTTGAATCTGTCAGTCCAAATGGGAGTGCAATGTCCCGCTAGAATGGCATATTTGTGAGCAAGGAAGTCATCAATGTCACCCTCAAAGGGCGTGTATGCATTAAAAAGTGTAGGATAGCAATTGTTCCATTCATATAGAGATAGTCTATCCATTTGAGCCATAATGTAAGGCCCTCGAACTTTGTTCTTTTATTTAGATTTTGTCATATGGTGATTAGTTGCTTTTGTGTATATAATTATGAGCTAATATATATATATATATATATATATATATATTATGTGTGTGTGTGTGTGTGTAAATGTTTATTTCTTAACATACTATATTTAAACGATGTTCTTCATATGTATATACTTGTTATTGACATACATGTTGCTTTTATTTAATTGTACATAGAGTGTTTAAATTATATAGTACATATTGCATGTATATATATAGTGTATATATGTTGTTTGACATTTATGTGTTTTGGCCGAAAGGCTAATTAATGTCAACATGCATGGACGTTTATAGGGAAGTCGACGTCCAGATCGATGGATGCCAACTTCCAGTAAACGACAGTGATGTGGCCGTTTATTTCCGAGAAATTGTTGCGGCCGCGTTTCCTTCGGTCCCGGTTTTGGAAACTACCTCCCAACGGTAGGATTGCCACCTTGATGCGTACCCCGACCCCCTTAGCTTATAAAAACACCAGATTTGGGCAAGGTTAGGTCTTTTGGCTTCTTGAGAAACCCTAGAGCTCTGTGCGAAAAAACTAAACTTTGAAGGCTTTGATCTGGCATTTGTGTGCGTCCTCCGGCAATCTACAACGACTGGGAGATACTTTGATCATTGGTGAGGCTTCCCCGACTTCGGTGTGCAACCTGCATCGACACAGAAACAGATTCGGGTGGAGATTTGGGCACTTCTTGGCTTGGCCGAGGAGAGCATCTTCGGAAAATTTAATCCCCTTTGTCAATTTTTCTGGGCAAGCAATCGAGGGATATCATCCCTACCCATGTTCTGTAGGTCCTAGGATTTTCTGGGATTTTTCCTCGTGTCCTGGAACCCCCATTCGTCATGTTTTATGCATTTAGTCTACACTTCTGCTGACAAGAACTTGACGGCAAGCTTCCTGAGTTGGCGGCAACATCATGGGCCATTAACCCCTATTGGCGGCAACCCCCTTGCCGCCCAGTTCGTCTGTTTTTCACAGAACCCAAATTTTCATATTTGTGTGATTATATTTAGACTTGTGGTTGTCTGTGCATGCTGTGACATTTATGTTGGGTCAGGTACAGTCAGTAGGTCATGTCATGAGGATGTACCAAATTTCTGTAATTACTTTAATTATTAAAATTTCTATAATTGGGCATTGACCATAATAAATCTTGTATAAATAGATCCGTTGTGGATTAGAGCTTGATAAATTTTCCATGTCCGTATTATGACTAAATTCAGGTTTTGAAACTATTAAGCTTGACTGTTTTACTAGGTACCATGTATAAATGGATTTGTTGATAAATATGCCTAGAATCTGTTTTAATTCTTATAATTAGTTTACGAATCAGAAAATTCTGAAAAATTTAGCATGTGACATACTATCTGTTTAGAACCTGTGATAAAACATTTACATTGTTATGGTAACTTTGGATACTGATTGTTTAAATAAGGTTATTAAACCATAATTAAGTATGTGTTGAATAAACTATGTAAAGGTTAGTATTTTACTTCATTGTTGAACTATGTTATAGTTAATTTTACTACTGTGAAATAGTACCCTTTTGTTAAACAAACTGAAGCATGTGTAAATTCTTGAAGTACATGCAATGTGTAAATTAGTGCATGTGTATAATGTGAACATGTGATTAATGTGAAATGTGTAAATATGTGCCGATAGTGACACTGCTACCATAGAGGGCTGTGGAACTGTATTGTAGTAAAGTCCCTATGGGAAGGTTCAATTTGTGTGATATCCTATGGGCACTAGGATGAAATCCTGGAGGTGGAGAAGTACCACTGGATAGGGTGGTGAGGGTTTCTCCTAGTTCTGCGCAGTTAACCAAGATCTGTCACTGTGTTGCCTAAGTGATGGGTATGTGTATGTGTATGTGTGTCCTTCTAGTGGTGGTTTGGACTATGTGTCACGGCAATTAAGTTTAAAAATGTGAATATGTGCATGTGAATATGTGAATTGCGAACATGTGAAATATGAGTATGTGAAATGGTTAAATGAATGAGTTAGCATGTAAATAAGTGTAAAACCATGTGATTATGTTTAATTCATGTCAAAACAACAAGCAAAATGTGAGAATAAGTATGATAAATACATGAGAAAATGATTAGATATCATGCTAGGTATGTTATTTACTTTGTACATACTTCCATGCTTTAATTGGGTATAGTTGCAAAATGACTTGAATAAGATTGACTCTTTGAACCATGTTGAATAGAGTGTATAGAAAGCATGCTATAGGTTTTATATTTAGTTGTTAAGTAACCTGAAGCATGTACCATGATTATTGCTAAATGTTAAAAAGGCTGGCATGTGTATATGATATGTGTAAGGTTATGTCCTTAGATTGCTTGCTGGGTCTTTTAGAATACTCATCCTTGCTTCAGCGTACATGTGTGACAGGTACCTCCATTCTTGAGGAGGACATTGAGAGGAGCGACTCTGAGCGCGAGGAGTAGCTTCATTCTGTTGGACTTTACATCCTTGTACTTTTCATTCACTAGTATGTAACATGGAATTATGTAATTTATGTGGACATTGTACTTTATTTGGAATTGTAAATAATGTGGACATTAGTATTTTCTTTTCTTGCTATACAGACTGTGGATATGATGATGATGATCGAATAAGATTAATTCTTTTATTTCCGCTATAATCTTTTGTTATTCATGCACATATCAACCTATTGTTTAGTGTTGGGTAAATGTCCCACTGTGGCGACGTTCTTTGTACTGACGTGGATTGGTATAATCGTACCGGTATAAGGAGGGTCGTTACAGAGATTGGTATCAGAGAAACTGGTTGAGATTGTACATGAATATACCATCATCTTCACAATATGCTAAGTCTTTATAGAATCTGTCCATATGCGTAGAAAATGCTAATAATGGATGACAGATAGTTAAGAAAATAGTTAGGGCTAATCACTTAGTTTCTAACTAGATTAATTTGTTTTTGAAGCTATAGCTTCTGGTGGTAGACGTAGTACTCAGGCTCGAGTTGACGAGCAGAGGCGTGAGGACAGGGGTGAGCAGCAGGCCCCAGCACCCCAGGGTCCTACTCTACTTCCTCCACCACCGCCTGTAGATTATGGAGTGTTCATGCAAGGTCTTTTTCAGGCTATGCAGACCCAGGCACACACTCAGGCTGCACTCCAGGCTCAGCTGGAGGCTCAGGTTAGAATTGTTAGATAGAAGTAGCCTGTTTTCATTAAATATATGATTGTTATATGTGTTGTTTATATTGCTTGTTGTGGCAGGCTCAGGCCCCAGCTCCAGTTCCCTAGGAGCATGGACATGGTGGTCCTTCCATCATGGAGAGATTCAAGAGGATGGCTCCACCCTCTTTTAAGGGGGAGAGTCAGCCATTGTTAGCTGAGAGCTGGATGAGGGAGATTGAGAAGATCATCCGAGCTATTAGGTGTGTCGAGGAGGATAAAGTCAGCTTGGCCACCCACATGCTTCAGGTAATTAATATATATGCATGTATTAGTGTTAAGTGTAGATTTTGTCTAGTTTGGTGCTTATGGGTTGTGTCTTGCAGGAGAGAGCCGATGTGTGGTGGGTCTCCTTGCTTCGCACCAGTTTCGAGGATGGTGCTGCTGAGGTGTCTTGGGATGAGTTCACGAGGCTGTCTCGGGCCAAGTTCATCCCAGAGCATATCTAGGACAAGATGGAGCAAGAGTTCCTTACTCTTACTCAGGGCTCCATGACGGTGCTTGAGTATGAGGCCAAGTTTGCAGAATTATCTAAGTATGCACCTCACATAGTTGGTGATGAGCGTAGGAAGGCGAAGAAGTTTGTGATGCGCCTTAAGCCATCACTGAGGTCGAGGCTTGTGGCGTTTGACCATCGTACTCTGGATGAGGCTCTCAGCGCTGCATGCAGGCAGGAGAGCGAGATGGAGTAGTATTTGGAAGAGAAGAAGGCATCGCAGAAGAGGTCTGCATCTCCATTCCAGCAGTAGGACAAGAAGAAGGCAGCATACCAGTCACCGTTGTTGCCCGGTTGACAAGCCCAGAGGGGGGGGGTGAATGGGCCTTTAAAAATTAACTTGATTAGTACCTGTACTTAAAACATTCACACAAAGACGTACTTCGATGAAGGTTAGTAACAGTTAGTTCAAAGCGCAATCACACAAGAAAAACAACCACACAACACAAGAAATTATCCTGGTTCGGACCACCTATCCTTAGGAGTCCTACGTCCAGCCCCTGAGCAACAACTAAGGATTCCACTAACTAGGGTACAGTCCCCCTATGGACACTACAACACCCAGCTCAGCTGGTCTTCCTTCACACGAAGGGAAACAACACCCTGGATCCCACCAGGTCTTCCTTCACAACCGAAGGGAATTAACACCCTGGATCCCACCAGGTCTTCCTTCACAACCGAAGGGAACAATAACAGCACAGGTAAGCAATAAGGACAAGCCCCAAGATCAAGCTTCAACAAGCTAAGATCTGAAGCAAGCAGAACTGAGAGTAAAAGATCTAGAAACACAGAAGACTCTCAGAACTACACGAGCTCTCTCAAGATTTTCACTACAGTGTGAAGAGCAAAGAGCAACACAGAAAGGAATGAGGTTCTTGGCTCTTAGAATTCTATCAGAAGATTTGAATAGCTTGTGCGTTCATAAAAAATCCTCCTATTTTTTTTTTTTTTTGATCTTCTATCTTGAATTTATATCTCCTTTTGAAATACGGTCGTTGAAGTAACCGTTGTCTTTTAGATTGGTAGACGTTAGACTGCTTGACATTTGGAAGCTTCAACAATCTTTTATCCAGTTGAGCACGCAAAGAGATAATGTCTTCTGGCGTCTATATGGTCCAACGTTGTATGACATACTGTCTTTAGGACCCTGCACATATTAAATGCAAGAATAGTAGATAGCTAGGCTGTCTCATGTTGTTAGTGAACGTTGAAGTGAGTATTCACCAAAATAGCAATGCCACATAGCTTGTTCTAAAAGATGTTGACATAATATGCACGATAACGAAAAGATATCATCTGCATGCATGCAGAGATACGTTATGTCTTCATTAAATGCACAGTAGTCAGACAAATAAGAGAAGACTTTGACTATTCAATGCTTTAACAGATAAGATAAATATCAAGTCGATATAAACCATAAAGTCGTTGTCTATATGACTTATGAAATCGTTATGAATACCAACAAGTCATTATATAGAGCAAATCGTTGTATTAAATGAAGAAATCATTATGAATACTTAACAAATCGTTATGATCTTTAAAGAAATCGATGCGCGAAGCAAATCGTTATGAGCTCTTAAGAAATCATTGCGTGAAGAAAATCGTTATGAGCTCTACAGAAATCGTTGCGCGAAGCAAATCGTTATGAGCTCTAAAGAAATCGTTGCGTGAGGGAAATCGTTATGAGCTCTAAAGAAATCGTTGCGCGAAGTAAATCGTTATGAGCTCTAAAGAAATCGTTGCGCGAAGTAAATCGTTATAAGCTCTAAAGAAATCGTTGCGTGAAGCAAATCGTTATGAGCTCTAAAGAAATCGTTGCGTGAAGCAAATCGTTATGAGCTCTAAAGAAATCGTTGCGTGAAGCAAATCGTTATGAGCTCTAAAGAAATCATTGCGCGAAGCAAATCGTTACGATGGGAAAATCGTTATGATGACTTAAGAAATCATTGTGAATCGCAAATCGTTATGATGGGCAAATCGTTAAGATGACTTAAGAAATCGTTGCGATGAGCAAATCGTTACGATGGGCAAATCGTTATGATGACTTATGAAATCGTTGCGATGAGCAAATCGTTACGATGGGCAAATCGTTATGATGACTTAAGAAATCGTTGCGATGAGCAAATCGTTACGATGGTCAAATCGTTATGATGACTTAAGAAATCGTTGCGATGAGAAAATCGTTACGATGGGAAAATCGTTGTGATAACTTAAGAAATCGTTACGATAACTTGAAGAATCGTTACAGAAACGATTTGTTTGTAACAGCATGATATTTCAGTCTTATGAAGAAATCGTTAAGACACTTATGAAATCATTATGATATTAAATCTTTATAGATCTATTGAAATCGATACACACTAAAGGAGTCGTTGTGAGTTTCAACAGAGATCGATGTGGACTTAGAGAATATAAGTTTAAAATGATTAAAGCTTCAGAGAAGTGATGCTTACCAATGTTGACTATTTGACCTTGTATATTTCTTGCACTTAAAACTTATGAAATATATGTTAGAGATTTTTGATAGAACTTTGTTTGGTTTTGTTAATTACCAAAATACATATGTAATTAATTAAAATTACATAGGGACAGACAAATCATCAATCTCCCCCTTTTTGGTGATGACAAAACCGAACAATAAGCATGAATGAAAAACTGAAGAATAAGCAGGAATGTATTTCAGACATGCTAATTTTCTCCCCCTTTTTGTCATTAAGCAAAAAGATACTCTGAGACAAAGAATGAAGAGAGAAAAACAATTGAGGGGAACTCAACCAAAATCTATTGATCAGTGTTGAGGAGTTACAAATAAATAATAAGCAGGGGATAACAAGGAGCCAAAGTGCCTGATGACAGGGAGTGCCTGGCGTTCCTGCTCTTCAAAGAAAGCTTGGAAGGCCCCAAATTCAATTTGATAGGAGGGTCCCATGGTGGGAGCCATCCTTTTGATATGAAGCTGCCGTTGATCTGAAATGAAGTCCCCATACTTAGCACTGCCAAGGGCTAACTTGTAGGTTAAGAAGTACCCAAAGTTGGCAAACTGAAGAAAAGCTTCAATCTTGAGGGGATAGGCTATCTGAAACGACCTACGTTCTTTCTTCAAAGCTAAGAAAACCTTGTATCTTTCTACCCAGGTCAGATAGGAGTCCTGGATGAGGTGAAGAGAGTTGGCATCCAAAAATTCACCAGGAGACAAGGGAGGTTGATTTGTACTGGCCTGAGAGGCATTTAGATCGCTGAGCTGCTGAGCAGACAAGGGATAGAGCTTCTGCCACTCTTCAGGAGACAACCGCTCGCATTCAGAGAGAATGGGGGCCAGAACATCTGCCTTGATATGCCCCTGAAGATACTGCATAAAGACAAATCTGGGGAAAGATAAGTCACAGCCATCTTGCACAAATAATCTAGCCATTACCCTTGCAGCTCGCTCAAAGATAAGTGTTCCCACAGAAGATTCCATAATCAAGGCATGGAGAGGAGGAAGGAACACTACATCAGGAATAACCAAGGTGGCAAAATCGACCTGAAGGGACTCAGTATGAGCTGTGCATTAACTGAGGGCCTGATGGCTGCACGAAACTGACCCAACTGAGATTCTGGGAGGCGATTTACATAACAGTAGTTACTGTACATCTGATACTGCCGGATAAATTTGATCTCTTTCTGAATGAAGGGGCCAAACAGATTTTTGTGGTGGATCTGGAACCATTCAGAAAGGGGAGGAGGAGCTTCCCTAGGGGGAAATCTGGCAGCTTGAGCTTGACAGATTTGACTGTACAGATCTTTATTGCTCCGAGCCCACTGCTCTTCAGTTTTGGCTTCAGTCATGGAGAAGACTTTTGACTGTTGAGCCTTAGAGAGATGAGTATAAGGAAAAATGATGGTAAGATGATCAGAAAGATTTTGGAAGGAAGGCAAAAAATGTGAGCAAAAACTACATTTTGAAGATATTCTTCATAGATAAGTTTCTACTTGTTGGAGATAGAAAGGGAGAACCAAATGGGAGGATAACAAGGTTCAGAAGAGACAGGATGAGTGGACGTGAGTCTTCTTTTCTTAGAGACAGGACTAGAAGAGCCTGTCCTATGAGAGTGGGTCCCAACATCCAGGACTGAACGAACTATTGCTACTTCAAATTCATCTTTGATATCCTGGATTTCTATTTGTGTAAGTTGGGCACCCTCAGGAATAATGGTGATGAAAGAGGGAGGTGTAGGTGGATTGAAAATAGAGTCATGTGTTACTGTAGGAAGAGCAAAAGTTACAGTTGTAGAAGGACTAGAAAAGGAAGGCCCAGCAGAAGAGGATGCTGGTGTAAGCTTAGGTGGAGAGGAAGGTGGAGGAGGAACAATGATGGAAGAGACAGGAGATGGTTCGTTTAAAGGTGGTTGGAGCTGGAGGTGCAGTGGAAGAAGATGGTGCAGAGGAGTAGCTGGAGTGGGATGTGAAGAAGAGGCAGGGGGCTCAGGAGCTACAGTCTGGTCTACTGGTTCAGCCGCCGGTTCCACTAGATTGAGTGACTCTTTCTCATGTCCAGACCCTTGACACAAAACAGATTCTTCAGTATGCAAATTTCAGACGGCTGAATTTCAATACTTGGCCCTGAAGGCCCTGCTGGAGTATCAACTGAAGGCCCTGATGGCTGTTGCACAAGATCAACAGTAATCTGCCCGGATGGCCCTGCATCAACTTCACTTGGCCCTGAAGGCTCATTCTCTTCAGGTGTAGGATTTTTGGGCCCTACTGCCTTCAAAACTTCAGAAAACATCACCTTCATCGAGCTCAGTTCCTTATTATACCACTTCATGGTATCATTTAATTGAGAGATGTCATTGGACATGGATGCCTGGCGCTCAAAGACAGTACTTACATCTGACTATACTGAATCCAAGACTGCACCTTGATCATTCAAACTCTTCAAGATAGGCTTCAAATATTTCGTCAGAATTGACTTCTGCCTTCTAAGAGCAGTCTTCTTGTGTTTGCTTCTTCTTTCCACTTGCTCCGTGACCTCTATTGGAACATCATTAAGCTCTTCATTTATAGGAGCATCTTTAGTAAGAGCTTCTTGAGATGCCGCTTCCTTTTCAATATTTTGCTCCCCCTGAATAGGAGCATCCTCCACAAATCTTTCTTGCTCCCCCTGAATAGCAGCATCAACCAATACAAAATCTTCAATGTGGCCAGATGCCACAACCTCTTCTACTGAATTTCCACCAACCTCTGGAGTGACTGGGGTGGAATGAACAGAATCCAACACCTCTCGAAGAATTGAAGCAATAATAGAGGTGGGCAAAGGAGTTGCTGCACCCTCTACTACTTCTCTTATTGGAGCTTCAGGTGGTTGTGATTCAACTGCTACTTCTGCTTGCTCTGCTGCTGCTGCCAACTCAGGTGTTGCTGCTGCCTCTTGAACTGCTGATGCTGCAACTGCTGGTTCTGCTGATACTTCTGGCACTTCTTCCTGAATATCTGGAATATCCCCAATAATGGCCTCTCCCTCTGCCACAGAGGTCTTAGACCAAACTCCATCAACAATTGAAAATCCACTCTTTCTAAGATTCCTGGACCTAATAGCTTGGCCCATCTTCTCAACTACTGCCCCAGACAAATCAACACCAAAATGATTGAAATCTTGGTAAGCAAATGGGCGTAGGGCAGAGAAACATTGAGCTTGCTCTTGGTATCCCAAATCTGATCATGAGCAAACTTCATCCTCTCAATCATTACTTCGGCCATGTTGATGTCCTTGTTCTGAATGGCCCAAAACATCATATACGAGTCTTCCTTAGTGCAAGTTGAGAAAGTTGCACTTCTAGGAACCAAAATCTGACAATCTATAAAATGAAGGAGGCGATTGAGAGCACTCAACTGATTAATATCTAACTTCCCATCTTTCAGTCTGAACCCTGGTCCTACAATACCAAGTCCATTAGCTTGGGCGTCCACGGTGTGAACCCCACTGTGCCCTGAAGTCTTTACTCCAAACAACAAATACAACAGTTCATTATCTATTTTTATTTGGGTTCCCTTGACTGATGAAACCAGGGACCCGTCTACCTCTGTTCTTAAGCACACATAAAAGGCCTTCACGAGGTCTGGGTAGCTTACCTCAGAGAAGGTGGTGATTCCCATCCACTGCATCCTGCTCATTACGGCCACTACACTGTGCATGCCGTTCTTCTCAACATCCACTGCCTTATTTCCACAAACCTTGGTCTTGACGAACGTAACCTCTCCTACTGCTCTGCCGATAGAAACTCAGCACTGTAGCCACCCAAACTGTCAGAAATAATGGACGATGCCATGGACTTTGGGTGAGGAGGATTTTCTGGAAGGTTGAGATGAAAGAGGAGAGAAAAGTCCTAAAGAAATTTTTCCCGGGAAGAAGAGAGGATCTTCAATGAGCAGAGAGGCGATGTCGGAGTCGTTAGGGCATCGGCTTAGGCAACCAGACGAAAGAGGGAAAAAGGTGAAAAAGGGGGGAGATTAATCGTTTTCACATCGATTTTGAGGTTAAATAAAGGTTTTACTGAAAAGCGAGGTGCCAAGAGGTGGCAGAAAACGACAAATAAGTTTGACCATCTTTAGCAGACTTTATTAAGAAGAGCGACCAGTAGGGAACAATTTAAATTTCTTTTGCTTAAATCGATGGAGAGAAAATTTACTTAACTCTGAACATTTATGTCCCAGTTTTAAACAGAAGTCTTTTCACAAATTACACATGCCCAATTCCCTTCTAAGAGATGTGAATCTCTCTTCGGGTAAGGCTTTTGTGAAAATATCTGCTAACTGACCATTTGTGTCAATAAAGGATATTTCTATGTTACCATTTGCTACATGATCACGAATAAAATGATATCTAACCTCAATATGCTTGGTCCTTGAATGCTGAACTGGATTTTGGTGAGATTGATGCACTAGTGTTGTCACACAATAGTGGAATTGATTTGATATTTAGTCCAAAATCCTCAAGTTGTTGCTTTATCCATAGGAGTTGTGTACAACTTCCAGCAGCTACGTACTCAGCTTCAGCTGTAGAAGTGCCACTGAATTTTGTTTCTTTGAGGACCAAGATATCAAACACCCTGCAAGAAATTGACAACAACCACTGGTGCTTTTTCTATCTACCTTGCATCCAGCATAGTCAACATCAGAGTATCCTACTAATTAATTTCACAAGATTTTGGATACCATAGACCTATGTCATGAGTTCTGGCTAAATATCTAAATATCCTTTTCACAGAGATTAAATGTGATTCTCTAGGATCTGCTTGATACCTAGCACACATGCATACACTAATAGAATATCAGGTCTACTAGCTGTTAAATGAAGCAGTGAACCTATCATACCTCTGTAGATCTTTTGATCTACTTTCTTACCATTCTTGTCACTATCCATCCTTGTAGATGTACTCATGGGCGTTGAGAGTGACTTTGTGTTCTCAAAACCAAATTTCTTCAAAAGCTCTTTAGTGTATTTTGCTTGACAAATGTGGGTACCATCTTTTCCTTGCTTGATTTGTAGTCCAAGGAAATAGTTGAGCTCCCCCATCATGCTCATCTCAAATTCTTCTTGCATCAACTTTTCAAATACTTGCTAAGGGATTCATCAGTAGACCCAAAAATAAAGTCATCTACATAAATCTATACATGTAATATGCTTTTAACTTTTGTTTTTACAAATAGAGTGCTATCTACCTGTCCTCTAGTGAAATCATGGTTTAATAAAATGAGCTAAGCCTTTCATACCAGGCTCTTGTGCTTGCTTTAAACCATATAATGCCTTATGAAGTTTAAACACATGATTTGGAAATTCAGTATCATCAAAACCTGGAGGTTGTTCAACATACACTTCCTCCTTAATAAAACATTTAAAATTGTAGATTTAACATTCATTTGAAATAGTTTCAAATCTAAAGCAGATGCATATGCTAATAAAATTCTAATAGCCTCAAGTCTAGCTACAGGTGCATAAGTTTCATCGAAATCTATGCCTTCCTCTTTGGAGTAGCCTTGAGCCACCAATCTGGCCTTCTTTCTCAAGATTACACCAGTCTCATCCAATTTATTTCTAAACATCCATTTGGTGCCAATAACTGGATGGTCTGATGGTCTGGGAACAAGTGACCATACTTGATTTCTCTTGAACTGATTTAGTTCATCTTGCATGGCTATAATCCAAGATTCATCAGTAAGAGCTTCATTACTGTCCTAGGCTCTATTTGAGAACAAACGCCAGGTAATCATAAGGAATTACATTACCTCTTGTTCTTACCCCTACAGATGGATCACCAATAATGTTCTCAGGTGGGTGATCTTTCTTGTATCTCTACTCATTTGGAAGATTTTCATGTGTAATATCTTGTCGTTGCAAGTCTTCCAGAGGTGGATCATCATTGTCTTCAATTGAGGTATCCCTTAGTTTCTTGGATAATTCGTCTGCATCATCATTGTCACTATCTTCTTTCTTTCTCAAGGAAGAGTTAGTCTCATCAAAAATAATATGCACAGACTTTTCAATCATAAAGTGCGTTTATTAAACACCCTGTAACCTTTAGGTTTAGAAGCATACCCCATGAAGATGCCTTCATCTGATTTGGCATCCAACTTACCAATGTCTCGCTTGCCATTGTTGTGTATAAAGTATGGGCATCCAAAGGTTCTGAAATGACTGATCTTAGGCTTCTTTCCTTTGAATAACTCATAAGCTGTTTTCTTCAGGATTGGCCTGATCATTACTCTATTTACGATGTAGCTTGTTGTGTTAACTGCTTCTGCCCAGAAGTACCTTGGCAAGTCATATTATGATAGCATAGTTCTTGCCATATCCAATAAGGTTCTGTTCTTCCTCTCAGTAACTCCATTCTGCTGTGGTGTCCTTAGTGCTGAGAAGTTATGCTCGATCCCTTGGTCAACACAGAATTTTGCAAATCTTTCATTTTGAAATTCTCCTCCATGATTTGACCGGATTCCAACAATGCAGAACTTCTTATCTTTCTGAACCTTCTTGCTGAAGCTTACGAATCTCTCAAATGTATCATCTTTGTGCTCTAAGAAGGAAACCCAAGTAAATCTGGAATAATCATCAACAATCACAAAACCAAAGTTCTTACCTCCAAGACTGGTGGTTCTCATTGGCCCGAATAAATCCATATGAAGGAGTTCTAAAGGTTTTGAGGTTGTCACCACAGTCTTTGACTTGAAGGAATTTTTAACATGCTTTCCTTTGGGACAAGGTCTGCAGACGCCATCCAATTTTGTGCTGACCTTAGGCAGTCTTCCACAAGATTTTTCTTCAATAGTTTTCTCATGCCGTCTATGCTGCAATGTCCCAGGCTTCTATGCAACAATTCAGTTGATTGATCCTTGTTTGCTGCCAAACAGACGTCCTGATCTTTGAGTTCTCAAGATGGAGTGCATACAGGTTCTTTTCTCTATTGGCTTTGAAAATCACTGCTCCTTCCTTCAATATGCTGCACTTTGACTCTTGAAATTGAATCTGATGACCCCGTCACAAAGCTGGCTGATGCTGATGAGATTGTGCTTCAGCCCTTCGACAAGCAATAGATCTTCAATGACTATTTTTCCTTTGTTACTCACAGAACCACTGCCAATTACTGTCATTTCCCATTGTCTCCATAGGTAACTGTTCCTTCTTCAGCTTGGAGATGGGTGAATAGCTTTCGATTCCCTGACATGTGCCTTGAGCAATGCGACGACCCTCATTATACCGGTACGGTTATACCAACCCACGTCGGTATAGTGAATGTTATCACAGTGGGACATTTACCCAACGCTATCACATGATTGAGATATATACAAATATAGATACAGAGTAGCGGAAGAAAAGAACTACTAGTTTTTCATTTCATCATCCATATTAAACATACATGATTCAAATGACAAATTTAAGAGAAATAAAGTCCACATAATGAATACTAAACTCAAATACATAGTTTGTCTGCAAATTCCTTAATAGTTCCATTACAATGTCTCATTACATACTATGCAAGCAAACGTCACAACGTCGACTCCACCAAGCTACTCGCCACGCACGGAGTCACTCTCCACTGTCTCTTCCAAAGGTGTCGGGTCACCAACTAACCTGTACGCCGAAGAAAGGAGTGATTGTAAAAGACTCAGCAAATAACTCCATACACACCATTCATGCATACATCACAGTAGGTTCTACATTCCAATTCACGAAGCAAAACATATAGCATGCTTGAACATTGATAGAGACAACCTATCATGGTATTTCACAAATTTAAAACACATGGTACATGGTTTAAGTCATTCAAAAGTAAAATCTCTTATCACATGCATTCTACTCATTCATTCACATGAAAGCTACATTCCCAATTACGCTACAACATGATAGCAATTTAACATGAATTTATTCACACATAAGTAAGAAATACTCCTATCATGGATTCTACACATTTTTGCACATATGAACATCATGATAAACACATTTAGGTTGTTATTTTGACCTGAATTCAACACTCACATAACACGGATCACAATACCACACTCTAACACCATTATATCACATGGTTACACATTTACACATTTCACATGGTTCACTTTTACACATTTCACATATGCACATGTTCACATTACACAATTTACACATATTCACATTCACATTTCACAATTTGGTGCCGTGACACATAGTCAAAACCACCATCAGAAGGACACATTCACATAACACATACACATAGACGCCACCTAGGCAATACAGTGACGACTCTTGGACTGCGCAGACCGAGAGAACAAGTCTCCACCCTAACCAGTGGTACTTGTCCACCTCCAGGATTTCATCCTAATGCCCTTAGGATCTTAACACATTGAACCTTCCCATGGGGACTTTTCCATGGTACAGTTCCATGGCCCTCTATGGAAGCAGTGTCACACATGGCACATTCTTACACATTACACATTCTGATTTTTACACACATATTACACATGATATACACATGTCTTCACATTCTCTCACTTATACACATGGCTCTATTTTACTATTCATGATACTACTGTTGACAGAAATCAAACATCCAGTACCTTACACTAATCATGTTGAAACATACATAATCAACCATTTCATATTAGCATGCGTTGAACACTTGTTTTTGCATGGAAATTTCATAGACCACTCTAAAGTCATCCAAATAACATGAGAATTTAACTACAGGCTGATTTCAGGTTATGATCACACATGAAAATTTTCATATTTTTATGAATTGCACGGAATTCACAGAAATTAAAACATTCAATTTCATGCCATTTATAATTCAATCTATCATGAAACATAACATGCATATCAGATTTGACAGTTCACAGACCTGAACCTAACATACACATTGTTGCAAGAATTTTCCCCAAATTTATTGCACAACACACAATTTACTGTAAATTTTGAATAACTTACTCATGCTTTCTATTTCCATTGCAGAAATTAAAGTAAATCACTTGAACATGAAAAAATTCTCAATTTGCAGGTATGGACTGGCACACACACACATGGTATAGAAGAATTTGGGGCATTAGTTCCTCAGGAATCATGTAGACGGTAGGTGAACATGCATAATCTATTTTCCCAACATGCATTTCAATAAATCTAATAATTTATGCCATCCACAGAAAAACACAGAAATTTCCACACACATCACATTATCTATTTTACATAACATATAAAAATTACACTATATCCTCATACGTCAAAGTCCGGAAAATAATTATTTAAGGCAGAACAGTTTACTGTTCTGCACTGAAGAACTTAACGGCAGTGTCTGGCCGTTCAAGGAGCTTGACGGCAAGATCACTGGCTGCTGACTAGAGATCTTGACGGCAAGAGGGCTTGACGTCAAGTTCCTGTCTGTGCAAGAACACAGACCGAGCTCCAAATAACAGAGGAATGTGAGGATCTAGGACACGATAAAATCTCATAAAATGGTAGAAACCTCCTAGACACATACATGGACGAAGTGGGTGGGTTACTTGCCTTTCTAAAACCTCCAGAGGGATCTATGTTGTTGTTGAAGACCTCCTTGGGCAGTCCAAGAAGCCTCCACAAGCTCCTTCCTCCAGGTTCTAAGTCGATGCAAGCTTCAGTCCAGTGTTGTGGAAGCCTTCCCCAATGTCCAGACTCCCTCCTAGTAGCAGTGGATCGCCGGAAGAAGCCTTCAGTCGCCGGATTCAAGCTTGCCAAGTTCAGTTTTCCTCCAGTTTTTGAGCTAGGGTTTCTCTCCTCTTTGCAAAGAGTCAAGAGAGGCTTTTCTGGTGCAGAAAGGGTTTAGTTTATAGGAGAGGGGTTTGGGGATATCCCGGAGAGTGTGATGGGATGCCTGATAGCCGTTGGGGACTTCTCCCCAATGGCTGGGCTTGCTTGCCCCCGGAGTTTCGGGGTCTGCTGCGCATGCATGTCAGAGAAGTAGACGTCCACATCTATGGCCGTTTACATAAGCATTGGCGTCCATCGCTGTTGACGCCAACTTGGCCTTCGCCAGAACTCGAAAACATGCAGAAACCATGCTTAACTTATATATATATATATATATATATATATATATATATATATATATATATATATATATATACATGCAATGTACATAGTATAGTGTACACTATCACACCATGCATTCAAGCCATATTTATCATATAATTATACACATACATACATAAGCACAACTAGCTAATACATACATAGCTATTTACATATGCATACACAAGGTCACACATAACATAACGCAATGCAAAATAAATAAATGGCAACAAATCGAGGGCCTTACACCTCTCCCCCTTAAAGAAACTTCGTCCTCAAAGTTTAAACAAGCTACTCAAACAAATGGGATACTTCTTCTTCATCACATCCTCAAGCTCCCAAGTAGCCTCCTCTCGCGAGAAGTTCCGCCATAAAACTTTTAACCGACGCAATACTCTTGTTCCGGAGATGCTGAACCTTCCGGTCAAGAATAGCTACTGGTTGCTCTACATACGATAGATCTGGCTGGGTCTCCACTGGCTTGTGACTAATAATATGAGATGGATCTCGACATACTTCCTGAGCATAGATACGTGGAAAACGGGTGAACACTAGCTAAAGCTGGGGGTAAAGCTAGCTCATATGCCACGTCGCACAATCGTCTGAGAATCTCATACGGCCAATGAATCTAGGGCTTAACTTACTATGCCTGCCAAACCTGACGACACCACGAGTAGGTGATATCTTCAAGAAGACATGCTCACCTACCTCGAACTCTAGATCCTTCCTCCTATTATCGGCGTAGCTCTTCTGCCTATCCTGTGCCGCAACAAGCCTCTTCCTGATAAGCTGGATCATATCCGAAGTCTCCTGAACTAGCTCCAGACCGATCACTGCCTATCACTTGTCTCCTCCCAACACAAGGAGATCTATAGGGCCTACCATACACGCCTGAAACGGAGCCATACCAACACTTTCATGAAAGCTATTGTTATATGCGAACTCCACTAGAGGTAAATGACGCTCCCAGTCCTCCTTCCAATCCAGCACACATGCCCTCAACATATCCTCGAGTGTCTGGATAGTCCTCTTAGACTGTCCATCTGTCTGGGGATGAAACGCCGAACTGAGCTTCAGTTCTTAACCTAAAGCATTCTGAAGACCCTTCCACAACCTCGAAGTAAATCTCGGATCTCGATCCGAAATGATCGACTTCGGCACACCATGCAATCTAATAATGCTACCGACATACAATCTAGCCAAGCTCTCTACTGACTGCTTCTTCTTCATAGGCTGAAATGGGCAGACTTCTAGAATCTATCTACGACTACCCAAATTGAGTCATTGCCCCGTCTAGACCGAGGCAAACCTGAAACAAAATCCATAGTGATAGCTTCCCACTTCCATACTAGGATCTCCATCTTCTGCATAAGGACAGATGGTCGCTACCGCTCGGCCTTCACTTGTTGGCATACTAAACACTGGGATACATAATCTGCTACATCCCTCTTCATGCCAGACTACCAAAAGGACCTCTTCATGTCCTAGTACATCTTGGTGTAACCCGGATGAATAGAGAATCTCGACCTATGAGCTTCTGCTAAAACATGCTCATGGGCATCTACCATGTCCGGAACACATACTCGGTGATGGAATCTAATCACACCATCCTCATCACGAGAAATGCCTGCCTTGCCTACTAACTCTTGGAGTCTAGGGTCGGCTTTCTGTTGCTCGATCACCTCATCTAAAACCGAAGACCTAAGGGACAACTGAGCTACAAAATCCTAACATAAGGGCTCTAACTCGTGATGATTAGTCTGTCCCCATGTAATTTTTAATTAATTACATATATATATATTTTTGGTGATTAACAAAACAATATCAAAGTTTTCTAACATGCATTTTATAAGTCTTAAGCACAGGAAATAAACAAGGAAATCAAGCACGTTTAGTAAGTACTAATACTTCTGTCAATAAGCCAGGTAAGTGCATTTCTCTAACTCCACATCGACTTCTGTTGAAAGTCACAACGATTTCATAAGTGTATTAACGATTTCCTTGTAAGACTCGAAAGGTTTCAAACAAGTCGATCTCATAACGATTCTATAAGTCATCGCAACGATTTCTTTAGAAAGCGTAACGACTTGCCTGTCATAACGATTCTATAAGTCATTGCAACGATTTCTTTAGAAAGCATAACGACTTGCCTGTCATAACGATTCTATAAGTCATCGCAACGATTTCTTTAGAAAGTGTAACGACTTGCCTGTCATAACGATTCTACAAGTCATCACAATGATTTCTTTAGAAAGCGTAATGACTTGCCTGTAGTAACGATTCCTTAAGTTATCATAACGATTTCTTTAGAACTCGCAACGACTTGCTCGCCGTAACAATTCTATAAGTTATCATAACGATTTCTTTATAACTCGCAACGACTTGCTCGCCGTAACGATTCTATAAGTTATCATAACGATTTCTTTAGAACTCGCAACGACTTGCTCGCCATAACGATTCTATAAGTTATCATAACAATTTCTTTAGAACTCGCAACGACTTGCTTTGTATAACGATTTGTTAAGTGTTTCATAATGATTTACTTTGCATAAAGATTTCTTTAAGCGCTCACAACGATTTGCTTCTATGCAACGATTTCTTTAGAGCTCATAACGACTTGATAAGTGAACACAACGATTTACTTTCTTTAACGATTTGTTAAGTGTTTCACAACAATTTCTTCTGTCTCATGACGACTTGGTCAATCTGACTTATTCATAACGATTTCATAAGTCAGTCATCGATTTCATATCTTACTGACTTGTCAATGTCTTCTCTTCTCTGTCTGACTGCTGTGCATTTAATGAAGACAGAACGTATCTACTGCATGCATGCAGATGATATCTTTTCATTATCGTGCATACTCTGTCAACATCTTTTGAATCAAACTATTTGGCATTGCTATTTTGGTGAAAACTCATGTCAACGTTTACTGACAACAAGAGACAGCCTAGCTGTCTACTTGTCTAGCATTTAATGTGTGCGGGGTCCTAGAGATGTTCTGTAATACAACGTTGGACCATACTGACGCCAGAAGACATTATCTTTTTGCGTGCTCAAATGGACAAAAGACTATTGACAGAAGCCTCCAACACTCCATGTGTCTTTCAGTCTAACGACCACTCAAGAGAGAGACAACGGACACTTCAACGTCTATATTTCGAATTGAAGATATAAATACAAGTCAGAAGAACAGAAGAAAAACAACGAGTGTTCAAGCATTCAAATTCTTCTGAAGAAAGTCAAGAGCCAAGAACCTTACTTTTTCTCACATCCTTCAGCTCTTCGCTCTCTGTGCTGTAATAGATTTTCTAAGAGAGCCCGTGTAGTTCTGAGAGTGTGCCTTGTTTAGATCTTTGCTCTCAATGCTAGTTGCTTCAGATCCTTGCTTGTTAAAGCTTGGTCTAGGGGCTTGCTTTCAATCTATTTCACTGTGTGTTGTTCCCTTCGGTTGTGAAGGAAGACTTGGAAGTAACCAGGGTGTTGTTCCCTTCAGTGTGAAGGAAGACCTGGTGGGGTATCCAGGGTGTAATTATTCCCTTCGGGTGTGAAGGAAGACCAGCTGAGCTGGGTGTTGTAGTGTCCTTAAGGGGGACTGTACCCTTATTAGTGAAATCCTGAGAGATTGCTCAGGGACTGGACGTAGGACTCCTAAGGAGAGGAGGTCCGAACCAGGATAATATCTTGTGTTGTCTGATTGCTTTTCTCTTGTGTGTTTGTTATTCAAACTAACAGTCACTAACCTCCTTCGAAGAACATTTGTGTGTATATTTAAATTTACAGGAATCGTCTAAAGATTAATTTTTAAAAGACCCATTCACCCCCCCCCCTGGGCTCGTCAACTGGTCAACAAGTGGTATCAAAGAGAGTCTCTTCGACAAAGAAAAAGATCCAACGATCTGAAGAGTAAAGATTCATGGCAGCCCAAGGTAGCATTGAAGGTCAGTCTGTCAACCGACCCCCTCTTTTTGATGGTGAAGACTATCCTTACTGGAAGACAAGGATGGAATATTTTCTACAAGGCCTTGATTATCAAATTGGTCAATAGTAGAAGAAGGTGACCTGGTTGTCACAAATGAGAAAGCTCAATGGACAGATGATGACAGGAAGAAAATTTCCTTGAATTGCAAAGCTAAGAGCATCCTTTGCTGTGCTTTGAGTAAGAAGGAATTCAACCGAGTTTCAGCCTGCAAATCCTCAATGGAAATGTGGGAAAAGCTCAAGTTTACTTATGAAGGTACAGACAAGGTAAAGGAGACAAGAATCACATTCTTGTCACTCAGTATGAAAGATTTCAGATGCAGTCAGGTGAGTTAATCACTCAAATGTTCAGTCGATTCACCGATATCACCAATGGTTTAGCCAGTCTAGGGAAGACTTATGAGATTGCAGATATGGTAAGGAAAATTCTTAGATCCTTGCCATCCTCGTGGACACCAAAGGTCACAGCTATAGAAGAAGCTAATGACCTGAAGAGAATGTCAGAAGAGAAGCTCATTGGGTCCCTCATGGCCCATAAGATCAACATGGAAAGGCTAGGAGAGTCATCTAGCAGGAAGAAGCACTCCATGCTTTGAAAGCAGAAGAAGATTCACCAGAAGCCAGCTCAAATGAAAGCGAAAGCGATGAGGACAGTGAGAATGAAGAAGCAATGCTCTCTAGGAGATTGCAACGGATCTTGGCCAAAAAGAAAAGTTTCAATCAGGCAGAAGGCACTTTAAGAAAAATAAGGACTTGAAAAGATTAGATGGTAAGAAATAAAGAAAGGAGAAACCATCTTTTATGAATGTAAAAACCTAGACACATCAAGCTGATTGTCCAAAATTCAAGAAACCAGAATTCAGAAAGAAAGAGAGCTCCAAGAAGTTCAGAAGGTATAAGAAGAAGGCGATGGCAGCAGCATGGGAGAACAGTAGCGACTCAGACAGTGAGTCAAGCTCTTGCAGTGATAAAGAAGAAGCCAACTTGGCCTTCATGGCTAATATTGAACAAAAGGTAACCTCTGACTCTTCTTTTGATTCATGCAATGATTTTGATTCAGATAATTTAGAGGAAGCATTTAATGAATTATATAATAAGTACAAAGAAGTAACTAAACTATTAAAAGCAAGTAAGAAAAACAATACCTGTTTAGAAAACACTAATTCTGATTTAAAAACAGAAAATGAAGAATAGAAAAACAAATAACTGAACTTAAAAGAAGAAATGAATTGTTATGTGAAGACCTAAAAGCTAAGAATGAACAAATAACTAAATTAGAGAAACAAGTAAGTTCAGATGAACAGAAAACTGAAATCAAGACTCTAACAGAAGAAAATATAAAGTTATCTAGCACATTAGAAAAATTCACAAATGGTAAAAACTCCCTCATATTAAAAGGTGCTAGAAGATCAGGTAAGAAGAAATTGGATTAGGATATACACCCCCAGATAATGAAGAAACCATAGTTTATCCTAAAACATATCCAACACCAAATTTGTACCTGAACAGATACAGCATACAAAGCTGATTACAATATATAGAAAAGTAACTATATTATCCTGATGTAGTCACTGCAACAAGTTAGGACATATCATAACTACATGCCCACAAGACATAAGAAATGGATAATAAAAGGTAAAATCATTGACAATAACCAATCAGGACCCAAAAGAATTTGGGTACCTAAAGGTTGATGTTTTTATTTCAGGGGGAGCATCCAAATGGTACTTGGATAGTGGGTGCTGATGGCACATGTCAAAACCAGAAGTTATTCTCTCATCTCCAAGCTGAAGAAGGAACATCACTTATGGAGATAATGGGAAAAGAACAGTAATAGGCAGTGGCTCCGTGAATAACGAAGGAAAAACAGTGATAGAAGATGTGTTATTAGTCAAAGGATTGAAGCATAATCTAATTAGCATAAGTCAGCTATGTGATAGAGGCCATCAGATCAAATTTCAAGAGTCAAAGTGCAGCATAGTGAAGGATGGAGCAGTCATGTTTGAAGCAAATAGAGAAAAGAATTTGTATGTGCTCTACCTTGAAGAACTCAAAGAGCAAAATGTTTGTCTGGCAGCAAGTAAAGACAAGTCTACTGAATTATGGCATAGACGACTTGGACATTGCAGTATAGATGGCATGAGGAAATTGCTGAAGAAAATCTTGTTGAAGGTCTACCAAAAGTCAGTGGAAAGTTGGAAGGTGTCTGTAGAGCTTGTGCCAAGGGAAAGCACACTAAAAGCTCCTTCAAGTCAAAACGGTGGTGACCACCTCAAAACCCTTAGAGCTCCTACATATGGATCTATTTGGGCCATGAGGACTACCAGTCTTGGAGGAAAGAACTTTGGATTTGTCATAGTTGATGACTATTCAAGATTTACATGGGTATCATTCCTAGAGCATAAAGATGACACTTTTGAAAACTTTGTTAGTTTCAGCAAGAAGGTCCAGAAAGATCAGAAGTTCAGCATTGTGTCTATCCGATCAGATCATGGTGGTGAATTTCAAAATGAAAAGTTTGCTAGATTCTGTGATGATCAGGGTAATGAGCATAATTTCTTAGCACCAAGGACACCACAGCAAAATGGTATTGCTGAGAGGAAAATAGAACCCTATTGGATATGGCAAGAACTATGCTCTCAGAATATGATCTGGCAAGATATTTTTGGGCTGAAGCAGTCAACACAGTAAGTTTCATTGTCAACCGAGTGAAGATCAGCCAATCCTGAAGAAGACTGCGTATGAACTGTTTAAAGGGAGAAGCTAAAGATCAGCCATTTTAGAACCTTTGGATGTCCCTGCTTTATTCACAAAAATGGAAAAAGGGACATTGGTAAGTTTGATGCCAAAGCAGATGAAGGCATCTTCATGGGGTACTCTTCTAACCCAAAGGCTATAGAGTATTCAATAAACGTACTTTACTGATTGAACAATCTGTACACATTATCTTTGATGAAACTAACCCTTCCTTAAGAAAGGAAGTAGATAGTGATAATGATGATGCAGATGAACTATCCAAGAAACTAAAGGATACATCAATTGAGGACAAAGATGATCCACCTCTGGAAGAATTGCAACAAGAAGAAGTTACTCATGAAAATCTTCCAAAGGAGTGGAGATACAAGAAAGATCACCCACTTGAGAATATTGGTGATCCATCCATAGGGGTAAGAACAAGAGGTAATGTTATCCCTTGTGATTACTTAGCTTTTGTATCTCAAATAAAGCCTAGGACAGTCAATGAAGCTCTTACTGATGAATCTTAGATATTAGCCATGCAAGATGAACTAAATCAGTTCAAGAGAAACCAAGTATGGTCACTTGTTCCTAGACCATCAGACCATCCAGTCATTGGCACCAAATGGGTGTTCAGAAATAAACTGGATGAAACTGGTGTAATTCTAAGAAAAAGCCAGATTGGTAGCTCAAGGCTATTCTCAAGAGGAAGCATAGATTTCGATGAAACCTATGCACCTGTAGCTAGACTTGAGGCTATCAGAATACTACTAGCATATGCATCAGCCTTAAACTTGACATTAATTCAAATAGATGTTAAATCAGCATTCTTAAATGGTTTCATAAAAGAGGAAGTTTATGTGGAACAACCTCTGGGTTTTGATGACACAGAATTTCCTAATCATGTTTTCAAACTTCATAAGGCCTTATATGGTTTAAAACAGGCACCTAGAGCTTGGTATGAAAGACTCAGTTCTTTTCTTCTAAACCATGGTTTCAGTAGAGGTCAAGTAGATAGTTCTCTTTTCATAAAGTCAAAGGTCAAACACATATTATTAGTTCAAATCTATGTGGATGATATCATTTTTTGTTCTACTGATGAATCTCTTTGCAAGTATTTTGAAAAGTTAATGCAGGGAGAATTTGAAATGAGTATGATAGGAGAACTCAACTATTTCCTTGGATTACAAATCAAACAAGGAAAAGAAGGAACTCATATTTGTCAAGCAAAATACATAAAAGAACTTTTAAGAAGTTTGGATTCGACAATTTCAAACCACTGTCAACACCAATGAGTACATCAACAAGGATGGACAGTGATAAGGATGGTAAGAAAGTAGATCAAAAGATCTACAGAGGTATGATTGGTTCACTACTTTATTTAACAGCTAGTAGACCAGATATTCTATTTAGTGTATGCATGTGTGCTAGATATCAAGCTGATCCTAAAGAATCACATTTAATTTCAGTAAAAAGAATATTTAGATATTTAGCTAGAACTCATGACTTAGGTCTGTGGTATCCAAAATCATGCAAAATCGATTTAATACGATACTCAGATGATGACTATGCTGGATGCAAGATAGATAGAAAAAGCACCAGTGGTTGTTGTCAATTTCTTGCAGGATGTTTGATATCATGGTCTTCAAAGAAACAAAACTCAGTGGCACTATCAACAGCTGAAGCTGAATATGTAGCTGCTGGAAGTTGCTGTGCACAACTCCTATGGATAAAGCAACAACTTGAAGACTTTGGGTTAAGCATCAAATCAATCCCACTGCTGTGTGACAACACCAGTGCCATTAATCTAACCAAGAATCTAGTTCAGCACTCAAGGACCAAGCATATTGAGGTTAGATATCATTTTATTCGTGATCATGTTGCAAATGGAAATATTGAATATCCTTTATTGATACAAATGGCCAATTAGCAGACATTTTCACAAAAGCCTTACCTGAAGAGAGATTCACATCTCATAGAAGGGAATTAGGCATGTGCAATTTGTGATAAAAGTTTGCTTACAACTGGCACATTAATTTTCAGATTTAAGCTATTTTTCCCTCCATTTTTTCTAGGCGAAAGAAATTCAAATTATCCTTTGTAACCGCTCTTTCATTGAAGTAGGTTTGAATAGTCAACATCTTTTGTCGTTTCCCTCCACCTTTTGGCGCCTCACTTTCTGCAACGCATTAATTTATTCCTAAAAATTAAATGAGATAACGATTCGCATCTCATCGTCTACCTTTCTCCTTTTTCATCCTGTCGCATGAGCCGATGCCTTAACAACTCTTACCTCAACCCTCTGCAAACTTGAACCTTCCTCCTCCTTCCCGCAAAATTTCGTGAGGATTCCCTCTCTTCTCCTTCCGTTTCAACCCTCCAGAGACTTTCCCACCTGAATCCATGGCCGCACCGGTCATCGCCGGTAGTTTGGGTGGCTACAGCGCCGAGTTTCTCACTTCTGAGCAGCAGGAGAGGTTTACCTTTGTGAAGACGAAGCTCTGTGGCAATAAAGAAGTCGATGTCGCTAATCTGAGGAAAAGTGGAATGAGCAGCGTGGTAGAATTGATCAATCAGATGCAGTGGATAGGAGTTACCACCTTCTCAGAGGTCAGTTATCCGGACTTGGTAAAAGCTTTCTTCGTGTGTATGAGAACAGAGGAAGATGGGTCCCTAGTTTCTTCAGTGAAGGGAACCTTGATTAGATATACCCTGAGTTGCTGAAGATGATATTTAATGTGAAGACTTCCGGATTTAGTGGGGTTCACACTGTGGATGCCCAAGTAAAGGTTTGGGAATTGTAGGGCCGGGCTTCAAGCTAAGGGACGGCAAGCTTGATATAAATCAACTATCTGCCTTCAACCGCCTCCTTCATTTTATTGCTTGTCAGATCTTAGTTCCCAAAGTGCAACATTTTCATCTTGCACAAAGGCCGACTCAGACATGATGTACTGGGCCATTCAAAATAAGGAGATAAATATGGCCGCAGTGATGATGGAAAGAATGAATTTGCCAGAGATCAGATTTGGACACCAAGAGTAAGTTAAATGTGTCCCTGCCTTATGCCCACCTACTTACCAAGATCTTCAAACACTTCGGTGTTGATCTTTCTGGGGCAGTTGTAGAGAAAATGGGCCAAGCAATCAGGTCCAGGAACCTGAAGAAGAGTGGCTTCTCTGAGGAAAATGGTGTCTGGTCCAAGGCTTCTGTTGCTGAAGGCGAAGCCATCATCGACGACACCTTAGTTGTTCATCAGGAGATGGGATCAGCGGATGTGATTCCAGAATTGCCAGTGGAGTCAGTTTCAGCTCCAGCAGTTGGAGCAGTAGAATCATCAGGCCCCTCTTTAGCAGAAGTTCATCCTGAAATTGCAATAGAAGAAGAAAGAATATCAGTAGCAGCTTCAGAATTTTTAGACGAATTAGCTGTAAATTTTGCAGAAACGAGAATTGAGGACATTCTCCCCAGGACATTATTCCAGTTGAGGACCCACTACCCTCAACTGTAGTTGCATCTATTCTTTCAGACATTATTGATTCAATTCCTTTCACCTCTAGTTTTCCAGAAGCTAGTTGGAGATTGCTGAAGAGCTGTGGCATCAGGCCACTTGATGAACCATGGAAGATGTTCCAGTAAGCTAGAGCACCCAGCTGCTCAAGGTGACTCTGTGTTGGCGGATGCTCCCATTCAGGGGAGCAGGTATCAAATGAAGAAGATGCTCCTATTGAGGGGGAGCCATCAAAAGGAGGTTTTGTAGAAGCGCTCCAATTGTTGATGATCAGGAGGAAAGGCATGGAGATTCTCCAAATTTTGATGACAGAGAAGGGGAGACTGCAAGCTCTTCGAGCTAGATGATGATCAACCTCCTCCAGCAAAAGAAGGCAAGAAGAAAGGAAAGAAGTTGACTCTGAAGTTCCTCTCCTGGCTGATACACCTTTTGAGAGGCAGGTCAAACAAAAATTGTTATAAATTTGAAGCCAGTGATTGAAAGGCTGAATGTGCAAGGTGAGCTATTATGTTCTCTCCAGTCAGATGTCAATTCTATATTTCTGAGCCAAGCTTCAGCCAACAAAGAGTTAGCTCAAATCAGAAATGCTATGAATGGTTCAATAAGGAGATGAGTAGCATGAAAGGCATGCTCTCGGATATTATCAAGGCAGTTGGAGTTCAAGCTCCTCCTGCTCCAACAGCTCAGGAGCCTGGAGAAAAGTGTGTCTGGGCCATCAGGGCCAGCACACCAGAAGCAGCAGCAGCACCAGAAGAAGTAGGGCCAACAGGGCCAGCTGATCAGGTTGAAGGGCCACAAGGGCCTTCTAGCAAGGGTCAGGCCATCAGGGCCGTTGGAGAGTGAGTCTGTGCAGATAGAGGCAGAAGAGATCTTGGTAGCCAAGCCCCCAGCTCCTTCTTCTCCCTCTCACACCCATTCCACCATCACCACCTCAGCTCCTACAGCTCCACCTGCTCCTCAGACATTCAAGAAGCCCCAATCTAGACCTATTTCTTCTCCCACTCCATTTCCTTCTTCATTACCAATTTTTGAAGCTCCTCCAGCATCCTCAGCTGGAGCATCCTCCTCCTCTGGTCCCCCCTCGGACCAGCAGATGATATTCCAACTACTTCTCACTCCTTCCTTCATCCTTCTCCTCCACCCTCTTTCATCACTATCATACCTGATAGCGCCCAACTCACCTCTCCTTTTCTGGAAAAGGTAAGGATGAGTTTGAGGAGGCTATCCTCAGGGCAGTGTTGAAAGTTGGGGAAGACATCCACAAGGCAGACTCCTCCAGTCCTGCCTCAAAGAAGAGGAAAATTTCTTCTACCTCCTCCATTTCCTCTCAGCCCAAGTATCCACCTTTGTGTTCTCCTCTCACAGTGGTTAACAAACATAAACCATTGTATAGAGAGTATCTGACAAAGGTTGTTTTTGCAAAATTGTCAACCTCCCTTTTCTTAATCTTTCTGATCATTTAACCACCATCTTACCCTACACCTCTCTCACCAAACCGAAAGAACCAAATCTTTTCAGGTGCTCATTCGAAATCTGAAGAGCAGTGGGGCAAAAGCCACAAGGATCTCTACCATAGATACAATGTCGCCAAAACTGCCAGATTTCCTCCAAGGGACCACTCCTGACCTTATCAGAGTGGCTAATGATCTATCACCAAGAGCTTTGGGCACCCTACATCCAAACTGAAATCAAGATGGTTAGGCACTTCATGCTTTTCAATAACTTCAGATACATCAACAATCTTCCTGTAGTTCAGCTCAGTCAGTTCAAAAGGGCTATCTCTAATGTCAGCAAAACAATTCTTCATGCTTCAGACTTCAGGTCGATTTTGCCACCCTCTCAGTACCTGATGAAATTGCCCTTCCTCAACTTCACTTTCTTGTTATGGAGTCTTCTGTTGGTTCAATCATATTTGAGCGTTATGCCAGAATCTGGGCAAGATTAAAGTACAGAAAGGTTGCCTGGTACCTTTTCCCAGATTCTTGTTTAGGGAATATATCCAGGGACATGTCAGTGCTGATGTCCTAGGCCCTATTCTGTCAGAATGTGAGAGGCTGACTTCCAAGAATGGTCCAAGTATTATCCCCTGTCAGCCCAGCAATTGATTGCCCTCAATGAAGCCCAAGCCTCAGAAGGCAAGCCTGCATGTCTCCAGCCACATTCCTTGATATGAACTCTATCCACCTAGTCAATGATCCCTTCAAAGTCTGGAGAAAGATACAAAGTCTATGTGGCTCTTCACAAGGCTCTCAGAGATAACCACAACCACTATCCGGTCACCATGGACCAGTTCCTCACCTGTGCCAGCTTTGGGACTCGTCGATTTCTCAAGATGAACATGGACAAGAATGCATATGTTGATCTTCTCTATCAGCACCTAGATCTTCATCTCAAAAGGATGGCTTCCACCATGGGACCATCCTACTCTTTGTCTTTTGGAGTTTTCAAAACTCATTTTGAAGAGCAGGAAGCACAGGCATGGGAAACCATCTCCCATTTTGCCTCTCTTCTGTCTCCTGCCTTCTATTTACCTGTACCTCCGCAAAATTAATGACATCTTCTTTTTGTACTCCTATTTCTTTGTCTCTTCTTGTCTTTTTGCTCAATGACAAAAAGGGGGAGAAAATATTAGCATGTCTGAAATACAATTTTTTTTAGGGGAGAAAATTAGCATGTCATATCTTTAGTCTGATCTCAGATATTTTTTCATCCATGCTTATTGTTCAGTTTTGTCATCACCAAAAAGGGGAGATTGATGATCAGTCTGTCCCCATGTAATTTTTAATTAATTACATATATATATATATTTTGGTGATTAACAAACAATATCAAGTTTTCTAACATGCATTTTATAAGTCTTAAGCACAGGAATAAACAAGGAAAATCAAGCACATTTAGTAAGTACTAATACTTCTGTCAATAAGCCAGGTAAGTGCATTTCTCTAAGTCCACATCGACTTCTGTTGAAAGTCACAACGATTCATAAGTGTATTAACGTTTCCTTGTAAGACTGGAAAGGTTTCAAACAAGTCGATCTCATAACGATTCTATAAGTCATCGCGCAACGATTTCTTTGGAAAGCGTAACGACTTGCCTGCCATAACGATTCTATAAGTTCGCAACGATTTCTTTAGAAAGCGTAATGACTTGCCTGTCATAACGATTCTATAAGTCATCGCACGATTTCTTTAGAAAGCGTAACGACTTGCCTTTCATAACGATTATATAAGTTCGCAATGATTTCTTTAAAGCGTAACGACTTGCCTTCATAACGATTCTATAAGTCATCGCAACGATTTCATTAGAAAGCGTAACGACTTCTGTCGTAACGATTCCTTAAGTTATCATAACGATTTCTTTAGAACTCGCAACAACTTGCTCGTCGTAACGATTCTATAAGTTATCATAAACGATTTCTTTAGAACTCGCAACGACTTGCTCGCCGTAACGATTCTATAAGTTATCATAACGATTTCTTTAGAACTCGCAACGACTTGCTCGCCGTAACGATTCTATAAGTTATCATAACGATTCTTTAGAACTCGCAAGACTTGCTTTGTATAACGATTTGTTAAGTGTTTTCATAACGATTTGCTTTGCACAAAGATTTCTTTAAGTCCTCACAACGATTTGCTTCTACGCAACGATTTCTTTAGAGCTCATAACGACTTGATAAGTGAACACAACGATTTACTTTCTTTAACGATTTGTAAGTGTTTCACAACGATTTCTTCTGTCTCATAACGACTTGGTCAATCTGACTTATTCATAACGATTTCATAAGTCAGTCATCGATTTCATATCTTATTGACTTGTCAATGTCTTCTCTTATCTGTCTGACTACTGTGCATTTAATGAAGACAGAGCGTATCTACTGCATGCATGCAGATGATATCTTTTCATTATCGTGCATACTCTTATCAACATCTTTTGATAAAACTATTTTGCATTGCTATTTTGGTGAAAACTCATGTCAACGTTTACTGACAACAAGAGACAGCCTAGCTGTGTTACTTGTCTAGCATTTAATGTGTGCAGGGTCCTAAAGATGTTCTGTAATACAACGTTGGACCATACTGACCCAGAAGACATTATCTCTTTGCGTGCTCAAATGGACAAAAGACTGTTGACTGGAAGCCTCCAACACTCCATGTGTCTTTTAGTCTAACGACCACTCAAGAGAGAGACAACGACACTTCAACGTCTATATTTCGAATTGAAGATATAAATACAAGTCAGAAGAACAGAAGAAAACAACGAGTGTTCAAGCATTCAAATTCTTCTGAAGAAAGTCAAGAGCCAGAACCTTACTTTTTTCTCGCTCTTCATCTATTCGCTCTCTGTGCTGTAATAGATTTTCTAAGAGCCCGTGTAGTTATGAGAGTGTGCCTTGTTTAGATCTTTGCTCTCAGTGCTAGTTGCTTCAGATCCTTGCTTGTTAAAGCTTGGTCTAGGGGCTTGCTTTCAATCTATTTCTCTGTATGTTGTTCCCTTCGGTTGTGAAGGAAGACCTGGAAGTAACCACGGTGTTGTTCCCTTCAGTGTGAAGGAAGACCTGGTGGGGCATCCAGGGTGTAATTGTTCCCTTCGGGTGTAAAGGAAGACCAGCTGAGCAGGTGTTGTAGTGTCCTTAAGGGGACTGTACCCTTGTTAGTGAAATCCTGAGAGATTGCTCAGGACTGAACGTAGGACTCCTAAGGTGAGGAGGTCCAAACCAGGATAATATCTGTGTTGTGTGCTTGCTTTTCTCTTGTGTGTTTGTTATTCAAACTAACAGTCACTATGT
>CM024756.1:78245138-78489246 GCA_014218235.1 Colocasia esculenta | reverse complement strand
TACGGAAAGTACACATGGTCGGAAACTCCGTACGACTGCTCGTCGTGACCACCCACAGCTAGTAAACACAGACGGTGGGAACTCTACCTGGACAAGGAAACTAGCTACGGAAACACTACCACTAGTCAAGGTCAGGTGCGTCCACCGACGTCTTATCCTCGACCCAGGTCCTAACCCTCATGTCTCATCAGAGTGAGGTAGGACACAAAGTAACATAATAGTAACCGTCGTAGTTTGCCAGACTACAGTCCCACGTCTAGCCTCTCTAAGTGGTTCCAGGGCCGCAAAGAGCAAGGCAGTGAGAAAAGGACTAGCTGGACTGCACCGGGAAGAACACCGAAAACTGACCTCGGTGTCCCAATCCAACCATGAGAACTCTGCAAGAGACTCAACGCCACTGTCCTAACCACAGCTTTCCCCTAAGCTCCATAATCCACATGGTGGCTGCCAACTCGAGCACACTCGTAGCCCGGAGTACTCCCTCGACAGGCTCCCGAGGATGGGGGTCCCAGGCAACGGTAACAACCTCTCACACGGGACAAGCCCTCAAGTGCCGAGCACCAGGCGAAAGACTAGCGTAGACCATACTAGGGAACTAGCACAGGTGTCACGGGTACAATAAAAAGAAGCGGAAATGGCAAGATCGGAATTTGTTTCACTGCTGAGGTCGCGACGCATCGGGCCGTCGAGACATGGTCGCGATGCCCTACCCTGTCGCGATCCTGTCGCGACGGGCCAAGCCGTCGCGACTAGGTCGCAGTCGGCCGGGCCACCGCGACAATATCGTAGCTCTAAAGGGGTCGCGTTCTTAGTAGGAAGGAACACCGGAACCCTTCTTCCGTAAATCGTCCCAAAACACGAAGTGAGCAACCACAGGGAGTGGGGAGCATGCTCAACATGCAGGAAAGTCATTAAAGTGCCCAAACCACCCTTAAAGCCCCACAGACATGGATTTATGCGAATCTACACTCAAGGAAAACCTCACTCAACCTCGAGCATGGAGTTCTCACACTCCCAAGCCCCAAACCACAGAGGAAACACGATGTAGAGGGGGGAAGGGAGCATGCTTAGGGCGAGAGGATCAAGGGTCCCTACCTCCACACGAAGAACGAACTCGCTAGGGCCTTCTCATAGGAATGAACGCCTCCTCCTCGCTCCAAACGGCATGAACACGTCCCCTGCACGAGCGGGATGACACCACCTCAGCATGGACGCCTCAAGCACCAAGATCCGCCAAGAAACCACAAGAGAAACTCGAGAGGGAAGGGAGAGGGGAGAAAGAGAGCTGAGAGGACAAGAGGGGGAAATGGGCCGCGACCTTAGGTTTTAACCTGGTGGCCTCTAGAACGCGACGGGCCGACCCGGCGCGACAACAAGCGTGTCGAGACACTCCTCGGCGTCGCGACCATGTTGTGACGGTCGCCCCTGGCGCGACCCGAAAAAGGCGGTCAAACCTCGAAGATCGAAAAAGCAGTCGCGATGCCTAGGCAGGCCGCGTCAACACTGCACGCGTTTGACACCTGATAAAGCCATTCTGATAGAAAGGACACCAGTCATGTCTGTCAGAAAAGCAGTCGCGACCCTGTCAGACGCCGCAACAAGGACACAATGGCAACCCCCATCGCGACAAGAACGCGGCAGCCAGGTGCGGCGCGACCCAACACTGTGCGGCAGACCGCTCTGGCGCAACCACGTCACGGCCAGGGTGCCTGGCGCGACCCTGAGGACGGGGCCAAAGTGCCCAAGGGGGCCGGGTCTTACAAGGGAGGAGGTGGAGATGAACCTGAGGAGACTACGCATCAAATGATAGAAAGGATATGGGAAAGCCGTACATAGATCCTTACCAGATTGGATCACCAGGCACCAGTATAGCCAGCAGTAAAGGTACCGTCGATTGGGAGGAGGCAGTACCAGTGGCACCACCCCCACCACCACCAGTAGTTGAGGTACCACTCATTGTACCTGTACTTCCTGGAGTACCAGCATGGATAGTTAGCGTGGAGGAGCCAACAACACTAGTAGAGAGGTTTCTGCGGTTGCAGCGACCCATATATTCAGGAGGTCCGAATTCTAACATAGCAGAGCACTGGGTGCATGAGATAGAGAGGGTTTTTGTTATTAAGAGGTGTCAACAAGATGATAGGGTGATATTAGCTACCTATCAGTTGTGTGGATTTGCACAATAATGGTGGAGATTGAAGAAGAAGCAAACGGCGTTTGCATGGAGGACAGAGGATACCATTACCTAGCTTGAGTTCTTGGAGGTATTCAATAATACTTTCTTCCTAGTCAGACACAGCAGGCTAAGAGGGAGCAGTTCCGAATGTTGCAGTAAGGGAACCTTTCAGTTGTAGAATATAAGTGAGGTTCATGGCGTTGAGTAGATATGCTCCATATGTGGTTACTAATAACACTATGATGGTGGAGTGTTTTATTCGAGGATTGCGACCAGAGCTTCAGGATGCAGTAATTCCCTTGATGTGCAGAACAGTGGAAGAAGCAGTGTAGAGAGCAGCATTTTGGAGAGGACTGTGCAGGCTAGGCAGTCCGGGGAGCAGGGACAGGTAGTTTTTGGCGCCCGCAACATTCCATAGGTATTAGTAAGGGCAAGACACCCTCAGGAGCATCTCATCATCAGGATTTGGTAAGTGGGGTGGTAAATTGAAGAAGATGTTTAGAGGACGAGGAGGTGGTAGGCAGCAAGGTTTTCGATCGGGTTTTCAGTAGGGCCGAGGTGTTAGGCCAGCACCGGAGTAGTCGCAGCAAGTATGGCAGGGCAGCCTACAGCTTTTCCATGTTTTCAGTGTTATAATTGTGGGCAACCGAGGCATCTAGCTAGATATTGTCCACATCCGTGGGATTACAGTTATGGTAGAGGGGTATAGCAACAACAACCCTGTGACGGCCCTGGATATTTATGCCCATTAAGGCTCCATATCCAGATCCGCCTCTCGCGAACGGACCGAAGTCTCGCAAGGGATAGCTCACACAAGTGTCCAGTAAGAATATAAAAGACAACTACACAGTATAAGACACAAGAAAGTACATGTGCTCATACATGCATATAACAATTTACAACTGTCCCATTATATTATTACATGTCCAATTAAAAAGTACAACTATCTGGGGCATACCCCGAGGGAGCACGAGTTCACACAACACTAACTACTACACTACTGCTGGTGGTATAAGTCTGCCACAACCTCTCCACAAGTCGAACCAACGGTAAGCCCTGAAAAGAACTGTAGAGGAGTGAGCCTCAACAAGTCACAGGCTCAGTAGGGGCTACCCAGAACAACAACAAACTATAGACACCTTAACCCCAGAGGGTCTCATTGGCAACACCAATGGCCAAACCATTTCATGCTCACAACAATTGAATTTAAATTGCTGTTAAATATAAACACATTAACATTTCACAACTTTGAAAAGTAAGAGGGAACAACAGGACTAGTTTCACACCACTAGTCCACTCAACAACAGTGACGCCTAGGCCTCAAGCCTCACATGCAAACCACAGCCACAACTAATCATTTAAACTATAAGCCACACAAGCAAAACACTGCCTTGGCTATAAGCTTCACAGGCGAGTCTCAAGTACGTGGGTAATAGGACTGCTAACCAAAAGCTGCCCTTTATACCCAAACCACAATACGTCGGAAGCCACACACAGAATGGCAGGGCTGGTAACAACGACCAATCCTTCACAGACGAGAACCATGCATGAAGCTCACCCGAGGAAGGGTAAAGCACATTGAGTAGAAGGTCACACCACACGACCTCCACGAAACATAGTTTCACGTCAATACCAGAAAAGACTGGTATACGACATACCATCACAAATCATTACCCACACGGGGTACAGGTACCTATTACCATAAGGTACTAGCAATAAAACTGCAAGTAAACCAGTGTCGTAACAGGGTACACCATAGCGAGCTAAACCACATTGGTGAGTCAACACTCACCAACCATAACCAAAACTGCGCCACCACTCGGGCACACCACAAGCCACACCGTAGTCACAACTGTGCCAACACCAGGGCACACCTCGAACGGTTAAACTTGACTACGAGTCACAAACTCACGAACCACAGCCAGTGGCAAAGCACGAGTCGGAAAGGAACGACGCCACCACATGGGAACGGACTACTGGCTGATCAGGCCAATATCCAACCCGGACAACACAACACAAGAACAACCTCTCAGTCTCGCAGTCACGGACGAAAGGTCCAACTGCCGCTCCACGAGAACAAGTCAAACAACTGTGAGGACCAACCAACACCACACCTGCAAACACACATCTGCAGGTCCATGCCTGACACCTCTAGGGTCTCTGGCCGGAGCACCCTAAAGTCAGGCACTGGAAAACATGACTAGCTGGGAACTAGTGTCGACTACTGGTGTCCGTACCCCTAACTACGAGCGCGCTACAAGAGACTGCACACCCACAAACACAAGCCGCTGCCCTATTGTCGTCTTTCCCTCAGTCAGAAGTACAACTCAAACACAAGAGTGAGGGTGTTCAGAAGACGACACAGACCTCGACAGTACCACACTGTACTGGGACAAACCCCGAGCACAACAAACACAGTGCCTGGCTCACAAAGAACCTGGGGTAGCCGGACCACCACACTCGGCTAGCACAAATCATGATACTTATACATTTATTACAAACCATAATACACGTGTGAGGAGTATCTTGTCCTGGTCACTCGTGACCTACAAGCTAGCCTACACAAACACGTACATGAACCATATTAATAATAACACTATAGCCTAACATCGGCCACCTCGTGACCTCCGTGGCAACACACACACCACTTAACACATGAATCAGTATAATATTCTTCGAAGGACAAAAACAGACCCAGGCTAGGTCCACACATGACCTTCACTGCCCAATCACCTCGAAGTAACTACACAAACTATATTACAATAATCATAACGAAGATCGCTAGCCATGCATACACATGCATGACACACAAATCATGGAAACACCACAATGTTATGGCTAAGTTCACACAGGAACCTCACTGCCCAATTACTACGACAAATCATAAGAATTACATTACGACAATGCGTGTGCCATACACACACTCAAACCACGTAAACTTTACACATATAGCACAAACGACACGCCAACCACATAAAGCATGCTCATCTAGTGAGCACCGCGCTCTACGAGCACCACATGTGCCAACGCACCACAAACCGGTGCCATGCACAACAAATACAAATAATCGAATAACTAAAATGTTAAAAGCATGCATAACCAGACCTTTCTACTGAAGTCGTGACATGGGGATGTGTCGCCGTTAGAATGCGACACCCCGACTTGTCGCAATAAGAAATCCTATCGCGATAGATCGACCTGTCGCGACCTTGTCGTGACGGCAAGGTCTGACGCCTTCACAGGCGCAAACCCTAATCCAGGAGGAACACCACGGATTACCACTCTAGACCATCCAAACCACGATTAATTCACATTTTACATGCCTTAATGGATACCCAGCATGGTATCTATGGTTTATAAACTGAAAAACACATCAACCACACCATGCACACGATCCAAACATCAAAACAAGGTGGGTTCTCCCTACCTTCGCGAAGAACACAAACTCCAGGCGTTTCCCCCCACTCCACGTGACGTCCTCGCGGTGAGAACACGCCTTACGCACCTCTAGAACCTCGAATCGCCAAAAAATCTAGTAGCAGCTCCCCTCTGGTTGAGTCGAGCCTGTGGAAGCTCTGTTCGGCCGGGGTTCTTAAAAACAGCACAACAGTTAAGAACGCGACGCAGACCTATGTCGCAACCTGAACGCGACGTGGGAGGCCGTCGCCTTCACACTCCTGACGTCAGCAGACCACCCAGCGCACAACACTTGGCGCGCATGTAGACGTCGCCGCTCAATAGCGGTAACAAGAACGCGACCACCAGGGCTGTCGCGTTCAGAACGCGACATACACCCTTGTCGTGTTCACAGGCAGAAAACCTACGAGTGCTTTGGGCCCAATGGTCGGACCACCAAACCTCACAACACGCACAACACCTGGAACACGCACTAAGGCCATACGTTGGCCACCAAACCCACTAAACCTGGATCCACGAGGATCGGAAAATGCGCGACGTTACAAACCCTTTCAGTAGCCAGCAGCTGAGTGGGGTAGATGTCCACCTATGCAAAGGAGACGATGTCGAGTTATGGCCATCACTAGAGAATAGGTGATACGTATACAATTGTTATTAATCATGTTATTTTATTGACAAATAGTCATTAATTTAATAAACACATTGCCATCTCATTACAAATATGAATTGATTAATCTCTTGTATGTGTTTATTTTCAGACTAATGGGCTAATTAACAAGGATATGTCAATGGGCCAGATTGGATCAAGTGTTAATTAAGAGAGACTCCAATTTTAAACCTCTTTTCTTTTCCCTCTCTTCCTTTTTTTTTTAAATTTAAAAACTCTCTCTCTCATTTTAAAATCCCTCTCTATTTTCAAAACCCGTCCCCTTAATTCTCTATTCTTTCATCTCTTCTTGCTATCTATATTTTAAACAATCTTCACCTCTTCTCTCTCTCATTCCCTTCCCCGGAGCTCTCTCTCCTCCCCTCCGATCCCTTCCTGCTTTTCTCCGTCCTCTCTTCTGCTTTTCTTCTTTCTCCCCTGTCTCATGTTCGCACAAAGGCAACAGCACCTCCGCCGCACTAGCAGCCCGCCAGGAGCCTGGCTGCGACGCTCGCGCCAGGCCACCCGTGCATAGGCTCGTGAATGTCCGCACTCGTCCCGCCAGCCGCGCCCCAGCCACACACCCGCGCCCAAGCCCACCCCCGCATGTGTGAGCCCGCGCCTGCTAGCTCCCTCCTGCCCGAGCGCAGCCTGCCGCGTGCCCCGCCTGCCCGAGCACAGCCTGCCGCGTGCCCCGCCCGCGAGCCCGCTTGCCGCACTGCCAGCGCCCCACCTGCATCTGCTCGCGCGTCACCACTCAACGCGTGCCCAGCCTTCTGCGTCTGCCTCCACGTCGCCCCCCTCTCTCCTCTCTACGTGCATGCTTGCACGTAGAGAGCCACAAGCGCCCCCCCTCTCTCTCTCATCTCTCTCACCCTCTCTCTCTCCTCTCGTCGCCTCCTCTCTCGTCTCTCTTTCATCTCTCTCGTCTCTCACTTCTCTCTCTTGCTCTCTCTCCACTCGCTTCTATCTCCTCTCTCTCTCTCTCTATTTTCTCATTCTCTTCTCTTCATTTCTTTTTTCTCTCTCTCTCTCTCTCGATCTCTTTCTATCTGTAAATTATTTAGTTTATTTCTGTATTGTGTGAAACTCTTAAATTTTATTGTGATCATGTTAGTTACTTTTTGTTAATTAGTCTTTGCTCTCTCTCTCCTCTCTCATATCTCTCTTCTCTATCGCTTTCCTTCTATCTCTACTTCTCTCTTCTAATTTCTCTTCTTAGATTAGATTTATTTTTGATCAAATTAATCTTAGGAGTTAGTTTTAAAATCCTCTACACACTTTTCTAATCAAAGAACTCAAGGTTTTCAAAATAAAAAACTTCTTCTCCAGGATATGACTCGGCTCTTGCCATTTAACAACTATTAAAATATTTTGGCAATCAAATAATTTAAGATTGTTAGCCACGTGTTTAACAACGAATTTGTGGGCTATCAACAGGCAGAGGCATCTAACCTAATTGAAGGTATATTACCTCTCTTTGACTTTTCTACTAGAGTGTTAATTGATCCAGGTTTTCGCGTTCCTTTATTTTCAAAGATTTCATGGATAGTATGGTCATCCATTAGAAGAGAGGCAGTGTGAGTTGGTAGTCGAAGTTCTTTCAGGTGGTTTCATGCTCACTTCATGCTATTTGGATGAAGTTCTAATTACAGTACAAGGAAATCAGTTTCCAACTAGATTGTATGCACTACAGCTGAAAGAAGATGATGTGATTTTGGGAATGGACTGGTTAGAGGCCTATGGGGCAGTAGTATGCTGTAGAAAGAAGAGAGTCAGATTTTGCCAACCCAGTGGAGCAGTGTTTGAGTTTTAAGGTATGCCGTTCTACACTCCTATGTTTATTATTTCTGCACTTAGAGCTAGAAAGTTGATCAATGCTAGGTGTGTAGCATATATTGCTTCAATTAGTTTAGTTAGACATATAAGTCTATAGAGATGGTACCTGTGGTCCGAGAATTTGCAGATGTGTTCCAGAGGAATTGCTAGGGTTAGCTCCACACAGGGAGGTGGATTTTACAGTTGAGTTGCGTCGGGCAGTATGCCCATTTCAAAGGCACCTTATAGAATGACACCAGTAGAATTAAAGGAACTAAAGAAGCAATTGCAGGAATTATTAAAGAAAAGTTTATCAGACCCAATCATTCGCGGGGGAGCACCCGTGCCATTTGTTAAAAAGAAGGATGGTAGCTTGAGAATGTGTATAGACTACAGACAATTCAACAAGGTTACTATTAAAAATAAGTATCCACTTCCCAGGATTGATGATATGTTTGATCAGATGCAGTCAGCTAAGGTATTATCTAAGATTGATTTGAGGTCAGTGTATCATCAGTTACGGATTAAGGAAGAAGACATTGACAAGATAGTGTTCAGGACCAGATATGGGCATATGAGTTTGTGGTTATGCCATTTGGACTAACCAAGCACCAACAACCTTTATGAATTTGATGAACAAGATATTCCATCCTTATTTGGATCAGTTTTTTGTGGTTTTCATTGATGACATATTTGTGTATTTAGCATCAGAGAAAGAGCATGTGGCACATCTGAGGGTCACATTGTAGACTTTGCGAGATCATCAATTATATGCCAAGTTCAGTAAATGTGAGTTTTGGTTGAAGGAAATTCAGTTTCTGGGTCATGTAATTTCAGGTCAGGGTGTGGCAGTTGATCCAGCAAAGGTAGAGGTAGTAATGAAATGGGAATACCAAGAATAATGTCAGAAATTAGAAGTTTTCTGGGTTGGCAGGTTATTATAGACGATTCATCCAGGACTTTTCAAAGATAGAAACACCTATGACAAGATTGATTAGGAAAGGAGTGCCATTTGTATGGTCTTCAGACTGCAGCGGAGTTTTGCAGAGTTGAAGAAGAGGCTTACCACAACACCCATATTGGAAATATTGTCAGCAGCAGATGATTTGTTATATACAGATGCATCTAGAAGAGGTTTGGGGGCAGTATAATGCAGCATCGAAAGGTGGTAGCATATGCATCTAGGCAATTGAAGAAGCATGAAGAAAATTATCTGACACATGATTTAGAGCTCGCAGCAATTGTGTTTGCACTGAAGATTTGGTGCCATTACCAGTATGGTGAAAGGTTTGAGATATTCACCGATCATAAAAGCTTGAAGTATATCTTTTCACAAGAAGATTTGAATTTGAGACAACGCAGATAGATGGAGTACTTGAAAGATTGTGATTTCAGCTTAGCATATCATCCGGGCAGAGCCAATGTTGTGGCAGATGCACTGATCAGAAAAGTAGTTATGAGCCATATGACGATCAAAGAATGGAAATTATATGAGGATGTGACAAACAACTCATTATTTGTGCCAAATAGTTAGCGACGAGCAATATTAGCAAATAGTGCAGCGGAGCCTTCTTTATATTGGAAGATAGTGGAAGCACAAAGAATAGATGAAAATTTGGTGGATATTGTGAGAATGGAGGAGGTTACAGTTGATGATGACAGCGTGGTCAGACTTAAGGGTCGGTTGTATGTGCCAAAAGATGTCGAGGTAAAGCAGAAAGTTTTAGAGGAAGCTCACCGATCCAGATACACCATCCATCTAGGCAGTACCATGATGTATCAAGACTTTAAGAAGCATTTTTGGTGGCCAAACATGAAGAAAGAAATTGCGAAATTTATACCAAGATGTCTGGCATGTCACCAAGTGAAGGCAGAGCATCAGAGGCTAGGAGGACTATTGCAGCCATTGCCCATTCCACAGTGGAAATGGGATGATATTGCCATGGATTTTGTAGTTGGTTTGCCCAGGACTGCAGTAGGTCACAACGGTATTTAGGTCTATTTAGATAGATTGACCAAGATTTGCAGGTTATTGGTAGTGAGCATGTCATGGACTATGGATAGATTATATGTAGATAGAATAGTACCTTTGCATGGAATTCCAATTACCATAGTTTCAGATAGAGATCCTAGGTTTACTTCAGGTTTCTGGAGGAGTTTGTAGAGAGTAATTGGCACAGAATTGAGGTACAGTTCAGCTTATCATCCACAGACATATGGGCAAACAGAAAGAACAATCCAAACTATAGAAGATTTGTTGAGAGCTTGTTGTTTAGTATGGGGAGGTACATGGGAGCACCACATGGGCATGGTAGAGTTTGCATATAATAACAGTCATCATGCGAGCATCAGAATGACACCTTATGTAGCTTTACATGGAAGACCGTATAGGACACCATTAAACTAGCATGCAATAGGTGAGAGACAGGTTATGGGTCAAGAGTTAATTCAGCGATGTTCAGAAATGGTTAAATTTATCAAGGAAAAGCTTCAAATAGCATAGAGTCATCATAAGAGTTATGCAAACACCAGACGCAGGCCACTATAGTTTGAAGTTGGTGATTATGTGTTTTTGAAGGTTTCTCCCACTAAAGGTGTGCTCAGGTTCAGCAAGAAAGGTAAATTGAGTCCCAGATATGTTGGTCCATTCCAGATATTATAAAGAATTGGTGAAATAACTTATAGATTGGATCTTCCAGCAGACTTCATAAATGCACATGATGTGTTTCATGTTTCAATGCTCAGAAGATATATCTGAGATCCTTCCAAAGTAGTTAGCTCTCAAAGAGATGATCTAAAGCCAGATATATCAATGCCAGAGTATCTGGTACAAATTACTGGATGCAGAACTCAGAAGTTGAGAAACAAAGAAATTCAGTTAGTAAAGGTCAGATGGGAAAACAGGCAAGGTGGAGAAGACACATGGAAACTAGCCGAGGAAATGATGAAAGCGTATCCTTACTTGTTTGAGTAAGCCTTTAATTTGTTTAGGTGATAGTACCATGGCTGTTTAATTAAAATTATTGTGTCGATCTTTCTTTCTAAATTTTGAGGACGAAATCTCTTTTAGGTGATAGTAATGTAGCGTATTGACTATTCGGATCGTGGCTTAGTGGTTGTGGAGGCCAGTGTGTGGCCCATGGTGTGTGTTTCAGGTGTTTAAGCAGGTTGCGAGGTTTTGTGGGCTGAGAGTTTGGGCCCAAAGCACTCGTTGGTTCACTGTTTATGAACACGACAGGAGTGGACGTCGCGTTATGAACGTGATGGTCTTGAGTGTCGCGTTCTGGCTACCACTGCTGGTGGGTCTTCGTCTGCATGTCCGCCGCATGGCGCGCACTGGGCGGCCTACTGACGTTGGCCATGAGAAGGCGACGGATCTTCTCCGTCTCGTTCAGGTCTCGACGACAGGGCACGCCGCATTCTCATTTGCGAAAAGCTCTTAACCTAGGTCGACCAACAGAGCCCAGCAAGCTCTGTTCGGCCAGGGGGAGGAGATTTCACTAGTTCTTGGGTGATTTGACAATTTTGAGTCGGATTTGGAGAGGTCTCGCCGTGAGGTCGTGATCGCGGGAAACGCCGGGGTATCATCGTTCTTCGCGTTCTTCATGAGGGTAGGGAGATTCTACCCTGTTTCTCTTTGTGAATTGCTTGTTAAGCATGTTTAACTTGTTCTACATATTGTAGATAGTAGATACCATTCTAGTGTAATGCTTGGAGCTGGAATAATTGGGTTTCATGGTAGTTAGCATGGTTTGTATGGGGATTCTGGAGATGGATTCCTGGATTTAGGTCACCGTCTATGAAGGCGACGGACCTGACTGTCGTGTTCAGATTCGACAGCCTGACCCGTCGCGTTCTTCTTCAAAACATGCCGTATTGAGGCGTCGCGTTCTAAAGGCGACTGTGGACCCCATCGCATTCTAGTTCCCGATGGCAATGGGCTTGTGCATAGCTATTTGATTATCGGATTATCTTTATTTGTTATGCATGCGAATGGTAAGCGGTGCATCGGCACTTGTAGAGTTTGAGGAACGTGTTGTTCACATGGTTTGTGTGTTCACGTGGTTAGTGTGTGCGTGGCGAGTAGTACGACGCCTACCGTGGATACCTCTTCAGTTGGGAGCCCTAGGTTTTGTGTGAGCCAGGCACGTTAATGCTCTGGGCTTGTCCTGGTACTTGTGTAACATCGAGATCTATGTCGTCTTCTTGGACACCCTCACTCTTGTGTGGAGTTGCATGTCTGGCTGAGGGAATGACGATAGAGGGATAGCAACTTGTGAGAGTTTGTGTTTGGTTGCTTGTAGCACGCTCGTAGTTGGGGGTTACGGACACTAGTAGATGTACTGGGCCCCAGCTAGTCATGTTTTCTGGTGCCTCACTTTAGGGATCTTGGTCCGGAGTCCCTAAATGTGCCAGGCATGGGCCTGCGGCAGTGTGGTCCGCAGGAGTGGTGTTGGTTGGTCTCCAAAGTTCTTTGGTTTGTTGTGGTGGAGCGGCAGCTGGACCTTTCGTCCGTGGCTATGAGGCTGAGAGGTAGCCCTATGTGGTTTGTCCGAGTTAGTTGCTGGTGTCGTGAACCAGACTTCGTGACCCGAGTGTGGCATTTTATACTTTAGCACGTACACTTGGATGAGGTTTGTTGTTTACTTATTAATGGTTGATTTCTGTTATTAGCATGAGATCATTGTTATTTACAGCTTTAATATCATGTGTAGCTATTCCTATAAATTACCGAGTCTAGCTTCCTGCTTCTGTACTTTGTGAGCTTGAATTGTACGACTTTTGGGGGAGTTTCCCTACTTAGCTTGTGACTTGTGAGGCTCACCCCTACTTCTTCTAGGTGAGCGAGAGCAGGAGGCTTCTCATCCTTCGTCTAGTTCGGAGTCGCATCGTAGCGGAGTTGGGCCCTCACCACCAACAATGTGTTCTTTACTTTTTGTTCTCCTCGGGGTATGCCCCAGGTTACTATATTTTGTGTGTGACTGTAGTTGAGAACTGGCTATGTATATTTCATGTAAATATTTGTCAGATGTGCAATCTTATATGTATTTGAGTGTTTCCTTTATATTTCTACGGACTAGTGTGATTGATATCCCAAGGCTACGGCTTGTTCGCGGGAGACGGAGTCGGGTCAAGCTCATTATTAGGTTAATGGGTTTGAATGATGAGGACCGTTACAATACTACACTGGCTGCTGGACTTGCCCCATCGGGCAATCCCTCCTGTAGTGGCCTGGTAAACCGCAAGTGTAACAGTTCACCTCTGGCCTACCCTGCTCGGCTCCCTGCTAGACCGACTACTTTGCAAACCTCGACTGGAGCTTTTGTTGCTTCCCCATCCACCTCCACGTGTGGTCATCTGATTGAACCTCAAGCACAAACTGAACTACCTGAACTGCCTGAGCCTGAAGAAGAAGAAGTTGCACTACCATGACTACCTGCGGGGCGCTGGTACAGTGTGGTCCAGGTGGAAGCTCCTCCCTGCTGCTGCTGCTGCTGGGGCTGCCAGGTCTTTCTCTCTCCAAGGCGGTGGCCTTAGCCACTGCTACTCCTAAGGTGGTGCACATATGGTGGTCACACCCACCTCAAATCTTGCCTAAGTCCTGTAATAAACCTCTATGCACAAGCCTACTCATTGCCTGCCAAGTGAGGAACATGCCTCAACAATCTGACAAACCTCTGGTGATACTGAGCAACCGTCAGATCTCCTTGAACCAACTCATGAAACTAATATCGCCTCTCAGATCGAGCATAATCAGAAAAATACTCGTCGTGGAAGACCTCCATAAATCGTTGCCAAGTAATCTGATCCAAATGCTACCCTGGGAAGTGAGTCTGCCTCTGAACTCTCCACCACTCATGGGCTAGTCCTTGAGTGGTATACTGCCAATCTAACCTGATCCTCATCAGTGCACTCTGGTCTTGAACGTACGCTCCAACTCGTGCATCCAACTCTCAGCTCTGTCTGGGTCGTAATCACCGTAGATCGGCGGTCAGAGATGTAAGAACCTCTCCAAGAGAGCAGTACTGTCCTCAACGACACATGTACTCCTCCTACCGACCTGGGTACTCCTAGTGCCCGACGCCTGCTGAACTGCTGGCTGCTCTACCTGTAGATCTGCCTGTTGCTCTGGTACTGCTGGGGGAGATACAGGCAACTGACCTCCCACTGCTGCCTGCCCAGGCTGCCACGCTCCCTAGTAAACCAATCTGCCAATGGAAACCAATCCGCATACTGCTATGGCGGGGTCTGGTACCACTACTGCTGTTGCCCTCCTACCGCTGCTGCTGCCACTGCCTCCTGAGGCTGTGCCACCGACTCTTCCGCTAACACCTCTTCCCGAAATTGACTCGGTGCTGGCATATCTGACTCACCCTGCTGCTCCATCAGCTCTCTGGCCTGCCTACGCCTGTGCGGAGCCATATCCTGCACGACACACAACCAACAAGGTTAACGATACCAACTCGGGCGGCTAGCAATGTACTTGTACTACTGTTGGGACTTCTTGTTGCATTTTAAATGCACTACAAGTCCTATTAGTCTCTTTCTCTAATACCAATTGTAACGACCCCGAGAACCCGACCCTCGGCCCAAGCCGAGGACCCGATTTTCACGGTCGTCGCCCACGGATTCGCAGACCCGGAAGGGCTATAACATAAGTCTAACAGAATATGAAAGGGAAATAAATGTCAACTATTGAACTAGAAGCACACACGCGGAAGCAGAAAGAAGAGCGAGACCGCAGTGTATCGCTCTCGTACAGTCCCAACACACGCACAACAAGTACAAGTAAAAAGGGAAGGACAAAGCCCTTAGGGGCATACCCCGAGGGTGACATACAACTAAAGGGGGAAACCACTGCTAGCTGCGGGGACGACGACTACCACCCCGCCTACTCCACCCGACGAGCGCCGTACCGCTGCTGAGAAGTCTCATCTGGAAAAAGAAGGGATGAGCTTAACAACCGAAGCTCAGTATGGACTACTAATCTCCTATTGGCTCTAACAGGTAGGAAAAAAATATATAAACAATTAAATAAGAACAGTAATATATTCTACTCTACCATAGAAAGTGCGGAAGCAAATCTACTAACTAGCAACGGTATGGAAGGACACCACGGTCGGAAACTCCGTAGAACCTGCACGTCGTGACCACCACACGACTGGCAACACAGACAGAGAGAACCCTGCCTAGACAAGAGACACTAGCTACGGAAACTGCTATCACTAGACAACTGGTCAGGTGCATCCCCTAAAGTCTTATCCTCGACCCAGGTCGAAACCTCCACATCCCGTCAAAGTGGAGGCAGGAGCACAAAGTACGCAACAGTAACTGCTGTAGTCTGTCCAGACTACGGTCCCACGCCTGGCCTCTCTAGGTGGTTCCGGGGCCATAAAGTGTGAGGCAATGAGAAAAAGGACTGGTTGGCCTGGACCGGGTAGAACTCCAGCCGTCCTCGGTGTCCCAGACGAACCAAGAGAGCTCTTCAAATGACTCAATGCCACTGTCCTAACCACCATTTTCCCCTCAACTCCAGAGTTCGTGACTCGAGTATGCTCGTCGCCGAGAATGCTCCCTCCAAGCGCACGATGATGGGGGTCCTAGGCAAATGGTAACAACCTCTCTCACAGGACAAGCCCTCAGGTGCTGAGCACCGGGCGAACGACTAGTGTAGGACCATACTAGGAACTAGCAGTGGTGCCACGGATACAGAATGAACCTGAAGCAGTGAAGACTCCACAAGAAACGGAACTTCACAAGATCTAACCTGTATCTGACACTCTTCTGATGCCCAGGGCCATCGCGACATTGTCGCAACGTCCCTAGTTGTCGCGACCATGTCGCGACACCTTAGGGTGTCGCGACCATGTCACGGCGGCCATGCCGATCACGAAATGATCGCGACCTCAGTCGAGAGGGGTCCTGAGACAATCCTATCGAGGACCACCCCAAAACTGGTACAAACACATCCATAAGGGGGAGGGAAGCATGGGAAACACATGGGAAAGCTTATAAGCATACAAACCACCCTCAACCCCACTATTTATACATTACACAAGAAGATTTACACTCAAGGAAAAACCTCACAACATTGAGCATGGTTCTCACACCCCACAAACCCCAAAGCCACGAAGAAACCAAGATCTCGAGGGGAAGGGGAGTATGCTTAGAATGAGAGGAGACAAGGGTCCCTAACTCAAAGAGTAGAGACAACCTGTTGGGGCCTTAACATTGGAATGGCCACCTCCTCCTAGCTCCTCACACCATGAGCATGTCGCCTACACGAACGAGGTGTCACCTCCACGCCACGAACGCCCAAGAACAAGCCACGAATCACCGGAGAAGAAGAGGGCTCGGAGGGGGAAGAAGAAGAAAGAAGACGAAGAAAGGGGGTCACCTGCATCGATTTTGAACCGACGGCCCCCGAGACGCGATGGGTCGAGCCAGCGTGACAGCCAACATGTCGCAACGCCCCCGAGCATCGCGACATGTTGCGACCGCCAAGCCCGGTGCAACACTAAAAGGTGGTCAAACCTCGAAGACCATGAAAACCAGATGCGACAGTGCTAGGTCGTGTCAACATTGTACGTACTGACACCCGAAAAGGCTATTATGACAGAAAGGATAGCGGTCAGATCAGTCATAAAAGTTGTCGTGTTGCCTAGAGACGCTGCGACAAGAACGCGACACCCACCCTCGTCACGACCAGAACGTTATGGCCAGGTGTATATGCTTTGTCCTTGCATGAAAGACAGGGTTCTTGGCAAGGTGAATGGCACTTTGACTATCACAAAACAACACACTGTTGTTTTGTTTCTTACCCAACTCCTTCAGAAAACTTTTCAGCCACACCATCTCCTTGCTGGCTTCGGAGACAGCAACATACTCTGCTTCTGTGTTTGAAAGAGCAACAACTTTCTGAAGTTGTGAAACCCAGCTCACTGCAGTCCCACCCAAGGTGTACACATAACCAGTGGTACTTCTTCTTGTGTCCAGATCACCACCAAGATCTGCATCAACAAAACCTTGCAGAATAACATCACCTTCCTGAAACAAAGACATTTATCTAAAGTGCCTTTCAGATATCTCAAAATCCTTTACTGCCTCCCAGTGTTGTTTTCCCGGATCTGCCATGTACCTGCACACAACTCCCACTGCATGTGCTATATCCGGCCTGGTACGACAATTGCATACATCAAACTTCCCACAGCTGATGCATAAGGGATTTTCTTCATGGACTCATACTCTTCAGTAGTCTTCGGTGACTGCTCTTTAGATAGCTTGAAGTGACTTGCTAGAGGAGTGTTGACTGGTTTTGCATTTTGCATGTTGAACCTGCTCAACACCTTCTGAATGTAGCCTTCTTGAGATAGCTTCAGAATACCATCTGCACTATCTCTCACAATTCTCATCCCGAGAATTTGCTTTCCTGCTCCCAAGTCCTTCATAGCAAATTCATTGACAATTACTTTTTCAACTTGTTAATCTGTCATACTTGATCCTGCAATGAGCATATCATCCACATACAACAGCAATATGATGTAACAATTGTCAAACTTCTTAAAATAACAACAATGGTCCATGTTGCACCTAATGAACCCGTTGCTACATATGAATCCATCAAACTTCTTACCACTGCCTGGGGGCTTGTTTCAGACCATACAAGCTTTTGTTCAATTTGCAAACAAGGTTTTCTTTACGATGTTCATGAAACCTTCTGGCTGCACATATAAATGTCCTCCTCCAAATCACCATGGAGAAAAGCTGTTTTTACATCAAGTTGTTCCAGGTGCAAGTTTCAGCAGCAACAATACTTAACACTAATCTAATAGTGGTTAACTTGACAACTGGAGAAAAAATTTCAGTATAATCAATACCTTCCTTCTGTTGGAAACCCTTCACAACCAGCCTTGCCTTGTACCTCTTGCTGCCATCATGTTCTTCTTTTAACGAAAAACCCATTTGTTTTGCAGTGCCCTCTTGCCAGGTGGTAGTTCAGTCAACACCCAAGTTTCATTCTTGTGAAGGGAGTTCATTTCATCTTTCATTGCAAGTCCCACTTGACTGAATCCTCCACCTGCGTAGCTTCATCAAAGCTCTCTAGTTCATCTGCATCTGTCAACAACAAGTAGTACATAGCATGTGAAAATCGTTCAACTGGCCTGCGCAATCTACTTGACCTTCTCACTTGAACCTCTGGTTGCACTATAGTATTTTCAAGACCTTCTTGAGACCTTCTCAACACATCCTCTTCTGAAATTTCCTCTAGCTCAACCTGTGCACTTTCTTGACCTGCATCTTTGGATTCCACATCAGATCTGTGCTTGTAAAGCAATCTTTCATTGAATATAACATTCCTTTGTCTAATGATTTTCCTACCTTCATCATCCCAGAAGCGGTATCCAAAATCATCAGAACCATATCAAATGAAAAAGCATTTCCTTGACTTAGGATCTAACTTGTCTCTGTCATTGGAATCAACATGCACATATGAGAGACAACCAAATACTCTTAGGTGTGAGAGAGTTATCCTTGCCGGTCCAAGCCTCTTCTGGTAGCTCACCATTTAGAGGAACACTGGGTCCTCTATTAATCAAATAAGCTGTTGTGCTAATAGCATCTGCCCAGAAAGTCTTCGGTAGGCCAGCATGTAGCCTCATGCTTCTAGCTCTCTCATTCAAGGTTCTGTTCATGCGTTTAGCAACCCCATTCTGTTGTAGAGTATTTGGAATTGTTTTCTCCATACGAATGCCATGTACTGCATAGAAATCTTTAAATTCCTTGCTGCTATACTCCCTCCATTGTCTGACCTCAAACACTTGATCTTTGCACCAGTCTGATTTTCCACTTCAGCCTTCCACTTTACAAAAGTAGAAAACATCAGATTTATTTTTGAGAAAATAAACCCTACCTTCCGAGTGGAGTCATCAATAAAGGTGACATAATAGAGTGAACCTCCAAGGGATCGAATACGGGCTGGCCCCCCACATCAGTGTGCACAAGTTCTAACTTTTCTTGCTTAGAAGTTCTTCCAGCTTTAGAGAAGGTGACCTTTCTCTGCTTTCCCAGTATGTAGTCTTCACACAGTCCAATATCTATGGACTTTAGATCACCTAACTTCCCTTTTGCAGCCATCATCTTCATCCCCTTTTCACTCATATGCCCAAGTCTGCAGTGCCAGGTCTTGGAGTCTTCTTCTGAATTTGCCACTGCCACTAAGTCTTTGTCATTTGCAGTCATATAAAGAGTCCCCATCTTGCTGCCCCGTGCTATAACCATGGCACACTTGGTTATCTTCCAGCACCTATTGACAAAGGTAGTGACATATCCTTCATCATCAAGCTGACCAATGGAGATCAGATTTCTCTTCAAGCCAGGAACATGTCTAACATCCCTCAGCTTCCATACAGTCCCGTTTGCTATTTTAAAGTGAACATCACCCTTCCCCACAATATCTAGGGGCTCATCATCAGCAAGATAGACCTTCCCAAAATTACCAGCAACATAATTTTGTAAAGTCTCTTTGCATGAGGTAGAGTGAAAAGATGCTCCAGAATTCAAAATCCAGGATTCGATGGGACTGTTAATGCTCAAAATCAGAGCATCTTCGACTCCCTCTGCCATGACATTAGCAGAGTCTTTTCCTGTTTCTGCCCCTTATCCTTCCTCTTTGGAAGTCTGCAATCCTTCTTGAAGTGACCCTTCTTACCACAGTTCCAACAACCATCACCACGGGTTTTGGACTGAGTTCTTTTCTTGGACTTAGATCTGTTCCGATTCTATCCATGCTGATTGTTCTTCCCCTCCCTTCAATGTTTAGGGCGAACCTGAAGCTTCACCAGATTCCCTCCTGCGAACGTCCTCGCTAAGAATCAAATCTCGAATCTCTGTGAGTTCAGTTTACTGAGCCTGAAGAACTACTAACAGCCGTCACAGTAGCACCCCACTTTCAGGTAAGGAGGACAGAAGAATCAAAGCTTTAATCTCATCATCAAAATCTATTTCTACAGAACTCAACTGAGTTGTAATCACGTTGAACTCATTGATATGATCTATGACCGAGGAACCTTCGGTCATCTTGAGATTAAATAGACGACGCATCAAATGTACCTTGTTGGAGGCAGATGGTTTCTCGTACATGTTTGATAACGCCTTCATCAACCCTGCTGTGGTCTTCTCGTTCACGATGTTGAACGCGACATTTCTGGCCAACGTCAAACAAACAACTCCCAGAGCTTGCCTGTCCAGAAGATCCCAGTCTTCCTTCTTCATACCATCTGGCATCGTTCAAGAAGCAGCTGATGCAGCTTCTTCTGATACAGGTAGTCTTCGATTTGCATCTTCCAAAAACCAAAGTCCTTGCCATCAAACTTCTCGATCCTCACCATTCCTTCATCAGCTGCCATTGCTTCCCCTGTAAACCCTAACCCTAAACCTGGGCTCTAATACCAGTTGTTGTGCGGGGGAACAAACAACACTCTCTCTCTCACACTACCCACTCATATATACCAGAGAGAGAGAGAAGGAGGGAGGAAGGAGAACACAGGAACACCAGATTTTACATGGTTCGGAGGCAAGAAGCCTTCCTACGCCCACGGCCACAACATCTATCAATTACTTCTTCTCCAAGAAAAAACACAAACTACAGAGAACGTACCCTCCCTTTATATACTAGGAGGAAGGTACCACAAATGAGATAACAAGGACAAGAATGCCCATAACTTAAAGCCGTCTCAGAGCTGCCAAGTCGCCTGTCCTGGGGTAGAGTGAGTCGAATGCTTCATATTTGACATTCGACTGCATGAGTCGAATCCTTCATGCTGACATTCGACTGCATGAGTCGAATCATTCACACTGACATTCGACTGCATGAGTTGAATCATTCAATCGACTACTTCATTTTTGACTTCGGCTGCGGCAGTAGAATGCTGAGTCCCTATGGAGATCTGCTTCAGAGTTCGGGTTCCAACAATCTAACAGAAGATGGTATGCAAAACAGAGAGAAAGGCCAAGAGAAAAAATGCAGAAGGAGTTTAGAAGGGCCTTTTATGGACTTGGCTACCCTCCTACATGGCCACCACAGATGAGGAGAATCCTCATCACCTCCAAAGCTCTTCACTAGGCACGCTTTCTATTGGGATAAGCATCACCCAGTCCAACACAACACCAAACCGCCATCATGAAGCCCATATACGTGTGTGAAAAAAAATCAAAATAATTGTTTAAACTTCTTTAGGATCATAATTTTATATCTAAATGGTATTTGATTAAGGTGAAATTTCGGACATAGGATAATTACAAGGTTTTACAACTTGTAGTGATTTTAGTTTATTTTTTTGAATTATTTTTTTTCGTCAAGTAAACATTGCCCCAAAAATCATTAAGTTGACTTAATCTCGATATATGTGGGTCAATAATTCATAATATTTATGTTTTTAGAATCAGTACCATCACGTCCCGAGAATTATGCAGCAGATATTAGATTCAGATAATTCGAGTCAATATCCTGAGACGTGGACAGTCAGCAAATAGCCTCTAGCTAGCAAGCATTAATTGCGTATCAACACAACATCAAAATAGGGCCCAAATATTGAACACAACTAATCTTGTATTCAAATCTAAACTCATTGTATTCCAAATGGAAACTAATATAGGACTAAGACTCAATAATAACAAATTACATAATACCTCAGTTCCTACTACATGAAACTAACACTCAAAACAAACTACTATAACTAGACTCATTGTTGGAACGCTCATCACTCGGACGCATTCCCATCATCGACTTGCTCCTCTTCTTGAATTTCATAATCACCTAGAATGATTAAAATAGGGGATGAGCAAACTAGCCAAGTAGGATTTACATCTCAATTTGCGGGCAATGATATAAGTGATTAGCAATTAGAACTAGGTAAGGACGATGAATGTCATGATATGCATGTACGATTAAAACTCATTAAAACATGATACATGAAACAAGCTAGATAGAGTGATCATGATAGAGCAAGATTTAGAACGATATAATAAGCAAGAGATTATCAATAACGAGGCATGTAACAAGCACGCAAGATATCACTTTAATTGCATAATTGCAGGATGGCCATATCACGCAAGCGAGCAAGCATGAGAACGAGCACGATCATGTAACACTAATCAGGCACGAGTCACTAATGCACACCAAGGACAGATCCACCTTGAAATGCACACTAGGTCACGTGTATGTGGTTATTGTATCTAGCATTCAACACGCAAGTACTCCTAGCGCAGATGCAACGCCAGTAATCAGTATACCCCATGGTTTACAATATATTTCTGACTCTCCATCATTTAGGCTAGACTTGAGCCCTTCGACACTCGTCGTGCCCGGTCAGCATGTCATTTCAATTTAAATGTAGATACCCACAGTCATTAATAATGGCCAATAAGAGTTTTAATATGTAAGCATGTGTAATGTCATGTTCATGATGATGACGAGAACAAGTAATAAGTAAATTGAACATGATTTCATGATAACAATGGTCAAGAGATGAATTTTGTAACATCTCGGGCTTTCTGGTTTCCCACGTTGTGTGTTTGGAAGACTAGCTGCTAACGCGTCCTATCTGGCCGACGCGTTAGTGTCGCGATGGAGTTGCTCGTCGAGATAGTCATCCAGGTTGTGACCACCTAGTGCGTCGCGTTCCTGTCGCGCCCGGTCAACAGGTCACGACAGGGTCCGCTTTTTGGTCATCTGATGCCTGTCAGAAGGGCAGATGTGTCAGACAGCTGTTTGGTGTCGTGGCATGTAGGAGGGATGCGTTCTGGTCACGGTGTGGGCGGCCGTCACGCTAAGGTTTGTAACGTGACGCCACACCCCGTCGCGTTATGGGGGCCGAAGGCTAAAAGCCTTGGCCGGCACCCCTTTCCCTCTTTTGGCTCTCCTTCTTCCTTCCCTCCCTTCCCAGAGGTGGGGAAGCCCCCTCCCTTCCTTCTCCGGCGTTGGAGCTTGGTGGAGCGGTCAGCGGCTCGTGTGCGGAATGAAAGCATCGTCGTGGAGTGAGGAGGAGGTGTTCTTGCCGTCGTGAAGGCCCCTTGTGGGATCGGTTCTTCCTTTCTAGTAGGGTTTTCTTGTTCCCTTCACAATCCAGGTGATTGGGAGCTCTCGTGGCTTTGTAGATAGTTCTACAGCTTTCCTCATGCTCCCCTCCCCATGGTTGTGTAGTTTATAGTGGGTGGGCGACTCCGGGATGTAGCATCCCTGCGGTCTGCCATCCAGCTGATGTCGTGACCGCAGTGCACGTCGCGACATCAGAGAAGGCGTCGCCCCGGTCGCGCGCGACTTTATCGTAACGCGGTTGGCTGTCGCGATATGAGTTGTGTCGTGACCAAGTTCCCTGTCGTGACAAGGTTCTTGTCGCGACGAGCCTACCCGTCGTGACTCAGCGCTTGTCGCAGTGGTCCTGCCTGTCGAGATTCCATCACAATGACCTAGTAGGTTGCGACAACATCTTGTCTACCTCGGGTGTTTCTGTGGCCGCGGTTGGCGTGTCGGCATGTGCCCCAGGGCTGGTGTGCCCTTACGACCTTCTGGTGGAACGCGGAAGGTTGGCTCGCTTCGTTTAGTGGACCAAAGGTGACACCTTCGTGGCCGTGTCCTAGCGGCGGTGCTAGGGGCTTGCGTATATCTAATAATCGATTGTCTGTCAGTCAATCGATTATTGGCGAGCAATGGTTTTTGTTCTATTTCATGGTGTTTTCATTTCTCAGGCCGTGCCTGTGTTCCGACGTTGGCCGACGGCCCTTCTGGGGGTTTCTAGAGGGGGTACCGTGCGTGCCTGTGCCTGCTGGGCTTGTCTTGGTTACAAGCCAGCTGTGCTGATTTCTGTGGTGGTTGCCCCGCCAGTTCTTTGTTCTCCCGGTGCTAGGCACTTGAGGGCTTGTCTGTGAGACAAGTTGTTACCGTTACCTGGGACCCCCATCCTTAGGAGTCTGTTGAGGGAGTTCTCCGGGCTGCGGGCATGCTCGAGGTGACAGCCTAGTGTGGCGGACTTGGAGCGGAGGGGAAAAAGGTGGGGACAGTAGCGTAGAGTCATTTGTGGAGCTCTCTTAGTTGTGTCTGTGTCTCCGAGGTTGTTGTGGCGCTCTTTTGGTGCGGACCAGCTAGTCCTTCTCACTACCTCGCTCTACGTTGGTTCCGTAGCCATGTAGCGAGGGTAGGGGTGGGGCCGCAGCTCGGCCGGGCTGCGGTGGTTGTAGTTGTTCTCTGCTGTGACTCTCTAGCCTCACTCTACTAGGGAGGTTGTAGCAAGAGTCAGCGGCTGGCGAGTTGGAGGTTGGACGATGTGCCCTCCTCTTAGCTGCCTGTGGCGGTGGCTTGGTTTCTTGCTATGACGGAGTTTCTCACGTGGTTTCTAAGTGAGTCTGTTTGCCCTAGCCTGCACGGTGGTTGTAGCCTGGCTGTGTCTAGCTTCCGTGGGCTTTGTTGGTTTGGCCTTGTCTGTGTTAGTGGCTTCCATTCTGCAAGTTCTCTCGGGTGGCCCTGCGTAGCCACCCGACTGTTGTTTCTGTAACCCATTCCTTGGTGCCGTTTGTGGTGGTACCGGTGTGTGGTTCCCTTACCTCGTGGCGTGTCCAGGGTCCAGGTGGTTCTGCTTGTGGGCCCTCGACCTTGTGGAGGTCCGAGGTGGCCATGCTAGTGGTGAGATGTCGTTCTCATATGGTTTCTCGGAGTCTCTCATGGTGACACCTGGTTGTTCCTTCCCGACCTCCTAGAGGTCTGGGATTTGGTGCTTGTGTCGTGAGACTCTGGTCTCACGTGGTTGCTCCGAATTTTTAAGCTCCTTTGTGCCTCGGCGGTGTGTGCCGAGGGTTGCTTCCGCATTGTGTTTGACTTCACTGGTTCTGCGGAGTCGTGTTTGGCCCGACCCTGGTTGTGGGTCTGGCGTTACTCTGTTCCGTTGCTTTCTAGTACTCTGTGGTAGGCGTTTCTCGCTTTACTACTTTCTACAGTATTTTTGCTTCCGCTTTTGTCAGAGTTCCTGCTGTTCTGGCTGGTAAGGGGACTGGTTATCCCTACTGAGCCTTGTTCGCGAGCTCACCCCCCTACTATCTTCAAGTAGGGACTCATTGTCACAGGAGTTCATTGCTGCGCGGTTGTGGTGGCGGTTCGTTTTTCCGTGCGTTTCCAACAGTTGAGTTGCGAGCGTGTGAGCTTTTGTACAGTGTGAGTTGAGAGTGGCCTTTTGTAAGTCCTCAGGATATGCCCTTTAAGGACTGCACCTTTCTTTCTGTACCTGCACTTTTATTGGGACATGTGTACATAATTTCCTTATTAATGTACGAACATTCATGTTATAGTTATTTGAATTCATTTCTTCTCTCACTGGACTAAATTCTAACCCTTCCGAGTCTTCGGATCCGGGGTGGCGGCGCAACCTTCGGGGTCCCCTGGCGGGGGTCCGGGAGGTCGGTCATTACAGTGGTATCAGAGCTCAGGTCCAATGAGATTTGTAATGAGTTGATAACTATGGCTATCCCAAAGAAAGGTAATAGTACGCTACTAGCCCGTCCGTGTATTGTTGCTATTAGGTGAACTTTTGGTTCTTTGTTGCAGGTGGCCTAGCTTTCCAGTAGGGTGCGACTGTGAGCTGCAGGAGAGTGTTGCTGCTGCTGTTGGGTGTGTATTCTTCAAGCGTGGTTGTTGTTTTCGCTCTTGCTGAGGTTTGTTTCGTCTTCAGCCTGCGCATATGTATGGGTGTGTCGTGAAGGCTGAGAGAGCCTACATGTGGTGTGGCCTTCATCGGTGCAGGACTGTTGCCTGTGTATCCAAGCGGAGGTGGATGCCTTGTTGGATGTCGCCCTTATTGTTGGGGTATGTGTTCTGTTGGCTGTGTGTTTGGCCTTGTGTGCCTGTGCACTGCTGTGCGTTGTGCTCTGCTCAGTCAGCATCTTTGCTCGAGCTAAGCAGATGCTTGTGTGTTGTGTTTCACCGCTGGTTGAGCATTGTGACACCTGTATGTGGTTGTTGACGGCTTTGTGCTGGCTAGTTGTGAACTCTAGTGAGGTGTTCCCAGAGTTCTTCTCTGTTGGTTCTGGTGGGGCGGTAGGTTTCTCCGGAACTGTGTTGTGCTCATTTCTGGTTGTTGAGGCGTTGCCCTCTGGGTTGAGGTGCATCATTTGGATGCTTATTTTCTGGTGAGTTTCCCAGAACTTTTTTGTTGTTGTCCTAGTGAGGGTTCCTCTCCCTCTGAGACTACTTCTGTGCTCGTTGAAGTCTTCCACTGTGTTACCTCTTTGGTTTGAGGTCTCTGTTGTGGTGGTTGTTTCCGTTGCATTGCCGTAGAGGTTGAGGTGCATCGCTAGGTTGCCCTATGTTCTGGTGCTATTTCCCAGAACCGTTGGTTGTTGTCCTAGTGAGGGTTCATCTGAGGACTATTCCGGGCTTGTTTTTCCAGTTGTTGTGTTACCTTAGGGTTGAGGTATGTTGTTGTTGTGTTGGCTGGTGCATTTTGGTGGGTTTTCCAGAACGGCGCCTTGGCGGTTCTGGTGGAGGTTCTCCCAGAACCAGTTGGGTTGCTTCTGCTGGCTACTGTGTTCTCTCTGTTGGCCATGTGTTTTGGTCGTTTGTTTGGGCTGCGTTCTGGTGATGTTTTTCTAGAACGGCTCTTTGCATTTTTGGTGGAAGTTCTCCCCAATCTGCCTTGTGTTGTTTTGGATGTCGCTGCTTCTCTCTCTCTCTCTGTGAGAGAGCTGTCACTATTCCGATTAGACTGTCTGTGTTACAGTCTGCCTGGGCATTATCGGTCGAGGTGTCATGCACTTGGCTATATGTCTGGCTGCTGCGCTGGCCTGGTTGTCGTTCTGTTCATTTGCGCGTTCTCGGCCGCGCTGGTGGAACTTCATGTGTCCCTAGGGTCGAGAGGTTTACTTCATTTCTAAAGCCCTGCATGCTCTGCCAGATGGTAGTTTGGTGAGTACCGTGGGTGTCTCGCTGATTATGCTTCTTGGAAGTGCCGGTCTCGCTTATGTGGTTTTTCCCTTGCGTGTGGAAGAGACTCATTATGAGGGTCTCTTTCCCCTGCTTTCCGTTGGTTGCTCGGGGGTGGATGTTGCTCCACTGTGGTGTTGTGTCACCAGGGTGCGCATTATTGTGACCTTCGGTGGAGTCATCTTCCTTGAGTTGCTTTTAGGTTGAGCTGGTTGCTCCCCTTGTTCTGGTTTTCCCTGGTTGATTGTGTTGCCTGGCACTTTGCGGTGTTGTGCAACGTTTGGTTGGACTATTGCATGCAGTCTGCTTGTCTGCCTCTGGTCAAGTAGTGGACCATGACCCTATGTGCAGCCCTGTGTTTTGACTAGTTAGTTGTGTTGTTAGCTTTTCAAGTTGGTTGTGCCGGCGGGACCACTTGTGGGTCCCTGTGGTTTAATTTGTTGTTTCTTGCATTTCCGTGCCGACACACTCTTCTCGACGGTTGTTTGGCGAGCGTCGTGGGTGTTCGACTGGCTGTGCCTCCTGTGGGAGTGCTAGCCTTGCGTCGTGGTTTCCTTTTTATGTGAGGAGGATGCCTGTTGTGTGTCTTCTTCCTCTTCTTTTCATGGGTATCGTGTGGTGGTACTCTGCCATGGCATTTGGTGCGGTGTTGCGCACCATGGCAACCTTCGTGGCGAAGGTCCCTCCCCTTGAGCTGTTTTGAGGTGGAGCTGGTTGCTCCCCTCGTGCAAGTTGTTTTCGTGTGGTGCGATAGGTTGTGGTGACCTATTTTGTCGTCTCTTGATGTGCTGGTTTCTTGTTGCCTGACTAGACGATGTAAGGTAGTGTGCCTTGTGTTTCAGTGTGAGGCGGCATCAGGCTTTCATTTGTTTGGCTTGCTAGTGCAGGCATCGTCCCGGTGTGTGTTTTCTCTTGTGCCTCAGTTGTGCTTGGGGGCACTTGTTGCTGTTTAGTGTGTGGCCCACTCCGCCTGCGTGGTGGGAGCGGTGCTTTGTGTTTGTGTGCTTCTAAGAGCCGATGTGTTTTTGCGCTCTTGAAGCTGATGGTTCTCCGCATGTTTTGCTTGTGTGAGTCTCTGGTGGAGAGTTCCTTTTGGTTGGCCTTGGGTCGTTTCGGGCCGTGGTTTAGTTATGTAATGCACCTTGAGCTTGTTTTCTTTTCTATGCTTCGTGTTATTATGCCTAGAGGGTTCGCGGACGGTGTGGCTTGTTCTGCCCTTTCAGGCTTATGGCTTCTTGCGTGTGGCTTTTGGCGGGTCTCTTGTGAAGATTTCTCCTTTTTAGTCTGTGTTGTTTCGGCCGCTGGTGCAACTGTGTTACATCTTGCCTAGTTTTGGTGCTTGTGGTAGCACCCTATGCTCATCATCGAGTGGCTCATTTTTTGTTCCATTTGGAGCCTGGGTGCATTGTATTGTGCATTGGGTGGCTCCTGGTGCTTGTGTTGTCACCGTGTGTTGTGACTTGTGTCCTGATCGTAAGTTTTGTGCATCATTTCGCAAGTTGCTCGGTGTTCGAGGTGTTGAGCTTTCCGCCTCTGCGACACTTTGTGCTGGGCGTTGCCTTGTGGCTGTAACGTTTCCGCTGTGGGGTGGCTGCTTTGCCTTGTCTAGGTAGCCCTAATCGGTGGTACGTTAGGCTTTGGTCGTGGCCTGTGTCCGGGTTTCCCGTCTCGCATTGGGGAGCGAGTGTGTTTGGTTGGGGTACCTTGTTTTGGTTTGGATTTCTTTGAGGTCGACGTGCTGCCCTCGACCTCTGCAGTTGTTTCATTTTCAGTGCAGTTGCCGACGTCTTGAGTTGCTTGGCCTTGCCAACATCAGACGTCTTCTTTGGTTTTCCCTCTGTGCCTGTGCCTGTGGAGTGGGTGTTTTAGCTTTCTGTGGCTCCACAGTCGTTGTGTGTCCTATTCGGACCACGAGGATGATCTGGGTGGGATCTAGTGGTGCCGGCGGACACTGTCCTACGTGCCGTGGTGTTCTCCACGTGCATGCTATCGATTGGTTTTGGGTCACCATTAAGAAACTCTCGTTTGGCCTTGCCGTAGGTGCTAGCTGTTTCTAGTTGTGCGGAGCCATTCAGCGAAGTCTTGTGGATGAGCTCTTGGCATTTTCTTGGTTCGTCGTCAATAGCGGTGTCCTCTATCTAGTCATTAGTGACAGAGTGAGTTACTGACTAGTTGGTCTCGACTGCATGGTCTGTTGAGGGCTCAGTCGTGTGGTTTCTAGCTAGAAGTTTCAGTGTTTCTGGTCGGCTTGGTGCACACCGCACCTATGGAGTTGTCAACATCTTCTTGTGTGCTCTGCGCCATTGTTGTGTGCCTTGTGAGCCGTCAGATGTCTATTTAGGCACTCCCTTTGTGGCAGGGTCGTCGTGGCCACCACTAGGAAGTCGTTGTGCGACTTAGTGATCCCTTTGCGCCTGTTGTTTTCTCCGATTGGGTTTCGCCCTTAATTTTGAGGACAAAAATATTTTTTTGTTGGTTGTATTGTAACATCTCAGGATTTCCAGTTTCCCCCGTTGTGTGTTTGGATGACTGGCCGCTAACGCATCCTATCTGGCTGACGCGTTAGTGTCGCGACGGAGCTACCCGTCGTGACAGTCATCCAGGTCATGACCACCTGGTGCATCGCGTTCCTATCGTGCCCGGTCAACAGGTTGCGACAATGTTCCGCTTTTTGGTCATCTAACGCCTGTCAGAAGGGCAGGCGTGTCAGAGCGGCTGTCTAGTTGTCACGGCGTCCTGGAGGGACACGTTCTGGTCGCAGTGTGGGCGGCCGTCGCGTTAAGGTTTGTAACGCAATGCCCCGCCCCGTCGCATTATGAGGCCGAAGTCTAAAAGCCTTGGCCGGTGCCCCTTTCCCTCTTTTGGTTCTCCTTCTTCCTTCCCTCCCTTCCCGGAGGTGGGGAAGCCCCCTCCCTTCCTTCTCTCGTGTTGGATCTTGGTGGAGCGGCCGGCGGCTCGTGTGCGGAGTGGGAGCATTGTCGTGGAGCGAGGAGGAGATGTGCTTGCCATAGTGAAGGACCCTTGTGGGTTCGGTTCTTCCTTTCCAGTAGGGTTTTCTTGTTCCCTTACCAATCCGGGTGATTGGATGCTCTTGTGGCTTTGTAGATAGTTCTACAGCTTTCCTCATACTCCCCTCCCCGTAGTTGTGTAGTTTGTAGTGGGTGGGCGACCCCGAGATGTAGCATCCCTGCGGTCTGCCTTCCAGCTGATGTCGCGACCGTAGTACACATCGCGACATCAGAGAAGGCGTCGCACCGGTCGGGTGCGACCTTATCGCGACACGGTTGGCTGTCGCGATAAGAGTCGTGTCGCGACCCAGTTCCATGTCGCAACAAGGTTCTTGTCGTGACGAGCCTGCCCTTCGCGACTCAGCACTTGTCGCGGGGGTCGTGCCTGTCATAATTCCATCACGACGGCCTAGTAGGTCGCGACAGCATCTGGTCTACCTCGGGTGTTTCCGTGGCCGCGGTTGGCGTGTCGGTGTGTGCCCCAGGGCAGGTGTGTTAGGACCTTCTGGTGGGAACACAGCAGGTTGGCTCGCTACGTTCAGTGACCGAAGGTGACACCTTCGTGGCCGTGTCCTAGCGGCAGTGCCAGGAGGCTCACCTCTGTCTAATAATCGATTGTCTGTCGGTCAATCGATTATTAGAAGAGCGATGGTTTCTATTCTATTTGGTGGTCTTCCGATTTCTCAGGCCGTGCCGTGTGTGCCGGCATTGGCCAACGGCCCTTCTGGGGGTTTTCGGAGGGGGTGTCGTGCATGCTTGTGCCTGCTGGGCTTATCTTGGTTACAATCCAGCTGTGCCGGTTTCTATGGTGGTTGCCCCGCCAGTTCTTTGTTCGCCCGTGCTAGGCACTTGAGGGCTTGTCTGTGAGACAGGTTGTTACCATTACCTAGGGCCCCCATCCTCGGGAGCCTATTGAGGGAGTTCTTCGAGCTACGAGCGTGCTTGAGTTGACAGCCTAGTGTGGCAGACTTGGTGTGTAGGGGAAAATGGTGGGGACAGCGGCGTAGAGTCGTTTGTGGAGCTCCCTTAGCTGTGAATGTGTCTCCGAGGTTGTTGTGGAGCTCTTTCGGTGCGAACCAGCTAACCCTTCTCACTGCCTTTCTCTACGTTGGTTCCGGAGCCACGTAGGGAGGGTAGGCGTGGGGCCGCAGCTTGGCCGGGCTGCGGTGGTTGTAGTTGTTCTCTGCTGTGACTCGCTAGCCTCACTCTACCGGGGAGGCTGTAGGCAGGAGTCAGCGGCTGGTGAGTTGGAGGTGCGGACGTTGTGCCCACCTCTTAGCTGCCTGTGGTGGTGGCTTGGTTGCTCTTGCTGTGACGGAGTTTCTCACGTGGTTTCTAAGTAAGTCTATTTGCCCTAGCCTGCAGGTGGTTGTAGCCTGGTCGTGTCTAGCTTTCATGGCTTTGTTGGTTTGGCGTTGTGGGCTGTGGTTTAGTGGATTTTTTCTGTGGGTTCTCTCAGGGTACCCTACATAGTCACCCGACTGCTGTTTCTATAACCCCTTCCTTGGTGCCGTTCGTGGTGGCACCAGTGTGTTGTTCCCTGACCTCGTGGAGTGTCCAGGTCTAGGGTGGTTCTACTTGTGGGCCTCGACCTTGTGGAGGTCTGAGGTGGCCGTGCTAGTGGTGAGACGTCGTTCTCACTTGGTTGCTCAGAGTCTCTAGTGGTGACACCTGGTTGTTCCTTCCCGACCTCGTGGAGGTCTGGGATGTTGGTGCTTGTGTTGTGAGACTCTAGTCTCACGTGGTTGCTCTGATGTTTTGTGAGCTCCTTTGCCTCAGCGGGTGTGTGACGAGGGTTGCTTCCGCATTGTGTTTGACTCTACTGGTTCTGCGGGAGTCGTGTTTGGCCCGATCCTAGTTGTAGGTCATGGCGTTACTCTGTTCCACTGCTTTGTATTACTCTGTGGTAGGCGTTTCTCACTTTACTGCTTTCTAGAGTAGTTTTGCTTCCGCTTTTGTTGGAGTTCTTGCTGCTCTAGCTGGTAAGGGACTGGTTATCCCTACTGAACCTTGTTCGCGAGGCTCACCCCCCCTACTCTCTTCAGGTAGGGACTTGCTGTCGCAGGAGTTCGTTGCCGGACGGTTGTGGTGGCGGTTCGTTCCGCCATGCATTGCCAGCAGTGTGACTTGCGAGCATGTTATCTTTGTATAGTGTGAGTTGAGAGTGGCCTTTTCAAGTCCTCAGGGTATGCCCTTTAAGGACTGCACCTTTCTTTCTGTACCTATACTTTTATTTGGGACATGTTGTACATAATTTCCTTATTAATGTACGAACTTTCTTGTTATAGTTATTTGAATTCATTGTTTATGTCACTGGACTAAATTCTAACCCTTCCGGGTCTTCGATCCGTGGGTGGCGGCACGACCTTCGGGTCCCTGGCAGGGGATCCGGGAGGTCGGGTCGTTACAAATTTGGTAGCATAAGGTATGATTTATAGTTTAGTTCAATCTTTTCATTAATGGCTTGAGGCTAGATTGTAAATCACACTCACGAGAACAAGATGAGAAAGGAAGTGCACGCTATCTCCAGGGAACTTCAATGGTACAACCACTCGGTCTCCATCAGGGAATCCACAGAGTACGAAAATTTACGGAGGTCTTGCAGAAAATGTCGCTTGTCTATTGATACGGAATGACCGATAGAGAGCTTCCAAATCCCAAAGAAAGGGCTGCGTAGATGTGCAAGTGTGTAGTGATGTACGCATCTCAATCCACAATCCACTGGTTTCAAAGTCGCGGAAAGCACTTACATGGTAACATGGGATAAAACTATGCACTTTAACTAATCATGGTTTGCAAGATTTAAGTTAACAATTATCATTTACACATGGTAGAGTAGTAGGAGAGTGAATCACAAGTTACATGAATGGTCACACCATTAAGAAAGCAATTAGAATAACGTTCATGTAATTATAGCTTTTAAATGAGTTAAACACTTTTAAACCATTAAACAGACATCATGTATGATCGGACCCAAGATATGCAAGTTACACACTTGATACCTTGTTAAACAGTCATCAGGTAGGCATGTAAATACGCGTCCTACACAGTGGACGCACTTCAAACACCCGTGAATAGTGAAAAACCAGCGAAACTGTGAAGATGGTAAATTGCGTCCTCCTATGTGGCCACGTTTGCCCTTGAATTGTGTCCGGGAATCCGGATGCATTCATGATAAATAATTAAATATGGCAATGGGTGGGAAAAATGGCTGAAACGCATCGGGGTATACCGCCGCGGTTATGACTGGCACCGACTCTTAGGCGGCGCGAAGACCCACGTGAGGTGTTGATTGGTCATCGCCAGAAACATGTAGGGTCTGACGAACGCCTTTAATTGAATCACGTCGGCCACAAGCGACGCGATTCCAGATGCTTTAAACGCGTCGCCTGAGCCGGACGCGGTTCAGCGATCAAACCGAAAACGTCGAAACATGCAGGAAACTGGTGCTCGATCCATGCAACGCTTATATCTTCAAAACTAGGGCTCGTGGGATAAAAGTCTCAACATGAAAGTTGTAGGGAACATGGAGTAGAAGAGAACTATGATTTTTAAATAATTTTAAACGACCTTGGGATGTGTGATAAATCGACTTGAATAGGAAAAGTCCCTAACATGCGCGACTTTGGCGAAATGTCTATAACTCATGATGTACTCATTGGAATTCGATGAAACCAAATGGGAATGAAACTAGACTTGATGATCTACACATTGGTGTATGACTTGTTATGGTTTAGCCCAAGAAAACCTACCTTCTAGGTTGATGAAGTTATTTTCTATAGAAAACCCTTGTTCCGACCACTGGTTGAAGAACACCTAATACTCCCTGAATACTACATGAAAATTGTGCATTCTAGTTGGGTTAGGAAGTAGACTTGACCCTCTTTCCAGGGCTATAAGCCTTGCATGATGGGATTTAGGTTTGACCTGCCTTTGGTCGACTCCAAGTGGACGGTTTGCGCAGGTTGAAGTAGACGCGATGGGGAAGAAGAAGGGCTTCGTCTACTCGGTCCTGTGCTCCCCAACCATCAAGAGCTCCACCACACGACCCCAACAAGTTGTGAAACTCGTCGCCAAGTGTTTTGGAGAGAGTATTTAAGCATCTATGGATTTTGGAAGTCATGTTGCAACAAGGAAAGGAGAGTTGCGGTTTTAGCTTGTGTCTTTCCATATTTTGAAGATCTCTTCCTCCGTTGGAGAGTCTTGGCCATCAAGAAACCTCCATGGATGGCTATGCACGAATTTGGGTTGCCAAGAGAGCATTATTGCCTCCAATGTTTACCCTAATTGTCTCTTTCTAATTTCAGCTTATTTAGGGTTACAAATTTCCATGCATTTTCTTGTTTTATTTGATTTTTGGACCAAAAGTGATCCATTGGCCCAATATCGATAATGGGTCTTCAATATAAATGTTGGAAGTCTCTCCAAAATTTTTATTTAATTTTATGGTCGTGTCGCATTTTCGTGTTAATGTTTTTTCCGACTTGTTTCCTAATTTGGATATTCGGTCACCGTGTGACATACATTTGGTCAATCGACTTTACGTTGCATGAATTTCTTTGTTGAACACTTAGAAATAATGTGTGGGGTTGATTTACAATTTTTACGGAATTTTATGATGTGTTCCTGCACATGCGATAATGGTACGTATGTTTTAATACTCCGATATTATGGAATTATTTATTTCCTTTTATTTGAATTTAATGTAATTATTTTTTTCCGGGGTGCTACATCCTCCCCCACTTAAGAGAATTTGGTCCCCAAATTCATGGATAGATATTTATTGTACAAGCGAGGTGTACTTACTTGCAAATAGCTCCGGATATCTTTTGCGCATAGCTTCCTCGTTTCCCACGTCTCATCCTCTTCTCTGCGGTGATTCCATCTCACTCTAACTATGGGATGACCTTGTTCCTTAGTTGACGTAGTTCTCTGTCCACGGTCATAATTGGCCTCTCTTGAAGAGTTTCATCTTTGTTGAACTCCAGAAGTTCATATTCTATAACATGATACAGATCTCGTACATACTTCTTAAACATGGATATATGGAACACATTTGTGTATTCCATCCATTTATGGTGGTAATGCCCGACAATATGCAACTTCTATGACTCTTTCAAGGATTTTCAAAGGCCCGATGAACCTTGGTGATAACTTACCTTTAATGCCAAACCGTCTGATCCCACGGCCTGGAGACACCTTTAAGAATACGTGATCACCAACCTGAAACTCTCCATGTCTCTTCTTCTATTATTTGCATATGCCTTGTATCTTTGTTGTGCCTATGCCACTCTTTCCTTAATAAGCTTCACTTTTTCTGTGGTTTCCCTGATCATCTCTGGTCCTAGCATTTGTTTTTCACCAACTTCATACCAGCATATTGGAGATCGGCAACTCCTACTATAAAGTGCTTCAATGGTGCCATTTGAATACTAGCTTGGTAGCTATTGTTGTAGGCGAACTCCACAAGAGGTAAGTGTTCATGCCAACTACCTTCAATGTCTAGGACACAGGCTCTAAGCATATCTTCAATCACCTGATTGGTTCTTTCCGTCTGACCATCAGTCTGCGGATGGAAAGTCGTGCTAAAATTTAGTTTAGATCCTAAGAATAGTGCAGTCCTTTCTAAAAGTTGGATGTAAACCTAGGGTCTCTATCAGACAGGATAGACACCGGTACTCCATGTAATTTGACTATCTCCTTCACATATAGTGCAACCAGAACATCTACTGACCACTTGTTCTTCACTGACAAAAAGTGAGCCGACTTAGTTAAGTGGTCGACTATAACCCAGATACCATCGAATCCACCTCAAGATTTAGGTAGTCCGAAAATAAAGTCCATTCCTATACCTTCCCATTTCCATGTCGGGATTTCTAGTGTTTGAGTTTACCTGCCGGTCGCAAGTATTCTGCCTTGATCTTTTGACATGTCAAGTATCGGGCGACATATTTCGCCACCTCCCTCTTCATATTTGGCCACCAAAAGCTTCTTTTCAGATCCTAATACATTTTGGTAGTTCCAGGATGAATGGTATACCTGTCTTGTGAGCCTCATTCATAATCATCTCTTCTTTGTCTCTGCATGGTCGGGTACACAAACTCGATTCCGGAACAATAGTCTTCCATCTTCAGTTAAAGAGAAATTCAACCTCTGATCTAGATTAGCCTTAATCTCCATAAGCACTGGATCATTGTCTGGAGTGCTATGATGTCCTCCAATAGTGTAGGTTGTGCTCTAACACTAGCAATAAGACATCCCTTCTTCTTGATGTCAGCATCAATATTTAACTTGGCAAAGACTTCTAATAACTTCCATTCTCCCACCATTAGACTCGACAATGTGATCATTGGCTTTCTACTTAGAGCATCTGCCACAACATTTGCTTTACCCCAATGATATATGATAGTGAAGTCGAAGTCTTTGAGATACTCCAACCACCTCCGTTGTCTCATGTTCAAGTCTTGCTGAGAAAACAAATACTTCAAACTTTTATGGTCAGAAAACACAATGAACTTCTCACCATATAGATAATCACGCTATATCTTCAAGGCGAAGACTGCAACGGCTAGGTCCAGATCATGTACATGATAATTGTCCTCGTGCTTCTTCAATTGTCTGGACGCATAGCATATGACTTTCCCATTTTGCATCAGCACACAGCCTAGGCCGATCTCAGAAGCATCTGTGTATACTTCAAAACTACCCCCAGTCACTGGCAATGTCAGTACAGGTGCTGAGGTGAGGTGCTTTTTCAATGCACTGAAACTTTCTTCACATTCATCAGTCCATGCAAATGGATTCTCCTTTCTGGTAAGCCTCGTTAATGGTACAACTATCTTTGAGAAATCTTTAATAAAGTAACGATAAAATCTGGCTAAACCCAGAAAGCTCTTGATCTCTGATACAGTTGTCGGCCTTGCCCAGTTCCTTACCACTTCCACCTTGGATGGATGTATAGAGATTCCTTCCTTAGATATGATATGGCCAAGGAAGGACACTTCCTCCATCTAGAACTCACACTTACTAAGTTTTGTATAGAGTTGATTATCTCTAAGCACCTGCAGAGCAACCTTCAAGTATTTCTCATGTTCTTCTTTGGACTTGGAGTAAATAAGGATGTCATCAATGAACACCACCATGAATTGGTCTATGTATGGCCTATAAATATTATTCATAAGTTGCATGAAAGCCACTGGAGCATTTGTCAACCAAAACGGCATGACCATGAACTCATAGAGACGATATCTACTCTGGAATGCAGACTTGTGTATATCCTCTTCCTTTATCCTCAGTTGATGGTAGCCTGATCTTTAATCTATCTTGGAGAAATATTGTGCACTAGAGATCTGATCAAACAACTCATCGATGCGGGACAATGGGTACTTATTCTTTATTGTCAACTGGTTTAACTGACGGTAATCAATGCATAGCCTCATTGTCCCATCCTTCTTCCTGACAAATAGTATTGGCGCTCCCCAGGGAGATGTGTTAGGCCTGATAAAGCCTTTATCTAGTAATTCTTGGATCTGCCTCTTTAACTCCTGTAATTCAATGGGGGACATGCGATATGGAGCTTTGGAAACAAGGGCTGCCCCAGGGAGTAACTCGATGGTGAAGTTACCTCCCGCTTAGGTGGTATACCAGGTAATTCCTTTGGAATACATCAGGATAGTCTCTGGCTATGGAATGTCTTCTAGGGTTGGTTTCTTTTTTCAGTTGCCATGACTGAAACTAGGAAAGCGTCACAACCCTGGTTGATCAGCTTGAAGCCTTTAAAAAGGATATCAAAATAGAGTGTTTATAATAACGGGTCCAAGTAGCGAAAAGGTTGGAAGATTTGGACTTTTAAAGGTGACCCTTCTATGGCGACAGTTTACATTGGCATCATATTCAATCAGCCAATCGACACCCAAAATGGCATCATAACCCTTCATGTCTAAACAGATGAGGTCGGCAGGGAGATTGTGTCCTCCAATTATAGTTTCACATTTTGGCAAGTAGTGGGTGAGTTTAGATTCTGAGCCAAGGGGAGAGGCTACAGTGATCTTGGATTTTAGAGGTACAGGTTGACAGGTAGAGTTGCAGCAAATGTGGTGGAAATAAATGAATATGCAGCTCTAGTATCAATAAGCACAAAAGCAGGTCGTGAGTGTATGGAAATGGTACCTTCCACCATATCCCCTTCCTCGGGTAGGTCAACTTCAACAACAACATTAAGGCGTCCTTGACGCCGTGTTACATTTTGGGCCTTGCTTGGCTGGTCCTTCAGCATTGGACAATCAAGAATACGGTGGTCACGACCACCACATCTTAAGCACGCCCCGAGCTTCTTCCAGCATTCCTCAGCTCGGTGCCCTAGTTTATCACAGAACTTGCAGTTCTCAGCAAACTGCCTTCCTTCTACCTTGACCTTCTTGTCTACAGCATTGTCTCTTCCAGCATTCGGCCTCTTGTTGTTGTTATTGTTCTTGTTGTTATTGCGGAAAGTTGGAGCAATATTAGGTGCTCCCTTCTTGACAAAGACTGGCTTTGAGTTGTCCTTTCCCCTCATACCTTCTACTTTGGCCATCGTGTCCTCTACCAGCTGGGCTCTTTAGACCATCTCAGTGAAAGTTTGGATGTTGTGAGGTCCAAGCTTCTCAATGAACATGGGCATGAGCCCATCCATGAACCGGTTAGCCTTTAGTCTTTCTGTGCCCACCAGATGTGGGGCATACACAGCCAGACTCTGCTTCAGTGCGGCAAATTCCGCCGCCTTCTTTTCCTTAACTCTCTCTGAGAAATATTTTCCCTAGAATATCTCCAGGAATCCAGCCCACTCTAGTTCAGCAACATTAGGCAGATGGGCTGATGTGGCCTTCCACCATGCTCGGGCATCCTTCTTGAATTGAAAAGTGGCAAGAACCACCTTCTCCCTATTGGTGCATTGCATAACTTGGAAGATTCTTTCTATTTCTTCCTGCCAGTTCTCCGCTTCATCCATATCAGGGGATCAAGAGAAACGAGGAGGGTTCAAACTCCTAAAATTTGCGGTGCAGATCACTGACTCCATTTCTAGCAGCCTGAACCACATTTTGTAATGCTTGGGTCAAACCAGCTATGGTTTCTTGCATAGCCTGCCACTGATTGCGAGCCATTACAGTTGAGAGTAAGAGTTATGAGGGTTCATGAGAAAAGGATGGGAACCAATTCATGTATCTAGATACATTATAAGAGTCATGGGTAAGGAGTGTTGTGTTCATTCTAACATATTCCCAATCTCTACCCATTTCTCACCAGGTACTATATTAATTTCCATGACCTAGGTTCCATAGTTATCTCTTAAACCTGAGACATATATCCTAGTTGCTTTTCCTAGGCTCCGATACCACTAAACTATCACGTCCCGAGAATTACGCAGTGGATATTAGATTCGGATAATTTGAGTCGATATCCCGAGATGTGGACAGTCGGCAAATAAGCCTCTAGCTAGTAAGCACTAATTGCGTATCAACACATCATAAGAATAGGGCCCAAATATTGAACTCAACTAATCTTGTATTCAAATCTCAACTGATTGTATTCTAAATGGAACTAATAAAGGACTAAGACTCAATAAAACAAATTGCATAATACCTCACTTCCTACTACATGAAACTAACACTCAAAAAACTACTATAACTAGACTCATTGTTGGAATGCTCATCACTCGGACGCATTCACATCCTCGACTTGCTCCTCTTCTTGAATTTCATAATCACCTAGAATGGTTAAAAGTAGGGGATGAGCAAGTAGCCCAGTAGGATTTTATCTCAATGTGCAGACAATGATATAAGTGATTAGCAATTTAAAACTAGGTAAGCACGATGAATGTCATGACATGCATGTACGAATAAAACTCATTAAAACACGATACATGAAACAAGCTAGATAGAGTGATCATGACAGAGCAAGATTTAGAACGATATAACGAGCAAGAGATTATCAATAACGAGGCATGTAACAAGCATGCAGGATATCACTTTAATTGCATAATTGCAAGATGGCCATATCAGCAAGCAAGCAAGCACGAGCACGATCATGTAACACTAATAAGGCATGAGTCACTAATGCACACCAAGGAAAGATCCACCTTGAAATGCAACCTAGGACAAGTGTATGTGGTTATTGTATCTAGCATTTAACACGTAAGTACTCCCTCCCGTGCAGCTGCAACACCATAATCATTATACCCCATGGTTTATAGTATATTTATGACTCTCCATCATTGGGGCTAGACTAGAGCCCTTGGACACTCTCGCCGTGCCCAGTCAGCATCTCATTTCAATTTAAATGTAGATACCCACAGTCATTAATAACGGCCATAAGAGTTTCAATATGTAAGCATGTGTAATGTCATGTTCATGATGATGACGAGAGCAAGTAATAAGTAAATTGAATATGATTTCAAGATAACAATGGTCAAGAGATAAATTTGGCAGCATAATGGTGTGATGTATACTTTAGTTCAATCTTTACATTAATGGCTTGAGTCTAGCTAGTAAATCACACTCACGAGAACAAGATGAGAAAGGAAGTGCACGCTATCTCCAGAGAACTTCAATGGTACAACCAACTCGGTCTCCATCAGGGAATCCATGAAGTACGGAGATTTGTGAAGGTCTTAGAGAAAAGGTCACTTGTCTACCGATACGGAATGAGCGATAGAGAGCTTCCAAATCCTTAAGAAAGGGCTGCCTAGATGTGCAAGTGTGTAGTGATGTACGCATCTCAATCCACAATCCACCGGTTTCAAACTCGCGAAAAGCACTTAGCATGGTAACATGGGATAAAACTATGCACTTTAACTAATCATGGTTTGCAAGATTTTAAGATAACAATTATCATTTACACATGGTAGAACAGTAGGAAGAGTGAATCACAAGTTACATGAATGGTCACACCATTAAGAAGGCAATTAGAATAATGTTTGTGTAATTATAGCTTTTAAATGAGTTAAACACTTTTAAGCCATTAAACAAACATCATGTAATGATCAAACCCAAGATATGCAAGTTACACACTTGATACCATGTTAAACATCCTCGGGTGAGCATGCAAATATGCGTCCTACACAGTGGACGCACTTCAAAACACAGTGCACAACAAAAAACCAGTGAAACTGTGAAGATGGTAAATTGCGTCCACCTATGTGGCCGCGTTTACCCTTGAATCGCATCCGAGAATCCAGACATTCATGATAAATAATTAAATATGGCAATGGGTGGGAAAAACGGCTGAAATGCGTCGGGGTATACCGCCGCGGTTCAGACCGGCATTTCTGACGGTTATGTTTTTGTCGAAAATATCGGTCGGGGTATTTCCGACGGAATATTTCCGTTGGACAATTCTGTCAGTAAGACTGACGGATTTGCCGACGGAAATATGTTTCGTCGGAAAAACAAAATTTCACCCCCACCTTGCTTTTCGCGCCCTCTCTCTCTCTCGTCCTCTCTCTCTCTCTTCTCTCTCTCTCTATCTATCTATCTATCTCGCTCTCTCTTGCTCTCTCTCTCTCTCTGCTCTCTCCTCTCTCTCTCTCTCTCGCTCTCTCTCATCTCCGTCGCTCTCTCTCTTGCTCATCTCCAGTGCTCTCTCTCTCTCTGTCTCTCATCTCCGGCGTACATGTGCCGCCGCGTTGCCGCCGCCTTCGTGACCCCGCACCGCCACTACTACCCACGCCTCAGGCCGCACCGCCGCCGCTACCGTCCGGCTCTCGCGTTGCCGCCGCTACCCGGCCCGCTCCCGTCATCCTGCCGCCGCCTCCACCTCGCTCTGCCGCTGGAGGTATGCCACCTCTCCCCCCTCTTGCTGCCCCCCTATCCCCCTCCCCTCCGGTCAGCGACCCCCCCCCCCTCCTGCTGCCCCTCTCTCCTGGCCCCCCCATCCGGGCCGGTGACCATCCCGGCCCCCTCCTGCTGCCCCCTCTCTCCCCCTCCCCTCCGGGCTACCCCCCCTCCTGCTGCCCCTCTCTCCCCCTCCATTCGAGCCGGCAACTGCCCCCCCCCCCCCCCACCCCCGTCCTGCTCCCCCCCCTCCCTCCCGTGCAACCCCCCCCCCCCTTTTCCCCACACAGCCCCCCCTCCCCCTCCTGCTGCCCCCCTCTCCCCCCTCCCCTCCGGCGACTACCCCCTCTCTCCCTCTCCCCTCCGAGCGACCGCCCCCCCCCCCAGGCCAAAACATCATTTATACTTGTTCATAGTCCATATCCATGTCTCAAATATGACAGACATATTCTCCTAAATTTATATCATGCATAGGGGATGAATTTAAGTATCAATATATCTAATTTCATGTTCCTGCAAGTCACATGTTCTAGCATTCGCACATTTTGATTCACCCACCATATGTCAATTGGCTTCTGCTATAGTGTCACCAACATGTCTACATTATTTTCAAATAATTTCTCCATTTTTTATGTCTTAGTTTGCATGTTTTAAGCATTTATGTTCATGCTATGATTTAGCATTTTCTATTCATCAAATACGATTGCTAAGTGCATAGACCAAATTGATCCGAATAAAATATGTAAAAATATTTTATATCTTGTTTACAATAATTTCATGTTGGGAGTTTCGGCCAAAAGCAATTAGAATGCATGATTATAGGGCTTTGCACAAAATCGTGATTCTCTATATAGAATGCCAATTCTGCTTGACTTCACGACCCACTATGTGGATGCCAATTCTGCTTAAATTGGTGACATACACTATGGATGCCAATTCTGAAGAGATTGGCACCCACTCGTTCAGTTGGCATTTTAAAAGGGTTTGATTTTCCTTATTTTCTATGCATTATACCTCCTATTAGACTTATTTGTGACGACCCTCATTATACCGGTACGGTTATACCAACCCACGTCGGTATAGTGAACGTTATCACAGTGGGACATTTACCCAAACGCTATCACATGATTGAGATATACCTAAATATAGATACAGAGTAGCGGAAGAAAAGAACTACTAGTTTTCATTTCATCATCCACATTCAACATACATGATCCAAATGACCAATTTAAGAGAAATAACGCCACATAATGAAATACTAAACTCAAATACATAGTTTGTCTACAAATTACATAATAGTTTGATTACTAGCCTCAGTTACATACTATGAGAACAAAATATCACGAAGGCAACTCTGCCAAACTACTCTCCGCACTCGGAGTCGCTCTCCACGGTCTCCTCCAAGGTGTAGGGTCACATACTAAACCTGTACGCCGAAGAAGGAATGAGTCTAAAAGACTCAGCAAATAACACCATACACGTCATACATGCATATATCACAGGTAAATCCTACGTTCCACTTCATTAATCAAAACATATAGCATGGTTAAGCATGATAAGAGACATTACCCGAAGAAATATGAAAAATGAGCTAAGAATCTTAAAGAATATTCATTACCAAAATTTGTAAAAGAAACAAAAAGATCAATGACTGAGAAAATAAACATACCTAACAAACAAAAGAAAGACAAATATAACTGTAAAACACAAGATATCAACTGTTGTTCACACTACAACAAGCTAGGTCAACCAAGGTTACTTGCACCAATAAACACATGTTATGGATACCTAAACAATGCTCAACTAACTCTTCAGGACCCAAAAGAACTTGGGTACCAAAAAATTTTCAGTAATCTTGCTTTCAGGGAAACCTTAGAGCATCTAAATGGATTTTAGATAGTGGATGCTCAAGGCACATGACATGAGAGATAGGAAATTATTTTCAACAATTACATCTGATAAGGGAAAAGTAATCTTCGGAAATAATCAGAAAGAAAAAGTAGTTGGTCAAGAAAATATTTCGACTAAATAAAAAAATTTATTGAAGATGTATTATGCGTTGAAGGCCTGAAGCAAATCTCTTAAGCATAAGCCAACTATGTGACAAAAGTCATCAAATACAATTTTTAGAAGACAAATGTGTCATTGTCAAAGGAAGTCAAAAAAATTTTGAAGCAGCCAGACATAAAAAATTATATATATATACTTAGAAGATTTAAAAAGAGAGATGTCTGCCTATCACTAAACGTTCAGATGATATTGATCTTTGGCATCGAAGATTGGACATGCTAGTATTTCAGTGATAAAGAAACTTCAAAAGCATAATCTGGTCAGAGACCTTCCCAATGTAAAGACCACCAACGCAAAGATCTGTTCCGCATGCAAAAGAATGTGGTGACAACCTCCAAGCCTTTAGAACAAATACAAATGGATCTTTTTAGACCCATGCGAACAACTAGCCTGGAGGAATGTTGTACAGATACGTAGTAGTAGATATTCAAGGCTTAAGTGGGTCTCCTTCTAAAAATTCAAAAGTCATACATTCTCAGCATTTCTAATACTCAACAAAGTTATGGAAAAGGATAAAAATTATAACATTATAAGCATTAGATCAGATCACGGTGGAGAATTTCAAAACAAAGACTTTGTTTATTATTGTGAAGAAAATGAAATACAACACAATTTCTCAACTCCCAAAACACCTCAGCAAAATGGGGGTGGCAGAAAGGAAAATAGAACATTAATTGACATGGCAAAGACTATGCTATCATATTATTGTTTGTCGAAATATGTCTGGGCCGAAGCTGTCAACACTGCATGCTATATCATTAATCATGCCATGGTAAGACTCATACTCAAGAAAACTCCATACGAACTATTGAAAGGTAAAAAACCCAGCTTATCTCACTTGAAACCATTCGGCTGTAAATGATATATCCTTAACAACAGAAAAGATAATCTTGATAAACTTGAAGAACATAGTAGTGAAGGTATATTTTTAGGATATGTATCTAAACCAAGAAGATTTAGACTCTTAAATAGACAAACTCTAACCATAGAACAAACTGTTCATATAGGTTTTATGAAACTAACCTCTCTACTAAGGGAGAAAAAGAGCATGATAGTGATGTAGAAAATCTAAGCAAGGAACTCGAAGGCAATCCCTAGATGCCGAAATAAAACAACTAGAAGATTTACAATAGATAATGACAAGTCCTGATGATCTACCCAAAATTGAAATTTCTCAAAGATCATCCTCAAGATAATATTTTAGGACATCCAGACGACAAGGTAAGGACAACAGGTATGAAATTCCTATGAATATTGTGCACGTGTTTCTCAAATAGAACCAAAATCAGTCAATGAAGCCCTAAGTGATGCGTCTTGGATTATGGCCATGCAGGAAGAACTAAACTAGTTCAACCACAATCAAGTATGGACTTTGGTTCCGAAGTCTCAGGATCATCAAGTTATTGGTACCAAATGAGTATTCAGAAACAAACTGGAAGAGTCTGGAAATGTTGTAAGGAACAAAGCCCAGCTTGTGGCTCAAGGTTACTTACAAGAAGAAGGAATTGATTATGATGAACTTATGCACATGTGGCTAGACTTGAGGCTATTAGAATACTACTAACCTTTGCTGCATCCTGTAACATGAAACTTTTTCAAATGGATGTCAAAAACGCATTTTTAAATGGTGTTATCAAGGAAAAAGTTTATATAAACCAACCTCCTAGTTTTGAGAATATAGACTACCCTAATTATGTTTTTAAATTAAGTAAGACATTAGATGGTCTAAAACAGCTCTACGAGCTTGATATGAAAGATTAAGCTCCTTCCTTATATCGCATGATTTTGTAAGAGCAAAGTAGATAATACACTATTTACTCAAACTATCAAAGATAATATAATTATCATTCAAACATATGTTGATGACATAATATTTGGTGCTACCGATGAAGTTCTTTGCAAAGATTTTGAAACATTAATGCAAAGTGAAATCGAAATGAGTATGATGGGTGAACTCACCTACTTTCTTGGCCTTCAAGTAAGTCAAACTGAGGATGAAACTTATATTTGTCAAGCCAAATATACAAAAGAATAACTAAAAATTTTTGACTTTGAAAAATGTAAGGCCTTACAACACCCATGAGCTTATCCACTAAGATAGATAGTGATTCTATTAGCAAACATGTTGATCATAAATCCTTTAGAGGCATGATCATGTCACTACTCAATCTTACAGTCAGTAGACCTAATATTATATTTAGTGTATGCCTATGTGCTAAATATCAAGCAAATCCTAAAGAATCTGATTTAAATGTAGTAAAACATAATTTTCGATATCTATCTAGTACATGTAACCTAGGTATCTAGTTTCCAAAATATTATGATTTTAATTTAGTTGGTTATACTGATGCTGACTAAGCTGTGTGCAAGGTAGATAGAAAAAGCACCAGTGGAACATGTCAATTTTTAGAGGATGTTTAATCTCATGGCCTTCCAGAAAATAAAATTCAGTAGCTTTATCCACAGTTGAAGCTGAGTACGTGGTAGCAGGAAGCTGTTGTGCACAACTCCTGTGGATACAACATCAACTTGAGGATTACAGCCATAAACTCAAAAACATCCCTTTTGTAAGGCCCCGAATTTCTTTTTCACTTATATTTTATGTATATGTTGTTTACTTGTTCTTGCATAAATGGCGTGCATGAAAATGGTGCATATTATAATATAAATTGTGCATGTGTATATGCGAGGATGTATACTATTATCGTGAATATATGTAATTGGCCAATTTTTGTATAAGGTATCTTTAAATACTATGCAAGTACCATCTAAATATTGAAGTATACCTTATATTACCCATTTCATGGATATTGTGTGCGAATATATGAAGTGCATATGTGTATGTACGTATGTAGTTATCTTATGCGTGTGATAATTGTATACCTAATTCTACATACGTAACACCTTGGTATACCTATGTATGCATGTGTATGTTTAGTTGTAAACGTTGTTCATTTGCATGGTGTAGTTAATGTGTACATTGTACTTCGTACATTGCATGTACATATAGAGTGCAAGTATGATAGGTGTATTTAGTAGTGTATATTGTAATTCTATATTCCTCATGAATAACATGCATGTATTTTTATGATAATTAGGTGAGGATAGGCAAGTAGCTAAATTGTGCATACGGCGTATATTAAAATCCCATGCATATATATAGTACTTAAGTAATGTTGTACAAGTTTAATCTAATTACCGATGCGCATGTTATATCTATCTATTTCATGCATATTGTACATAAGTATGTTACATCCGTGTGTGTATGCTATATATATGCCAAATCAAGTGAGTGCAAGCAAGAACTATTTTATTGAATAGATTCTTCCTAGCTAACTTAATTCATATTGCCTCCTAATGATGTGAAGCCTCGCAATTTTTGTCATTTATTTGCCGTGTGTAAAGTCCTTATGTAAAACATCATGTAGCATAGGTAGATATCTATGTACATCTTATCTTAGTGTACTTATGTATGCATGTGTATACCTAGGTATAAATGTTATTGATTCATGGTGTAGTAGTATACATGTTATACCTTATACATTGTATGTGTGTGGTAGATATTTATGTGCGTATTATTATTATCTTGATGTACCTATGTATGTATGTGTATGGTTAGTTGTAACTATTGGATGTTGCATGGTGTAGTGGTGTATACACTATACTACTTAGGTTTCATGTGCATATATGTGTGGACTAAGCATGGTTCTCCATGATTTTAAGTTCTGGCAGAGGAGTGTCTTGGCGTCAACATGGATGGACGCCCATGATATGTCAGCGTCCATATCGACTGACGCCAACCATAATGTAGCCGTCCATGGATGTGGACGTCAAATCCCTAATTTTCTGTGCACAACAGAGCGCAGAGAGCCCTCATTGGGCCATGCTTCTGATTGGGGAGATGTCTTCCCAACGGCCCTTACCTGTCCCTTCAACCCCTGCACGAGCCCCTCTTGTCCCCTAGTCTATAAAACACATCCCTTTTGCAACGTAGAGAATCTCTTGGCTCTTTACTAGAAAGGAAACCCTAACTGAGAGAGAGGAAGGACTGACCTTGGAGGGCTTGGATCCGGCGACTGGAGGCATTTTCTGGTGATCTTCTACGACAAGAAGGAAGGCCATACGTAGGAGAAGGCTTCCCTGGCATTGGACTGCAGCCTGCAACCCCCCTAGAACCGGGAGCAAAGGATTTCTGGAGACTTCTTGGCGCTGCCCAAGGAGGGCTTCATCAGCTTATTCCGATCATGTAGATTTAATTGAGAGGCAAGTAACCTATAGATCTCAATCCTATACATGTGCCCTAGGTCCCAGCATTTTCTGGATTTTTCCTCGCGTCCTGGATCCCCCCATTTCCCCTTTTATTTGGAGCTCGGGTCTGTGTTCTGCACAGACTTGAACTTGACGGCAAGATCCATTGCCGTCAAGATCTTATATTGGCGGCCAGCGATATTGCCGTTAAAGTGATATTAGCATCCAGACTATGCCGTTAAGCTCTTCAAGGCAGAACAGTGAACTGTTCTCCCTTCTATATGATTAATTTCCGAAGTGTTTTCGAATGAGGATATAATGTAATCATATATGTTATGTAAAATAGACCCTGGGAAGCATGTGATATTTTCTGTGCTTTTGGTGAATAGCATGGATTGTTAAATTTATTGAAATACATGTTGGAAAAATGGATTATGCATGTTCGCCTACTGTCTACATGATTCATGAGGAATTAAATGCCCTAGATTTTTCTATACCATGTGTATATGTATCAGTCCATGCCTTGAAATTTTGAGAATTTTTCCTTGACTGTGGAATTTACTGTAATTTCTGTTTTGGAAATAGAAGATATGCGTAGGATTTGTAAAATTTACAGTAAATTGTGAATTGTGCAATAAATCCGGAGAAAATTTCTGTGATAATGTGTATGCTAGATTCAGGGCTGTGAACTGTCAAATCTGATATGCATGTTATGTTCCCTGTTAAATTGAATTATGAATAGCATGATACTGAAGTTTTAATTTCTGTAAATGTAATATGACTCAGAAAAATCTGGAAATTTGCATGTGTGATTATAAATCTGAAATCTGTCTGTGGTTAAAATCTCATGTTATTTTGATAACAGAAAGTAGTGTATGGATTTTAGTGAGAAATAACGACCATGTGAGCATGTTAATTGTGATTTGATGAGATTTAGTAAATTTCAGTATGATTAAATCTATATTATGATTATTTGACAGTTGCAACAGTGAGGTTAAAATCAGTGAATGAGGACTTATGTGTGTATGAGTGTGTGTGCATGAGACGTGAGAGAACAAGTGGTATAAGTGTGTAAAATGGTTAATGTGACAAGATAAACAAATATGCCCATAAGACACTGCCACCTTAGATGCTTGGAGCTGTACTGTAGCGGTGCCCCTACGGGAAGCTCAATGTGTTATACCCTAGGAAAGGTCTTGATAAAGTGTTATACCCTGGCAAAGGGTCTTGTGAATCCTGGAGGTGGACAAGTTCCACTGGTAATGGTGGGAAGGGCTTTCTCCGGTTTCTGCAGGAACTCAGACTTATCACAATGCCGGTGATTAAGTAAGTGAATGTGACCATATGTGTTATGTGATCGTCTAATGGTGGTTTGGGCTGTGTCTTGGCATTATGTAAAAATGAGTATGTGTATGTGAATGTGAAAAGTGATATGTGTAATGTGTGCACAAGGTATGTGCAAGATATGTGTAAATGTGGCACAAGGTATGTGCAAAGATATGTGTAAATGTGCACATGTGTGTGCAAAAGTGAAATGATAAGAAGTGTGTGAATGTGAAAAAGGAAATAATGGGAAATGTGTATAAGTGTTGTGTGACAGAACAAAAGTGAGTGTATGTGAAAACCAAGGTTAATCATATGGTTGTATGAAATGAGAAAGTAGTATAAGTGTAAATGGCAATAGTGTTAAATCGATTTTGGTTTATTGATGTGTGTTATTATTCTCATGAATTAGTTTATTCCTTGATGTGTATGCGTTGATATATTAATTGTCAAGTGCTAAAAGTGATGTTACTATTAGTACCAAATGTAAGTATATGCTTTCATATTCATGGAATTTGAATTATTGGATGCACATGTGTTTAGCAATGCGTCGTGTAGTTAAAAGTGATCCCTATGCAAAGGTAATGTGAATGTGACAAAATTTGTATAAAAATCAGCAAGCTAAATGTGAACTAAATTGTTATGATTGCTTGCAAAGTGAGTTAGAAATCATGCTAGGAATGAAACCTATATCGTGTATGTTTTCCATGACTTAGTTGTGATGTTTTACAACGATGTGAGTGAAGTATGAAAGTATGTGATTGTGTATTTGTACTTATGTTAATGACACCATGGTATTAGTAATCTTGTTTAGATCATAGTTTTACATGTGTTAGAATAGTTGTTTAATACAATTCCATGTGAATTTATTTTGTGATAGCATAAGCATGTATGATGTAATTACTGAAATTCTATTGTGTTAAATGGTTAGAAAATATTATGTATTGAATCTTAAGTTACTTGCTGAGTCTATTGTGTAGACTCATTCTTGCTAAACATTTCAGGAAATTAGTAGCGGAGGAGCTAGCAAGACTTGAAGTGGAGTGGGACTCGGTGATTGAAGACTTGTAATTTATCTTTCATAGTATGTAACGCTACAATTGAAAATTTAATTTTGCTCAAATGTACTTGGAGTCGGCTATGTATTTGAAATATATTGCGCTTATGTTATCTCTTGTTGAACTATACAGAGTGTGGTATGTGGATTTAAAAGTTGATGGAATAAGATTTATTAAATTCCGTTGCATTTATTGAATTCTATTTGTGTATATCTCAGCTCGTTTGTTACTTGTTGGGGTATTCCCTGTAGCGGCTTGCTCTCATCCGACGTGGGTTGGTATAACCGTACCGGGGGAAGCGGGTCGTTGCACCTTTGATGTGTGACAACACAAGCGCCATCAACTTAACAAAAAATCCTATTCAACATTCACGCACCAAACACATGAGGTCACACATCACTTCATCAGAGATCATGTAAGTTCTGGAAATATTATTATTAATTTTTTTGACACTTTACATCAATTAGCATATATTTTTACTAAACTATTAACTGAAGACACATTTTCAACCATTCGTAGAGAAATTGGTATGTGTAATATATAATTAAAACATTTAACTCTACCCCACCCTGGTCACAACAGTTGAAGTTCTCTCTTGAACAATCTGAAGTCAATCTTCATTTAAATCATAGCACTTTGCTCATTATTAGCTTCATCATACGATATCCCTCCTTGTCCCAATCGGAGCTAACATCTTCGTCATTCCAGTCAAGACATCTGATATGTCTTTATGTTGATGGTCAAACTCCACTTTTTGGAACCTAAAATAATCTCCTTTACTCCTCTCCTTTATATAAACCGAAAAGTTGAAGACCTACCACTTCTCTCTTGCAATCAGACTATTCCTCTTCCCCCACTCATCTTCTGCTTTGTGCTTCGCCCTTTTGAAAAGGACACTCCCACCTCTCTGGTAAGACTTATCTCAATTTTTTCTCATCTCTCTCTCTCTCATACTTCTCTCAAATCGTTCCCTCCTTCCTACATACTCTTTGAAGAAACTCATGTCACCTATAGTGGTTGCAAGTATGTCAAGTTTGACGAATTGAGGCATCATCATCTAGAAGAAGTTGAACACTTCACTTGTTAGATGAAATGGCTACTTGTTTCCTCAAATCAGCAACCTCTCTACCCAGATGTCGTGAAAGCCTTCTATACAACCCTGAAGGTAGATCTTGCCCAACAAAATTCTATCATTAGAAAGGTCAAGGGGATAAGAGTCATGATTACTCCATCCTTTCTGGAACCTATTCGGTATTTCCTGTTAGGATCGAATAAGGTGTATGTGAGTGAATTAGTAGATCTGAGTGAATTGACATTAGAATTAAAACAATTAACTCACACAAATAAACTAGATCAATTAGTGGTGTGTGTGTAAGGTGTGAATGAAGAAAGCATCAAACAACCGTACAAAGAATTTTAAGGTGGTTCGGAGAACACAACTTGTGTCTCCTACATCCACCTCCATACGATGGAGAAACCCATAATGCAATTGCAATTACAGAGACCTGAGCACGACATCCAACACACTTTGAGTACGATGACTTAAAGCACAATCTGGAGATAGGCACAGCGACCTGCTCCACAGACCACTTGTGAGCACGACGACCCACAAGCACTTGAGAAAAATAGCTCAACACCTCTAAGCACGACGGCTTAGAAAACTGAAGCACACAATGCTCAAACCTTTGAACCACGATGGATCCAAGTTCTGCTAGAACAAGCTTAAGGAGGGAGTAGATCCTCTAGCATGATCTATCCAATACAAATGTGAGAAGATGACAAAAGCAATCAAGTGATCTGTGTAGAACATTTACACATATCACACATAATGAAAATACCTAAATCAAGAATTACAGTGTAAGAACCTAAATTTTTAAATCCAAAATAAAAAATAAATAATTTGTGGAGAGGTTTGATTAAATGCTCACCAAACGATAAGGCAATGGATAAATAGTTAATAATCGATATGGGTTGGTCAGCAATCGATATAGAACTATGTATAATAGTATTCGGTAGAAATATAAGAGCAATCGGTAAAACATAACAGCAATCGATGTTAGTTAACAATCGATGTTTAAAGAAGCAATTGATGTTAGTTAACAATCGATGTATAAAGACAATCGATATTGAACATCAATCAATGTTTAAGGACAATCGTTATGAATAACACCAATCGATGTTTAAGGGCAATCGATGTATCAAATCAACTGGCCAAGATATAATGTTGTCAGTCAAAGTGGACTTCGTATATGATAAAGTTGGACTTCGGATATGATGAGTTAGACTTCGGATATGATGTAGTTAGCTTCAACTGATCATGACCAAAACAAAGTGGACTTCATATATGATGAAATTGGACTTCGGATATGACAAAGTTAGACTTCGGATATGATGAAGTTAGCTTCGACTAATCATGACAAAAATGAAGTGGACTTCGTATATGACGAAGTTGGACTTCGTATATGATGAAGTTGGACTTCGTATAGGACGAAGTGACTTTGTATATGACGAAGTTAGCTTCGATTGATCACAACCAAAATGAAGTGGACTTTGCATATGACGAAGTTAGTTTCGATTGATCAAGACCAAATCGTATATCACTTCTTATATAACGAAGTGGACTTAGTATACAATGAAGTTAGCTTCGACTGATCAAGACCAAATCGTATATGACTCGTATATGACGATATGTACTTCATATACGACAAAGTGGACTTCATATATGACGAAGTTAGCTTCGACTGATCAAGATCAAATCGTATATGACAAAGTTAGCTTCGACTGTCCATGACTAATCGTGTATGACTTTGTATATAACGAAGTTACCAGTCATTTTTAAACTATAAAATAAGTGTTAATTTTAGACCCGATAATAAAAAGGAGTTAGTTAAGATAAACATGGAAGTAGGGACCATAAAATATGACCAAATCCAATAGTGCATTCCGAACCTGATCCATAGAACTAAACCAAATAGGAAGACCTATTACGGAAAAGATTCCTATGGAAGTTCTGGAACATAATAGAGACTACCTACTAAGAGTTAGGAAAGTACAAACCCACCGGAGATTAACCATCATTAGCCTTCCATATTAACCCAAATTCGTGCCCCATCGAGAGAGAGTTTTCTAAAGTTTTCCTACTCCAATTAGGATGGGAATCCTCCAAGCACAGAAGGGATCAAGTTAAAAATGCAACTCCACTTTTTAGTTACAATAGGACTCCTAACAACTCTAAATTTATAAAAAATTGTCATAAGCCCTTGAGGGAGAGTTACCAACTTGCTAGAGGACTTGCAAAAGACTATCTCGAGCACCAGAGAAGGAGAAGATTGCCCAACTGGAGCTTTCTTCCCCAGACCCCGTTCTGCTTCATTATGCAGAATACTTTTTAGGAGCGTTCAAAGGTAGCCAATCTCTCAAGCCAAAATCTATTAATCGTTCATAGATAGTCCATGAAACTAGTAACCAAAGCCCATATTTTTCCCAGATTTCATCCCTCACGTTGCGAGATTTTCATGTTCAAAAATCCATTATTTCATGTAATCCTAAAATCTTGTTTTCTCTTGTTCTCTATGATATCCTTATTAGAATCCTTTATTTCTTTTGGGTATATCTTGTTAAAGATTCATGTTAGCTTCGTTATAAACAGTTCCATGATTTTTTCATACTTTTTATATATCGAGATCTAAGTTTCCTCTAGCCCTAAAACTAGATTTCTGTACCATCATGTCATAATATCATGTAGAATCGGTCGTTAAATTCTTAAAAGTATGTACACAATATCAACTGGTATTAAGGTTAAATTATGAAATATCTCTATCCAAAACTCATGTGCATGACCTTATGTCACTGTCCTTTTGATTCTTCTTCACAAGCACACACCAAACAAAAGGAAAAAGAATCCAAACTTTCTGCCAGTGCCGACTGTGTGCCGTGTAATAGATACTATCGTTGGTTTTATTCAAATTTTACATGTATAACATGTAGTTTTCATACAAACTTCTCTAGAGTCTCGGCTATTCAAGTTCTCACTACACTATCATCTACTTCTTCTTACTCTCATCTATTCTTGATACTCTTTTGGCCTTCGACTGATTATCTAAAGATTAAAACATGATCAATGTCTGAAAATATTATAAGGGGCTCAGTCTGGTCCTGGGAGGTGCGCCCGAAAGTGCTAGTGCCCATGGGAGTTTAATGACTAGAGTGTTTTGACATTACACTCAAGTACTATCTATCTCAATTATCTATTGACAATCAAAGTGATATACTATACTTCAGATGAATATAATGATGATGAGTACCACACTCATAAGGATGGGGATGAGCAGGATCAAGAGTGACCTCAGCGTCGTCCAGTTCTATTAGAGTTTAGTTTAGTTATATGTTTTTATTGAGTATGATGAAGTTCTATGGGCCCATAGTTAAGGCTCGTAACTAGTGAATGTAATAGACATGATGAAAGGAATAAGGAAATATAGTTGGTTTTGTATTATTTAAAAAGTGTGTAGTGGTTTGATGTTTATATCACTCTATAACCTCACTATATTAACTACCTCACATCTTGATATTTCACGTCGGGGCGTGACATATAGACTCTGAAATACTTCTGCAACTTTTAGGTTTGTCTTCAGCAGCAAGGGCTTCTCCTCAGCATGACCTTCTCTCCTTCTTCTTCTCCTTCTTCTGAGCTCTGCCTTTTTCTCGCCTCTTTTCCGATACTTCTGGACGCTCTTTTTAGATGAGACGAAGGGCATATTTATAGCCCTCAACATTGACCTCATACCTTGGGATGCGAGAGTACCATGATCAAGGTTGTCCGTATACCCTTAAGTGACATGTGCTTCTTCCTTCCTGACACGTGCTGCCGGTTCTTTGTTCTCGTAGTTGAAGTGTGCCGACACATGTATCATGTGTGTCAACACATGTAGTCTGATTTCTGTGGCAGCATCTCTGGAAGGTAACATGTGTCAACACATGATTAACTTGTGTCAACGCACCTAACTTCGATGTATATAACTGCTTCATGGGGAAGAGTCATGTGTCAACACCTTAACAGGGGTGTGTCGACACCACAGACTCTATTCAATAGTTTGCTTCCTAGAAATACATGGTGTATCAACACACTGAAAGAACTGTGTTGACACCACCGGCTGTTCTTCAGTTTATGTTTTTTCTATCTGGCTTCCAGTTGTCGACATGTGATGACAAGTTGTTGACAACTACTGTCCCAGCCAAAACTAGATTTTTGAGGTCAGTCTTTAGTTGTTGACAGCTGCTTGCTAAGTTGTAAACAAGTGCACCTTGAGTGAAACATGTGCCAATCACATGATGTCCTGCACAGATAACAACTTAAGGCATTTAGAAGGAAAAAAAAATAGATGAATAGAGCAAAGGAACAATCGATTGGCCAGACTTCGACTGTCCATGAGTCGACTAGCCAGACTGTCTATGAATTGCAATGACTATTTAAGAGATAGTGAACATGAAAGAACTTATGATTTATCATCAAAACAATGATTTTATGATATCAACAAGATGAACAATGATATTGTCATCATCAAAACAAATCAAAACAATCATTATCAAAACATCAAAACAATGATTGTGGTTATTGACATAACCATAACTCAACATTTCCACCACTAGTCATACTATTTCTGAAGTTGTCTCTAAAGAACAACGGAAATTAGGTATTAGTGATCCTCTGTGCCAGATAAAAAGAGGAACAATCGATGTTAATCAGCTCACATCGGCTAAACGTCTAATTCACCTCATGATTAGCCACATCCTACTCCCTCGACAAGGCAATTGTAACGACCCTGAGAACCCGACCCTTGGCCCAAGACGAGGACCCGATTTTCATGGTCACTGCCCATGGATCAGGGGACCCAGAAGGGCTATAACACAAGTCTAACAAAATATGTAAGGGAAATAAACGTCAACTACTGAACTAGAAGCACACACGCGGAAGCAGAATGAGGAGCGAGATTGCTACGTATCACTCTAGGTACAGTCCCAACACCCACGCAGACTAGTACAAGTAAAAAGGGGGAGGACAGAGCCCTTAAGGGCATACCCCAAGGGTGAAGTACAACTGAAGAGGGAAAATTCCACTGCTAGATACGGGGACAATGACTACCGCCCCGCCTACTCCGCCCGATGCGCGCCCTGCCGCTGCTGAGAAGTCTCACCTGGAAAAAGAAGGGATGAGCTTCATGACAAAAGCTCAATAGGGACTACCAATCTCCTACTAGATCTAACAGGCGGGAAGAAATATATATATAAACAAATTGAATAACAGTAATTATATATTATCTTCTACACAAGAAAGTGCGGAAGCAAGACTACTAACTAACGACGGTATGGAAAGAGACGACGCGGTCGAAAACTCCGTAAACCTGCACGTCGTGACCACCACACGGCAGGCGACGTAGATAGAGAGAACCCTGCCTGGACAAGAGACACTAGCTACCAAAGCCACTACCACTAATCAACCGGTCAGGTGCATCCATTGACGTCTTATCCTCGACCAAGGTCAAAACCTCCACTCTCTTCAGAGTGGGGGCAGGAACACAAGTACACAACAGCAACCACCGTAGTCTGGCCGGACTACGGTCCCATGCCTAGCCTCTCTCGGTGGTTCTGGGGCCACAAATAGCGAGGCAGTGAGAAAAAGGACTGGCTGGCCTGCACCGGGTAGAACTGCAGTCGTCCTTGGTGTCCCAGACAAACCAAGAGAGCTCTACAAATGACTCGATGCCACTTTCCCAACCACCGATTTCCCCTCTACTCCAGAGTCTGTGACTCGAGTAAACTCGTCGCCCCAAATGCTCCCTCTAACGCGCACGAGGATGGGGGTCCGAGGAGAACGGTAACAACCTCTTTCACGATATAGGCCCTCAGGTGCCGAGCACCGGGCGAACGACTAGTGTAGAACCGTACTAGGAACTAGCACTGGTGCCACAAGTACAGAAAGAACCGAAATGGCGAAGACTTTATAAGAAATGGAACCTCTCATGATCCTACCTGTATATAACACTATCGCGACACACATGGCCGTCGCGATACTATCGCGATGCAAGGGTCGGTCACGACCATGTCACGACTACCTAGGGTGTCGCGACCATGTCGCGATGGCCTTGCTGGTCGCGAGTTGATCGCGACCCCTAACCGATCGCGACCTCAGTCGAGAGGGGTCCCAGGACGACCCTCCCGAGGACCACAACAAAACTGGTACAAACCACATCAATATGGGGAGGGGAACTTGGGAAACACTGTAAAAACTTCCAATCAAGACAACCACCCTCAAACCCCAACAAACATGCATGACAAGGAAATCTACACTCGAGGAAAACCTCACTCACCACGAGCATGGACCTCACACACCCCACAACCCCAAAAACCAAGGAGAAACAAGGAATCTCAAGGGGAGGGGAGCACGCTAGGATGAGTGTGAGACGAGGGGTCCCTACCTCAAGGAGTAGAGCTGACCCCTTGGGGCCTTCACATTGGAATGACCACCTGCTCCTCGCTCCAAGCACCATGAGCACGTCGCCTACATGAATGGGGTGTCACCTCCTTGCCCAAACTCCTAAGAACATCCGGAGAACCAAGAACCAAGATGCTAGGAGGGGGAGAAGAAGGGACAAGAAGAAGAAAGGAAAGGGGAGAAGGGGGAAAGGGGCGCCGGCCACGGTTTTGAATCGATGGCCTCCAAGACGTGACGGCTCACGCCGGCGTGACAGAAAGCATGTTGCGACGCCCCCGGTGTCACCATCATGTCGCGACCGCCGAGCCTGGCGCGACACCAAAAGGCAGTCAAACCTCGAAGACCTAGAAACCAGAATGCGACGGCCTGCCTGGTCGCGTCAACGTTGTACGCACCTGACACCCAACAAGGCCGTTCTGACAGAAAGGACACCGGTCAGAACGGTCAGAAAAGTAGTCGCGTCACCTTCATACGTCTTGACAAGAACGCGACGCCCACCCCCATTGCGACCTGAACGCGACGGCTAGGTGTGACGCGACCCAAAACATGTCGCGACTAGCTCCTCTGGCGCGACAATGTCACGACCAAGAGGATAGGGCTGATGGCCCAAGAGGTCTGGGCCTTCCATCCTACCCCCCTTAAGGAAATTTCGTCCTCGAAAATAAAGAAAAAAACTCAGTTTCAATAGGAAGCATCCTAAAAAGGGGAAACAACATACCGATCAATTAAACAAATATGGAAACTGCTCTCTCATCTCATCCTCGCGCTCCCAAGTGGCCTCACCACCAACGCGGTTCTCCTAAACAACCTTGACCAGCGAGATCTACTTCCTGCGCAACTACTGCACTTTGTGGTCCACAACTATGACCAGGTACTCTTGTACTGACATTTCTGGCGCTGCCTCAAGCTGCGAGTAGTCCAACACATGTGACGGATCTATATGTACCTCTTGAGCTGCGAAACGTGTAAAACACTGTGCACTCCTGCCAACTCTACCGATCCTCTCCGTAATAGGGAAAGGTTCATATACCTCGAGCTGAGCTTTCCCTTCTTGCCAAACCTCATGACACCCTTGGTCGGTGAGACCTGTAAAAACACAAGGTTGCCCACGCTGAACTGCAACGGCCTCCTGTGGACATCTGCATAGCTATTCTGCCTACTCTGTGCTGCCTGAAGCCTTTACCTGACTAAACTAACTATGTTTGCACACTGTTGTACCATCTCTTGTCCCAAAAGCTACATCTCACCCACCTCAAACCAGTGAAGTGGTGTCCTACACGGTCGACCATATAAAACCTCATATGGTTCCATTCTAATGCTCGAGTGATAACTGTTGTTGTATGCAAACTCTACCATCGGAAGGTGGGACTCCAAGTGCCACCCCAGTCTAAGCAACAAACTCTCAACATATCCTCCAAGGTCTGTATAGTCCTCTCTGACTGACCGTCTGACTGCGGGTGGTATGCCGAACTCAGCCTCAACTCTATACCAGGAGCTCTCTGCAAACTGCGCCAAAACCCTAAAGTGAACCTTGGATCTCTGTCGAAAACAATGGAAACTGAGGTTCCGTGCAATGGAACAACTCGGTCCACATACAATCTAGTGAGCCTGTCCACTGACCAAGACATCCTGACTGGAAGGAAGTGCGCTGACTTGGTCCACCGATCCACGATCACCCAGATACCATCATGCCTCTGTGGAGTACGGGGCAAACCAACTACAAAGTCCATGGTGATGTCACCCCACTTCCACTCGAGAATGGGCAACGACTGTAGCTCACCACCCGGATGCTGATGCTCAGCATTAACCTGCTAACAGGTAAGGCAACGAGCAACAAACTCTGCCACGCCCTTCTTCATACCTGGCCACCAGAAGAACCTCTTCAAGTTATGAAACATCTTAGTGGAGCCAGGATGAACAACATACCACGACGGATGTGCCTTTGACAACAGCGCCTGCCGTGCATCACAGTGAACGTACAATTTGCCTCTAAACCTTACCTCACTATCCTCATATAGCTCAACATCTGGCATCTGCAAAACGTCTGCTAACTCTGAATCTGCCTGCTATGCCTCCAGCACCTGACGGTACACTGACGAGTGAACTGACAAACTGGTCATCACTGCACAGTCTCTGTACCTCGAAGGGCAGAAAACTCCCTGAGATAAGTCCTCAACAACCTCCATTCTCTGACCATCAATGAACTTAAGCGAACATGCCTGCTCAAAGCATCTGCCACGACGTTAGCCCTTCTCGAGTGATAGGAGAGGGTAAGGTTGTAGTCCTTCAAGTACTCTATCCATTTGTGCTGCCTCAAGTTCAAATCCTTTTGAGTGAAGATATACTGCAAACTCTGATGGTGGGTGAAGATCTCGAATGCCACGCCGTACAAATAGTGCCTCCATAATTTCAGAGCGAACACCACCACTGCCAACTCTAAGTCGTGGGTAGGGTAGTTCTCCTCATGCTTCTTCAACTGCCGAGAAGCATAGGCAATGACCCCACCATGCTGCATCAGCACTGCACCCAAACCTCATCTCGAAGCGTCTGTGTAGACCACAAAACCCTTGTAGCATGGTCCTTTCTGACACCACTAACACTGCTACCGAAGACAACCTCCACTTTAGCTCCTGAAAACTCTGCTCAAGTCCTCTGTCCAATCAAATTTGGTCTCAATTCTGGTCAATCTGGTCAATGACTCTGCAATCCTATAGAAGTCCTGGATAAACCATCTGTAGTAGCCTGCCAAACTCAGAAAACTACGAACCTATGACACTGAAGTGGGCTGCTCCCAAGACAACACTGCCTCAACCTTGGCAGGATCCACTGCCACACCAGAACCTGAGATCACGTGTCCGAGAAAGTGCACCTCCCTCAGCCAAAATTCGTACTTGTCGAACTTGGCATAAAGTTGGTGACTCCGCTACGTCTCCAACATGATCCTCATATGCTCTGCATGCTCCTCCTCAGAAGTCGAGTAGACCAAAATGTCATCCACAAAGATGACCACAAATCTATCCAGGTACTCACTGAACACTCTGTGCATCAAATCCATGAAAGCTACTGGCGCATTCGTGAACCCAAACGGCAAAACGACAAACTCAAAGTGATTGTACCTCGAACAGAAAGCTGTCAGGCCAATATCTAACTCTGGGTAACAGATACTTGTTCTTTATAGTGACCTGGTTCAACTGCTTGTAATCGATACATAATCTCAAGCTGCCATCCTTATTCCTCACGAACAACACTGGCACACGCCACGGTGAACGACTCAGATGGATGAAACCCAACTCAAGCAACTCCTGCAACTGGCGCTTCAACTCGCGCAACTCAGTTGGAGCCATCCGGTATGGTGCCTTAGACAAAGTCATCATACTAGGCAAAAGCTCAATGGAGAACTCTACCTCTCGCTCAGGCGGTAACCGAGGTAGATCCTCTAGGAAAACATCCAAAAACTCACAAACAATAGGCACATCAAAAATTGATGACCCGCTAGGCTCCAAAGAACAAACAGAAGCAAGATATGCTACAAAACTATCACGGATCAACCGACGAGCTCTATAGAAGGAAATAAAAGGTCGATGGGTAGAGCGGATACCTCGGAAGCAGAGAACAGGCACTCCAGGTATGTCAAATCGCACGGTCTTCCACTGACAATTCACCACAACTGAGTGAGCCTCCAACCAGTCCATGCCAAGGATGACATCAAAGTCACGAGGTTGCAACGCGTACAACCTGGCCGGCAACTGGTATCCCTGGACCTCAACTATGACACCCTAAAGGTAACTGAAAGAGCGTATGTATCTCTAGATGGAAGATCGACCATCATGACACACTACCTCTCCGATGTGTAACAAACAAGCGACTCGTAAAACTCCTCGGAAGCAAAATAGAGAGAGGCACCGAGATCAACTAGAACATGAGCAGCTCTACCAAGGATAGCCAAAGTATCTATAACCAGGTTGATGACTCGGTCTCCTCCCTGGTGAGAGCCATCACACGACTACGACCATGCCCATGCTGCGGCAATTATTGGGGCTGCTATTGGTGCTGCAGAATATGCTGTTGTTGGTGATATGGCCGAGACTACTGAGGCTACTGATGCTGCTGAAACGGTTGAGGCTGTAAATGGTATTTCCCCTACTGCTGCTGCTGACAGGGTGCCTGCTGCTGTGGAGGCACTGGTACTACGGCAACTACTGAGTGTACTGCACTGGCTGTTGTGGTTGCTGGACTTTCCCCATCGGGAAATCCCTCTTGTAGTGGCCTGGTAACCCGCAAGTGTAACAGGTCACCTCGTGCCTACCCTGCTCAGCTTCCTGCTAGACCAACTGCTCAGCAAACCTCGACTGACGCTTTTGCTACTTGCCCCGACCACACCCACGAGTGGTCATTTGCTTGAACCTCGAGCGCAAACCGGAACTACTCGAACTACCTGAGCCCGAAGAAGAAGAAGTCATGCTACCACGACTACCTGCGGGGCACTGGTACAGTGTGGTCCTAGAGCATGCTCCTTGCTGCTGCTGCTGGGGCTGCCAGGTCTCTCTCTCCAAGGCGGTGGCCTTAGCCACAGCCACTCCCAAAGGGGCGCACATGTGAGCAGTCATGCCCCACCTCAGATCTGGCCTCAGTCTTGCAATAAACCTATCTGCGCAAGCCTGCTCACTTCCAGCTACATGATGAACATGCCTCAATAACCTGACAAACCTCTAGTGGTACTGAGCAACCGTCAGATCACCCTGAACCAACTCATGAAACTGATCTCGCCTCTCACGTTGAGCATAATAAAGAAAGTACTCGCCATGGAAGACCTCCAAGAACTGCTGCCCAAAAACTGGTCCAAACAATGCCCTGGGAATTGTGTCTGCCTCTGAACTCTCCACCACTAATGGGATGGTCCCTTGAGATGATACACTGCCAGTCTGACATGATTCTCCTCGTCGTACTTCATGGTCTCAAACGTACGCTCCAACTTGTGTGTCCAACTCTCAGCTCGGTCTGGGTCGTAGTCTCCGTAGAACGCCGTGGTCAGAGATGCAAGAACCTCTCCAACATGGCGGTCCTTTCCTCAGGGACAACTGTCCTCCTCCTACCGACCCTAGTACTCCCAGTACCAGACGCCTGCTGAACTGCAGGCTGCTCCACCTGTGGATCTGCCTACTGTTCTGGTACTGCTGGGGGAGGTACTGGCGACTGACCTCCCACTGCCATCTGCCCTGGCTGCCATGTCCCCTAGAATATGGTCCTGAAAAACTGCTCGGCCATAGGGAACAAATCTTCATACTGCTGTAGTGGGGGTTGGTACCACTGCTGCTACTACTCACCCGCTACCGCTGCTGCCGTTGCCTCTTGAGGATGTGCCATAGACTCCTCTACTGAGTCATCCTCCTGGACCTGACCTGGCGCTGGCATATCCGACTCTCCCTACTTCTCCATCAACTGTTTGGCCTGCCTACGCCTGTGCGGAGCCATATCCTGCACGACACACAACCAACAAGGTTAACGACACTAACTCAGGCGGCTAGCAGTGTACTTGTACTACTATTGGACTTATTTTTTTGCAGTTCAAATCCACTACAAGTCCTGTTAGACTCTCGCTCTGATACCAACTATAACAACCCCGAGACCCGACCCTCGGCCCAAGCCAAGGATCTGATTTTTTGCGGTCGCCGCCTACAAATCAGAGGACCCGGAAGGGCTATAACACATGTCTAACATAATATGTAACGGAATAAATGTCAACTATTGAACTAGAAGCACACATACGGAAGCAGAAAGAAGAGCGAGACTGCTGCGTATAGCTCTAGGTACAGTCCCAACACCCATGCACACTAGTACAAGTAAAAAGGGGGAGGACAGAGCCCTAGGGCATACCCCGAGGGTGAAGTACAAATAAAGGGGGGAAAACCCACTGCTAGCTATAGGGACGACGACTACCGCCCCGCCTACTCCACCCGACGCGCACCCTACCACTGATGAGAAGTCTCACCTAGAGAAAGAAGGAATGAGCTTCATGACAGAAGCTCAGTAGGGACTACCAAACTCCTATTGGCTCTAACAGGAGGGAAGAAATATGCATATAAACAAATTGAATAACAGTAGTTATATATTCTACTCTACACAAGAAAGTGCGGATGTAAGACTACTAACTAACAACAGTACGGAAAGAGACGACGAGGTCGGAAACTCGGTAAACCTGCACGTTGTGACCACCAACGGTTGGAAATGCAGACAGAGAGAACCCTAACTAGACAAGAGACACTAGCTATGAAAGCCACTACCACTAATCAACGGTCAGGTGCGTCTACTGAGTCTTATCCTCATCCCAGGTCCAAACCTCCACTCTCTTCAGAGTGGGAGCAGGAACACAAATACACAACAGTAACCAGCATAGTCTGGCCAGACTACGGGCCCCCGGCTGGCCTCTCTAGGTGGTTCCGCGGCCACAAAAAATGAGGCACTGAAAAAGAGGACTGATGGCCTACACTGGGTAGAATTCCAGCCGTTCTTGGTGTCCCAGACCAACTAAGAGAGCTCTGCAAACAACTCGACGCCACTGTCCTAACCACCGTTTTCCCATCTACTCCAGAGTCTGTGACTCAAGTATGCTCATCGCCCCGAACGTCCCTCTAAGGCGCATGAGGATGGGGGTCCAGGAAAACGGTAACAACCTATCTCATGGGATAGGCCCTCGGTACCGAGCACCGGACGAACGACTAGTGTAGAACCGTACTAGGAACTAGCATTGGTGCCATAGGTACATAAAGAACCGGAACTGCGAAGACTCCATAAGAAACGGAACCTCTCAAGATCTTACTTGTATCTGACACTGTCGTGATGCCCATGGACATTGTGACACTGTCGCAATGCCAGGGTAAGTCGCGACCATGTCTCAACGGCCTTGCCGGTTGCGACATGATCGCGACCACTAAACCGGTTGTGACCTAAGTCGAAAGGGGTCTCGGGACAACCCTCCCGAGGACCACCCCAAAACCGATACAAACCACAACAATAGGGGGAGGGGAGCATGGAAAACATTGTAAAAATGTTCAATCAAGCCAAACCACCCTCAAACCCCAACAAACATGCATTACAAGGAAATCTACACTCAAGGAAATCCTCACTCACCACAAGCATGGACCTCACACACCCCAAAAACCATGGAGAAACAAGGAATCTCAAGGAGAGGGGAGCATGCTAGGACGAGTGGGAGACGAGGGGTCCCTACCTCAAGAAGTAGAGTCGACCCGTTGGGGCCTTCACGTCAAAATGGCCACCTCCTCCTCACTCCAAGCACCTTGAGCAGGTCGCCTACACGAATGGGGCGTCACCTCCTCACCCAAAACTCCCAAGAACCTCTGGATAACAATGAACCTCGGTGGGGGTGTAGAAGGGAGAAGAAGAAGAGAGGAAAGGGGAGAAGGGGGAAAGGGGCGCCGGCCTCGGTTTTGAACCGATGTCCCCCAACACGCGACGACTCGGGCCGGTGCGACAGAAAGCATGTCGTGACACCCCCGGGAGTCATGACCATGTCACGACTACTGAGCCCGGCGTGACACCAAATGGTGGTCAAACCTCGAAGACTCGGAAACTAGAACACAATGGCCTATCAGGTCGCGTCAACGCTGTACGCACTTGACACTTGACAAGGCCATTCCAGATGACAGAAAGGACAGTGGTCAGAACGGTGAGAAAAGTAGTCGCATCACCTTCAGACGTCGTGACAAGAACGTGACGCCCCCCCCATCGCGACCTGAACGCAATGGCTAAGTGTGCCGCGACCTAAAACATGTCACAACCAGCTCCTATGGTGTGACAATGTCGCAACCAAGGGGTCCGTCACGACCAAGAGGACAGGGCTAAGGACCGGGTCTTACAGCAATCATGTTGTAATCACTCAGCGAGATGAAGTTGTAGTTTGGAAATTCAAGGCATCAAACAAATTTTTCCTCCATCATTATTCAAAAGATGCAAGTAGTGGTCCAACTAGCTACAACACTCCCTTATGTCTGATGCTTAGCACCATTTTCAGGCATTTCACAATAGATTTAGATATTGAAGTATCTATTCCTCATATTCACCCACTAGGAGTCTCAAATATAAGAAGAAGTCAATTTAAACAAATAGATGGGCACGGGACCAAGGAGAGCATTCCTCCTTGCTCACATCAAATTTTTTAGGACCACCTAGTTCAATCCCCAGTTCAAACACTAGCTGAAGCCCTAGCTGAAGATCCAGCCGAAGCCCCAACTGGAGACTTAGCCGAAGCCAACTGGAGACTCAAATGTCCTGTCCTTGTGAGGAAGGCATCCCCTCCACCACATTCCAAAAATATACCAACTCATTTCAAATGCTTTTTCTGACTTGCATCGGATTCAAGCCCTCGGGGGGGGGGGGGGGGGGCAGCAACCCTCTTGAGATTATCCCTTCAGAAACCCCCATCTAGAAGAGCCTGAAACTCTCAAAACAACAATTGATGAACCCTCCAATCATAGGGTGAGCCCCCTCAAAACACTGAAGAAGTATAGAAGTGTGATCAGTCAGACAAAGCTCAGACTAACACCCATGAAGAGTACAAACCTGAGGACCCATCCACTCCGGAACCATGGAAATAGGACATTGCAGAAATAAAAGTTGATGTCACAAGAATTGAAAATCAGCTAGAGTCCATGAGATCAGAATTCTACTCCGAATTGGACAGCTTACACACTGCCATGAGAACTCTCAGCAATCTTGTCAGAGAGGCCCTTTCCTCGTCTGCACCATCATCCACTCTTGTGCCTTGGCCAATTCTCCAGAAGACATCCACTGCCAAAAGGTCTCGTCATACTAAAGAACATGGTGAACCATCTTCACCACATATGGACACCTCTCCCCTTGTAGATCCAGAACCTCATCAGCCTTCCCCACCTCTAGCACCTGAGCATTCCCAACCACCACCCACTGACCCCTCAGCACCTCCAACTACTGAGCGGTCACCACCACCAATCTCTACACCTCAAAGCCAACCTGTTCCATCACCAGTTCCTTCTCCTCACCCCTCATCACAACCAACATCCAACCCTCTGCCTCAACTCGAGATCAAACCTGAAGACATTTTGTTTGATGCTCCCTTGGGTCCTCAAGCCTCCTCTTTAAGACCGCCCAAATCTAAATGTAAAAAGCCTGAAACCATTGAACCTATGTACCCCCAATTGTCCTACCACTTTATTCACCATCCAGGTGCAGAAATTCTCAAAGAGTAACTAAAAATTTGGAAGTATCACCTGGATCTTGGACTACCAGCACTGGACCTCAAGGACTGGCTATTTCTACTGGTGGTGGATATAAAAAAATGGACAGAAAAGAACTTCAACATATTATGAACACCACAGAGCATTTGACGTAGGACCTATGGCTTCACCAGATCCTCATGATGCCAGATCCTTCCTTAAAATCAATGACCACAGAGCCTGCACAGGCAGACTTGCACTCAGCTTTAGCAACAAGCTCACTCTCTCAACACTAATTTTGTTGAACAGATGTCACCTTCTGTGAACATCTGCTCAACTTCAACAAACAACGGGTGGCTGTTAACTCCATTCGCCTCCATCATTATCAGTATGAACGCCTTCTCATATTCCATGCTCATCCTGATCCCTCTATTTCTCATATTCCGGTGAGTGACAATGATCCCTCCCTCATCGAAATCATTGCTGCTAGTCCCAACTCCTCTCAAATTCTCACTATGGCCATTAGAACTCAATGCCAAAACATAGCCAAATACCAATTCTCTCTATCATTGTTTGAATGTCTCCTTATTATTGCCAAAAAATACTCCTCTCTTACTCATTCCATGCATCTCATTATGTGTAACGACCCTCCTTATACCGATATAATTACACCAATCCACGTTGGTACAAAGAATGTCACCACAGTGGGACATTTGCCCAACACTAAACAATAGGTTGATACGTACATGAATAACAAAAGATTACAACGGAAATAAAATTATTAATCTTATTCCATCATCATCATCATATCCACAGTCTGTATAGCAAGAAAAGAAATACTAATGTCCACATTATTTAAAATTCTAAATAAAGTACACCGTGCCACATAAATTACATAATTCCATTGTTACATACTAGTGAAAGAAAAGTACAGGAAGTAAAGTCCAACGGAGTGAAGCTACTCCTCACACTCGGATTCACACTCTCAATGTCCTCCTCAGAATGGAGGTACCTGTCACACCTGTACGCCGAAGCAATGATAAGTCTTCTAAAACACCCAGCAAGCAATCTAAGGACATAACCTTACACATATCATATACAAATGCTAGCCTTTTTAACATTTAGAAATAATCATGGTACATGCTTCATGTTATTAACAACCAAATATAAAACCTATAGCATGCTTTCTCTACACTCTATTCAGCATGGTTCAAAGAGTCAATCTTATTCAAATCATTTTGCAACTATACCCAATTAAAGCATGGAACTATGTACAAAGTAAATAACATACCTAGCATGATATCTAATCATTTTCTCATGCATTTATATACTTATTCTCACATTTTGCTTGTTGTTTTGACATTAATTAAACATATTCACATGGTTTTACACTTATTCAGTTGGTAACTCATCATTTAACAATTTCACATACTCATATTTCACATATTCACATTTTTACACCTAATTGCCGTGACACATAGTCCAAACCACCACTAGAGGACACACACATACACATACACATATACATACCCATCACATAGGCAACACAGTGACGGATCTTGGTTAACTACACAGAATCGGGAGAAGCCCTCTCCGCCCTATCAGTGGTACTTCTCCACCTCCAGGATTTCATTCAAGTGCCCATAGGATATCACACACATTGAACCTTCTCGTAGGGACTTTACTACAGTACGGCTCCATAGCCCTCTATGGTAGCAGTGTCACTATTGGCAAATATTTACACATTCATTTTAATCACATGTTCACATTATACACATGCACTAATTTACACATTACATGTACTTCAAGATTTACACTTGCTTCAGTTTATTTAACACAAGGTTACTGTTTCACATTAGTAAAATTAACTATAACAGAGTTCAATCATGCAGTAAAATACTAAACCTTTACATAGTTTATTCCACACATACTTAATCATGGTTTAATACCCTTATTTAAACAATCAGTATCTAGTTACCAGAACAGTGTAAATTGTTTATCACAGGTTCTAAATAGATAATATGTCACATCTCAATTTTTCAGATTTTTTTGATCTGTAAACTAATATAAGAATTAAAATAGATTACAGGCATATTTATTAACAAATTCATTTACACATGGTACACAGTAAAACAGTCATGCCTAACAGTTTCAAAACCTGAATTTAGTCATAATACAGACATGGAAAATTTAAACAAGATTAATTATGGTCAGATCATGCTCACAGCCCAATTATAGAAATTTTAATAATTAAAACTAATTACAGAAATTCATTACATCCTCATGACATGACCTATTGACTGTACCTGAGCCATCATAAATTTCACAGCATGCACAGACAACACAAGTCTAAATATAATCACATAGATATGAAAATTAGGGTTCTGTGAAAAATAGACGAACTTGGCGGCAAGGGGATTGCCGCCAACATGGGTTAACGGCACACGATGTTGCCGCCAACTCAGGATCTTAATGGCAGCAAGCTTGCCATGAAGTTCCTATCTGCATAAATGAAGACTGAATGCATAAAACTTGACGAAGGGGTTCCAAGACTCGAAGAAAATCCCTAAAATCCTAGGACCTAGAGGACATGGGTAGGGATGATATCCCTCGATTACATGCCTCAGAAAAATGGACAAAGGGGATAAATATGCCAAAGATGCTCTCCTCGGCCAAGCAAGAAGTGCCAAATCTCCTCCCGAATCGATTCTGTGTCGATGCAGGTTGCACACCGGAGTCGGGGAAGCCTCACCAATGATCAAGTATCTCCCAGTCGTTGTAGATTGCCGAAAGACACACATAAATGCCAGATCAAAGCCTTCAAAGCTCAGGTTTTTCGCATAGAGCTCTAGGGTTTCTCAAGAAGCCAAAAGACCTAACCATGCCCTAATCTAGTGTTTTTATAAGCTAAGGGGATCGAGGTACAGATCAAGGTGGAAATCCTACTGTTGGGAGGTACTTTCCAAAACCGGGATCGAAGGAAACGTGGCCGTTCTAGATCTAAAACTGTAACAATTTCTGGGAAATAAATAGCCACATCACTGCCATTTACTGGAAGTTGGCATCCATCGATCTAGACGTTGACTTCCCAATAAACGTCCATGCATGTTGACGTTAATTAGCCTTTTGGCCAGAACACAGAAATGTCAAACATATATACACTATATATATACATGCAATATGTACTATATAATTTAAACACCCTATGTACAATTAAATAAAAGCAACATGTACATCAATAACAAGTATTACATATGAACAACATCGTTAAAATACAGTATGCACAGAAATAAACATTTACACACACATATATATATATATGCATTTGCTCATAATTATATACACAAAAGCAACTAATCACCATATGACAAATCTAAATAAAAGAACAACGTTTGAGGGCCTTACACCATCCCCCTTAAAGAAACTTCGTCCTCAAAGTTAGAACGAAACTAATCGAACGAATGGGGATACTTCTTCATCATAGCAACCTCAAGCTCCCAAGTAGCCTCCTCTCGCAAGAAGTTCCACCAAAGCACTTTTACGTACGCAATACTCTTGTTCCTGAGGTGCGGGACCTTCCGGTCAAGAATAGCTACAGGTTGCTCAACATATGATAGATCTGGCTGGATCTCCACTGGCTCGTGACTAATCACATGAGACGGATCCTGCACATACCCCCTGAGCATAGATATGTGGAAAACGGGATGCACACTCGCTAGCGCTAGGGGTAAAGCTAGCTCATATGCTACGTTGCCCATCCGTCTAAGAATCTCAAATTGCCAATGAATCTAGGACATAACTTACTACGCTTGCCAAACCTGACAACACCTTGAGTGGGTGAATCCTTCAGAAATACATGCTCGCCAACCTCAAACTCCAAATCCTTCCTCCTGTTGTCGACGTAGATCTTCTGCCTATCCTACGCCGCAACAAGTCTCTGCCTGATAAGCTAGATCTTATCCGAAGTTTCTTGCACTAACTCTAGACCAATCAACTGCCTATCACCAGTCTCTTCCCAGCATAAAGGAGATCTACAAGGCCGCCCATACAACACCTCAAACAGAGCCATGCCAATACTCGCCTGAAAACTGTTGTTATATGCGAACTCCACAAGAGGCAAATGACGCTCCCAATCACCCTTCCAATCCAACATGCATGCTCTCAACATATCCTCGAGCGTCTGGATAGTCCTCTCGGACTATCCATCAGTCTGAGGATGGAATGCCGAACTAAGCTTCAGCTGAGAACCTAATGCCTCTTGAATACCTTGCCATAACCTCGAAGTAACCTCGGATCTCAATCCAAAATAATCGACTTTGGCATGCCATGCAACCTTACAATGCTACTAACATACAACCTAGCTAAACTCTCAACTGACTGCTTCTTATTCATAGGCAAGAAAGTGCAGTCTTGGAGAATCGTTCCACAATCACCTAAATCGAGTCATTGCCCTCTACTGATCTGGGCAAACCCTTACAAAATCCATAGTGATTGCTTCCCACTTCTATACTGGGATCTCCATCTTCTGCATACGACCAAATGGTCGCTGACTCTCGGCTCACTTGCTGGCATACTAAACACATAGATACAAACTTGGCCACATCCTTCTTCATTTCAAACCACTAGAAAGATCTCTTTAAATCCTGGTACATCTTAGTGTTGCCTGGATGAATAGAGAATCTCGATCATGACCCTCTGCTAGAGCATGCTCACGAACATCTACAACATCGGGATACAAACTCGGTAATGAAATCTAATCACACCATCCTCATCATGAGCAATGCCTGCCTTGCCCACCATCTCCTGAAGCCTAGGATCAGCCTTCTGCTGCTCGATCGCCTCATCTAGCACAGAGGACCGAATAGACAACTGAGCTACAAAAGCCCGACACAAAAGTGCTCTACCACAGTCATCGCACAAGCAGCATCCTCCAACATCTTCCAATCCTACTGGAGCATAGATCTCTTCGTGCTAAGAGCATCCGCTATGACATTCGCCTTCCCTGGATTATACTGAAGCTCGAAGTCATAGTCCTTGAGGAACTCAATCCATCTCCTCTGCCACAGGTTCAACTCCTTCTGTGAAAAGAGATACCTCAAACTCTTGTGGTCAGTGAACACCTCAAATCTGACACTATAAAGGTAGTGCCTCCATATCTTTAGTGCATGAACCACTGTCGCAAGCTCCAAATCATAAGTCGGATAGTTATGCTCATGCTCCTTCAATTGGCTAGAAGCATACGCCACTACACTTCCATGCTACATCAACACACAACCAAGACCAATCCGAGATGCATCCGAGTAAATAGCAAAACCCTCTACACCACTGGCAAGATCAACATGGGTGCAAAAGTAAGCTTCACCTTCAGCAACTGAAAGCTACTCTTGCAATCCTCAGACCAGACAAACTTCACTCCCTTCCTAGTCACCTTAGTCAAAGGAGCGGCAATAGATGCAAATCCCTCAATGAATCGCCTATAATAGCCTTCTAAACCAAGGAACTCCGAATCTCCAATGGGGTTCTTGGGATCTCCCAATCTAATACAGCCTGGACCGTCACTGGATCAACTGAGACTCCAACACCTGAGATGACATGCCCAAGGAAATGAACCTTGCGCATCCAGAAATCGCACTTGCTGAACTTTGCATACAACTTATGATCTCGGAGAACCACTAGAACAACCCTCAATGATCACAGTGTGTAGCCTCATCCGGAGAATAGACTACACATTGTCAATAAACGCCACTACAAAGCTATCTAGCTATGGCCTAAACACCTTGTTCATGAGATCCATGAACGCTGCAGGGGCGTTGGTCAGACCAAAAGGATGCACCAAAACTCATAATGTCCATAACAAGTCCTAAAGGCCGTCTTGAACACATTCTCGCTCCTAATCCTCAGCTGATATAGTCGGACTGCAGATCAATCTTAGAGAATACCGATGCATTCTACAGTTGGTCAATAGATCATCAATCCACAGTAAGGGATACCTACTCTTCACGGCCACCTGGTTGAGCTTCCTATAATCAATGCACAACCTGAGGGAACCATCTTTCTTCTTCACAAATAATACAGGTGCGCCCCATGGTGACACAATAGGGTAAATAAATCCCTTGTCCAGCAAATCTTGTAACTACTTCCTTAACTCCTCCAATTCCGCAGGTGCCATCCGATATGGAGTCTTCGAGATAGGAGAGGTGCCTGGAAGAAACTATGGTGAACTCTATCTCGCTAGCCGGTGACAATCCAGACAAATCATCGAGAAATACGTATGGAAACTTCTGCAGTACATTAATCTCCTCAAGGGTCGGTGACTGATCAGCCTTCGGTACCAATACCACGATAGAAAGAAGCGTCACATCCCTTGTTCACCATCCTCATTGCCTTCATGGCGGAGATTACAAACCTTCCCGCAAGGTTCCTTGGCAAAGGATGCGAGAACTCATCCTCACTAGGAATACGGAAAGTAATCTTCTTCCCTCTATAATCTACCAATGCATAGTGCGCCTCAAGACAATCCAGACATAGAATTACATCATAGTCCTTCATTTTTAGTAAATAGAATCACCCTTCTAAGACTTGGTCCTCAATGCACAGAAGTAATGACGGAAAACACTTCCTAGTCGATACCGTACCTACTGGTGTGTGCACAGACAATGGGACCTCTAACTCTTCATCCTCTACTCCTAACTCTGCTGCTAACGGCCTAGCAAACCACTCAGAAATGAACGAGTGTGTGACACCTGTATCAAATAAAACCCGAGCGTGCACACCTAAGACTAGAATCGTACCTTCCGTGACGTTTTTCGCCTGCTCGGCATCCTCTCGCGCTAAAGCAAACACTTGAGCTTGGGCTCGAGGCCTTTCTGGTCTTCTTGTGACTAGTGTTGCTGCTGCTGCTGCTACGCTGCTGGCGCGCTGCACTGAACTGCTGACAGTGTCTTTATCTCCTGCTGACTTTAAGCTACTTTCCGACTGTCTACTTATTACTCTGGGTACCACTGTTCTCCACACTGATCACTACGTCTATCACTGGCGTGGCTGACGACGGCAGAACTGCCTGCGGGGACCGCGGTGAACTGCTGCGCTGCCACAGGACGTTGTAGTGACTGGTATGCTGCCTTCTTCTTGTCCTGCTGCTGGATTGGAGATGCAGACCTCTTCTGCGATGCCTTCTTCTCTTCCAAATACTGCTCCATCTCGCTCTCCTGCTTGCACGCAACGCTGAGAGCCTCATCTAGAGTACGGTGGTCAAACGCCACAAGCCTCGACCTCAGTGATGGATTAAGGCGCATCACAAACTTCTCGCCTTCCTACGCTCATCAGCAACTATGTGAGGTGCATACTTAGATAATTATGCAAACTTGGCCTCATACTCAAGCACCGTCATGGAGCCCTGAGTAAGAGTAAGGAACTCTTGCTCCATCTTGTCCTGGATATGCTCTGGGATGAACTTGGCCCGAGATGGCCTCGTGAACTCATCCCAAGAAACCTCAGCAGCACCATCCTCGAACCTGGTGCGAAGCAAAGAGGCCCACCACACATCGGCTCTTTCCTGCAAGACACAACCCATAAGCACCAAACTAGACAAAATCTACACTTAACACTAATACATGCATATAAATTAAATACCTGAAGCATGTAGGTGGCCAAGCTGACTTTATCCTCCTCGGCACACCTAATAGATTGGATGATCTTCTCAATCTCCCTTATCTAGCTCTCAGCTAACAATGGCTGACTCTCCCCTTAAAAGACGGTGGAGCCATCCTCTTGAATCTCTCCATGATGGAAGGACCACCATGTCCATGCTCCTGGGGAACTGGAGCTGGAGCCTGAGCCTGCCATAACAAGCAATATAAACACACATATAACAATCATACATTTAACGAAAAAGCTATTTCTATCTAACAATTATAACCTGAGCCTCCAGCTGAGCCTGGAGTGCAGCCTGAGTGTGTGCCTGGGTCTGCATAGCCTGAACCAGACCTTGCATGATCACTCCATAATCTACAAGTAGTGGTGGAGGAAGTATAGTAGGACCCTGGGGTGGGGCCTGCTGCTCACCCCTGATCTCATGCCTCTGCTCGTCAGCTCGAGCCTGAGTACTACGTCTACCACCAGAAGCCATAGCCTGAAAAACAAATTAATCTAGTTAGAAACTAAGTGATTAGCCCTAACCATTTTCTTAACTATCTGTCATTCATTTTTAGCATTTTCTACACATATGGACAAATTCTATAAAGACTTAGCATATTGTGAAGATGATGGTATATTCATGTACAATGTCAACCGGTTTCTCTGATACCATCTCTGTAACGACCCTCCTTATACCAGTACGATTATACCAATCCACGTCTGTACAAAGAACGTCGCCACAGTGGGACATTTACCCAACACTAAACAATAGGTTGATATGTACATGAATAACAAAAGATTATAGCGGAAGTAAAAGAATTAATCTTATTCCATCATCATCATCATATCCACAGTTTGTATAGCAAGAAAAGAAAATACTAATGTCCACATTATTACAATTCCAAATAAAGTACAATGTCGACATAAATTACATAATTCCATTGTTACATACTAGTGAATGAAAAGTACAAGGATGTAAAGTCCAATGGAATGAAGCTACTCCTCGTGCTCGGAGTCGCTCCTCTCAATGTCCTTTTCAAGAATGGAGGTAGCTGTCACACCTATACGCTAAAGCAAGGATGAGTATTCTAAAAGACCCAGCAAGAAATCTAAGGACATACCTTACATAATCATATACACATGCCAGCCTTTTTAACATTAGCAATAATCATGGTACATGCTTGATGTTACTTAACACTAATATAAAACCTATAGCAAGCTTTCTATACACTCTATTTAGCATGGTTCAAAGAGTCAATCTTATTCAGTCATTTTGCAACTATACCTAATTAAAGCATGGAACTATGTACAAAGTAAATAACATACCTAGCATGATATCTAATCATTTTATCATGCATTTATCATACTTATTCTCACATTTTGCTTGTTGTTTTGACATGAATTAAACATAATCACATGGTTTTACACTTATTCACATGCTAACTCATTCATTTAACAATTTCACATGTTCGCAATTCACATAGTCACATGCACATATTCACATTTTTACACTTATTGTCGTGACACATAGTCCAAACCACCACTAGAAGGACACACATACACATACACATACCCATCACTTAGGCAACACAGTGACAGATATTGGTTAACTGCGCAGAACCGGAAGAAACCCTCTCCACCCTATCCAGTGGTACTTCTCCACCTCCAGAATTTCATCCTAGTGCCCATAGGATATCACACACATTGAACCTTCCCGTAGGGACTTTACTACAATACGGTTCCATAGCCCTCTATGGTAGTAGTGTGACTATCGGCACATATTTACACATTTCACTTTAATCACATGTTCACATTATACACATGCAGTAATTTACACATTGCATGTACTTCAAGAATTTACACATGCTTCAGTTTATTTAACAAAAGGTTACTATTTCACAGTAGTAAAATTAACTATAACAGAGTTCAATCAGGCAGTAAAATACTAAACCTTAACATAGTTTATTCCACACATATTTAATCATAGTTTAATACCCTTATTTAATCAATGAGTATCCAAAGTTACCAAAACAATGTGAAAGTTTTTCATAGGTTCTAAACAGATAATATGTCACATGCTAAAGTTTCAGAATTTTCTGATTTGTAAACTAATTATAAGAATTAAAATAGATTCCAGGCATATTTATCAACAAATCTATTTATACATGGTACATAGTAAAACAGTCATGCTTAATAGTTTCAAAACCTAATTTAGTCATAATACGGACATGGAAAATTTATGAAGCTCTAATCCACAACGGATCTATTTATACAAGATTTATTATGGTCAATGCCCAATTACAGAAATTTTAATAATTAAAAGTAATTACAGAAATTTGGTACATCCTCATGACATCACCTACTGACTGTACCTGACCCAACATAAATTTCACAGCATGCACAGACAACCACAAGTCCAATATAATCACACAGATATGAAAATTTGGGTTCTGTGAAAAACAGACGAACTGGGCGGCAAGGGGGTTGCCGCCAATAGGGGTTAATGACACACGATGTTGCCGCCAACTCAGGATCTTATTGACAGCAAGCTTGCCGTCAAGTTCTTGTCAGCAGAAGTGTACACTAAATGCATAAAACTTGACGAATGGGGGTTCCAGGACAAGGAAAAATCTCAGAAAATGCTAGGACCTACAGAACATGGGTAGGGATGATATCCCTCGATTACTTGCCTCAGAAAAATTGACAAAGGGGATTAAATTTTCCAAAGATGCTCTCCTCGGCCAAGCCAAGAAGTGCCCAAATCTCCTCCCGAATCGGTTTCTGTGTCGATGTAGGTTGCACACTGAAGTTGCGGAAGCCTCACCAATGATCAAAGTATCTCCCAGTCGTTGTAGATTGCCGGATGACGCACACAAACGCCAGATCAAAGCCTTCAAAGTTTAGTTTTTTTCCACAGAGCTCTAGGGTTTGTCAAGAGGCCAAAAGACCTAACCTTGCCCTAATCTGGTGTTTTTATAAGCTAAGGGGTTCGGGGTAGGCATCAAGGTGGAAATCCTACCGTTGGGAGGTAGTTTCCAAAACTGGGACCGAAGGAAACACGACCATTTGTAGATCTGAAACCGCAACAATTTCTGGGAAATAAATGGCCACATCACTGTCGTTTACTGAAAGTGGGCGTCCATCGATCTGGACGTCGACTTCCCTATAAACGTCCATGCATGTTGACATTAATTAGCCTTTCGACCAAAACACATAAATGTCAAACAACATATATACACTATATATATACATGCATTATGTACTACATAATTTAAACACTCTATGTACAATTAAATAGAAGCAACATGTACGTCAATAACAAGTGTATACATATGAAGAACATCGTTTAAATATAGTATGTTCAGAAATAAATATTTACACAGACACACACACACACACACATATATATATATATATACATTTGCTCATAATTATATACACAAAAGCAACTAATCACCATATGACAAAATCTAAATAAAAGAACAAAGTTCGAGGGCCTTACATTATGGCTCAAATGGAGAGACTATCTCTATATGAATGTAACAATTGCTATCCTACACTTTTTAATGCATGCATACACGTGCTTTGAGGGTGACATTGATTACTTCTTTGCTCACAAATATGCCAACCTAGGGGACATTCCACTCCCATTTGGACTGACAGATTCAACCTTTACTATAAGGCCAAGCATGATGCCCAGGAAGAATGCTACTTATGGGTTATGACCTCTACTTTCTTCTTCCATCAATACAAAAGACAACAATTTCTATTCATCATATTTCATCTCCAACATCAAACTCACACCACTATCCAAACCCTTTTCAAAGGCATTTTTCATTTCTCAAACGCACTCTCAGTCCAAATGCTCATATAGACTTCTCCCTCCTTGAACGATGCCTGCAAAGTATTGAATCTAAACTTCACAAATTCCTTCTTCCCTATTATCAGGCTTTTCCCTCTAACTTGTACCAGATTGATGATGAGTTGTCACTCTCTTTTCATTGACCTGACAAAAAGGGGAGAGATGTAAAGACAACTCTGTAAAGTGATAAGGAGAGACAATTATATATGAACAGGGGAGATAACTTATGAAACTCCATATCTCTTATGTTTGAATGAATTTTTCTATTGTTGAATTTACCTTAATGTCTGGTATTTTGTCATCAACAGAAAGGGGGAGTTTGTTGAACCACTGCTCAATATACATTGCATATTCACAATTCAAACCATAACATATAATAGTTTTGAAGAGTGACAAATAAACAAATATTTATTTATAACAAAATACGTCAAATGCTACATTTTCTCTCTTACATATCACATAGAAAAATCTCAAAGGCATACTTCGTCATATAAGTTATTCTTCTCAGATATCCTAAGTATAACTTCAACTGGCCAAGGAATATCCGAAGATACACTTCATCATATGTGAAGTCTCACTTCAACTGACTATGTTATATTTGAAGTTCACTTTGTCATATATGAAGTACACTTCGTCATATCAGAAGTTCACTTCGTCATATGCAAAGTAAAACACGAAAGTCTCACTTCAACTGATCACGTTGAAATCGTAATATATGAAGTACACTTCGTCATATTCAAAGTTCACTTCATCATATCCAAAATTTTCTTCGTCATATGTGAAGTATAACATGAAGGTCACTTCAACTGATCACATAAAATTGTCATATACGAAAGCCACTTTGACATATGTGAAGTCTTCTTCGTCATATCTGAAGCATCATTTTGACTAACAACGTTATATCTTGACCAGATGTAATAAACACACACAATTTGGATGATATCTTTTTATCATTAACATTTGTTCATCACATTCACGACATTTTTTTATATATGGAAAATTTCATTCATGATTGAACGTTTGGTTAAAATATAAATTCTTAATTCTAAAGATATCTTGTGGAACGAGTTTTCATACAAATATATAATTGACTAAAATCAATCATTCTATGAAAATATTACATTTCACTCTCCTTTTGCAAAGCTCTCAAACATATAATATCATTTTGCTTTGCCTCATAAACCTAGAAATATTGTATCTTGAACTTTTAGTGAAAATCTACGAAAAAGGTCGTCTGACATCTACCACAAAACATCCACTTTGTCCATTGTCAGAACAGCACAACACGATCTCTACCTATTGCATATTCTATGATATTTGTGTGAAAATGCACAACCTGGCTCACATAACATTAATTGTTAGCGCACAAAAGATAGACGTCAATATTTGAAATATCTCGCAAGTACCTATGATCATATCCTTAGGTAATGTACTAGACCTAGTCTAGTATATTTCTTGGAACTTGTCCCATTCAGGAAAAAAGATAAAAATGATCAATATAGGACTATCTAACCAATGTGAATGTAAAAGATGTGTACGTCGTCCTTTGAAGAAGACATGCGAATACTATCCCTCCAATGGATATATTCAAACGGAGCAGTGCAACGGCTATAAAGTTAAAGCCTAGCATTTATGAAGATAATATATATATATATATATATATAATATATATATATATATATATTATATATGAGTGTGGAGATAACAATGTTGACTCCTTTATCTCCATGATTATATATTTTGGTGATAACAAAACTCATTAGAATATTTCTATATTCATCTAAATTATGAGTATTTGCCTTAACTTAATTTTGGCTATGTCTGTCAACAGGCAACTCAAAGAAATAAAAATTACATCAAGGATCACCACTGTAAGTATTCCATAATTTTTCTAAGTCCATTAGAGAAGTCGAAGTTATATATCTTTCAATTTGACTCTTCCAAAGTCGAAGTGTGATTTCACTCCGACTTTTCTCCAGTCGAAGTCCTCATCGATTACGATTTTTTAGTCAACATCGATTACTCCTTTTAGTCCACATCGATTACTCCTTTTAAGTACACATCGATTACGGTTTTAAGTACACATTGATTACTGCTTTAAGTCTAAAATTGATTACTATTTCAACATCGATTATGTTCAAACATCAATTGCATTCACATCGATTACCTTAGACATCAATTACCTTAGACATTGAATCCCTTTAAACATCGATTGTCATCTCATATCAATTGTCTTATCGACTATCTTCATAAACATCGATTATCTTGCATAATCATTGATTTCTTTATCTTTGAAACATCAATTACCTTTTAAATCACATCGATTGCTTTGTACGAAACATCGATTACCCTTAGACAATCGATTGTCTCAACATCGACTATCCTGCTTAACATCGATTACTTTTTGGACATTGATTACCCATAGATATCGACTGTCTCAAACATCGACTGTCCTGCTTAAACATCGACTACTTTTTTTTGGACATTGATTACCCTTAACCATCAATTGTCTTGCTTAAACATCGATTATAGTTCAACATCGATTGTCTTCATGGATTGTTCTTGATCATTGATTACTCTTGGACATCGATTACCTTTTGAATATCGACTGTGTCTTAACTTCGACTACTCTTTGAACTTTGACTGTGTCTTGGCATTATATTATCCATTGCTATTTCAGATATATTAGTTTCAAATACCTTGATAATTATCTGAGCAATAACCTTACTGATTATGGTTGAAATTATAATATTGCCCTTATGATTAATCTTTGTTGTGAACATAACTTGCCGCACAATTTTTTCAATCATTTTTAAGATGTGCATTTCAAATTTCCCGCTAACTGTTGCATATCCTTTTTAAAGCATTCAAGAATATCTTTTTGCAATATGACTTTTTGACTGATTACTATTTTAATGGTAACTTCTCTAACACTTTGCGTGTGAACAGAAATCTGTCTATGGCTTACTTAGTCACAGGTCACAGTTCTCTTGGAGAAAGCGCTTTACGGTTTGTTATTCTTATAACAAGTCTTCTTATGATTTATATGGTGATAGAATGGACATTTTTATTTCTGTATAACACCTTTTTCCATTGACTGACGATCTCTCTTAGCATTTAATGTCTACAAGTTTTCGGTAGTCACATGCTTCTACTATGTAGGACCTGCTGCGATTGCATCGAAACAAGCATTAAGAGATAAGAGACAACAAACACTTCAACAGATATTTTAACAGATACATCTGAAGAAACCTGAAGTGTATATAAAGATGATGGTTGTGAAGAACAAAAGACAATATAGAAGAACGCTCAAGTAATACACACAGATTCATACAATCCTTCACAACCACCATTGAGAGTAGTGCAGCTTCACTCCAAGTCGATCTGCTCTGAGTTCTCCTGAAGCCCTCACTTCTTTTCTTTTAGAGAGTCATCTGAGAGGATAGCATCACTGTCTATTTTCTTCCTCTCTCTCAGTTCGTGCCTCAGATCAAGCATAGCATGTTGTATATGCTTGATCTAGGGGCCATCCCTTCAACTCTTCTTTAAGAGTGTTCCCCTTCCTATGAGAACAGAAGACTTGCTATGAGTAGGTGGTTTAGTTTCCCTTGCTGAAGGGAAGGCCTGTTATTATAGGTGGTTGTATTACCTCTTCGTGGGTTGAAGAGAAGGCCAGCAGGTGCTGGATATGTAGTGCCCTAGAGAATTTTTCTTAAATTTATTTCGCAAATTGTATGTTTATTTCTGCATGAATTTGAATGTTGATCTGTGTGGAACTTGGCGTCAACATCTCTTGGCATTAAGTCCTGTTAGCAACAAGATCGCCTGTCGTTTATTTTCTGTTAACGACATACTATTGTGTCGTTTATTATTTTCTAAATTTCTTAAATTTTTGGGCAAGCCTATAAACGACATCATCGATGGACGATTACATGGAGGCTGACGGCATCTTATGTTGACGTTAAGCTGACTTGCCTATTTTTGATATTTCACTTCGGGGAAAGAGAGATCGGCCATTTCCAGAGGGTTTTAATGCGATGATCCGAGTGTTTAGGATCTGAGGGTCAGGATTTAGGTTGGCCATTACGTGGGAGGTCTTTATAAGCCGGATTCCGCGATTAGAAAGGGGTTTTCACTCTGGTTTTTGGAGGAGAGAAAGAGGACCGAGGAAAGGGATTTCTGGGCTCGTTCATGCGTTGTTGAGGCTTGTGGACCGAGGAGGATGTTCGTCTGCAAGATCCATGGCTTCTCCAAGCAGAAGAACTTGCGTGGATGGCGGATTGGAGCGTTTGGAGTCGGCAGGAAGTAACGGTCTCACAGACGAGGCGGGCTTCTTCGGGCTTAAGATCGTCACTCCTGTAGGAGGGTTAAAGGCCAGTTACATGGGGGTTCAGTTTAGGATATGGCATACTATCTATTTACCAATTTTTTTGTATTTTAAAGCTTGCAAATAACCTACGGGAAGGGGTAGAAGTTGCGTTATTTCATGTAGGGTTTTTATGTTTTCTGCACTTGAGAACTAGACGTCTAGATCGCTTGCCATCTATATCTTGTAAACGGCGGCATCGACCGTCGTCTACTTCATCTAAACACCGTTTTTTTTTTCCGTCCTTTATTATAAGTTTACGGCGCTATGTGCCGCCGCTAGTATATGTTAACGGCGCTATGTGCCGCCATCTATTGTAGCTTAACGATGGTGTATGTAGTCGTTACTTCAGTAAACGTCACATATGCTGCTGTCAAATTTACCAGTGCCATGAGTTTTCAGAAAATTGATTTTGAATATATACCTATGATCCATACTTATATTAGATTTCGGCCAGGTGATGTTTAGTGTGTTTTATCACTGCTATATTACGGATATGTTATTGTATTTGGGTATAGATCACATGTACATATGAATAGTCATTTTGTGATATTAATGAAATTGATAAAATGAAAAGTGAGCTGATGGTGAACGTGAGTTATGTTGGAGGATTACATTCTGAGACTGTAATACTGCAAATATGATGTACTCAGTTCCTGTATAAAACTGCATGAATTTCTTGTGTTGTATCATAATTAGTTAGCTTAAGGTGAGGGATTTTAATTATGAAAATTGGTTACAGAGTTCAGAAAAATATGAAATTTTGCATGTGGTAGTATAACCTGATTCTGGATTACTGTCAAAATTTCGGAAATTTTAGACATCCGTGCATTCTGTTATGAATTTTGAACAGTAATTACATGATGAATTTGAATAAATATGAGAATATGTGCATGAATGAATGTGTTGCATTTAGTACCATGATAGGGATCTGTCATACAGAAAAATGGAATTTCAGAATTGAAAGAGACATGCTATAGGTTATTGCATTTGCATGAAATGTATATTAAATGATATCATACATGTTCATGCATGCATTGAAATGAAATGCCAATAAGATGCATATTGCTATTTAGAGATTCCTACAAGGAACTAGACCATAGATACCCCTATGGTAATGGTTCACCTACATGTAAATGATCTATTGAATCCATGGGCAACGGATTGAAATCCTGGAGGTTGACAAGTTCTACTGGTTAAGGTGGGAAGGACTTTTCCGGTTTTGTGCAAATACCATGACTTCATCAATGTATTGCCTAGGTGATATGTGAATGTTAAATGACTAATGATCTATATTATAGTGCGGGCTATGTCTTGGCAAATAAATGAAATGACTACATGCTTCTTGCTACATGTCTATATGTCTACATGCTACATGCCTACATGAACATTGTCTACATGATTTATGCTATATGCCAATGTGTTAAGTGTTACATGAATTACATACAAATTGATATATGAAAGAATTGCTACATGTTTAAATGGTCTATTGTTACATGACAACTATTACATATTGAATAATATAGCATAAGGTTTACATTGAAATAGTTTACATGATTACATGACAATAAGTAGAAACCATGATAAAAATGATAGCAAGTTATATGTAAGAATGTGTTACTTCAATTGTTAGTAAATAAGATGCGGATTTTATGCATTGCATGACATGGTTATTTCCATAATAATTAGAATGTTATGAATGAATGATTGCCATTGACTTAGAACCATGTTAGTAGAAAGAGTATTTGATATCAATGAAATGAATGATAATATGTTACCATGTTTTAAACCTATTATATTTATAATATCGTGAAATGTCTTTCATGTGATTTGTTGAGTCTTGTAGACTCATACTTGCATAACATTTCAGGAGAACCAGAGGACACTTAGGAGTTAGTTCACACTGACTCCCATCGAGAGGATGTGGGGACTTAGATTGGTTGATAGGTTTTAGAGTGACTCTTGTATGTGAGGACAATATGTATTTTCCTTATGCATTTAGACTATGAAATGTAATAAATTGGGACTATTGTTATTTCTCTTATGCACTAGACTTTACATTTGAGTATAATGTTGATTACAATCATTTAGTTCCATGTTCCGTTGCTCATTATTGGAATTAAATTGTCATTTGTGTATATCATAACCTGTACTGTCACTTGTTGGATTTATTCCATTGTAATACCTCTGTTAGATCCACTGTGAGTTGGTATAACTATACTGGGTCTAAGAGGGGCGTTACAGAGATTGGTGTCAGAGCGTTCTAGGTTGAGCATGTACATAAATGAAATATCAACATTGTATTCATGTTTTAAGTCTGCATAAAGAATTAGTCCAAGTTTATGTAGAGTAATAGGTCATTCAATTGGATGCTTATTTTGCAGACTATGGCGACTCATGGACGTAGAGGAGTTGGCCCGTCTACGGGTGATGAGTCAGTGGGAGGTTCGCAAGCTCCAGCTCAGCAGGCTCAATCGTGGGCTCCAGCTCAACAGGCTCAGGACAAGACTGGAGTACCTTTGCCACCCCCACCGCCACCTGTGGACTACGGAGCATTGATGCAAAGATTGGTGCATGCGATGCAGACTCAGGTTCAGACTACAGTGGCATTGCAGGCGCAGGTGCAGGTTCAGGTTGATAGATGCAAGAGTTATTCAAGGTGTTAATTGGAAGGATTGTTATCTAAGAGCTTGTTTGGATTGTAGGCGCAGGCACTTGCTCATGAGGCAGTCTTTGAATGTGTGCTAATGATGGAGAGGTTCAGGAGGGTGACCCCACCGTTCTTTCAGGGGGAGAGTGATCCTATTCTAGCAGAGAGTTGGCTCCGGGAGACGGAGAAGATCTTTCGTGCCATTCGTTGTGCGAAAGAGGAGAGGTTACCCTAGATACATATATGCTGCAGGTAAAGATTAGTTTTGAAGATCATGTGTGTTGATTGGAATATACCTTGGATATATTCTTACTCTCTTTTGTAGCATGCCGATGTGTGGTGGTCCTCTGTACTATGCCACAGTTTGCAGATGGGGCTATGGAGGTTGTTTAGGCTGAGTTCGTCCGTTTGTTCAGGGCGAAGTACATTCTATATCATGTGCTGGACCGCATGTAGTAGGAGCTTCTGACATTGACCCAGGGGTTAATGAGCGTGCTTAAGTACGAGGCGTGATTTGCGGAGCTGTCTAAGTATGCGCCCCACATAGTGGCAGATGAGCAGAGGAAGGTAATGAAATTCATTATGGGGTTGCAGCCGTCCCTTAGGACGAGACTGGTGGCTTTGGACATCGTTCCAAGGAGGAGGCTTTGTCAGCGGCATGCATGCAGGAGGTAGAGATGGAGTCTATCTGGAGGAGAAGAGGCTTCTTTAAAGAGGCCAGCATCAGCATTCCAGCGTCAGGACAGAAAGAAGAAGGCTCCAACTTTCCAACAGAGAGCAGTTGCACTGGCGAGACTAGCTACACCGACACCAGGCGGAGGCACAGTTGCAGAGAAACCATTGTGTACCCAGTGTGGGAAGCGCTATGGAGGCGAGGTGTGTTGGGTGACTTCCTGGAGGTGCTTGAGGTGTGTGATAAGAACCACAAGATCAGACATTGTCCGAAAATGGTGCAGCAGACTGCAGCGGCAGTAGCACAGTAGCAGCTAGACCGGCACCGAGAGCAGCAGGGAGACCGGGAGCTCAGGCTCGAATATTAACTTTGGCGGGAGACGAGGTAGAGTTGGCAGGGCATGTCACAGAAGGTACATTTTAATTATGGGATGCATGCTAGAGTCTTGTTTGATACCGATGCCATGCATAGTTTTGTTTCCGAGGGATTTGCCATGGTCTTGATGAAGGATGATGTTCTAGTTCCGAAGAGTTGGAGGTTCCCGTGTCCGTGCATACCCCAGCAGGAACTATTTTAACCGAGCAGTGTTTTTTCTTCCCTTCCTGTGTGCATTCAGGAGCAAGTTTGTCTTGTAGTTTCTATTTGCTAAAGATGAGGATTATGATGCTATCTTGGGCTTAGATTCGCTCGAGGAGCATTATGCTCTGATGGTTGTCGGCGGAAGCTTATTATTTTCCAAATTCCTAGTAAGGAGGAGTTTGTTCATCCTTTGCCTAAGAGCATGTCGTGCAAGTTTGTCATTTCTGCTTTGAAGGTAGCCCGGATGTTGAGCAAGGGTTGTGGTGGTTTTCTGGCTATGTGGTTGTGTCCTAGGATTCGAAGAAGATTTTATCTATTGAAGATATTAAGGTAGTCAGAGATTTCAGTGATGTTTTTCCCAGAGATTTGTCTGGTTTGCCCTATGCAAGGGAGATCGAGTTTGGCATTGAGCTAGTTCTTGGTTCAACACCTATTTCCATTGCGCCTTATCGTATGGCACCAGTGGAGTTGGCAGAATTGAGGAAGCAGCTGCAATAATTGCTTGATAAGGGCTTCATTCGACTGAGCGTTTCGCCATGGGGAGCACATGTTCTCTTTTTGAAGAGGAAAGATGGATCGATGAGATTGTGCATTGATTAACGCAAGCTTAATCGGGTAACTGTCAAGAATAAGTACCCTTTACCTCATATCAATGATTTGTTTGATCAGTTGCGAGGTGCTTTGGTGTTCTCTAAGATTGATCTTTGTTCTAGCTATCATCAACTCCGAATTAAGCCGGAGGATTCAGCTAAGACAGCTTTTAGGACGAGATATGGCCATTACGAGTTCCTTGTCTTACCTTTGGTTTGACGAATGCCCCAGTAGTTTTCATGGACCTGATGAACAAGGTTTTTCGGCAGTATTTGGATTCTTTTGTTATGGTCTTCATTGATGATGTGCTGATTTACTCGCCTGATGAGGAACCCGTAGAGAGCATTTGAGGATTGTGCTAGATATCTTGAGGGAGTACAAGCTGTATGCTATGTTCAGCAAGTGCAACTTCTGGATGAAGGAGTCGATTTCTTGGGACATGTCATATCTGGCGATGGTGTGTCTGTAGATCCGGCTAAGGTGGAAGCTGTCCTTGACTGGGAAACACCGAGATCATCAGCTGACATCAGGAGTTTTCTTTGTTTGCCTGGCTATTATAGGAGGTTCATCGAAGGATTTTCTTCTATTGCGGTGACCTTGATGAGGTTGACAAGAAAAGGAGTCAAGTTTTGAGTGGTTAGAGGCTTGTGAGAAGGCATTCCAAGAGCTGAAGACTCGTCTGACCTCAGCGCCAGTGCTTGTTTTGCCCAATGGTGTAGATTCTTTCTCTATCTACACAGATGCTTCGGGGATTTGGCTTGGCAGTGTTCTTATGCAAGGAGGTCGAGTTGTGGCGTATGCTTCTAGGCAACTCAAGGAGCAGACTTGGAATTGGCGGCAATGATATATGCTTTTAAAATATGGAGGCATTACCTATACGGAGTTAGATTTGAGCTCTTCTTAGACCACAAGAGTCTCACGTATTTGTTCCGTAGAAGGAGTTGAACCTGAGGAGCGGAGGTGGATAGAATTCTTGAAAGATTACGATTTTGAGCTTTCTTACCATCCAGGGAGGGCCAATGTAGTGGCAGATGCTTTGAGCAGGAAGAGGCAGTTATGAGGCATACTAAAGATACTAGAGATGCTTCAGGTGCTTTGGCTATTTTGGAATCTCAGTTATGCAACTTGTTCGTGGCTTAGTTGTCATTGAGATTGTCTATTCTTGATCGGGTTATTGCTTTGCAAAAGATGACCCGTTATTGCAGGAGTTGGTTGGAAAAGGCGGTATTACCAGAGATGAGGATGATGTGATTCGCCTGAATCTTAGGGTCTGTGTCCCTAATGATGCTGATCCGAGGAAGGAAATTTTAGAGGAAGCGCATAGGTCTCAGTTCTCTATTCACCCATGCAGTGGGAAGATGTACAAAGATCTGAAGCGTTCTTCTAGTGGTCTAGAATGAAGCGGGACATGGCTAATGTTGTGGCGAAGTGTTTGATTTGTCAGCAAGTGAAGACAGAGCGTCAGCGACCGTCAGGTTTGATGCAGAAGTTGGATATTTCTCAGTGGAAATGGGAACAAGTGACCATGGATTTTGTGTCTGGATTGCCTAGATCGGATAGAGGAAATGATTCCATTTCGGTGATCGTTGATAGATTTTTGAAGAGTGTTCATTTCCTTGCCATGAAGAAGAAGCAGTCTGTCGAGAGCTTGGCCAGACTGTACATTGATGGCATTGTGAAGCTGCATGGGATTCCGTATGCTTCTAGGCAACTCAAGTAGCATTAGCGCAAATACCCGACTCATAACTTAGAATTGGCGGCAGTGGTCTATGCTTTGAAAATATGGAGGCATTACCTATACGGAGTTAGATTTGAGCTCTTCGCAGACCACAAGAGTCTTAAGTATTTGTTCTCGTAGAAGGAGTTGAACCTGAGGCAGCGGAGGTGGATAGAATTCCTAAAAGATTATGATTTTGAGCTTTCTTACCTTCCAGGGAAGGCCAATGTAGTGGTAGATGCTTTGTGCAGGAAGAGGCAGTTGATTAGGCAAGACTAGAAGATGCTAGAAGATGCTTCAGGTGCTTTGGCTATTTTGGAACCTCAATTGTGCAACTTGTTCGTGGCTTAGTTGTCATTGAGATTGTATATTCTTGATCGGGTTATTGCTTTGCAAAAAGTTGACCCATTATTGCAGGAGTGGTTGGAAATGGCGGTATTACCAGAGATGAGGATGATGTGATTCGCCTGAATCTTAGGGTGTGTGTCCTAATGATGCTGATCTGAGGAAGGAAATTTGGAGGAAGCGCATAGGTCTCAGTTCTCTATTAACCCAGGCAATGGGAAGATGTACAAGGATCTAAAGCGTTCTTTCTGGTGGTCTGGAATGAAGCGGGATGTAGGTGATGTTGTGGCGAAGTGTTTGATTTGTCTGCAAGTGAAGGTAGAGCATCAGCGACCGTCAGGTTAGGTGCAGAAGCTGGATATTCCTCAGTGGAAGTGGGAACAAGTGACCATGGATTTTGTGTCTAGATTGCCTAGATCGGCTAGAGGAAATGATTCCATTTGGGTGATCGTTGATAGATTTTCGAAGATTGTGCATTTCCTTGCCATGAAGAAGAAGCAGTCTGTTGAGAGCTTGGCCAGACTGTACATTGATGGCATTGTGAAGCTGCATGGGATTCCGAAGTAAATTAACTCAAATCGTGATCCAAGATTTACTTCTAGATTTTGGCATAGTTTGCAGTAGGCATTTGGCAGTCTGTTGAAGATGAGTTTGGCATTTCATCCACAAACGGATGGACAGTCCAAAGGACTATTCAGACGTTGGGGGATATGCTTAGGGCTTGTGTTTTGGAGTGGAAGGGGAATGGGAATGTCACCTAGCTCTTATGGAATTTGCTTATAATAACAGTTCCATTCGAGCATAGGTATGGCACCATTTGAGGCTTTATACGAGAGACCCTGTAGATCCCCATTGTGTTGGAAGGAGTCAGGAGATCGGTATCTGGTTGGACCAGAAGTGGTGTAGGAGACTTCAGCGAAGATCTAGATAATTGTGCAGAGGTTAAAGGCAGCTTAGGATCGTCAGAAGAGTTATGCAGATACAAGGAGGAAGGATTTGGCATTCGAGGTTGGAGACCATGTTTTCTCAAGGTATCGCCAACTAGGGGTGTTGTGAGGTTTGGAAAGAGAGGCAAGCTGAACCCGAAGTTCATTGGTCCATTTGAGATTTTGAAGAAGATCGGGAATGTGGCATACCAGTTGGCTTTGCCACCATCTTTAGCAATGGTGCACCCAGTGTTCCATGTATCCATGCTGAGAAGGTATGTGAGAGACCCGGCTCATGTGATTAGTTATGAGCCAATGCAATTTCGCCAGACTTGTCTTATGTGGAGCAGCCTGTGGAGATTCTGGATCAGAAGGTGCAGGAATTAAGATCGAAGTCTATTCCATTCGTGAAGATCTATGGAGGAACTTCTCACATGAAGAAGCGACGTGGGGGCTTGAAGAAAAGGATGAAGAAGCTTTATCCGTCCATGTTTGGTAAGTAATCTAACTCAATCTTCGAGGACGAAGATTAAGGGGGAGAGGATGTAGTGCCCTAGGAATTTTTCTTAAATTTATTTTGAAAATTGTATGTTTATTTTTGCATGAATTGAATGCTGATCTGTGTGGAACTTGGCGTCAACATCTCTTGGCGTTAAGTCCTATTAGCGGCAAGATTGCCTGCCATTTATTTTCTGTTAACGACATACTCTTGTGTCATTTATTATTTTCTAAATTTCATAAATTTTTGGCAAGCCTGTAAATGACATCATTGATGGACGTTTACATGGAGGCTGACGACATCTTATGTTGACGTTAAGTGACTTGCCTGTTTTTGATATTTCCATTTGGGGAAAGAGAGATCGGCCGTTCCAGGGGGTTTAATGCGATGATCCGAGCGTTTAGGATCTGAGGGTCAGGATTTAGGCTGGCCATTGCGTGGGAGGTCTTTATAAGACCAGATTCCACGATTTGAAAGGGGTTTTTCGCTCTGGTTTTTGGAGGAGAGAAAGAGGGCCGAGGAAAGGGATTTCTGGGCTCATTCATACGTTCTTGAGGCTTGTGGACTGAGGAGGATTGTTCGCCGGCGGATTGGAGCGTTTGGAGTCGGCGCAAGGAACTGCCTCACAGACGAGGTGGGCTTCTTCGGGCTTAAGATCATCACTCCTGTAGGAGGGCTAAAGGCAAGTTACATGGGGGTTCAGTTTAGGATATGACATACTATCTATTTACCATTTTTTCATATTTTTAAAGCATGCAAATAACCTACGGGAAGGGGTAGAAGTTGCGTTATTTCATGTAGGGTTTTCTGTGTTTTCTGCGCTTGAGAACTAGATGTCCAGATCGCTTGTCGTCTATATCTTGTAAACGTCAGCATCGACTGCCATCTACTTCATGTGAACACCGTTTGTTTTTGTCCTTTATTATAAGTTAACGGCGCTATGTGCCGCCGTCTATTGTAGCTTAACGACGGTGTATGTAGTCATTTACTTCAGTAAACGTCACATATGCTGCCGTCAAATTACCAGTGCCATGAGTTTTCAGAAATTTGATTTTGATTGTATACCTATGATCCATACTAATATGAGATTTCAGCCAGGTGATGTTCAGTGTGTTTTATCATTGCTATATTATGGATATGTTATTGTATTTGGGTTTAGATCACATGTACATATGAATAGTCATTTTGTGATATTAATAAAATTGATAAAAGAAAGTGAGCTGATGGTGAACATGAGTTATGTTGGAGGATTACATTCTGAGACTGTAATACTACAAATATGCTGTACTCAATTGCTGTATAAAACTACATGAATTTCTCTGTATTGTATCATAATTAGTTAGCTTAAGGTGAGCGATTTTATTATGAAAATTGGTTACAGAGTTCAAAAAAATATGAAATTTTGCAAGTGCGTAGTATACCTAATTCTGGATTACTATCAAAATTTCGGAAATTTTAGACATTCGTGCATTCTGTTATGAATTTCTGAACTGTAAATTACATGTAGAATTTGAATAAATATGAGAATATGTGCATGAATGAATGTGTTGCATTTAGTACCATGATAGGGATCTGTCATACACAAAAATGGAATTTCAGAATTGAAAGAGACATGCTATAGGTTATTGCAATTGCATGAAATGTATATTAAATGATATCATACATGTTAGTGCATGCATTGAAATGAAATGCCAATAAGACATTGCTATATTAGAGATTCCTACAAGGAACAACACCATAGATGCCCCTATGGTATTGGTTCATCTACATGTAAATGATATTGAATCCGTGGGCAATGGATTTACATCCTGGAGGTAGACAAGTTCTACTGGTTAAGGTGGGAAGGACTTTCCCCGATTTTATGCAAATACCATGACTTCATCATTGTATTGCCTAGGTGATAAGTAAATGTTAAATGACTAATGATCTATATTATAGTGTGGGCTATGTCTTGGCAAATAAATGAAAATTACTACATGCTACTTGCTACATCTCTATGTCTACATGTCTGCATGACCTACATGCTACATGCCTACATGAACATTGTCTACATGATTTTATGCTATATGCCAATGTGTTAATTGTTACATGAATTACATGCAAATTGATATATGAAAGAATTGCTACATGTTTAAATGGTCCATTGTTACATGACAACTGTTACATATTGCATAATATAGCATAAGGTTTTCATTGAAATAGTTTACATGATTACATGACAATAAGTAGAAACCATGATAAAAATGATAGCATGTTATATGTAAGAACATGTTACTTCAATTGTTAGTAAATAAGATGTGGATTTTATGCATTGCATGACATGGTTATTTCCATAATAATTAGAATGTTATGAATGAGTGATTGTCAATTGACTTAGAACCATATTAGTAGGAAGAGTATATGATATCAATGAAATGAATGATAATATGTTACCATGTTGTAAACCTATTATATTATAATATCGTGAACTGTCTTTCATGTGATTTGCTGAGTCTTGTAGACTCATACATGCTTAACATTTCAGGAGAACCAGAGGACACTCAGGAGTTAGTTCACACTGACTCGGAGCAAGAGGACGTGGAGACTTAGATTGGTTGAGAGGTTTTAGAGTGACTCTTGTATGTGAGGGCTATATGTATTTTCCTTTATGCATTGGACTATGAAATGTAATAAATTGCGGACTATTGTTATTTCTCTTATGCACTAGACTTTACATTTGAGTATAATGTTGATTACAATCATTTAGTTCCATGTTCCATTGCTCATTATTGGAATTAAATTTTCATTTGTGTATATCTTAACCTGTACCGTCAATTATGACTTATTCCACTATAATACCTCTGTTTGATCCAATGTGAGTTGGAATAACTGTACTGGGTCTAAGGGGGCGTTACAGATTGGTATCAGAGCGTTCCAGGGTGAGCATGTACCTAAATGAAATATCAACATTGTATTCATGTTTTAAGTATGCATAAAGAATTAGTCCAAGTTTATGTAGAGTAATAGGTGATTCAATTGATGCTTATTTTGCAGACTATGGCGACTCATGGATGTAGAGGAGTTGGCCCGTCTAGGGTGATGAGTCAGTGGGAGGTTCACAGGCTCCAGCTCAGCAGGCTCAATCACGGGCTCCAGCTCAGCAGGCTCAGGACCAGACTGGAGTACCTTTGCCACCCCCACCGCCACCTGTGGACTACGAAGCATTGATGCAAGATTAGTGCATGCGATGCCACTCAGGCTCAGACTACAACGGCATTTTAGGTGCAGGTGCAGGTTCAGTTGGTAGATGCAAGAGTTATCAAGGTGTTAATTGGAAGAATTGTTAGCTAAGAGCTTGTTGGATTGTAGGCGCAAGCACCTGTTCATGAGGATCTTTGGGGTGTGCCTATGATGGAGAGGTTCAGAAGGATGACCCCACCCTTCTATAAGGCGGAGAGTGATCCTATTCTAGTGTAGAGTTGGCTCTGGGAGATGGAGAAGATCTTTTGTGCCATTCGTTGTGCGGAAGTGGAGAGGGTAACCCTAACTACATATATGCTGCAGGTAAAGATTAGTTTTGAAGATCATGGGTGTTGATTGGAATATACCCTGGATATAATTATCTTACTCTCTTTTGTAGGATGTGCAGATGTGTGGTGGTCCTCTGTACTACACACACAGTTTGCAGATGGGGCTATGGAGGTTGTTTGGGCTGAGTTCGTCCGTTTGTTCAGGGTGAAGTATATTCCGGAGCATGTGCAGGACCGCATGGAGCAGGAGTTTCTGACATTGACCTAGGGGTCAACGAGCATGCTTGAGTACGAGGTGAGATTTGCGGAGCTGTCCAAGTATGTGCCCCACATGTGGCAGATGAGCGGAGGAAGGTAAATAAATTCATTATGGGGTTGAGCCGTCCCTGAGGACGAGACGGTGGCTTTGGACATCGTTCCATGGAGGTGGCTTTGTTAGCGGCATGCATGCAGGAGCCAGAGATGGAGTCTATCTGGAGGAGAAGAGGGCTTCTTTAAAGAGGCCAGCATCAGCATTCCACCATAAGGACACAAAGAAGAAGGATCCAGCTTTCCAGCAGAGAGCAGTTGCACCTGCGAGAGTAGCTGCCCCCGACACCAGGCGGAGGCACAGTTGCAGAGAACTAGTGTGTACCTAGTGTGGGAAGCGCCATTGAGGCGAGGTGTGTTGGGTGACTTCTGGGGGTGCTTGAGGTGTGGTGATAAGAAACACAAGATCAAGATTGTCCAAAAATGGCGTAGCAGACTGCAACGGCAGCAGCACCAGCAGCGCTAGACCGGCACTGAGAGCAGCAGGGAGACAGAGGGCTTAGGCTCGAGTGTTCGCTTTGGCGAGAGACGAGGCAGCGTTGGTATAGCATGTCACAGAAGGTACAATTTTAATTAAGGGACTGCATGCTAGAGTCTTGGTTGATACCGGTGCCACGCATAGTTTTTTTTTTCCGAGGGATTTGCCAAGGTCTTCATGAAGGATGATGGTCTAGTTCCAGAAAAGTTGGAGGTTCCTTTTCTGTGCATACTTCAGCAGGAACTATTTTGACCAAGCAGTGTTTTTCTTCACTTCCTGTGGGCATTGAGAAGCAAGTTTTGCCTGGTAGTTTCTATTTGTTGAAGATGAAGGATTTGATGCTATATTGGGCTTAGATTGGCTCGAGGAGCATTATGCTTTGATGGATTGTCGGCGGAAGCTTATTATTTTTTAGATTCCTAGTAAGGAGGAGTTTGTTCATTCTTTGCCTAAGAGCATGTCGAGAAAGTCATCATTTTTGCGTTGAAGGCCCCCGGATGTTGAGAAAGGGTTGTAGTGGTTTTCTAGCTAGTGTGGTTGTGTCCAAGGATTCGAAGAAGATTTTATCTTTTGAAGATATTGAGGTAGTAAGAGATTTCAGCGATGTTTTTCCCAGAGGATTTGTCTGGTTTGCCCCCTGCAAGGGAGATCGAGTTTGGCATGAGCTAGTTCCTGGCAGCACCTATTTCCATTGCGCCTTATCGTATAGCACTAGCAGAGTCGGCCGAATTGAGGAAGCAGCTACAAGAATTGCTTGATAAGGGCTTCATTCGACCAAGCGTTTCGCCATGGAGAGCACCTATCTCTTTCTGAGAAGAAAGATGGATCGATGAGATTGTGCATTGATTACCGCAAGCTAATTAGGTAACTGTCAAGAATAAGTACCCTTTACCTCGTATCAATGATTTGTTTGATCAGTTTCGAGGAGCTTCGGTGTTCTCTAAGATTGAACTTCGTTCTGGCTATCATCAACTCCGAATTAAGCCAGAGGATTCTGCTAAGACGGCTTTTAGGACGAGATATTCTCGATTACGATTCCTTGTCTTCTTACCCTTTGGTTTGACGAATGCCCCAGCAGTTTTCATGGAATTGATGAACAAGGTTTTTCGGCAGTATTTGGATTCTTTTGTTGTGGTCTTCATTGATGATTGCTGGTTTACTCGCCTGATGAGGAAACCCAAGAGAGGATTTGAGGATGTGCTGGATATCCTGAGGGAGCACAAGCTGTATGAAGTTCATCAAGTGCAACTTCTGGATGAAGGAGGTTCCATTTCTTGGACTGTATCTGGCGATGGTGTGTCTGTGATCCGGCTAAGGTGGAAGCTATCCTTGACTGGGGAACACTGAGATCATCACTGACATCAGGAATTTTCTGGTTTGGCTGGCTTTATAGGAGGTTCATCGAAGGATTTTCTTCTATTGCGGCGACCTTGACGAGGTTGACAAGAAAGGAGTCAAGTTTGAGTGGTTAGAGGCTTGTGAGAAGGCATTCCAGGAGGTGAAGACTCGTCTGACCTCAACGCCAATGCTTGTTTTGCCCAATGGTGTAATTCTTACTCTATCTACACAGATGCTTCGAAGATTGGGCTTGGTAGTGTTTTCTTATGCAAGGAGGTCGAGTTGTGGCGTATGCTTCTAGGAACTCAAGGAGCATGAGCGCAACTACCGACTCCATGAATTTGAATGGTGCAGTGGTCTATGCTTTAAAATATGGAGGCATTACCTATACGGAGTAGATTTGAGCTCTTCCCGACCACACAAGTCCTCAAGTATTTGTTCTCGCAAAAGGAGTTGAACCTGAGGTAGAGGTAGGTGGATAGAATTCTTGAAGATTGATTTGAGGTTTCTTACCATCCGGGGACGGCCAATGTAGTGCAGATGCTTTGAGCAGAACATGCAGTTGATGAGGCAAGACTGGAAAATGCTAGAAGATCTTCAGGTGCTTTGGCTATTTGGAACCTCAATTGTGCAACTTGTTCTGGCTTAGTTGTCATTGAGATTGTCTGTTCTTGATCGGGTTATTGCTTTGCAAAAAAGATGACCCGTTAGTGGCAGGAGTTGGTTGGAATGGGGCGGTATTACCAGAGATGAGGATGATGTGATTCGCCAATCATTATGGTGTGTGTCCCTAATGATGCTGATCTGAGGAAGGAAATTTTGGAGGAAGCCCATAGGTCTCATTCTCTATTCACCCTGGCAGTGGGAAGATGTACAAGGATCTGAAGCATTCCTTCTGGTGGTCTGGAATCAAGCAGGACGTGGCTGATGTGTGGCAAAGTATTTGATTTGTCAGCAGCAAAGGCAGAGCGTCAGCGACTGTAAATTTGATGCAGAGCTAGATATCCTTAGTGGAAGTGGGAACAAGTGACTGTGGATTTTGTCTCTGGATTGCCTAGATCGGCTAGAGGAATGATTCCATTTGGGTGATCGTTGATAGAATTTTCGAAGAGTGCACATTTCCTTGGCATGAAGAATAAGCAGTCTATTGAAGCTTTTGCCAGACTGTAGATTGATGCATTGTGAAGCTGCATGGGTTTCCGAAGTCAATTATCTCAGATCGTGATCAGATTTACTTCTAGCTTTTGGCAGAGTTTGCAGCAGGGTTTGGCGTTCAATTGATGCTGAGTTCGGCATTTCATCCACAAACGATGGACATCCGAAAGGACTTTTTAGGTGTTGGAGGATATGCTTAGGGCTTGATTTTGAGTGGAAGGGTGATTGGAGCGTCACCAAGATCCTGTGGAATTTGCTTATAATAACATTTTCCATTCGAGCATAGAGTTATGGCACCATTTGAGGCTTTATTACGAGAGACCCTGTAGGTCCCCATTGTGTTGGGAGGAGTCAGGGATTGGTATCTGTTGGACCAAAAGTGGTGCAAGAGACCTCAGCCAGGATCTAGATGATTGTGCAGAGGTTAATGGCGGCTCAGGATCGCAGAAGTGTTATGCTGATTACAAGGAGGAAGGATTTGGCATTCGAGGTTGGAGACCCTGTTTTCTCAATGTATCGCTAACTAGGGTGTAGTGGGTTTGGAAAGAGAGGCAAGATGAACCCCAGGTTCATTGGTCCATTCAAGATTTTGAAGAAGACCGGGAATGTTGTCACGTCCCGAGAATTACGCAGCGGATATTATTTCAAATAATTCGGTCGATATCTCGAGACGTGAACAGTCGGCAAATAAGCCTCCAGCTAGCACGCACTAATGTGTATCAACACAACATCATAATAGGGCCCATATGTTGAACACATATAAATTGTATTCAAATCTCAACTTTGTATTCAAAGTGAAACTATTACAGGACTAAGACTCAATAAAGCAAAAGTACATGATACCTCACTTCCTACTACAAGAACCTAACACTCAAAATAACTAACTATAGGTAGACTCATAATTGGAACGCTCTTCACTCAGACGCATTCCCAACCTCGACTTGCTCTTCCTCTTGAACTTCATATCACTAGATTGGGTAAAAGTAGGGGATGAGTAACTAGCCCAGTAGGATTTATATCTCAATGTGCGGCAATGATATAAGTGTTTAGCAATTTAGAACGCGTTAACACAATGAATGTCCTGATATGCATGTGCGAATAAAACTCATTAAAACACGATACATTGAAAAAGAAAAAAAGAGAGAGTATTGGTAAACAAGATTGTGAACAAGATGACAAGATATAACTAGCATAGATCACTTTGTACAAGCACGCAAGATTACAATTGATGTCAAGAAATGCAGATATCACTAATTGCATTAATTGCAGATGGCCATATCACTCAAGCAAGCAAGCAAGATTGTACAGCAAGATCAAGTAACACTAATCTGGCACGTAGACACTAATTTACACCGAGAAAAGATCCATCAAGATGTAACCAGGACACGTGTATGTGGTATTGTATCTATGATTCAACACGCAAGCAAGAAAGTACTCCCAGCACAGATGCAACGCCAGTAATCATTATACCCCATGGTTAACATTATATCTATGACTCACCGTCATTGGGGCTAGATTGGAGCCCTTGGACACACGTCGTGCCCCTGTCCACTCATGTAATTTTTAAATGAAGATACCCACAGTCATTAATATGCCATGAGAGTTTCAATAAATAATCACATGTAATGTCATGTTCGTGTGCTTGATGAGAACAAGTAACAAGTAGTGTGAACATGTCTTCATGAGAACAATGGTCAAGAGATAAATTTGGCAGCATAACGGTACGATTTATACTTTCATTTCAATCATTACATTAATGGCTTTACGTCTAGTTTTTAAGTCACACTCCGGAGATCAAAGAGAAAGGAAGTGCACGCTATCTCCAGGGAACTTCAATGGTACAACCAACTCGTCGGCCATGTGGGAATCCATGGTCAGAGGAGATTTACAGAGCCTTGGTGAAAAGGTCGTAGTCTAACTACCGATTCAAATGACCCGTAGAGAGTCTCCAATTTCCCAAGAAGGGGCTGCCTAATCGTGCAAGTGTATAGTATGTACGTCTCTCAATCATCACAAACTATCGTCTCAAACTCAAACTCGCGGGAAACACTTAACAATATAACGTGGAATACTACGCACTTTGACTAATCATTTGGTTTGCAAGATTTTATGATAACTCTTATCATTTAAACATGGTAGAATCAGTAGGAAGATTCATCATGATAGTAGGTCACAATGGATCATAACTTTAAGGAGCACTTAAAAAGCATTCATGTAATTAAAGCTTTTAAATGGGTTAATAAATTTTAGCCATTAAATAACAATCATGTAATGATCAGACCCAAGACAGCACTTCACCGTAAATATAACATTTAAACAGACCTCGGGTATATGCGGAAAACATTGCAGAAAACAAGTGGTTTCAGGTACAAATCCTAGATCGCGACATAGCCATATGAGGAAAGCGACAGGTCTGTCAGGCCGGGGTCAGATCGCGACATGCTCATGTAAGGAAGGCAACAGTGTTCGGGCCCGAAGGCGACACAGGGGTGTGAGCATCGCGACAGGGAAGTCCTAGTCAATGCAGGTAGATAGCGACGGAGCGCACGTCGCATTCAGAAGGCGACTAGAGGTTGTCACAACAGACCTCTGAACGCTACCTATCGGGCCGTCACGTTCACAGGTCCGTGCCTGGCTATGACAGAGCAAGGACAGTGCCTTGGATTGCGGACCAGACTTCCTTCCTTTGACACAAGGTGCTATAATATAGAACACATTTGTACAGGTTATGAAAAATAACAAAACCAGTTTTAAAACACCTAACATACAAGGTACTTCCAGTAAATCGGAATTGAAAACAAGATGGTTTTGATAGGTTTTAATCAAGTTGAATACGAGGTCAGACCAAGAGTAATCCTTAAGACGTATCTCATACAGCACCTTATTATCACGCTTATAACTCTCTAAATAATGAATTTATCAAAATGTTAAACATAAAAGATTACGAGAACATCTATTAGAATAACTTTTATGTTATGAGTTTAATCTAATTCGGTCTCGAACACATGCAACATATTATGAACGGGAAAAGCCCGAACAATGCGCGACTTTGGCAAACGCATATAATTCAAAATCTACTAAATGAAATTCGATGAAACCAGTGGAAAATAAAGTTACTTGATGCTCTACACATTGGTATAGGATATGTTAGTTTGGCCCGAGAAACCCTACCTTATGGGTTAAAGAAGTCCCATTATTCCAGAAAACCTGTGTTCAGACCACTTGGAGGAAAACACTCACTACTCCGTGGTATACTGCATGGAATTTGGGCATTCCACTTGGGTTAGAACGTAGACTTCACCCTATTTCCGGGTATAGGCCTTGCAAGGTTTGGTTTAGGTTTGACTCACCTTTGTCGACTTCAAGAGGTGGTTTGTGCAGGTCGCAGCAGACGAAGGGGAAAAGAACGGCTTGGTGTGGACGATCTCCTACTCCCCATCCACCAAGAACTCCTCCACACGACCCCAGCAAGTTCTAAACTCGTCCCTAGGGTTTGGGTGAAGAGTATTTAAGTAACCATGGTGTTTAGGAGTCCTATTATAACTAGGAAAGGAGGGTTTCTGGATTGGCATGTTGGTTTCCTATTTTTGATGATTTCTTCCTCCCTTTGAGTGTGTGAGGCATTAGGAAACCTCCCCTCATAGTTAGGCACGAATTTGGGTTGTCATGAATGCATGATTGCATCCCAATTAAACTCTAATTGCCTCTTTTTAATTTCAGCTTATTTATGTTACGAATTTCTATGTATTTTCTAGCTTTATTTGATTTTTGGGTCAAATGTGGTCCATTGGCCCAATTATGATATTGGTCATCAATATATAATGTTGAAGTCTCCCAAAATTTATATTTAATTTATGGTTGCATCGTATTTTCGTGTTAACGATTTTCCGACTTGTTTCCTAATTTGGATAATTAGTCACAATAACTCTTAAACCTCATCCGAATGATTTTAGTGACCCAAATTTCTTGATGGGTCATTAGAAGATATTATTGGAAGCCCATATATGATTTGTTATTTAATTTTCTCTGACTCATTCAAGTACGTGTGATAATGATTTTCCGACTTATTCATAAATTACGATATTAAGTCGTGATACACTTTAAACTTGGCTAATACAATTTTTCTTGGCACAAATTTTTTTGCGGAACATTTGGTAATAATGTTTAGGGTTGATTTATAATTTTTACAGAATTTTTTAATGTGTTTTAGCATATACGTTAATGACATGTATGTTTAAATACTCTTGTATTATGGAAATTATTTATTTCCATTTATTCCAATTTTTATGTATTTAAAATTTTCGGGGTGCTACACCCTCCCCCACTTAAGAGAATTTGGTCCCCAAATTCATTGATCATTAATTGGCTTTTGAAAGTTATGATCATTTATTGGTTTTAGATTTAATTCCTCTAACTTGTTTAAACATCGTGGATGCCAGTCCAAATCTACACCTATGGCCACCCTACATTTCATTTGGTTCCTTCCACTCCTGTTTTCCCTTCCATGGTTGTTATAACTCGATCTTAATCCCTGACCTAGATAATCGCTACTAGATTATTCCTTTTCAATTATCCTTAATGGTCTCCCCCACTTAGAAATGTACCAATAAGATAACATCATAAGATCAGTCTAGGGGTTTAACAATCATACCTCCTTCCGAAACTCCACTTGCGTCATTGCATTCACACGTCCTTGATGCATTACCACCCTTACCACCCCTGGTCCTTCCAGCTTGGTCTTTTAGCATGGGACAGTTCGGTATACGATGTTCATGACTCCCACATCGTAGGCAAGCTCTGGCCTTCTTCCAACACTTGTCCGCTTGGTGCCCAGCTTGTTGCAAAATTTAAATACTCCACCGTCATTGTTTCTTCTACTTTGATCTTTTTCTCCATGCCATAGTCCTTCCCAATGGTTGGCCTTTTGTTGTTGTTATCGTTGTTATTGGGAAGGTTCCATTGTATCGACTGCTCCCCTTTTTGTAAGGTCGGCTTTGAGATGTCCTTCCCCCTCATGCCTTCCACCTTAGCCATAGTGTCTTCTACCAGCTGAGCTCTTTGGACCATCTCCGTGTAGGTTTGGATGTTGTGAGGTCCGAGCTTCTCGACAAACATGGGCCTGAGCCCGTCCATGAAACGATTAGCCTTTAATCTTTCTGTTCCCACCAAGTGTGGGGCATACACAGCAAGACGCACGAACTGAGCCTCATACTCAGCCACATACATTTCTTTCTGTTTTAGTGCGGCAAACTCCGCTGCCTTCTTCTCCTTGACTCTCTCAGAGAAATACTTTCCCCGAAATATCTCCAGGAATCCAGCCCACTACAATTCAGCTATATTAGGCAGATAGGCTGAAGTGGCCTTCCACCAAGCTCGGCATCCTTGGTAAATTGAAAAGTGGCCAGTACCACTTTCTCCCTATTGGTGCATTGCATTACTTGGAAGATCCTTTCTATTTCTTCCTGCCAATTCTCTGCTTCGTCTGGGTCAGGGGATCCAGAGAAACGAGGAGGGTTTAAACTCCTAAAATTCGGTGTAGATCACCGCTCCATTCCTTGCAGCTCCCGCCTGATTTCCAGCCTGAACTACATTTTGTAATGCGTGGGTCATCCAGCCACGGTTTCATGCATACTTGCCATTGGTTGCGAGCCATTGCAGTTAAGTGTAGAGATTTATGAGGGTTCCTGAGAAAAGGATGGAAACCAATTAATGTCTCTAGATACATTATAAGATCAATGGTTAGGAGTGTTTTATTCTTTCTAACATATTCCCAGTCTCTACCCATTCTCACCAGGTATTGTATTTAATTTCCATGACCTAGGTTCCATAGGTATCTCCTATTCCTGAGACATGTCCTATTTGGTATTCCTAGGCTCTGATACCCTTAACTGTCACATCCCGAGAATTACGCAGCGGATATTATTTCAAATAATTCGAGTCGATATCCGAGACGAACAGTCGGCAAATAAGCCTCGAGCTAGCACGCACTAAATGTGTATCAACACAACATCATAATAGGGCCCATATTTGAACTCAATATAAATTGTATTCAAATCTCAACTTATTGTATTCAAAGTGGAAACTATTACAGGACTAAGACTCAATAAAGCAAAAGAACATGATACCTCCTCTTCCTACTACAAGAACCTAACACTCAAAATAACTAACTATAGGTAGACTCATAATTGGAACGCTCTTCACTCAGACGCATTCCCCTCCTCGACTTGCTCTTCCTCTTGAACTTCATAGTCACCTAGATTGGGTAAAGTGTAGGGGATGAGAACAAAGCCCAGTAGGATTATATCTCAATGTGCGGCAATGATATAAGTGGTTAGCAATTTAGAACTAGGTAAGCACGATGAATGTCATGATATGCATGTGCGAATAAAACTCATTAAAACACGATACATGAAACAAGCTAGAGAGAGTGATTATGGTAGAACAAGATTGTGAACAAGATGACAAGATAGAACTAGCATAGATCACTTTGCACAAGCACGCAAGATTACAATTGATGTCAAGAACGCAAGATATCACTAATTGCATTAATTGCAGGATGGCCATATCACGCAAGCAAGCAAGCAAGATTGTACGAGCAAGATCAAGTAACACTAATCCGGCACCTAGACACTAATGTACACCGAGAAAAGATCCATCAGAATGTACACCAGGACATTGTATGTGGTATTGTATCTATCATTCAACAAGCAAGCAAGAAAGTACTCCCAGCGCAGATGCAACGCCAGTAATCATTATACCCCATGGTTACCAGTATATATCTATGACTCGCCGTCATTGGGGCTAGATTGGAGCACTTGGACACACGTCGTGCCCTGTCAGCATCTCATGTAATTTTTAAAAGATAGACACCACAGTCATTAATAATGGCCAATGAGAGTTTCAATAAATAAGCACATGTAATGTCATGTTCGTGATGATGATGAGAACAAGTAACAAGTAGTTGAACATGACTTCATGAGAACAATGGTCAAGAGATAAATTTGGCAGCATAACGGTATGATTTATACTTTCGTTAAATCTTTACATTAATGGCTTTAGTCTAGTTTGTAAGTCACACTCACGAGATCAAGAAGAGAAAGGAAGTGCACGCTATCTCCAGGGAACTTCAATGGTACAACCAACTCGTCGCCATGTGGGAATCCATGGTCAGAGGAGATTTACAGAGGCCTTGGTGAAAAGGTCGCTAGTCTACCGATTCGGATGACCGTAGAGAGTCTCCAATTTCCCAAGAAGGGGCTGCCTAATCGTGCAAGTGTATAGTGATGTACGTCTCTCAATCACAAACTATCGGTCTCAAACTCGCGGGAAACACTTAACAATATAACGTGGAATAAACTATGCACTTTGACTAATCATGGTTTGCAAGATTTTATGATAACTCTTATCATTTAAACATGGTAGAATCAGTAAAAGATTAATCATGAGTAGCACGAATGGATCATAACATTTAAGGAGCACTTAGAATAGCATTCATGTAATTAAAGCTTTTAATGGGTTAATAATTTTAAGCCATTAAATAACATCATGTAATGATCAGACCCAAGACAGGCAACTTACACCGTATATATCACATTTAAACAGACCTCGGGTATATGCAGAAACTTTGCAAGAACACACGTGGTTTCAGGTACAAATCCTGAGATCGCGACATAGTCATATGAGGAAGGCGACAGGGCTGTCAGGCCGGCATCAGATCGCGACAGGCTCATGTAAGGAAGGCGACAGGTCTGCCCAGAAGGCGACACAGGGGGTGAGCATCGCGACAGGGAAGTCAGATCAGGCAGGTAGATAGCGCGGAGCGACGTCACATTCAGAAGGCGACTAGAGGGGTGTCGCAACAAGACCTCTGAACGCGACCTATCGGGCCGTCGCATTCACAGTCCGTGCCTGGCTCTGACAGAGCAAGGACAGTGCCTTGGATTGCGGACCAGACTTCCTTCCTTTGACACAGGGTGCTTCTAAATAGAGAACAATTTGTCCAGGGTATGAAAATAACAAAACAAGTTTTAAAAACAACCTAGACATACAGGGTACTTCCAGTAAATCGGAATTGGAAACAAGGATGGTTTTGATAGGTTTTAATCAAGTTGAATACGAGGTCAGACCAAGATTAATCCTGAAGACGTAGTTTCATGCAGCAACCTTATTATCACGCTTATAACTCTCTAACTAATGAGATTTAGTCAAAATGTTCAACATGAAAGATGACGAGAACATTTATTAGAATAACTTTCATGTTATGATTTTACTATAATTCGGTCTTGAAACATGCAACATATTAAGAACGGGAAAAGCCCGAACAGTGCGCGACTTTGGCAAAACGCTTATAATTCAAAATCTACAAAATGAAATTCGATGAAACCAGTGGGAAATGAAAGATAACTTGATTCTCTACACATTGGTATAGGATATGTTAAGTTTGCCTGAGAAACCTACCTTATGGTTTGAAGAAGTCCCATTATTCCAGAAAACCGTGTGTTCAGAACCACTTGGAGGAAAACGCTCACTACTCCATGTATACGGCATGGAATTTGGGTATTCCACTTGGTTAGAACGTAGACTTGACCCTCTTTCCAGGGGTATAGGCCTTGCAAGATTTGGTTTAGGTTTGACTCACCTTTGGTCGACTTCAAGAGGGTGGTTTGTGCAGGTCGCAGCAGACGAGAAGGGGAAAGAACGGCTTGGTGTGGACGATCTTCTGCTCCCCAACCACCAAGAACTCCTCCACACGACCCCAGAAAGTTCTAAACTCGTCCCTAGGGTTTGGGTGAAGAGTATTTAAGTAACCATGGTGTTTAGGAGTCCTATTATAACTAGGCAAGGAGGGTTTCGGGATTGGCATGTTGGTTTCCTATTTTTGATGATTTCTTCCTCCCTTTGAGTGTGTGAGGCATTAGGAAACCTCCCCTCATAGTTAGGCACGAATTTGGGTTGCCATGAATGCATGATTGCATCCCAATTAAACTCTAATTCCTCTTTTTAATTTCAGCTTATTTATGGTTACGAATTTCTATGTATTTTCTAGCTTTATTTGATTTTTTGGGTCAAATGTGGTCCATTGGCCCAATTATGATAATGGGTCATCAATATATAATGTTGGAAGTCTCCCCAACATTTTTATTTAATTTATGGTTGCATCTATTTCGTGTTAACGATTTTCCGACTTGTTTCCTAATTTGGATAATTAGTCACAATAACTCTTAAACCTCATCCGAATGATTTTTAGTGACAAAATTTCTTGATGGGTCATTAGAAGAAATTATTGGAAGCCCATATATGATTTTTATTCATTTTCTGACTCATTCAAGTACGTGTGATAATGATTTTCCGACTTATTCATAAATTACGATAATAAGTCGTGAAACACTTTAAACTTGGCTAATACAATTTTTCTTGGCACAAATTTTTTTGTGGAACATTTGGTAATAATGTTTAGGGTTGATTTATAATTTTTACAGAATTTTTCAATTGTTTTAGCATATACATTAATGACATGTATGTTTAAATACTCTTGTATTATGGAAATTATTTATTTCCATTTATTCAATTTTTATGTATTTAAAAATTTCGGTGTGCTACAAATGTGGCATACCAGTTGGCTTTGCCACCATCTTTAGCAGCGGTGCTCCCAGTTTCCATGTATCCATGCTGAGAAGGTATGTGAGAGACCCGGCTCATGTGATTAGTTATGAGCCAGTGCGTTTTAGCAGGACTCGGCTTATGCGGAGCAGCCTGTGGAGATTCTGGACCGGAAGGTGCAGGAATTATGATCGAAGTCTATTCCATCATTCGTGAGATCTTATGGAGGAACTTCTCACGTGAAGAAGCGACGTGGGAGCTTGAAGAAATGATGAAGAAGCTTTATCTGTCCTTGTTTGGTGAGTAATCTAACTCAATCTTCAGGAATGAAGATTATTTTAAGGGGGAGAGGATGTAGTGCCCTAGGAATTTTTCATAAATTTATTTTGCAAATTGTATGTTTATTTCTGCAAGAATTTGAATACTGATCTGTGTGGAACTTGGCGTCAACATCTCTTGGCATTAAGTCCTGTTAGCGGCAAGATCGCCTGCCATTTATTTTCTGTTAACGACATACTCTTGTGTCATTTATTATTTTCTGAATTTCTTAAATTTTAGGGAAAGCCTGTAAATGACATCATCGATGGACGTTTACATGGAGGCTGACGGCATCTTATGTTGACGTTAAGCTGATTTGCCTGTTTTTGATATTTTCGTTTGGGGAAAGAGAGATCGCCCGTTTCTAGGGGGTTTTAATGCGATGATCTGAGCGTTTAGGATCTGAGGGTAGGATTTAGGCTAGCCATTGTGTGGGAGGTCTTTATAAGACCGGATTCCCGCTTTAGAAAGGGGTTTTTCACTCTAGTTTTTGGATGTAGCAACCTGAATTTTTAAGAAAAATAAAATTTAAAATAAATAAATTAAACCTAGCCAAATGGATATTTAAATGAAAAGAGCATTAAACAAAACCCATTAAATGGAAAAGAGTAATGGGCTTTGCTTAAGGGAATCCTCTAAAATTTATTGGGTCAAAAATATGAATTTACAAAGGGAGAATAATAGGAAAATACCCTAAATTCGTAACTAAATTATTACCTAAATAGAAAAGGGGTGTTTAATGCATTAAATAGGATGTTAGAGTTGGAATTGGATTCCTAAACCTACCCCTATGGTTTAGAACGAATTTAGATCTCTTCCTAGCCTAAATAGGATTTGAAAGCAAGGAAGGAAGGTTAGAGTAAGGAAATTTCGTAATTTAAGAGGAATTAGAGTAGTAGTAGGAATAGAAATACATACTTACATAAATACACCTCTTAAACTCTCTTGGCAACCCTAGCTCGTTGCCAAGAGTTTCTGGACGTGGAGAGGAGGTTAAGGAGGAGATGATTTCATGGAGAGAAGAAGAGCTTGAAGCTTCTTCCCTTGTTCTTCAAGTTCTAGCCCTAGAAGACAAATAAATCCAAAGGTAGGCATTCTCACAAGCTAAAATTCTGAAATTTCGTTTGTAGGTTCTTCCTACCCTCTTGAACGAAACCCCCAAGTTTCATATTTTTCCATCCATCCTATCTTTTGTTCTTAAATTTTGAAGTTCTGGAAATATGATAACCCCGAGACATCATGTTAAATCCATATCTCCTTGTATACTTGATCCCAGGCTATGAAATTTTTATTGTAAATACTTGATCATGTTAGGCATCTTTTGCCCTTGAAAGCCCTAATTTTTGTTGAGCATGTTGCTCGAAATAAATCAAACTTGCTCTCTGTTTCATGTTCTATGTTACTCGTTCTTGTTCGTTCTCAAACCATGTTCAAACCATGTTCTCTCTCGAATCCCTTTATTGGGAGTACCCTTACATGTCTAGTTTAATTTGCAACTGATTTCATGATTTTTTGTTCACTATACAATTAGTTATGATTTTTCAAAGCACCCTATATCATTCTATTTCAAGTTGGCCCGCAATCCAAAGCCTGGTCTGATTCCTGTCAGAGCCAAGCGCAGACAACCAGATTGTGACAGGCCGATATGTCGCCTTCTGGGTCTGATTGCGACCGTCCACTTGTCGCGATCTCAAGCCATTGCGACGCCTTCCTTGTCACTTTCTGAATGCGACAGTACCTACGTCGCGTTCTGGCTTCTGTCCTAGCAGCCATGTTGCAACCCTTTTGCGGGTCCTGTCCCTACCTGCCTACCCCTGTCGCAATCCTTGCAGACCTATGTCGCCTTTTTACAGTTATACCCCCAGTAAAAACCTTGCCTAAAAATGGAGCAATATTGAATAATTTTAAATATATCTTCACGACTTATTTCTATCTATGATTTCTCTTGCACTTGCACACACATGAACCATCCATATATGGCTGAAATCTTGCAGAAAATATCTCATAATGTATTGCAATAAAGCATATTAATTGCCCTATTTTAAAGAACTTGTATTGTTTTCTTGTGCTGTTTATATACCGATATCGACGCTCCACTGTTCCAGAATTCCTCTAGAACGTCGAGTACCTGTTTTATATACACACTTTACTTTGCTTGTGGTGAACTCTCCGTCGGATATTCCTTTCGCCAGACTAGTGAACTTTTGCACAAGGCCTCCGTAAGTCTCCTCTGATAATGATTTTCTGACTTATTCATAAATTACGATAATAAGTCATGAACACATTAAACTTGGCTAATACAATTTTTTTGGCACAAATTTTTTTTGTGAGACATTTGGTAATAATGTTTAGGGTTGATTTATAATTTTTACAGAATTTTCAATGTGTTTTAGCATATACGTTAATGACATGTATGTTTTAATACTCTTGTATTATGGAAATTATTTATTTCCATTTATTCAAATTTTTATGTATTTAAAATTTTCGAGGTGCTACAAATGTGGCATACCAGTTGGCTTTGCCACCATCTTTAGCAGCGGTGCTCCTAGTGTTCCATGTATCCATGCTGAGAAGGTATGTGAGAGACCCGGCTCATGTGATTAGTTATGAGCAGTGCAGTTTTAGTAGGACTCGGCTTATGCGGAGCAGCCTGTGGAGATTCTGGATCGGAGGTGCAGGAATTAAGATCGAAGTCTATTCCATTTGTGAAGATCTTATGGAGGAACTTCTCACGTGAAGAAGCGACGTGGGAGCTTGAAGAAATGATGAAGAAGCTTTATCTGTCTACTGCTCCTGAGGCGCCGGGAGGACGCGAGAGCGCCGATGCGATGACTCCGCCTGCCGCTCTCGTGACAGAGGAGCCGTCAGGGCTGGTGGTCCAGCCAACTGGGCCTGCAGGGCGAGGCAGACACCTGTCAACTACTGCATTTGCCCCCGAAGTTCTGCCACTTCGAGGGCTGTTGCCGGCGCGGAGGCAACTGGTGCAGGGACGTCGTGGTTAATGCCGGGAGGGGCGATGGCGACGTCCACAGGGAGGGATCGACTGCGAGAGTCCGCTCGTGACTGACGGGATCTCGTCGCCCTGCTCCCCACGTTCTGGTATGAGGATCGTCCGTGAGCCATGGCTACGTCGATTCCCACAGACGACGCCAAATGTGGTGGTGTAATCCTGTTTGGGCTGGAACCAAACGGGCCTCCACTATAGAGAACTGGGAAGACGGACGCCGGTGCGGACGGGAGCCTGCAAGACCAGAAATGGGTCAGACGGCCGGTGAAGACCGGGGAAACCCTCCGATGCCTAAGTCAGTGGAGAGCTTGTAAGGCAGGGGGTTCGGAATGTGAGAACGTGTTCGCGTGGGAGAGAACGTACCAGTGCATGGTACTGTACCTGTGTTTTTATAGGCGTTGGTGCCAAGATGAACGTTCATAACGTTGGTAGATCGTGCCTGAAAAGGCGCCTTGATGGTGCACATACGGGAGGAGTTACGCGCTCAGGTGCTCGTTGGGATGCTAGGCAGTTCGTGCCTCTTGATGATGGAGCGCGTGGCCTGGGGCGGTTATAACCGCGGCGTAAGCTAGAGAACCTGCTCGGCACCCTCTGAACACACCTTCCGAGCAGGTGACCCACATGGGGACTCGAACGTGCTGTTCGGTGATATCCAAGGTTGTTCTGCGCAGCAGGGCTAATGCTTAGTCGGAAGTCGTTCGTGGTTGTTCGGTATGGAAGGGCAGATGACCTGCTCGGGGATATGTCGCTGCGGAGCTTGACAACTTCCGACCACGGGGGTCATTCAAAGGAGGTCTTCGAACCACCCTGTGAGGGTGTGGTCTCCGGAGATGGTGCCACGTTTGTTGACAGGATGTGACCGGGCCGTAACGAGCCATCATGGTCCTAGGTGACCAGATTTGGCCACCACACTTGCCCCCCACGCACTCGAGTGGCTCGGTGAGACGAGCGCTTCGAGGGCGTCGCTTCCACATTTAATGCGATGGCCCGTTGCGAGGTGTCGCCGCTTGGGGTCCTGTCAAACGGCTAACCCGTCATGATGGGCGCAAAGCCGTGTCGAGCCAGGAGCGTCGTCGTTGCGTTCGAACGGCGCCGACGCTGTACCCGAGGGGGAATTTTCGAAATTGGAAGGAGCGGCGTTTCAGGGCCACCTTGAATTTCGCTCCCTCCCCTTTCCTTATAGGAGGGGAAGAGGCGAAGGCGGGAGCTACGCCTCGTAGAAACCTTCCAGCATTTCAACTTTCGCATTTCCTTGCCTTCCCCGCTTTCCATCTTCTCCTTCGTCTCCTTGCATCGCCGTTGCTTCTTACGACTCTTCCAGTGATGGCGAGCAGAGGGAAGGCCGTTGCCGGAGCAAGTGGGGTGACCGTCGTGGCGGCCAGCGGCCCACGGTATCGCCATTACAGCGGACTCTGTGAGCGCTTCAGAATCGGTGACGAGTATGAGATCATCGACGCGAAGGAGGGGGAGACACTCCTGGTGAATAAACCAGGTTGTCTGCTCCTCTCCGTAGATCACCTGGAGGCGGGCTTCCGGCTGCCGCTGCCGGAAGTGGCGAAGGCGCTCCTGAACTGTTGGGGCATTTCGCCGATACAACTGACGCCCAACACCTGGAGATACATCTGCATCTTCAGTGTAATCTGCAAGCTTAAAGAAATCCGAGGCTCGGCGGATGTTTTCCGAGCTCACTTCAAGTTGTCTGCTTCCCGGGCGTCAGGAGCAGACATTTACTACGCAAAGCACCGAACAGACCGGATGCACATCGGCTGTCCAACAAATACTCCAACAACAAGGGTTGGATGGACAGGCTGCTTTTTGTGCGCCACCGGGGTGGTGCCGAGTGGGGATTCCCCACTGTCATCTGCTCGGCACGGAAGGACAGCTTTCCGAAGCTGATCCAGGACGAGGCGAGGGCATCAGACAGACTTCTCCGAGCAGGTGTTCGAAATGGAGAAGGATACGTGACCGAGTTCCAGCTCGTCAAGTACGGGTTGAGCAAACCGTGGAGTAAGTATACGACCTCTTGTTGTTTTACTCTTGGGTTTGGTGACCTCATACTTACTCTTCCTCTTCTTATTTTCTTTGTGCGCAGCGGCCGCAGAGCTGGAGGCTGGAAGGGATCAAGAGGCGAATGAAGACTTTGCCGAACAGATCCCTGTCTTAGCGCACATGGTGCATGAAGGTGACGATGTCGCCGCCGTTGTTCGGGTTCCCTCTGCAGTGAGGGTTGGCGCCGCGGTAACAACGGCGTTCGTTGCTCCTTCACCTACTGAGGGGCGCCCAACCAAGGCATGGGCTCCGGAAAAGGGGCCTGGAAGGATCCGCTTGAAGAAGAAGGCCACCAAAGAGGTGGTTCCGGCTGGAGCTCGGACTTCTCCGGCGGAGGGTGATGGAGCGAGTCGGCCTTCTGCTTCCGCAAAGAAGAGGCCGGTTTTGCTTGAAGAGAGCGCGGAGGAGGCGGAACAAGTCCATGCTCGGAAGCAGAAGAAGACAGTCCAAGCTACTCCTCCACGTGACGAAGAGGGGACTGAAGAAGAAGAGGAGGCGCAGTTGCTGCTGCGCAGAAGAAGTAAGGCCGTACAATCGGCCGATCAGGGAGTGCCACGGGTGGCCTCCGTGATGCGCCCAGAGGTCGCACAGAAGATGGCGACCGAACTGGGGCTCGTCTTCGTAAGCGAAGGGTCCGAGAGCCTGCTGGAGGAGAGGCCAGGGGCTCCACCTATTCGAAGGATAGGGAGCCCTCTGGTGCTTCCAATGTTGGTAGTGCCGAGGACGATGCTATCAGCAACACTGCGGGGGCTCCTTCCGGAAGGAGTGAAGAAATTGCGGCGTCTCCTGTTCGGCGGGAGGAGGGCGCTGATGCAGTGGAAGTTTCCGCCCCTGCTGGGGTGGCAGCTAGCAGCGCGATGGCTCCAGCGTCAAGCACAACTCTGTCCGAAGGGCAGGAAGTGGCTCCTGCTGCAAGGGCCACTGAAAAAGAAGTTACGATGGCGGGGATGTCCGAGGAGGTTGCTGCTACCGTCGGGGGTATCCTGCCTCCCATGCCCCCCACCGAGGTGGTTGCTAATGTAAATGCAACCTCCAAGGTAGTTGAAGGTGCTGGGGGGGAGGCTGCGAGTGTTGGGGGCAGTGCTCGAGTTGAAGAGTCCGAAGACGACAGAAGACCCCTCAGTGAAGCATTGCTGGAAGCTTCCTGCAGACCCTTCGGTAGCGGCGCTGGAGGCGACCCTTCATCGCATGGAGGATGCACCAAGGGAGCTACCCGCAAGCCCCACTGCTTCTCGCCTCGACCAGCTGGCAAGGTGTCTGGACCTTCCTTCCGAGCAGACCCTGGAGAGGTCAGTGAAGGTTACCACCCAGAGGGCCAAGGGGAAGATGGCTTGAGCGATGTTGATGTGGAGGCGCTTGCGGATGGAATGTCCAAGTCGCTAGGCATTCTGAAGGCTCTGGCTGTTCGGGGCCAGAGACAGAAGTATCTCTATGAGGCGCAGACAGCTTTCTGCGAGGACCTCTCAGCGAGGCATAAAGCTCGCGAAGCAGTGCTGGAGGAGGAGGTGAGAGACCTCAAAGCTGCCGTCCAAGCTGCGAAGCTGGATGCTACCTTGGTGCGGGCCGAAAAGGACGCCCTGGCCAAGGTAGTAGTAGATGCGGAGGTCCGTGCCGTTGCCGACTACAAGGCCAGGCTAGAGTACAAGGAAGACTTGGAGCAGTATGGGGCCCACTGCTACAGGGTTGGTCTCAATGCTGGGAAGGAGGTCGGGGAGCGACTTTCCGGGGTTGAACGTGCCTGGGGCACCTTCGAGGCTGCCGTTCGGGAATGCCGACGTCGCACTCAAGACGTCCGTTTGGATGGTGTGCGCTTTGCACAATTCCAGTCTGGGCGGATGCCCTTTCGAGTGAAGATGCTGGTCCTTTCGAACAAGCTCCTTAATTCCCATGCCTCATGTCTTCTTGTACTTCCCTTTTTGTAACCGCGGCCAAGAAAGGCCTGCTTGTAAGCACAAAACCTCTTGTAAATGAAATTCTCTGCTTCATGAGTTTATCTATAGCGTCCCTTTCTCTATCTTCTCCCTTTTGTGGTTGTTCCTGCTCGGATCGGAATCCACTAGCTTCATAAGCATTGCATGTAAGACGCAGATCGTTGGGAACCGTAAAGGAGGTTCCGATCAGGTGTATATGCCAAATGCTCGTGAAACAACAGGATGGGGAGAGGAGAGGTAGGGTGCTGAAAGAAGGCTTTTATAAATGATAAGCCTTAAGATTAGAGACATGCCAAGTCCTGGGTATGGCTTCGCCACTAGGGGTAGTTAGCTTATATGAGCCTTTTCCGAGGACATGGGCGACCTGATAAGGTCCTTCCCATTTGATGGGAAGTTGGCCGACTGCTCTTCGGGGGTCCGAAGCCGAATAGCGGCGCAAGACCAAATCTCCCATGTTGAACCGCCTTTCCTTGACTCGCGCATTGTAATAATGTGCGAGTCGTTGTGGTATGAAACGAGGTGAATGCTGGCGTTGCTTTGTCGTTCGCCAAGCATGTCCAAGTTTTCCCGAAGAGCACGGTTATTGGCGGCTTCGTCGAAGTGGGTTGTTCGGATGGTTGGAAGGGCTACTTCTAGAGGTACAACTGCTTCTGAGCCGTAGGCCAAATGGAAAGGTGTTTCGCTTGTAGCTACCGAGCAGTCGTTCGGTGACACCAAGAACGTTTGGGAGCTCGTCAATCCATGATCCACCTGCAGCCTCCACTCTTGTGCGGATCCCGTGCAGCAGTGTTCGGTTGGCGTTTTCGACCAAACCGTTAGCCTGGGGATGAGTACGGAGGTGAAGTGGTTGTAGATCCCGAGCTCGGCGCATTTCTGCTTGAAGAAGGTGCTGTCGAATGCTTCCCGTTGTCAGAGGTGATCACCCTTGGGACGCCAAGCCTGCAGAGAAGGTTCTTCCAGACGAACTTCCATGCGGCTTGTTCGGTGATTGTGGCAACGGGTTCGGCCTCGATCCATTGGTGAAGTAATCGATGGCCACGAACAGGAACTTCTTTTGCCCTTGGGCCTCAGGGAAGGGACCCAAGATATCAATGCCACATTTGGCGAAAGGGCGCGGCTCGAACAGGCTATGAAGCTGTTCGGCAGGCTGCTTGATGAGCTCCCCGAACTTTTGGCATTCTGGGCATTTCCTGACAAGGACATGCAATCCTTCTGAAGAGAAGGCCACCAGAACCCTGCTCGGATAATGCTGCGCGCTAGCGTTCTGCCCCCAAGTGGCTACCGCACAGCCCCTCGTGGACTTCTTCTGTGGCCGCAAGGGCCTCCTCAGGGTTGAGGCAATGCAAAAGAGGTCTCGAAAGGGACCGTCGGTACAGCTTGCCTTCTACGAGGGTGAAATGATGAGAACGCATCCTGACTCTCGAGGTTCGCCCTGTTCGGGCGGAAGCTCACCCTGGAGTAAGTATGCCAAGAGAGGGTCCACCCAACTCGGAGTTGGTGGGCCCATTTCTATGGCTGCTACATTTACCTCCGTGCTTGGTAAGGCGAGCTCTTCAATAAACACGGAGCGGGAAGGGGCGATGTCACCTGAAGATGCCAGTTTTGCCAGTGCATCAGCTCGCGCATTCTGCTCCCGTGGAACATGTATAACTTCGAAGTATATGAGGCCCTCTGCTTGGCTCTTGACATGTTGGAGGTATTGAGCCATGCGGGGTTCCCTCACTCCGAACTGCCCGCTCACCTGGCTGGCAACCAATTGAGAGTCACTAAAGACTCTAAGCCGAATGGCTCCAAGGTGCCTAGCCATGCGGATACCGGATAGTAAAGCTTCGTACTCGGCTACGTGTTGGAGGCCGGAAAGCGGAAGCGGAGGGCATATTGGAACTCTAACCCCTCTGGGGAGGTGAGGACCAAACCAGCTCCACTCCCTGTGACGCAAGAGGATCCGTCGACGTAGAGCTCCCATGGGGGTTCGTCTGCCAACGGTGGATCCTGCTCGGCCGGGAGGGTACATTCTGCCACGAAGTCTGCTAGCGCCTGCGCTTTGACCGCTGTCCTCGGTCGGAAGCTGATGTCGAACTCACCGAGCTCTATCGCCCATTTACCAGCCTGCCGGAAGCCTCCGGCCGCTGAAGGATGGATTTCAGCGGCTGATAGGTTAAAACCGTGACGGAATGGGCCTAAAAATAGGGCCTAAGCTTCCGGGCAGCTGTGATGAGAGCAAGGGCGAGCTTTTCTACCCTGGGGTACCTCCTTTCAGCTTCTTGGAGGACCCTGCTGATGTAGTATACCGGATGCTGCGCCACTCCCACTTCTCTAATCAAGACTGCACTGATGGAGTGTTCGGTGACCGAAAGGTACACGAACAGAGGCTCTCCGAGCACAGGCTTTGAGAGAACAGGGGGGGCTTCCAAATATGCCTTCAGCTCGGTAAAGGCAGCCTCGCACTCATCAGTCCACCGTACTTGCCCCCCTTGCTTCGAGGCGCTTTTAGGGCCTCGGAGCAACTTGAAGAAGTTAAAACTTCTTTCCGCTGCTCGGGACATGAAGCGGTTCAGTGCCGCAAGACGCCCCGTTAGACGTTGGACGTCACGCACTATCTTTGGACTGCTCATCTCAAGCACGGCTTGGATTTTCTCCGGGTTTGCCTCTATTCCTCTGTTTGACACGAGGAAACCGAGGAACTTGCCCGACTGAACACCAAACACGCACTTGGCAGGGTTAAGCTTCATATTATACTTTCGCAGGGTTGCGAAAGTTTCTTGGAGGTCGGAAATGTGGTCAATGCTCGAAAGTGTTTTGACCAGCATGTCATCCACATAGACTTCCATGTTGCGCCCGATCTGCTGCTCAAACATCTTGTTGACCAGCTGCTGGTAAGTTGCGCCCGCGTTCTTTAGACCGAAAGGCATTCTGGTAAAACAGTATAAGCCTAGGTCTGTGACGAACGTCGTGGAGTCTTGGTCCGGGGGATGCATACTGATCTGGTGGTAACCAGAGTAGGCATCCAAAAAGCTGAGAAGCTCGTGACCGGAAGTAGCATCCACCAACTGGTCAATGCGCGGCAGAGGGAAGTTGTCCTTGGGCGTTGCTTTATTAAGATCTTTGTAATCAACGCACACACGCCATTTACCGTTGGCCTTGCGTACGAGGACCATGTTGGAGATCCATCTTGGGTATTGGGCTTCTCTTAGGAGCCAATAATTCGGCTCTGACTACGTGATCCTGAATCACGGTCTGTCGTTCCGGTTCACAGGTCGCCTCCTCTGTTGAACTGGTGGGACCCGGGATCCAACGGAGGCGATGCACCATTACCTATGGGGGATGCCCGGAAGTTCATCATCGGACTAGGCGAACAAGTCCAAATTGGCCAGCAGGAAGGCTGTGTAGCGCTGCTGCTCGGCCTCTGTCAACAAGGCGCCAATGTATAGGACGTGTTCGGGATCTTCGTCTACCTGGACGGGGATTAAATCTTCAGCAGGCGTTCCTCGGCTGGTGGAAGGTTGATCGGTCGTTGGAGGGGCTGGATCAGCGAGTGGTTGCTTGTCCCTTAAGGATAGGACATAGCAACGGCGAGACTCGCGCTGACACCCGAGCACTTCGCCAACTCCGCTCGGAGTAGGGAACTTCATCTTCTGATGGAGTGACGAAGGTACTGCTTTTATACGCCCGATCAGACCTCTGCCGAGGATGGCATTGTATCCAGGCATGTTGTCGATGACCAAGAAGTCAACAATCTTTGTCACGACCCTTGGAGCCCTCCCTAAGGTGATCGGGAGGCGAACCCTTCCCATGGGCTGGACCGAAACCCCCGAAAAGCCGACAAAGGTGAGTTTATAGGGGTGAGTTATCGGTTCTCAGACCCATGAGGACAAAACAGTCGTAAGCCAAGACATCGGGGGCGCTTCCATTATCCACCAGAATCTGGCGCACATTACAGTGGTTGATGGTGGCCGAAATGACCAACACATCGTGTGCGGGGTGTAACCCCTACAAGATCTTCGTCCGAGAAGGTAAACCTCCTCGGGCTGTGCGCGTGCAGGACTGGTGGGATATGGAGTAGGCCGAGGTGCCGAAGTCCTATCTACGATATGCACTCGCCTTGCGTAACCGCGTCGACTTTGAGTGCTTTCTCCACCTACGCCGAAGCCTCCTGTGATCACGTTGATCTCCTGCCCATTGGGCTCGTTGTTGATCGGCTGCTCGGGAGTGCGCTCTCAGCGTCTGGGGGGCTCTTCATTCCGGCGCACGAACCGTCCAAGATAGCCGCGCTTGATAAGGTCTTCAATTTCGTCCTTAAGCTGGCGGCACTCAGAGGTGTCGTGGACGTGGTCGCAATGAAAGCGACAGTATTTGTTCTGATCGCGCTTCCGAGGATCGGAGCGCATCTCTACGGCCACCGGGACAAATGCTTCGTTCCTGATCTCCGCCAGGATCTGTTCGGGTGCCACAGTAAGGGGGGGTAGTTGGTGAAGGGGTGCGGACGGCGCGGAGATTCACCGTTGCGTCGTCCCTTCTTCCGATCACGGTCGGAACCGTTCTCGGAAGGCCTCTTCTTGTCCGACTGCTCCCCCTGTTCGGCCCTACTCACTGCTAGGCTCTCCTCTCAAGCCGCGTGGCGTTGTGCGATGGAGAGCAGCTCGGCGAGGGTATCGGGTGCTGAACGCCGAGGGTCCTCTGCAAAAAGCCGTCGCGGGTGCCCTGAATGAGGGCACTGGTTCCAGAGGGACGTCCAGGCGCGAGATGCGAAGCGCCTCTGTTCGGAACCTCTTAACGAAGTCCCAGAGTGCCTCCCTTCTTCTGGCGCATGGCCAGGAGAGAAGCCGCCGTTCGTGGCTGCGACCTTCAACCAAGGAAGTTGTCCCGAAAGGACTTCTTCAGTTGGCGGAAGGAGATGGAGCCCGCAGGGAGGGTCTCGAACCAGGCCCTGGCGGTCTCCTTAAGGGTTGCAGGGAAAGCCCTGCACTTGCCGCATCCGATGCTCCGTGGAACACCATGTGCGACTCGAAACCGTGGATGTGGTCGGCCGGATCGGTAGTGGTCGTAAGGTGCGATGGTGGGCAGAGGGAGCTTGGAAGAGACCTGAGCTTCCAGGATCTCCCTGCTGAAAGGTGAGCGGAAGTCCAAGTCGTCTTCCGCTGGAGCTTTCCCCTCTGCACGCTGAACCATCGCGTCCATGCGGCGCTCGAGGTCGACCACACGTCGCAGACGCCTGGCGAGCTCCTCTTCGGAGTTGGCGGGACCCCCTCGTCGGACGCGTGGGAGTTGCCTCCCACGACCGATCGTGGCGGACGGGGGGAGGCGACAGAGCGACGGGGCGAACGCCTGCGGCGTTCCGCGCCCGCTCCTCGGACGGGGCTCGATGTGATCGGCGCAGCGAGTCTACCTGCTGCTCCTGAGGCGCCGGGAGGACGCGAGAGCGCCGATGCGACGACTCCGCCTGCCGCTCTCGCGACAGAGGAGCCGCCGGGGCCGGTGGTCCAGCCAACTGGGCCTGCAGGGCGAGGCAGACACCTGTCAACTGCTACATTTGCCCCCGAAGTTCTGCCACTTCGAGGGCTGTTGCCGGCGCGGCGGCAACTGGTGCAGGGACATCGTGGTTAACGCCGGGAGGGGCGATGGCGACGTCCACAGGGGGAGATCGCCGGAGAGAGTCCCCTCGTGACTGACGGGATCTCGTCGCCCTGCTCCCCACGTTCTGGTATGAGGATCGTCCGCGAGCCATGGCTACGTCGATTCCCACAGACGGCGCCAAATGTGGTGGTGTAATCCTATTTGGGCTAGAACCAAACGGGCCTCCACTAGAGAGAACTGGGAAGACGGACGCCGGTGGACGGGAGCCTGCAAGACCAGAAATGGGTCAGAGGGCCCGGTGAAGACCGGGGAAACCCTCCGATGCCTAAGTCAGTGGAGAGCTTGTAAGGCAGGGGGGTTTCGAAATGTGAGAACGTGTTCGCGTGGGAGAGAACGTACCAGTGCATGGTACTGTACCTGTGTTTTTATAGACGTTGGTGCCAAGACGAACGTTCGTAACGTTGGTAGATCGTGCCTGAAAAGGCGCCTTGATGGGTGCGCATAACGGGAGGAGTTACGCGCTCAGGTGCCCGTTGGGATGCTAGGAAGTTCGTGCCTCTTGATGATGGAGCGCGTGGCCTGGGGCGGTTATAACCGCGGCGTAAGCTAGAGAACCAGCTCGGCACCCTCTGAACACCCCTTCCGAGCAGGTGACCCACATGGGGGCTCGAACGTGCTGTTCAGTTGTTCGGTATGGAAGGACAGATGACCTGCTCGGGGATATGTCGCTGCGGAGCTTGACAACTTCCGACCACGAGGGTCATTCAAAGGAGGTCTTCGAACCACCCTGGTGAGGGTGTGGTCTCGGAGATGGTGCCACGTTTGTTGACAGGATGTGAGCTGGCCGTAACGAGCCATCATGGGCTAGGTGACCAGATTTGGCCACCACACAATGTGTTTTAGCATATACGTTAATGACATGTATGTTTAAATACTCTTGTATTATGGAAATTATTTATTTCCATTTATTCAAATTTTTATGTATTTCAAATTTTCGGGGTGCTACAAATGTGGCATACCAGTTGGCTTTGCCACCATCTTTAGCAGCGGTGCTCCAGTGTTCCATGTATCCATGCTGAGAAGGTATGTAAGAGACCCGGCTCATGTGATTAGTTATGAGCCAGTGCAGTTTTAGCAGGACTCGGCTTATGCGGAGCAGCCTGTGGGATTCTGGATCGGAAGGTGCAGGAATTAAGATCGAAGTCTATTCCATTTGTGAAGATCTTATGGAGGAACTTCTCACGTGAAGAAGCGACGTGGGAGCTTGAAGAAATGATGAAGAAGCTTTATCTGTCCTGTTTGGTGAGTAATCTAACTCAATCTTCAGGAATGAAGATTATTTTAAGGGGGAGAGGATGTAGTGCCTAGGAATTTTTCATAAATTTATTTTGCAAATTGTATGTTTATTTCTGCAAGAATTTGAATGCTGATCTGTGTGGTACTTGGCGTCAACATCTCTTGGCGTTAAGTCCTGTTAGCGGCAAGATTGCCTGCCATTTATTTTTGTTAACGACATACTCTTGTATCATTTATTATTTTCTGAATTTCTTAAATTTTAGGGAAAGCCTGTAAATGACATCATCGATGGACGTTTACATGGAGGCTGACGGCATCTTATGTTGACGTAAGCTGATTTGCTTGTTTTTGTTATTTTCGTTGGGGGAAAGAGAGATCGGCCATTTCTAGGGGGTTTTAATGCGATGATCTGAGCGTTTAGGATCTGAGGGTTAGGATTTAGGCTAGCCATTGTGTGGGAGGTCTTATAAGATCAGATTCCGCGATTTGAAAGGGGTTTTTCACTCTAGTTTTTGGATGTAGCAACCTGATTTTTTAAGAAAAATAAAAATTTAAAATAAATAAATTAAACCTAGCCAAATGGATATTTAAATGAAAAGAGCATTAAACAAAACCCATTAAATGGAAAAGAGTAATGGGCTTTGCTTAATGGATCCTCTAAAATTTATTGGGTCAAAAATATATTTACAAAGGGAGAATAATAGGAAAACACCCTAAATTCGTAACTAAATTATTACCTAAATAGAAAAGGGGTGTTTAATGCATTAAATAGGATGTTTGAGTTGGAATTGGATTCCTAAACCTACCCCATATGGTTTAGCACGAATTTAGATCTCTTCCTAGCCTAAATAGGGATTTGAAAGCAAGGAAGGAAGGTTAGAGTAAGGAAATTTCGTAATTTAAGAGGAATTAGAGTAGTAGTAGGAATAGAAATACATACTGCATAAATACACCTCTTAAACTCTCTTGGGCAACCCTAGCTCGTTCCAAGAGTTTCTGGACGTGGAGAGGAGGTTAAGGAGGAGATGATTTGTGGAGAGAAGAAGAGCTTGATGCTTCTTCCCTTGTTCTTCAAGTTCTAGCCCTAGAAGACAAAAAATCCAAAGGTAGGCATTCTCACAAGCTAAAATTCTGAAATTTCGTCTGTAGGTTCTTCCTACCCTCTTGAACGAAACCCCCAAGTTTCATATTTTTCCATCCATCCTATCTTTTGTTCTTAAATTTTGAAGTTCTGCAAACATGATAACCCCGAGACATCATGTTAAATCCATATCTCCTTGTATACTTGATCCCAGGCTATGAAAATTTTATTGTAAATACTTGATCATGTTAGGCATCTTTTGCCCTTGAAAGCCCTAATTTTTGTTGAGCATGTTGCTCGAAATAAATCAAACTTGCTCTCTGTGTCATGTTCTATGTTACTCGTTCTTGTTTGTTCTCAAACCATGTTCAAACCATGTTCTCTCTCGAATCCCTATTTATTGGGAGTACCCATACATGTCTAGTTTAATTTGCAAATGATTTCATGATTTTTGTTCACTATACAATTAGTTATGATTTTCAAAGCACCCTGTATCATTCTATTTCAAGTTGGCCCGCAATCCAAAGCCTGGTCTGATTCCTATCAGAGCCAGGCGCAGACATCTAGATTGCGACAGGCCGATATGTCGCCTTCTGGGTCTGATTGCGACCGTCCACTTGTCGTGATCTCAAGCCATTGCGACGCCTTCCTTGTCGCTTTCTGAATGCAACAGTACTACGTCGCGTTATGGCCTTCTGTCCTGGCAGCCCTGTCGCAACCCTTTTGCGGTCCTGTCGCTACCTGCCTACCCCTGTCGCAATCCTTGCAGACCTATGTCACCTTTTACAGTTATACCCCCAGTAAAAACCTTGCCTAAAAATGGAGCAATATTGAATAATTTTAAATATATCTTCACGACTTATTCTATCTATGATTTCTCTTGCACTTGCACACACATGAACCATCCATATATGGCTGAAATCTTGCAGAAAAAATATCTCATAATGTATTGCAATAAAGCATATTAATTGCCCTATTTTAAAGAACTTGTATTCGTTTTCTTGTGCTGTTTATATACCGATATCGACGCTCCACTGTTCTAGAATTCCTCTAGAACGTCGAGTACCTGTTTTATGTACACACTTTACTTGGCTTGTGGTGAACTCTCCGTCGGATATTCCTTTCGCCGGACTAGTGAACTCTTGCACAAGGCCTCCGTAAGTCTCCTCTGATCATGGATTCCCACATGATCGACGAGCCGGTTGTACCCTAAAACCCATTACACCTTTAGGGATCGATATGATCCAAACAGCTATTAGAAGTTCGCTCTTATCTTAAATCACGCCGAACCTCTGGACCTGTGCCTAACAAGGCCAGTGGTAGGGTCATGAGTTCCACGTGACTGCCAACACCATGTGCGCGTGTTGTGCAACTGTTACTATCGCATGTTTACTCGTCGCATTACGTACAATGTCCACTAGCTCTCATCTATACTCGACTCGCTCATCTATTCACATTCACTCTACTATCTCGTCTATTCATCTAGCAATCTCATCTATTTCTTGGTACTCTCTATTTGGCCAATTAATGATTGATTGTCTACGATAAAAACATGACTATGCTAGGCAACATTATAAGGGCCCGATCTGGTCCTTGGGAGGAGCACCTGAAAGGCTATAACTCGCGGGGGTCTAATGATCAGGGTGATGGCATACACCTAACGCATGACACGCAAGATTTGATCTATGGCAATCAATTAATAACTAGTCAATTCTTGTTTTACTTGAGCTCGTGGTTGAAAGATATCGACCAAACACTTGCTATCGTGACTTGTGCACTGTTGTGCAACTTTACTTGTTATCTTGTTATACGGCCAATCCATATCAACACTTGTCGTGCTATGCTCTTGTGCATTGTGCTATTGGTTCTCGTTATCATGTACCAGTACTTTCTATATGTTTCTCGTTACTCTCTCTAGTTATCCTACTTTATAAGACATTAATCACTTAAAGCTTGCTTGATCCTGAGATTAAGTCCTATTGGGCGTTATCGCTCACCCTGCGTTATTTGTCGTTGTGTTCTCAGGTGAGACCGAGGATGAACCATACACTCAAGAGGACGGGAACGACTTGGAGTGATGTCTTGAGTACCCTAGCGTCCTATTGTTATAGGTAGCGTTGTAATAGTTAGGTTTGAAGTTCAGTCTTTTGCTTTATTCCAATGTAATCGGGCCCAATAGGTTGGCTCTGATATTAGTGGTTGTAACTTGACATTTGAAAGATTATTAATGAATGGAATTTTTTAGTATTTATTCTTGTGCAATGGTTGATGTCTAGTACTCGCTCTATACCCGTTCACTTGCAACTGCCTTCGCGCTCCGATATTCCACGTTGGGGCGTGACATTGGAGGAGAGAAAGAGGGCCAAGGAAAGGGATTTCTGGGCTCGTTCATGCGTTCTTGAGGCTTGTGGACAGAGGAGGATTGTTCGTCTGCAAGATCCAAGGCTTCTCCAAGCCGAAGAACATGCGTGGAAGGCAGATGGAGCATTTGGAGTTGGAGGGAAGGAACTGCTCACAGATGAGGTAGGCTTCTTCGGGGTTAAGATCGTCACTCCTATAGGAGGGTTAAGGCAAGTTACATGGGGGTTCAGTTTAGGATATGACATACTATCTATTTACCATCTTTTCATATTTTTAAAGCATGCAAATAACCTACGGGAAGGGATAGAAGTTGCATTATTTCATTTATGGTTTTCTGTGTTTTTTGCACTTGAGAACTAGACGTCCAGATCGCTTGCCGTCTATATCTTGTAAACGGCGGCATCGACTGCCGTCTACTTCATGTGAACACGTTTGTTTTCTGTCCTTTATTATAAGTTAACGGCGCTATGTGCCGCCGCTAGTATATGTTAACGGCGCAATGTGCCGCCGTCTATTGTACCTTAACGACGGTGTATGTAGTCGTTTACTTCAGTAAACGTCACATATGCTGCCGTCAAATTTACTAGTGCCATGAGTTTTCAGAAAATTGATTTTGATTGTATACCTATGATCCATACTTATATGAGATTTCGGCAAGGTGATGTTCAGTGTGCTTTATCACTGCTATATTATGGATATGTTATTGTATTTGGGTATAAATCACATGTACATATGAATAGTCAATTTGTGATATTAATGAAATTGATAAAGTAAAAGTGAGCTGATGGTGAACGTGAGTTATGTTGGAGGATTACATTCTGAGACTGTAATACTGCAAATATGTTATACTCAGTTCCAGTATAAAACTACATGAATTTTTTGTGTTGTAACATAATTAATTAGTTACCTTAAGGTGAGGGATTTTAATTATGAAAATTGGTTACAAAGTTCAGAAAAATATGAAATTTGGCATGTGCGTAGTATAACCTGATTCTGGATTACCGTCAAAATTTCAGAAATTTTAGACATTCGTGCATTCTGTTATGATTTTCTGAACAGTAAATTACATGTAGAATTTGAATAAATATGAGAATATGTGCATGAATGAATGTGTTGCATTTAGTACCATGATAGGGATCTGTCATACAGAAAAATATAATTTCAGAATTGAAAGAGACATGCTATAGGTTATTGCAATTGCATGAAATGTATATTAAATGATATCATACATGTTCGTGCATGCATTGAAATGAAATGCCAATAGACATTGCTATATTAGAGATTCCTACAAGGAACTACACCATAGATGCCCCTATGGTAATGGTTCACCTACATGTAAATGATCTATTGAATCCGTGGGCAACGTATTGAAATCCTGGAGGTAGACAAGTTCTACTGGTTAAGGTGGGAAGGATTTTCCCCGGTTTTGCGCAAATACCATGACTTCATCACTGTATTGCCTAGGTGATAAGTGAATGTTAATGACTAATGATCTCTATTATAGTGAGGGCTATGTCTTGGCAAATAAATGAAAATGACTACATGTTACTTGCTACATGTCTATATGTCTACATGTCTACATGACCTACATGCTACAAGCCTACATGAACATTGTCTACATGATTTTATGCTATATGTCAATGTGTTAAGTGTTACACGAATTACATGCAAATTGATATATGGAAGAAATGCTACATGTTTAAATGGTCCATTGTTACATGACAACTATTACATATTGCATAATATAGCATAAGGTTTTCATTGAAATAGTTTACATGATTACATGACAATAAGTAGAAACCATGATAAAAATGATAGCATGTTATATGTAAGAACGTGTTACTTCAATTGTTAGTAAATAAGATGTGGATTTTATGCATTGCATGACATGATTATTTCCATAATAATTAGAATGTTATGAATGAATGATTGCCAATTGACTTAGAACCATGTTAGTAGGAAGAGTATATGATATCAATGAAATGAATGATAATATGTTACCATGTTTTAAACCTATTATATTTATAATATCGTGAATGCTATCATATGATTTGCTGAGTCTTGTAGACTCATACTTGCTTAACATTTCAGGAGAACCAGAGGACACTTAGGAGTTACTTCACACTGAGTCGGACCGAGAGGATGTGGAGACTTAGATTTGTTGAGATGTTTTAGAGTGACTCTTGTATGTGAGGACTATATGTATTTTCCTTTATGCATTTGGACTATGAAATGTAATAAATTAAGGACTATTGTTATTTCTCTTATGCACTAGACTTTACATTTCAGTATAATGTTGATTACAATCATTTAGTTCCATGTTCCGTTGCTCATTATTGGAATTAAATTGTCATTTGTGTATATCTTAACTTGTACCGTCAATTGTTGGATTTATTCCACTATAATACCTCTGTTAGATCCAATGTGAGTTGGTATAACTATACTGGGTCTAAGAGGGGCGTTACAAGATGTGTAAATGTCTTTGAGGGGACTGTACCCTTGGTTAGAGAAATCCCAAGTAGTTTCTTGGAGACTAGACGTAGGACTCCTAGTAATAGGAGGTCCGAACAGGATAAAATCTTAGGCATTTTGTGTGATTGTTTCTATCTTACTTTTGTTGCTAACTCTAACATTTGCGCTTAGTGTGTCTCACCCACGAAGGGACTGACAATGTAAGAGCAACTAGAAAAGATATATGGTAGCACAATATGAAAAGTTCCAAATGCATTTTGGAGAAACTATCTCCCAGATGTACAGTCGTTTCACCGATATCACAAATGGCTTGGCTAGGCTTGGAAAAAGGTATGTGGCAGGAGACATGGTAAGCAAAATACTAAGATCCTTACAACTTTGTGCATCACAAGGTTACAGCCATAGAAGAAGGAAATGATGTTATGGCGATGTCTCTCGAAGAACTCATTGGGTCTCTAATGACTCATGAGATAATTATGGAGATGTTAAGAGAATCCTCATCCAAGAAAAAATATAGTAATGCTCTAAAAGCAGTAGAAAACACATCCGAAAGCGATTCAGAAGATGAGAGAAGTGAAGAAGATAGTGGAGAAGAAGCTCTCCTATCAGACATATGCAAAGAATATTGACTAGGAAGAAGCATCAGCCAAGAAAAAGGGATTTCAAGAAAAGCAAAGATTTCAAAAGAACTGAGCCTATTTGCTACAAATGTAAGAAGTCTGGACATCTCAAGGCTGATTGTCGAAAACTAAAGTAGGGAGAGTTCAAGAAAGAGGAAAACACCAAAAAATTCAAGAGATACAAAAAGAAGGCATTGGCTGTTGCCTGGAACAACGAAATAGACTAAAACAGTGAGTCAAACTCCAGTGAGAAAGAAGAAGAAAAGGCTAACCTAGACTTTATGGCCAACATGATGATAGGGTAACCTCTAACTCTTTTTTCACTTCATGTAATGATTCTGATTCTGATAATTTGGAAGAAGCCTTTAATGAACTATATGGAAAATATAACGATGTATGTAAACATTTAAAATCCGTCAAGAAAAATTTCTCGTGTTCTAAAATAACCAACTCAGATTTAAAACCTGAAATGGAACAACTAGAGAAACAAATACAAGAATTAAAATGAAGAAACGAGTTGCTATGTGAAGATGTAAAAACTAAAAATGACACAATACTAAGATTAGAAAACCAAGAAACTATAATAAAATCAAAAGAAGAAATGGAAATATTAACAAAAGACAATGAATATTAAAAGCTACTATCGAAAAATTACTAATGGATGATCTTCATTAATACTAAAAGGTGCAAGAAGATCAGGTAAGAGAAATATAGAATTGGTTATAAACCACCAGAAAATTACGAAACAATTATATACCACAAAAATCTCCTCTACCAAAATTTGTAGCTAAGCAAAAGCCTGCCTATAAAACAAAAATAGAGAAAAACAGTAAGATCAGTGAAACAATAAATAGTTTACATGTTGCACTCATTGTAATAAACTTGGTCATACAAAGAACACTTGTCAACAAAAGATTTAAAATGGATACTAAAAGCTCAGTCTGTCGAAACTAACCACACAGGACCAAAAGAACTTGGGTACCTAAATCTCACTGATCTATTTGCAGGAGAGCCTTAGAGCATCTAAGTGGTACCTAGACAGCGGGTGCTAAAGGCATATGACAGGCAACAAGAAGTTGTTCTCATCAATCAAATTGAAGAAGGAATAGTAACATATGTAGATAATGGAAAGAGTCAGTAATTGGTTGCAGATCAGTTGGCAGTAAAGAAAAGACTCTCATAGAAGAAGTACTTTACGTTGAAGGCCTAAAACACAATCTAATCAGCATAGTCAGTTATGCGACAAGTTCATCAAGTGAAGTATCAAAAATCCAAGTGTCTGGTCATTAAGAAGGAATAACATTTTTTGAAGCATACAGAGAAAGAAATCTTTATGTTCTATGTTTGGAAGATCTAAAAGGTCAAGATGTATGCTTAGCAGCAAGCAAAGAGCAAAATGCAGAACTTTGGTATAGGAGATTGGGTGATGCGAGTTTGGATGGAATTAGAAGACTCTTCAAGCATGACTTGGAAGAAGGACTACAAAATATTAACTCAAGTCTTGATAAAGTTTGTGGACCATGTATAAAGGAAAAACATGTCAAAGCTTCCTTCAAATCAAAGACAACTGTCACCATGACCAAGCCTCTAGAACTACTTCATATGGACTTATTTGGACCTATGAGAACTACCGATTTAGGTGGCAAGAATTTTGGTTTTATCATTGTTGATGATTTCTTAGGATACACATGGGTCTCCTTTCTAGATCACAAAGATGACACGTTTAAAGCATTTGTCATGTTCAGCTAGCTAGTTCAGAAGGATAAGAAGTTCATTATTATAAGTCTTCGATCTGATCATGGAGGAGACTTTTAGAATTACAGGTTCACAGAATTCTGTAATGATATAGGAATCGAACACAATTTCTTAGCACCAAGAACACCTCAACAAAATAGAGTAGTTGAGAGGAAAAATAGAATTTTATGGATATGGCAAGAACCATGATATCTGAATACAACTTGCCAAGATATTTTTGGGTAGAGGCAGTTAATACAACTTGCTATATAGTCATAGAACTATGATAATGCCTATATTAAAGGAGAAAACATATAAATTGTACAAGCAGAAGAAGCCCAAGATCAGTCATCTCAGAACCATTTGAATGTCCTTGCTTCTTTCACAATAATGGTAAGACAACATTGGTAAGTGGATCCAAAATCCGATGAAGGTATTTTTTCTTGGTTATACTTCTAAAGCCAAGGGATATAGAGTATTCAATAAAATAAGTCTTTTAATTGAACAAACTGTACATGTTATATTTGATGAATTTAACCCCCTTGAGAAAGGAAATTGTTAGTAATGATGAAGGTACAGAGGACCATCCGAGAAAGTAAAAAGAAAGTAAAAAGTATCTATCAAGGATAATGAAGATAAATGTAACGACCCGACCCCGGACCCCCCCGCCAGGGACCACGAAGGTCGCGCCGCCACCCACGGATCGAAGACCCGGAAGGGTTAGAATTTAGTCAAGTGAGATAAGCAATGAATTCAAATAACTATAACAAGAAAGTTCATACATTAATAAAGAAATTATGTACAACATGTCCCAAATAAAAGTACAGGTACAAAAAGAAAGGTGCAGTTCTTAAGGGGCATACCCGAGGACTTGCAAAAAGGCAACTCTCAAACTCACTCCTGAACAAGCGCTCACGCTCACAACTCACACTGTTGGCAATGCACGGCGCAACAAACTACCACCACAACTGTCCGGCGACGAACTCCTACGACAGCGAGTCCCTACCTAAAGAAAGTTGGGGGGGTGAGCTCACGAACAAGGCTCAGTAGGGATAACCAGTCCCTTACAGCCAGAGTAGCAGGAACTCCAGCGAAAGCAGAAGCAAACTACTCTAAAAAGTAGTAAAGCGAGAAAACACCTACTATAGAGTACTACAAAGCAGCAGAATAGAGTAATACCACGACCCACAACCAGGGTCAGGCAGACACGACTACCGCAGAACCAACAGAGTCAAACACAATGCGGAAGCAACCCTTGGCACGCACCCGTCAAGACAAGAGGCTCACGGAACACCGGAGCAACCACGTGAGACCAGAGTCTCAGGACACAAGCACCAACATCCTAGACCTCCACGAGGTCGGAAGGAACAACTAGGTGTCACCACGAGAGACACCAAGCAACCACGTGAGACGAACGTCTCACCACCAGCATGGCTACCTCGGACCTCCACAAGGTTGAGGGCCCACAAGCAGAACCCCCCTGGACCCCAGACACGCCACGAGGTCAGGGAATTACACTCGCGGTGCCACTGCCACCACGGACGGAACCAAGGAACAGGTTATAGAAAACAGTAGTCAACTGCCTGCACAAGGCAACCCCGAGAGAACACGCAGTGCGGAAGCCACTAGCACGGCCAATAAGGCCAGGCCGACAACGGCCACAAATCTAGATACGGCTGGGCAAAAACCTCCGTGCAGGCTGGGGCAACGAGGCGCACTTGGAAACAACGTGAACGCCATCACAACAAGAACAACCAAGCCACCGCCACTGGCAACTAAGAGGAGAACACACCGTCCACACCTCCAACTTGCGAGCCGCTGACTCCTACCTACAACCTCCCGGTAGTGTGAGGCGAGAGAGCCACCTCAAAGAACACACACACACACGCACCACCACAGCCCGGCTGAGCTGCGGCCCTATGCCTGACACCACGACGTGGCTCCGGAACCATTGTCGAGAGAGGCAATGAAAAGGACTAGCTGATCTGCACCGGAAAGAACGCCTCAACCACATCGGCGACACAGACTATGTTAAGGGAGCTCCACAAGCGACTCTACACCGCTGCCCACCACCGTTTTCCCCTCAGCTCTGGAGTCTGCCAACACGGCTGCAACTCGAGCATGCTCGTAGCCCGGAGATCTCCCTCAACAAGCTCCCAAGGATGGGAGTCAAAGGAAAACAGAGACAACCTCTGAAGGGACAAGCCCTCAAGTGCCAAGCACCAGGCGAAAGAGAATAGGCGGGGCAACAACCACAAGCAAACGACACAACTGACTTGTAACTAATACAAGTCATCGGCACGGCCGCACGGTACCCATCCCGGAAACCCCCAGGAGGGCCGTCGGCCAACCAGGCACAACCACCAAAGCGAGAAACACAGGCAACTGGAACGCGACACAGGAGCGTAACCTTCTAAACAAGAAGGCGACAACCAACCTGTCGCCACCAGGTCGCGACGACTAGGGTGCCGCCTTCTGATCTGAACGGGACGTATCGACCTGTTGCATTCAGCATCAGAAGGCCGAACCCCCAAGCAGGTCAGCAGAACCCGCAGCCTACAACACCAAATCCATAAGGCGACGAGAACCCAGTCACTACCAGAAGGCAAAACACAACTTGGATCTGTCACAACCGAAAGCGACACACAGGGTGTCGCCATCAGATTTAGAATGTGACGTATCGAGCCGTCGCGCTCCTCATCTGAAGGTAGGGCCCTTGGGGCAGACCCACCCCAAGGCCCACACCCAAAGGGCCACAAGGCCAAGGCCCCAAACAGGAGGACTGGCCTCGTGCCAAGTTGGAGAGACCTCCCTATAACCAACTTGGACACGAGCCATCCTATGCCACGATCGGAACAAGGAAATGAAGAGCAGAGGGGAACGCGATGACCAACCTGTCGCCACAAGAATGCGACAGGTTGTACGTCTCCTTCTGTCTGGTGTCGCGACAGCTAACGTGTCGCGACCTCAGACAGAAGCCAAACCAAGCATTAGGGCCATCCCATGGTCCGACCAACTACACTACCCCCTCCAAACAAGAGAGGAGAGGAGCACACACAAAAGCAACTAAAGAGGGCTCGAGGGGCAACAAATGCCACCTCTCCTCGCCCGCAAACACAAGAACAAGCTAAACTCAGACGAAGCAAGAAATCCCTACCTGCAATGACAAACCGAACCCAAAAAGGGCCTTCATGAAGGCTCGGCCACCTCCTCCTTGCTCCACTGCTCAGCCATGAGCTCGCCGGTGCCTCCACGCTCCAAAATGCCTGAGAAGGGGGAGGGAGCTCCCCCACCTCGGAGAGAGAGGAGAGGGAGGAGGAGAAAGGGAAAAGAGAAGAAGGAAAGGAGGGTCTACTTTCTTAAGGCCTCGGAACTGAGGTCGCGACACCAGAAGCATCGCGTTCTCAACAGAACGCACCAGGCTTCTTGTCGCCTTCTCAAAGTTCCAGACCACGTGTGCACACATGCAGGCATCTCAGGTGAACGCGACAACTGTCACGTAGCCTTCAAAACATGCTGCAGACACGTGGCACACTAGCCAACAGACAATGGGAATGTGACATGAGGGCCGTGGCCTTCTTAACAGTAGGCGACACAGAACACGTCGCATTCAGAACGCGACATCTCGATATGTCGCGATCCCAAGAACAACACCAAGGAAGCCAAAATCTGGGATGTTACAAATCTAACCACTTAAAAACAATTTCGTCCTCGAAATTAAGGGCGAAATCCGGTCCGAGAAAACAACAGGTGCAAAGGGACCACTAAGTCGTACCACGACTTCTCGGTGGTCATCACCAAGACCCTGCCACAAAGGGATTGCCTAACCAGACATCTGACAGCTCCAGAGTGCACCCAAACCGGCGCAGAGCACACAATCGGATGTCGACAACTCCACAGGCGCAGCACGCACCAAACCTACCCGAATCACTAAAACCGCTAGTCGAAAACCACGACTGAGCCCTCAACAGACCACGCGTTGAGACCAACCGGTCAGTAACTCACTCTGTCACCAGCGACTAGACAGAGGACACCGCTACTACGATGAAACCGAGAGAAAACGCCAAGAGGTCATCCACAAGACTCCGCTGAATGATCTGCACAACTAGCAACAGCTAGCACTTACGACAAGGCCAAACGAGAGTTCTTAAGGATGACACGAAACCAAGCGATAGCATAGCATGCAAGTGGAGAACACCACGGTACGCAGGACAGTGTGTCCACCGGCACCACTCGATCTCACCCAGAGATCCTCGTGGTCCGACAAGGACACACAATAACTGTGGAGCCACAGGAAGCTAACCACACGCTCCACAGGCACACTCGCAGATACAAAACCAAGGAAGACATCTAAGGTTGGCAAAGTCAAGCAACCCAAGATGTGGGCAAACCCGCATGGGAAACGAAACATCACAGAGGTCAAGGATAGCACGTCGACCTTAAAGGGACCCAAACAGAAGCAGGGTACCACAACAAAACACACTCACTATCAAGCGAGAGGGAAAACCTGGACACAGGCCACGAACAAAGTCTCGTGTACCATCGATAGGGCTGCCTAGACAAGGCAAAGCAGTTATCCCACAGCGGTAACGGCAAGGCATCGGCCAGCACACAAGTGTCCAGAGGCGGAAAACTCAACGCCTCAAACACCGAGAAAACTCGTGAAACGACGCACGAAGCTTACGATCATGCATACGGCACAACACACAGTGCTATCACAAGCACCAGAAGCCACCAAAAGTACAACACAGTTGCACCAAGGATCAGACGGCACAAAACAAACCACTCGAGCACGAGCACATCGTGCCACCACAAGCACCCAAACCAGGCAAGATGCAACACAGTTGCACCAAAGGCCGAAACAACACAGGCTAACAGGAAGGACTATCCACAAGAGACCTGCCAAAAGCCACCCGCAAGGAACGCAAGCCAAAAAGGGCAGAATAGATACACTGGCCCGAACCCTTAAGGCACAAAGACATGGAGCATAGAAAAAGAAAAACACGCTTAAGGTGCAGTACACAACTGCACCAACGACATAAAATGAGGGCCAACCGAAGTGGACTCTCCACTAGCGAGAAACGCGCGGAAAACCAACAGCTTCGAGAGCAACGACACCACACATAGGCTCTTAGAAGCACACAACACAAAGCACCGCTCCTACCACCAAAGGCAGAGAGGGCCACACCCAACGGCGACAAGTACCTCCAAAGCACAGGCTGAGGTACAAGCAAAACACCACACCAGAATGATGCTGCACAGCAAGCCAAACAAATGAAAATTGGTGCTACCTCACACGGAACATAGGGCACATTGCCCTACATCATCCAGTCAGGCAAATGGGAAAACAGCAGAGCATGGAACGGCTCAATAGGTACACCCGACCTATCGTGCCAAGGAAACAACACGCACAAGGGGAGCAACCAGCTCAACCTCAAAACAGCTCAAGGGAAGGGACCTTCGCCACGAAGGTCACCACGGTGTGCAACACAAACCAAAAAGCCATGGTAGAGCACCACCACCCCGATCAACCCACGGAAAGCAGAGGAAAAAGGCACGCAATAGGCCTCTTCCTCACGCGAAAGAGGAAACAACATACAAGGCTAGCACTCCCACGAGAGGCACAACCAGCCAATCACCCACGACATTCGCCAAAACACCATCTGGAAAGCATACAGGGTGCGTGAAACGAAGCAAACCACCCGACCATGGGGGACACACGAAGTCCCACTAGCGCAGCCGAGAAATAAGAAAATGATCAGGGAGACAACCTGGCCAGCACCACGGCCGACACACGGTCAAAGGCACCATACCTTGACCGACAACGCCACCAAGCAGACTGTCACCGGATAACAGGTAGTCCAACCGGAAACAAAAACAGCTCATCTCTACAATGAGAGAGCAGCGAAAGCCAAACACAACACAAGGAAGCTTTGGAGAGAAACTCCCCACAGCAGCCCAAGAGCCGTCTGGGGAACCTCACCAGAACATAGCCCAACCCAAACGTCCAACACAGGGCACACAGATGGTCAAGGTCCCTCACCTTGACCAGAGGAAGAGAAGCAGACTGCACGAACGCACAGTCCAAACCAAGAATTGACACACAGCAGCAAGGTGCTAGTGCAACACAAACACAACCAAGCATCAAAGACCTCAAACCAGAGAGGTGGTAACCACGCGGAAGACATCGACGAGCACAACGATAGCCTCAAAGAGAGAAACTCCCACCAAGACAACAACAAATAGTTATGGGAACATCAACAGAACACAGCAACCAAGAGATGCACCTCACCTAGGGGGCAACACGACAGCAACCAGAAACGAGCACAACATAGTTCTGGGGAAAGCTCACTTCCACCAGAACAAACAGAGAATAATCTTGCGGGAGTGCTTCACTAGAATTAAAACTAGCCAGACACAAGGCCGACAACAACCACAGATAGTGTGTCACAGTGCTCAACCAGCAGTGCAACACGGCACATAGAGCACTGCTTAGCTCGAGTAACAAAGCTGATTAAGCAGCACACATCACACAACAGCGCACAGGCACGTGAGGCCAAACACACAACAACACAGCACAACCCAACAACAAAGGGGACAGCCAACAAGGGAAAACCCCTTCGACCGGATCCACAGGACACAACCCTGTACCGGTGAAGGCCACACCACACGTAGGCTCTCTCAGCCTTCACGACACACCCAAACGGACGCGCACGCTGACGACGAATCCAACCGCAGCACGAGCAAACCAGCAACCAGGCTTAGCACGCGCACCCAGCAACATCAGCAACACTCTCCTACAGCTACACTCAACCTGTTGGAAAGCTAGCCACCTGCAACAAAGAACCAAATGCTCACACCTAGCAGCAACTCTACACGGACAGGCCAGCATCGTACTAGTACCTTTCTATGGGACATCCATAGTTATTAACTCATTACAAATCTTCTTGGACCCCTGAGCTTGATACCACTAAAACGACCGACCTCCTGGACCCCCCGCTAGGGACCCCGAAGGTCGCGCCGCCACCCACGGATCCGAAGACCCAGAAAGGTTGTTGAGTATTAGTCCAGTGAGATAAGCAATGAATTCAAATAACTATACCAGAAAGTTCGTACATTAATAAAGAAATTATGTACAACATGTCCCAAATAAAACTACAAGTACAGAAAGAAAGGTGCAGTCCTTAAGGGGCATACCCCGAGGGACTACAAAAAGCAAACTCTCAACTCCACTCTGGACAAGCGCTCACGCTCACAGCTCACACTACTGGCCCACACCGGGAGCAACAAACCGCTACCACACCATCCGGCGACGAACTGTTGCGACAGGAGTCCTACCAAAAGTCCCTTACATCCAGAGCAGCAGGAACCAACGAAAGCGGAAGTAAACTACTCTAAAAAGCTAGTAAAGCCAGAAAACAACTACTACAGAGTACTAGAAAGTAGTGGAACGGGTAAGTAACCACGACCCACAACCAGGGTCAGGCTAGACATGACTCCCGCAAAACCAACAGAGTCAAACACAATGCGGAAGTAACCCTTGGCACGCACCCGCTGAGACATGAGGCTCACGGAACACCGGAGCAACCACGTGAGACTAGAGTCTCACGACACAAGAACCAACATCCCAGAACTCCACGAGGTTGGGAAGGAACAACCAGGTGTCACCACGAGAGACATCGAGCAACCACGTGAGATGGACTTCTCACCACCAGCACGGCTACTCGGACCTCCACATGGTCGAGGGCCCACAACCCAACCACTCTGGACCCCGGACACGCCACGAGGTCATGGAACTACACACTCACCGGTGCATTGCCACCAAGGAATGGGTTATAGAAAACACCAGTCGGGTGCTTACACAAGGCACCCCGAGAGAACACGCAGTGTGGAAGCCACTAAGCACGACCAACGAGGCAAGACCGACAATGCCCACGAAATCTAGACATGGCTAGGCTACAACCACCGTGCAGGCTGGGGCAACGAGGTGCACTTGGAAACAACGTGAACTACCGTCACAACAAGAACAACCAAGCCACCGCCACTGGCAGCTATAAGGAGGACAAACATCCACACCTCCAACTCGCCAGCCGCTGACTCCTGCCTACAAGCTCCCCAGTAGAGTGAGGCGAGAGAGCCAGCACAAAGAAACACCCACACACGCACCACCACAGCCCGGCCGAGCTGCGGCCCCACGCCTGACACCATGACGTGGCTCCAGATCCAACGTCGAGAGAGGCAGTGAGAACGGACTAGCTGATCCGCACTGGAAAGAATGCCTCAACCACCTCGACGACACTGACTCAACTAAGGGAGCTCCACAACAACTATACGCCGCTGCCCACCACCATTTTTCCCTCAGCTCTGGAGTCCGCCAACACAGCTGCATACTCGAGCACGCTCGTAGCCCGGAGAACTCCCTCAACAGGCTACTGAGGATGGGGGTCCCAGGAAAACGGAGACAACATCTGAACGGACAAGCCCTCAAGTGCCAAGCACCAGGTGAAAGAGAATAGGTGGGGCAACCACCACAAGCAAATGACATAGCTAACTTGTAACTAATACAAGTCAGTCGGCACGGCACGCACGGTACCCCTCCCGGAAATCCACAGGAGGGCCATCGGCCAACCAGGCACAACCACCAAAGCGAGAAACATAGGCAACCAGAACGCGACCATAGGAGCGTCGCCTTCTGAACAAGAAGGCGACAACCAACCTGTCGCCACCAGGTCGCGACGACCAGGGTGCCGCCTTCTGATCTGAATGCGACGTATTGACCTGTCGCATTCAACATTAGAAGGCCAAACCCCCATGCAAGTCAGCAGACCAAAATCTGACAACAACAAAGCCAGAAGGCAACGAGAACCAGTCGCTACCAGAAGGCAGAACGCGACATGGATTTTGTCGCAACCAGAAAGCGACACATAGGGTGTCGCCTTCAGATTCAGAATCCGACGTATCGAATCGTCGCGTTCCTCATATGATGGCAGGGCCCTTGGGGCAAACCCACCCCAAGGCCCACACCCCAAAAGGCCACAAGTCAAAGGCCCCAAACAGGAGGACTGGCCTTGTGCCAAGTTGGAGAGACCTCCCTCTAACGAACTTGGACATGAGCCATCCTCCGCCATGATTGGAACCCAGAACTGAAGGGCAGAGGGGAAGGTGACGGCCAACCTGTCGCCACCAGAATGCGACAGGTTGTACGTCGCCTTCTGTCTAGTGTCGCGACAGCTAACCTATCGCGACCTCAGACAGAAGCCCAAACTGAGCATTGGGGCCATCCCGTGGTCCCACCAACTGCACTACCACCTCCAAACAAGAGAGGGAGGGGAGCACACACCGAAAGCAACTAAAAGAGGGCTTGAGGGGAAACAATGCCACCTCTCCTCACCAGCAAAACACAAGAACAAGCTAAACTCGTAGACGGAGCACCACCGACAAGCATCCATCCATGCGAAAACATAAGGGAACTCACGAGCACGGGAAGGATCACCCAAAACCAAGCTCCATCTACTTAACTATGAAGGGAGCAAGAAATCCCTACCTGTAATGACAACCGAACCCAAAAAGGGCCTTCACGAAGGCTCGACCACCTCCTCCTCGATGCACGATGCCGCTCCACTGCTCCGCCATGAGCTCGCCGGCGCCTCCACGCTCCAAAACGCCCGAGAAGGTGGGAGGGAGCTCCCCCACCTCAGAGAGGGGAGGGAGGAGGAGAAAGGGAAAAGAGAAGAAGGAAAGGAGCGTCTACTTTCTTAAGGCCTCAGAACTGAGGTAGCGACACCATAAGCGTCGTGTTCTCATCCAGAACGTGCCAGGCTTCTTGTCGCCCTCTCAAAAGTTCCACCAGGTCTTCTGACAGACAGACAGCCTCCAGACCACGTGTCACACATGCAAGCGTCTCAGGTGAACGCGACAACTGGCACGTCTCCTTCACACACATGTTGCGGACACGTGGCACACCACCAACAGAAAATGGGAACGCGACCCGAGGGTCGTCACCTTCTTAACCAGAAGGCGACACAGAACACATCGCGTTCAAACGCGACATCCGATCCGTCGCGATCCCAAGAAAACACCAAGGAAGCCAAACCCGAGATGTTACAAGCTACCCCTAAAAAACTACAACAGAAAGATCTAATCCATGAGGATCTTCCTAGGGAATGGAGATATAAGAGGGATCATCCCAAAGAAAATATTATTAGAGATCCAAATGAAGGGGTAAGAACTAGAGGTAATATTATTCCTTGTGATATTTAGCTTTTGTTTCTCAAATTGAGCCCAAGATATTCAATGAGGCACTGACTGATGAATCATGGATTTTAGCCATGAAAGATTAACTAAATCAGTTCAAGAGAAACCAAGTTTGGTCCCTTATTCCTAGACCATCAGATCATCTTCTGATTGACACCAAATGGGTGTTCAGGAACAAATGGATGAAGTTGGTGTCATTACTAGAAATAAGGCTAGACTGATAGCTCAAGGCTATTCCAAAGAGGAGGGCATAGATTTTGATGAAACATATGCACCAGTAGCTAGACTTGAGGCTATTTAGATTTTATTAGCATATGCATCTGCATGTGATTTAAAATTATCTCAAACATATGTGAAATCTACATTTTTAAATGGTTTAATAAAAGAGGAAGTCTATGTTGAACAACCGCCTGGCTTTGAAGACATAGACCATCCTAATCATGTTTTAAATTGCATAAAGCACTATATGGTCTGAAACAAGCACCTAGAGCTTGGTATGAAAGACTAAGTGCATTTCTTTTAGAACATGGTTTTACTAGGGGCAAAGTAGATAGCACATTATTTATTAAATCATGCCCTCAACATACCTTATGTAACGGCCTGGATATTTATGCCCAATAAAGCTCCATATTCAGGTCCTCCTCCCGCAATCGGACCGAAGTCTCGCAAGCGATAATGCATACAAATGTCTAGTAAGAATATAAAAAACAACAAAAACAGTATAAGTCACAAGAAAGTACTTGTGGTCATGCCTGTATACAACAATTGTACAATTGTCCAATACATTATTAGATGTCCAAGAAAAGAGTACAACTACCTGGGGCATACCCCAAGGGAGCACAAGCTCACACAACATGACTAACTCTACTGCTGGTGGTACAAGTCTGCCCCAACACCTCCGCAAGCCACGCAAATGGCTAACACCTGAAAAGAGCTGTAAGGGACTGAGCCTTAACAAGTAACTGGCTCTGTAGGGACCTTCCAAAAACAACACCTGAAAGTTGAAGAGACCTCAACTCCAAAGCGTCTCACTGGTAACACTGATAGCCAACCATATCATGCTCACAACAACCATGATTAACAGCAACTAAAACATAATCTCACCAGCTTACACAAATCACAGAAGATAAGATGAACAACAAGACTAGCACAGCGCCACTAGTCTGCCCAATAACTGCAATGCCTAGGCCACATGCCTCACAAGCAAACCACTACAAATACTGGTCGCCTAGGCTACAAGCCTCACAGGCAAACCACTGCCTAGGCTACAAGCTTCATTGGCAACCTACCCATGTACAGTAACAGGACTGGCATCAGCAAGCCAATCCACCACACACTAAAACCTAATCAGAAGCTTCCCCAAAGAAGGGTAAAAACAACGTGTGGAAGGTCACACCACTTGACCTTCACAGAACACAAGTCCACCTCTATACCTGAAGAGGCTGGTACACAGCGTACCACAACACAGGCTACCCACGAAGGGTACATGTACCTACTACCACAGGTACCACCACGAAATCACAACCACAATGGTGCCACCACTTAACACCCCCAACGGGTAAACCTCAACCAACAAATCGTAACAAACAAGCCACAACAAGTGGTAATGCACGAGTCGGAAAGGAATGATGCCACCACACGAGAACGGACTACTGGTTCATGATGCCAGTATCCAACCCGAACAATACAACACAAGAACCACCTTTCAGTCTCATAGCCATGGACTACTCAGTCCAGCTACCATTTCACAAACACACAAAGTAAAGTCAACCAACAGTGGAGACCAAACAACACTACACCTACAGACCACACGGCTACAGGCCCATCCCTGGCACCTTTAGGGAGTCCGGCCTGAGCTCCCTAAACTAAGGCACTAAAACATAGGACTAGCTGGGGACCAGTACGTCTACTAGTGTTTGTCCCCCAACCACGAGCGTGCTATAGGAGATTGCACAACCACAACACAGTTGCTGCTGCCCCCAGTCGTCTTTCCCTCAGCTAGACGTACAACTCAACACAGGACTGAGGGTGTCCAGGAAGACGACTCCAACCTCAGTGGTAAACACCGTAGTGGGACACGCCCTGAGCACAACGTGCCTGGATCACATATTCCATGAAGAGCCCAAAGACTACATCACCCTCGTTCAGGCTGTAGAGATGTCGTACTTACTGTTAATTTGGATCGCGATATGAGAGAGAAAATCAGAATAATCCACTGTATCGTTAAGCAAAACCTTCATTTGATATGATTCTAGTTGGAGCCCGTAGAGGAAGTCATGGGGAACAGCTTTCATGAAGAGTTTCGAAGAGATATACCCTCGTTGAGATGTGAAAGTATGATAATCCTGTATATGTAGATCATGATATGAGAGAGAATGAAGAATAATCAGCTATAACTTGGGCACAGACCACCAATTGAGGTGATTCTACTTCGAGGACGAAGTTGAAGAAGAATAAACAACTTTGATGAAGACCTTATGAGCATATCAGCCCCTTTTCATGCTATAGAAGACATGATATCTCTAATAGTTCTAGAGTATATGAGAGAGAAAGGGTACATGTATGAGAATAGATGGAAAATCTATCTTGAGTTTGGATGGAGAGTCTTCTTTTAAAGTTTGCTCATTTTAAATATTCATCAAGTCAGAAATTAGAAAAAATCAACAAACTGTTTTCCTATCGTATCTCAGTAGTACGGTACGATATCGTACCGTACCACGGAGAATGCGGCACGATCGATTCGGGCGGTACAACAAACCTTAGATCTAACTCTAGTTAAGTTTAACCATTTTTGACAAGATATAAGAAAATCTTAACTCTTATAAACTCTTTCTATCTCTCCATATATATATATATTTTTATCTCTCTTTCTCTCTCCTTATAGGTGAGAGATTATGTTCACTTAAGAAGATTCCTAGAAAGAATATGAAACGATATATATGATTCTACAAATAAATCTGTGAGGAGGATGATTTTATAAATAAACGATCCATACTCTTCAATTATACAGGAGAAACGCCAGTTACCTGGGCAATCGGGTAACTAGCTGATCTGGATCGGCCGCACGGCCGACCTCATTGTCGGCCGCGGTGGGCCCACACGTGAGGTCGGCGTGGTGCCCGTGCGGCCAACCAATGAGGTCGGCCGCGCGCCGATCCACGTCTGCCCGGACCTCGTGTGGGGCCCACCCGCGGCCGACCAATAAATCTGCCGCGCGTCCGATCCACGTCCGCCCGGTTGCCTGGCAGACGTGAAGCTAGCATTTCTCTTATACAAGAACCCCCGGGTGCGAAGACGGCGTAGTCAGCTACGTTATCCGAGATAAGGATTGGGTCACCCGACGAATACCGGGCACCTCTCGCGTCTGCATCATCGTTTAGGCCCATGCACGGATTCCTGGTCGTTGGCTAGCGGGGTCGTGTTTTCGTTGGAGGTGACCAGAACCCTTGTCTCGGCACGGGGCCGTTGTGGGGGACTCTCTGCACATGGAATTGGTGACGGAATGCGCTCCCGAAGATGCCTTTCCTGGTTGGCGTTTGTACCGCAAACAACTGTTACTGTCCTTTATACGATTCCGAACCACCGATAGCACTATGGGACCCAAGCACTTCCAGATCTAAACACTGAGAAGATAAAACTGTCACTTGGAGAAGAAACTAGTGAAAGAAATATGTTACGCGTGCGTAGTATATCTGAAAAAAATAAATAAAATGGATAACTTTTCATATATTTTAAAATAAATAAGAAAGATTTTTTTTCAAACAAAAATAGATCAATTAGAATTTATTTGATATTATAAATTAAATTGGTAGTTTATGAAATGCATTAGACATGCTAAAGAATTTTTAGAAAGAAAGAAAGATACAAATTGGAATTTAAACTAAGTTTAAACAATTATAGAAGTTAGAAATATTCATAAACATGTTAATTAGTAATTTTAAGATTTACCCTTAAAAATGTATTCAAATATTCTTTTTCTATCTTAATGAAATAGCTAGAAACTTAATAGGAAAGTGAGAAGAAAAGAAAAGAAAATCATAAATGCAGAGGATAATAAAGAAAGAAAATCAAATTTATAGATTTAAATAGTCGATCCATTGAAATGATAGATCATTACTTCACTTAAAACTCAATAATCGATCATATCAATGTAAATTGATCGATCATATTACAACTTAACACTTAATAATCGATCAATTTCAAAGAAGAATCAATTGAATAAATCCATGGATTGCTTCTTATTGAAATGATCTATCATAGTTATCTATATTTATTATATATATATAGTTTATGTAATTATTTTAAAAATAAAATAAAATAATTAAATACAATATATAGATCATATAATTTTACATAAGTTACAATTTTATTTAGTGAATATATAGTATATTTTATTTTATACTTACTTAACTATTATTTTAATAAAATAAATAAAGTGAAAACAAATATGCGGAAAATATAAATTAAATATATTATGTTGTTTAAGTTTTATTTTAAAATTTTAATATATTCAATATAATTTAGTTTAGTATCTTCACTTATAGTTTTAACTGACTTTTACAACTACATCGTGATTTTTAACTGAGGTTTAATCGCTCTATTTTGCCCAGACAAAGCAGAGGAGCTCTGTACAGGCGAAGGGGGAGCTGTTGTGGGCTCCTGAGGTGATTTCTGGCTACCAGGCGGTTCGTGCGGCGCAGATTCCACGCAGGGATGGTGTCCGGACCGTGGGTGCGCCGACGATGAGGTGGTTTTCATGTTCTATGGCTCTTCACGATTGGTAGGGATACTTCCTTCTTGTTTACCTTGTTTTGATTTGTTTAAAAGGGTGGAGGCATGTGTGGGTGGTATGCCATATTGAGGATATTCTGTTTAATGCCTTAGCTTGGTATTTGTATCAAATATGTGATGGCTATCCTGTGGAGAAGTTGGTTAGGCCTGTGAGTTGAACTCACTGTCACGTTTGAAACTTGACGGGGTGTACCATCGCATTCATGTTATGAACGCGATGCCTGCATCGTCGCATTTCTATTTTGTCTGTTCTGCGTAGCGGTGTTTGGACGCGACCACCCGACCCGTCACGTTTCTCTTAACACGACAGTGTGGTCCGTCGCGATTTAGCGTACTGTTTAGTATGGTCCTTATCGCGACGTATTGTGCCATCGCGATTTGGATGTTGACCACCGATGTTGATCATTTCAGCTTGAAAGTGACGTATCAGCCGTCGTGATTCTATCGTGACACTGGGCTTCGTTGCGTTAAGGTTTTGAATTGCGTCTGGACAGGTCGTCACGATTTGAAACGCGACGCCTATGTCCGTTGCGTTTCAGCTTCTATGGTTTGTTGATGGGCTCGGCAATGAGGTTCTAGTGTGAACCTAGGCTTAGTCTTTTGCTGCCTTTTGAAGGTTACTTAAGATGGTTATGTTAGTGGAGGCATGTGTAGGGTCAAGAGTTAGTGTATGGTTAGTTAGTGGTTAATATCCATTGTGTTTTAATTTTGCTATGGAGGTCATGAGATGACCATGACTGACAAGGTTACTATATATTATTTTGGTTCATATATGTATCAGTGTAGGTGGCTTGAAGGTCACATGGTGACTGGTGACGAGCTAATCTGTGACACTTGTGTACTGTGATTTATAATAATAAAGTCGTCACGTTTAAGTCCTAAACGCGACAACCCTAGCCGTCGCCAATCGGAACCCAAAGTGTCGCTTAACACAAAGCGTTTCAGTGAATCGTGACATAGTAAGCCGTTGCATTTCTAACACGACGTTGTGCCCCATCGCGTTCTCAACCAGTGAACCAATGGACTACTTGGCTAGAACCCTCCGGCCCACAATGCCCACACAACGCACAGAAACCTCGTAAGGCCCAATGACCACCTCTTGGTCAAGAGCACACCACTCCAAAACCATTTATCATGGATCAGAAGATCGTGTCGTCACATTACTATCACCTAAAAAGGAATGTTATCCCCGACATTCAGAAACAAATCACGGCAAGCCTGACTGTCACCTAAAAGAAATATAACCATATACAGAACAAGTAGGATACACTTTCTCTGCACTTGCCTTTCGAACCATCTTGCACTGATTGAGTCATCTGTTCATTTCGTGCCTGTTTTGCTTTCCCTTTCTCTTTATTTTATCTCACAACTACCTCTACCTTGTTAAGGAAATCGACCATTCTTTACCTTTCAACTGTAGACAATTCTACCTTGCTGTTAGCACTTTATCTCCTTGGACTCAACTTATTTCCACATTTTCCTGGCTGTGTTCGCAACATTTCTTTCTGAGCCGCTTCACTTGCTCAAAACTTTTACTATATATTGCCACCCTCGGTGCTCTACCATACTAAACACTCTTTAAATTTTCAGATTTCCTGGTGCCATTCCATTATCTGCCTATCATTGCCAACTGTTTTCTGCCTCATTTGTATTCACATTCTTAACTGCCAGTTTCTCCAAGAAATCAAATTACCATCTTTGAATTTCCTGCCTCTTTATACCATTATGCTCATGCTGCCTTAATTCATATTTGACTAAAACCACTGCCTCTTTCCCCAACTGTGCAAAAATCTTAATCTTTTCTTCGATCAATCGCACCTGGATAACCTGTGAATATTAAATCTTCCATGCTTCCGCTGCGCTACTCTGATTACACTGAATACTTGGGAAAATGTCCTACAAATTCTACCCTAATTATTACTTTCAATTACTTAATACTGGAAGAAAATACCAAAATTCTATTATACTTTTTTTAATACTTTAATTCTAGTTGTGCCACATACTTAAATTCTGAATTCTGTCATATCGCGACTGACATACCTCGTTCTTCGTATACTTTTCTTGCTTTAAATAACATTTTTGTGTTTGATTTAATAAATCTATTCCATAACCCTTCAAAATATTCGTTCTTACTACTGTGACACTGCACTCTCTTATCACATAATAAAACTATTCAACTAACTCTGCACATATTTTGCCTTCAACTTTACCAAACTCTCTCTCAATTAGGTGCCACCTAACCCCAAACTTTTCACTGTTTAACTGATCACTCTTCCTTTCTGTATTTAACAATTCCAATTTCCATACATTTCTGTTTTATTCTGCCATACTTAATCTACTTACTATTCTTACATCAATTCTGAAATACCTTATAGAAAATACCACTGCTCAATCTAAATCACTTACTGTGCACTGCCATGCAACATCATACTGAACATTTTCTAAACCATTTGTTTATATCCATTTCATAATCTGTTATACTCTTTCTTTCTCTAGTCAATAACATTTAACTTTATCTGTACTGCCAACTGCATTAAATATAATATCATCTCTACAAAACATTTCTCTTAACTACTCTAATATCTAGCTAATCTAATTGTACCATTCATACTGTAACTCTTGCTAATATACAATCATCTTTTACTGAAAACTGCTAAAGCCTGAACCTGAATACTAGTCTCTTTAATTCAACAACATGTTCTGCCTGATTCCCTTATTCCACATTGCTGCTTTGTTCTCAAATACCAAAAATACCACTGTTACAGCATACTCAATAATATCCTTTCATACAATCCTTCTCTTAAATTTCTTTCACAGTCTACTTTGCTATTTCACTCAACTTGATATTCCTTAACTGCTTCTCAATTGATTCATCTCTTTCTATTCCAATTCACTTAGCGCCAACTCATTCCAATCATTCTTAACTTCAACCTCAATCTTTTTCGGACATATACTTTACCTCTCTTTTCCACAGATTGTACCCAACTGCTAACATCACTAATGTTATCTTCAACACTGCAATCTTTATCAAATCATTCTATGGAATCATCACAAGCTGCCACTTGCCATGTGAATATCTTCCTTGTGAAATTCTCAGAAAAATCTAACCGTACATGATCTTCCTTTACTCTCTCTTTACCCAACTTTACCGAACTGGTTACCTTAGCACATACTTACATGGATCTTTATATCAAACATTCTATTACCATCATTATTCACAATATCACTATTCTCAAACTCTTTACTACAACCATCTCTAATCACAAAGCACACTTAATTCACTACCACAGATCACTGCTCTTCTGTTTACTAATATCTCATCTGAAGCTAATCTACCTCACTTAATTATTCAAAATCCTCCATATCACTAAACACATTATAACATTGTTCCTGCTGTAACTCTATCACATCATTACCTTATACCTGTTTCTGCTAACTCTATACCTCACTAAAACACCTTTACTGAATTTCATATCTGAATTCACTAATCCCTTCAATTCCTATAACCGAGAATCTTCAAACAACTATACTTCAACTGCAACTGGCACACTGGTGTAACCACTCAAATTATACCACTTTAGCCACACCATTACCCTGCCATTACTAACAACTACCAATTTAACAAACATAGGCACACAATTCATATGCCAAAAACTCACGTGAAAATCATTTTAAACCACACAAAACTCCAGACTTACTACCAATAGTGGACATTAAACCATGTCTTAGGACATTGTAACCTTATATCTTTTCACATTCTAACTGGACCATGCTCTGATACCAACTGTAACGGCCCTAGATATTTATGCCCAATAAGGCTCCATATCTAGGTCCGCCTCCCGCGATCGGACCGAAGTCTCGCAAGGGATAACACGCACAAATGTATAAAAGACAACAACAACAGTATAAGTCACAAGAAAGTACATGTACTCATACCTGTATATAATATTGTACAACTGTCCCAATACATTATTAGATGTCCAAGAAAAGAGTACATCTACCTAGGACATACGCTGAGGGAGCACAAGCTCACACAACTAACTGACTCTCTACTACTGTGGTTACAAGTCTACCCGACGCCTCGCAAGCCACACAAACGGCTAACACTAAAATGAGCTGTAAGGGAGTGAGCCTCAACAAGTCACAGGCTCAGTAGGGACCTCCCAAAATAATACATGAAAGCTGAAGAGACCTCAACCCCAAGGGTCTCACTGGTAACACGGATAGCCAAACCATATCATGCTCACAACAACCATGATTAATAGCAACTAAAACATAATCTCACCAGCTAACACAAATCTCGGAAGATAAGGAACAACAGGACTAGCACAGGCCACTAGTCCGCCCAACAACTGCAACCCTAGGCCACATGCCTCACAGGCAAACCACTACAACAACTGGTCGCCTAAGCTAACAAGCCTCACAGGCAAACCACTTGCCTAGGCTACAAGCTTCATAAGCAACCTACCTATGTCGAGTACAGGACTAACATCAGAAAGCCATCCACCACACACTAAAACATAATTAGAAGCTTACCCAAAGAAGGGTAAAACACACGTGTGGAAGGTCACACCACTTGACCTTCACGGAACGCAAGTCCACCTCTATGCCTGAAGAGGCTGGTACCGGCATACCACAACACAAGGCTACCCACGAAGGGTACAGGTGCCTACTACCACGAGGTAACCACCACAGAATTACAACCACAATGGTGCCACCACTAGAACACACCCCAATGGGTAGAACCTCAACCAACAAATCAAACACACAAGCCACAACCAGTGGTAAGCACGAGTCAGAAGGAACGACGCCACACACGGAACAGACTACTAGTTCATGACGCCAGTATCCAACCCTGACAACCAACACAAGAACCACCTCTCATCTCCTAGCCTAGACTACTCAGTCCAGCTACCGCTCCACAAACACACAAAGTAAGCCAACCACAGTGGAGACCAACCACACCACACCTATAGACCACACGGTTGCAGGCCCATGCCTGGCACCTTTAGGGACTCGGGCCCGAGCTCCCTAATGTGAGGCACTAAAAACACAGAACTAGTTGGGGACTAGTACGTCTACTGGTGTCCATCCCCCAACCACGGCAGGCTATAAGCGACTGCACACCCACAAACACAAGTCGCTGCCCCCATCGTCTTTCCCTCAGCCAAACGTACAACTCAAACACAGGAGTGAGGGTGTCTAAGAAGACAACCTAGACCTCAGTGGTACACCCCGTACTGGGACATACCCCGAGCACAACATGCTTAGCTCACACAGAACCTGGGGTACTAGACTGAAGAGGCATTCCAGAATAGGTCCCGGACAACCAACTCGGCAAACGCACAAACTACGATAAGTACATATACAACCATTATTATAAATCATGGTACACAGTGTCGGGATTATCTCGTCACCAGTCACCATGTGACCTTCAAGCCAACCTACACCAATACATATATGAACCATAATAATATATAGTAACCTTGCCTATCATTGGTCATCTCATGACCTCCATAGCAACATTAAAACACAATGGATATTAACCACTAACTAACCATACACAACCTCTTGACCCTACACATGCTTTACTAACTTAACCATGTTATATAACCTTCAAATAACAGCAAAACTAAGGCTAGGCTCACACTGGAACCTCACTGCCCAGCCACCATCAACAAACCACAGAAGCTGAAACGCGACGGACACAGGGTCACTTTTCAAATCACAACGACCTATCCAGACGCAATTCAAAACCTTACGCGACAGATCCCAGTGCTACAACAGAATCGCGATGGCCGATACGTCGCATTTAGGCTGAACAAGTCAACATCCAAATTGCGACGACACAATACATCGCCATAAGGACCAAACTAAATAGTATGCTAAATCGCGACAAACCACACCATCGCGTTGAAGAGAAATGTGACGGGTCGAGTGGTCGCATCCAAACCACCGCTACTGCAGAATAGACAAAATTAGAAACATGACGATGTAGAGCATCGCGTTCATACAATGAATACGATGGTACACCCCGTCGCGTTTCAAACGTGACATGAGTTCAACTCACAGGCCGAACCCACCATCTCCACAGGAAAGCCAACACATATTTGATACAAATACCAAGCTAAGGCATTAAACATAATATCCTCAATATGGCAAACCACCCACACATGCCTCCACCCTTTTAAACTAATCAAAACAAGGTAACAAGAAGGAAGTCTCCTACCAATTGTGAAGAGTCGTAGAACACCACGAAACCACCTCATCGCCTGCGCACCCACGCTCCGGACGCTATCTCCGGGTGGAATCCGCGCCGCATGAACAGCGTGGTAGCCAGAAATCACCAAAGGAGCCCACAACAGCTCCCCCTTCGCTTGGACAGATGTCCTCTGCTTTGTCTGGGCGAAACAGAGCAATTAACCCTCGGTTCAAAATCGTGACGTAGTCAGTCGTCATGTTTAACTCTTAAACGTGACAACCCTAACCGTCGCCAATCGGAACCCAAAGCACCGCTTAACAGAAAGGCGGTTCAGTGAATCGCGATGTAGTAAGTCGTTGCATTTCTAGACTCGACGACATGCCCCGTCATGTTCACAACCAGTGAACCAACGGGCTGTTTGGGCTAGAACCTCCGGCCCACAACGCCCACACAATGCACGGAAACCTCGACTAATGCCCAATGACCACCTCTTGGTCAAGAGCACCACTCCAAAATCATTAAACATGAATCTGAAAAGATTGTGTTGTCACACCTTAATTGTGCAAATTTATGTTGATGACATCATTTTCAGAGCTATTGATGAATCTCTTTGCAAGTACTTTGAAGAATTAATGCAGGGAGAATTTGAGATAGTTTGATGGGGGAATTGACCTATTTCCTTGGACTCCAAATCAACAACACAAGGAAGGAACCCACATCAATCAGACCAAAACATCAAGGATTTGCTAAAGAAGTTTGGTTTTGAACAAGCAAAGCATCTGACCACTCCTATGAGTACTTCCACCAAGTTAGAAAGTGATCCTCAAGGTAAGAAAGTAGATCATAAATCTTATAGAGGTATAATTGGCTCTCTACTATACTTAATTGCTACTAGTCCAAACATTTTGTTTATTGTATGTATGTGTGCTAGGTATCAAGCAGATCCCAAAGAATCCCATTTAATTTAAGCCAAAAATATTTTTAGATAGTTAGCACATAGATGTGATTTAGGACAATGGTATCTATAATCATGTAAGATGAGTTTAATTGGTTATACTGATGCTGATTATGCTGATGCAAAGGGATAGAAAAGGCATCAGTGGTTTCTATCAGTTTTTTGTATTGTGTTTGATCACCTGATCCTCGAGAAGTAGATGTGGATAGCCCAAAATTTATTATCACTACTGGGCCTCACCAAAGCTAGGTTGGCCCATTAAAAGCCCAATCACCTACCACCCAAGAAAGAGATGGCCCAGGTTGTCCCATGGGGGTGATTTTAAGATACATATAACCACCCTCACCCCTTAAGAAGTGCCTTGCGGCAGAAGCAAGAAGAGGAGGCAGCCAGAAAGGGTTTAGAAAAAAAAAAGAGAGAGAGGGAGGGAAGGTGGCTTGAGGCAGAAGGCATCTCCCTGGTGTTCATTTTTTCGGTCTCCTTCCAGAAGGCCCCGACGGACAAAAAAAGAAGAAGAGAGGTGTTTCGCAGCTGGCTCTCCTTCTGAGTTTTAGAGGAGTGTTCTAAAAACAGAAAAGGGTAAGGTGGCATCTGGTGTAGTAGACCCATTTCTGCTGGGTTTATCTGCCATTTCTTGGATCCATCTCTTGTTTTTCTTGTCCTTTCATATGTGTTTTTCCTCCTCCATGTACATGCCATGCCGTAAAATTTAGCACATATAAATATCAGGTGTGGTGAACGATACAAATAGACGTATCACAGTTGAGTAGCGCAGAGTCACAATTAAACATAACAACACATTTAAGACCATAATATTGTCACAATAATACTCTTTATTCCATTCAATCTACTAGTTACAACCTTACATCAAAGGGACCAACTAAAGGTGGTCCATTATTCAAATGATAACGTTTCACTATTACATAAACTACTCAACATCTATTCCTAATACTTCTTCTCCTCATATGACGGTGCTCATCACTCTTGCCCTGCCCCATCAGATTCCACGAGATCCTCATCACTAACTGAAATGGACAGGATGATAGGGTGAGCGAACTAGCTCTGTAGGATTTACATCTCAATGTGCGGGCACTAATCTACATGATTAACCATTTTAAATAGGCAGATATGCACATGAACATGATGACAATGCATGCAATACTAATAGGTCGAATAGCTGAATAGAACGAATATCAAATCAAATCAAATACTAAATTTCATATACAATGGATAGGTAATTCAAGATAGAATCATATCAAAAGGAATTGGCTATATTCACACAGATATCACATATTCACGTGATCAGACGTATCATATCAAACTTATCATATCATATCAAACGAAGGCACATTCCCACAAATCTTGCACACATGTTTGTGCCATGCCAAGCACCACAAGTCCATACTCCTGTGGTTAATAAGTACGTTGTGGCGCTCCTCCCCAGGACCAGACGGGCCCCTATTGCACAGGCATTAGTCAAATGGACCAAACTCCTACGTTGTGCCGATCACCATATACATATTATGGCAACGGAATTTCATAACAAGCTCATTGTAGTAAGGACATGATCATACATAGAGTCAAGGTAAGATAATAACTCAAGAGATCAATTGGACAGCATATCGACGTATCTTTGTTTCACAATTCATTTATGTCTTATCAAGAGGATGACTAATGACAGATCGTACATGGTACAAGTGTGCTCTATCTCCAGGGTACTTCATGGTTCAACCAGCTCGGTCTCTATGAGGGAATTCATAGAGTACGGAGACTTTCGGAGGTCTTAAGGATAATATCGCTAGTCTGCCAAACAGAATGATCGATAGAGAGCTCCCAATTCACTAAGAAGGGTGTGCCTAATCGTGCAAATGTGTAAGTGATGTGTCACGGATCTTTCTTAAACATGTATGCAAATGATGAACAAATAATTAAACATCGGAAAGCACACAACTAAAGAAAAACCCACATGCAAATCATGATAGACAACATAACTAAACAAGTCCATTATATCATGTATTCATCACATATTCATATCACATACTTATTATGACAATTCCATTATCAAGCAAGATTACAAGAAGATAATCACATGACATAAGATCATCACATAATACACATTAGAATCATATTCATGTCATTACCTTTTTCAAGTGGTTAATTACTTTTAGGCCAATGCATAGTAAATGACATGCTTATAGACTAAGTGTGACGGCCCTCATTATACCGGTACGATTATACCAACCCACCTCGGTATAGCAAGCGTCATCACAGTGGGACATTTACCTAATGATACATTCAGCTGAGATACACGTGAATATAGAACAGAGTAGCGGAAGTAAAAAGAACTACTGTCTTCATTCATTCATCATCCACATTTAGCATACATGAAATTGCAATAACATTAAAGAACTTAAAAGTTCGCATGATTTAAATTGCTGAAAATTAAATACACAATGTCCACACTTATACAATTTTCTCATGATAGTTCTAGTACAATGTCACTTTTACATACTATGAAAACACAAAAGGGTGCAACTACTCCAACAGTCTAATCTCCGCGCTCGGAGTCCGTCTCCACCGTCTCCTCCAACAGTGCCACGTCACCAACTACACCTGTACTCCGAAGCAAGTAGTGAGTCGAAAGACTCAGCAAGTAACACCACTCATACCATACACGTACATGTCATAGTAGGCTCTACACACACAATTGCAAAAAGACTCAACATGTAGCATGCTTAAACCTTGAATGAACAATCTATCATGACAGTTCTATCATAAACACATGATACATGCTTTCAGATTTCCTTAATGAAATGAATTTCTTAACACATGCTCTATAATCATTCCTACTCATGAAATTCTACTTGGCATTTTAACCAAAACATGAAGCCATTACATGAATTCCGCGCGTACATGAGAGGGAACACAACTAGCATGGAATCTACATGTTCTTTACATATACATAACCATTTTCACATGCTTAAGCTTTCTGGTTTTCACATGCTTTAGTAACCATAACCTACACATGAGAGCTACAATTTATTTAAGACACAACACGTGAACAACCGAACATGGAATTGTGTACACATACTCATTTATTTGTCCCTAGCATGGGTTCTAGACACTTGTACATGTGAACATGATCATAACATAAGGAAGCTACTGATTTAGCATGGTTTCAGATTTGTCACAACTGGATTTACAATATCATATCTTCACATTTTTTGTTTCACATTTTTTCTTTACAAAATTTTCAATTCACTTAAATTGCACTTTACACATACACATTACACATTGTTCACTTACACATTAACACATGAACACATACCATTCACACATTCACAATTTAGGTGTCGTGACACATAGTCCAAACCACCATAGAAGGACACAAACACATCACATCACATAGACGCCATCTAGGCAATACAATGGCGACTCTTGGACTGCGCAGACCGGAGAACAAGTCTCCACCCTAACCAGTGGTACTTGTCCACCTCCAGGATTTCCCCCTAATGCCCTTAGGGTCACTTACACATTGAACTTTCTCAGGGGACTTTTCCCTAATACGGTTCCACTGCCCTCTACGAAGCAGTGTCACATTAGCACACAGTTACACATTACACATTTTTACCGATTTTACACATGGTTTGACACATGTCACTCTCACTTCATTCACTTTCTCACTCACATGCACATGCCTCTGTTTTCCTAACATGACACTACAGGTTTCAGACATTAACAGCAGGTAATTCCATTAATCAAGTTGGATAAAAAGAATCAACTCATTTAACAATGACATACATTAATTTCACATTTTTCATGGAAATTTCATAAGGCATGGTGCTCTAGTCCAAATGACCTGAAATTTTAATCACAAACTAATTTCGGGTTAGGACCCTTCATGCAATTTTTCAGATTTTTCTAAGTTAAAATGATTTACAGAAAATCAAACATCCATTTTTCATGCCATTCGTAATTCAAGTCGATATGGAATTATACACAAGTCACAATTTTAGCAAGCTACTGTTTGAACCCTACATGTATAGATCTACAGAATTTATTCCTCAATTTATGGGGCGATGCCAGGTTTACCAAGGATTTATCATAACTTATGCACAATTCCTATTTCTCACACAAACTTTCAATAATTTACATGAGCATGGCAAAATCTCAAATTTCAGAATAGGGCTGATCCGTACATGCATGATTCTTACAAACATGAGCATACAAGCTAGTCCTAAATCATGCAACAGTAGATTGACAAGATTAACAACTAATCATGCTTGTAATTTCATGTAACAAAATAACTTCTATCATTCACCACCATGCCACACACCCATCCCATCCACACACCACATTCATCACATCCACATATACATAGCATATAATGGTTTATAGTATATCCTAGTCGCGAAACATATCGAAATAGGTGTATAGAAGGGCAGAACAGGTCACTGTTCTGTCCAGATGAACTTGGCGGCAGTCTCTGGCCGCTGATTCAAGGTCAACGTCATAGTCGATGGACGCTAAGCATGATCTTAGCGACCAGGGACTTTGCCGTCAATGCAGGTTTGTGCAGAACACATGCCCGAGCTCTCAAGATAGGGTGAATGTGGGGGTCTAGGACTCGAGAGAAAATGCATAAAAATGGTAGAATCAACCTAGACACATACAAGGACGTTATGAATGGGGTACTTGCCTTTAGAAAATTCACCAGACGAATCTAGGGCTCGGTAAAGCTCTCCTTGGGCTGTCCCAAGAAGCCTTTGGAAACGCTTTACTCCGGGTTCTTGGTCGATGCAGGTGTTGAGCCAGTGGTGGGGAAGCCTCCTCTTTGGTTCCCTCTAGCCTCCAGTTGCATTAGAACGCCGGATGGAGCCTTGGATCGCCGGTTGGAGCCTTCAAAAACCAGTCCTTGCACAGCTCCGAATTGGGGTCTTCTTCTTCTTTCTCTCTTGTAAAGAGGCAAAGAGAAGGGTTGGGGAGCAGATTCGGGTTTGGATATGTGGGAGAGGCTTCTCTCCCACTCACAGGTGACAAGATGGCTCTCAGAGCCGTTGGGGACAGCTCCCCAATGGGTGAGCTACACCTTGTTTCCAAAATTTCTGGCTCTGCAACGCATGCAGGCCAGAGAAGTTGGCGTCCACATCGTTAGATGCTGGGATTAGTGTTGGCGTCCATGGGTGGACGCTGACACCTCATCGGCGGCTAGCGGTTGACGCTAATAGGGCCTTCGGCCAGAAGTTTAAAACATGCAGAAACCATTCACGCCATGCATATATACATGCAATATGTACATGGTAGTGTATTCATACTATCACCATTCAATACATGCATTATTTACATCTAGTATAACCACATGCACACGTAATTGTACTAATTAATGCGTACGTAAATATGTATATACATACACAAGCACAAATATACACACACAATACAAATATGTGACGGAAATTCGAGGGCCTTACACCCTCTCCCCCTTAAAGAAACTTCATCCTTGAAGTTAGAACGACACTACTCAAACAAAGGGGATACTTCTTCTTCATCGCATCCTCAAGATCCCAAGTAGCCTCCTCTCGTGAGAGTTCTGCCATAGGACCTTCTTCCCGACGCAATACTCTTGTTCCGGAGATGTTAACCTTTCGTCAACAATAGCTACTTTTGCTCGACATACGAAAGATCGGCTGGATCTCCACTGGCTCATGACTAATCACATGAGACAGATCTCGGACATACTTCCTTGTTGGGGATCAGATGGGTGGGGATCATATCTAGAAGGGGGGGGTTTAATAGATCTAACACCAATTAACGCGGAAGCTTAAGCAATTAAAAAATTACTTCGAATCAGAGATCAATTCACCCAAACAATTTACTGATCTGAGGTATGATTAGTGTGTGTGAGCAAATCAATAGTAGTGTGAACGAAATCCCTATGCATGCATCTAGCGAGATACAAAGGCAAACCACAAATCAAACCAATGCACAGAGGATTTTTAGGTGGTTCGGAAATCACCTCCCGTGACTCCTACGTCCACCCTTGACACAGTGAGGCCACACTACTCAAAAACCTTGAGTACAACTCATACAGGAGCACGACGACTCCAAACACCCTTGAGCACGACGACTCAAAACACCTGGAGCACGACGACTCAAAACTGAGCACGACGGCTGAAACAACAACCGGAGTACGACGACTCCAAATTGGGCACGACGGCTCAAACACACAGTGAGTACGACGACTCACAACCCAGAGCTCGACGGCTCAGAGTACAAAAGCTAGATCAAACACAAAAGAGATCAGATCCTCTAGCAATGATCTGATTCAAACAGATTCGTACACAGAATATTTGTGCAGAACTTCATGCACAAATCTCACAGACGAAATAGAAAGAACAAACTCTGAGATGAGGAAATAGATGTAGAAAGATGGTTCTTCGATGAAGAGGTCTTGGAGATGCTTCAATTGAGAAGGCTTGATGGAATTCGATGGAGATTCTCCTCAATGGCGATGCTCTGCTTTGATGGCATCTAAAATGCCAGAAATCCTTCTTCTCCTCCGCCTCTTCAGTTGGATCTGCTCCCATGCCTTGCACAGCAACCTTCTCTCCAGGGATTCCCCTTGATTCCCTTGTCCTTCCTCATGAAAGGATGGCTTGAAGCTTCTGGAGATGGAGACAGATCTGGAAAGCCCCTTTCAGCCGCAAAAAGGTTCTTCAGGAAGTGTATGGGCTCTCTCACCTTTGGGGTACAAGAACATGTGTATTGATAGCCCCATATGTCCATAAAGTGCTTTGGGGTGCATGGGCACGGATCCCTAGGTCAAATCCCCTAAATCCCAATCATCCACGTGTACAGAGAAATTCACGATTTTGACTTTCAGCCGAGTGTGTCGACCTGCCCTAATCTAGTGTCGACCTGCTCTCCCAGTAGGCAAACTGGTCTGCTGGAAACTGGGTCTAGTGTCGACCTGCCCTGAGCTAGTGTCGACCTGCCCTCCCTTTTCTGGCAACTGGGTCTTCTGGAATCTGGGACTAGTGTCGACCTGCCCTAAGCTAGTGTCGACACTGCCAAGACAAAAATGTGTGAACCTGAAAATTTAACACATAAACTATTAGTACAAGATATTATCATTAAAATATGAGATATTAAACATCAAAAACATGTTGTTTAAGCATTATTGGATATGTATAAAATGTATAACATGTTCAACTATCATCATCAAAATCACAACATGTCATCATCAAAATCACAATATGTCATCATCAAAATCACAATATATCATTATTAAAATCAGAACATGTCTTCATTAAGATCATAATATCTCATCATTAACATCATGATATGTCATCATCAATATCACAGTATGTCATCATCAAAATCAACGTATGAGTGATGTTCATTGGATATCATTAAATTACAACTTTAGGAAGTTCCAAAACACACTCAACCTAACAATCTCCCCCTTTTTGATGATGACAAAACATATGCACAATCTCCCAATATCTTGACTCCCTGACTGCAATAATTCCCCCTTTGACATATACACACTTTGACCTTTCTACTTTAAAGAACTTTCTCCCCCTTTGAAGGCCTTTTCTCCCCCTTTTTGGAAGTGCCAATTTCTCCCCCTTTTTGATGTCCTTTTTGAGATGTGCCCTTTCTTTCCCCCCTTTTTGATAGCATCAAAAGGATAGACAAGAGAGAGAGACAAAGATGGTTGGAGACCAAGAGATGAAATGTGGGAAAGGAATGTGCAGAAATGATAAAAATAAATGAGGCAAAATGATATTGACATATGAGAGACATTATTGTGTTTTTGTTATTGTGCAACAAAGTTTAATCACAAAGACACACTCAACATAAAGAGTAGCAAATTATGATGAGCTGAATGTGGTTAAAATAAAGATGCAAATGTGAAATAAAGTGACCTAAATGAATGAGCAGAAATATTTAACAAGGATGTTAGGAGCTTTAAGTTTAACACAATGAAAATAATAGATCTAAACTCAGTAGACATGAACTTATTAAGGTCTTAAGCTTTTCTATCATGTCTTTTTTATTTTCTTTCAATTTTAACTGGGAAAGAATACAAGAATAAATTAGTTAAATCTCACTTTTCAGTGCAAGAGATCACATTGATCAGATGCAAGACCTCTGATTACTCAGTGGTTTAACTTTCATTATCTTATACAAAGTTGAAAATTTTGATTTCCACTTTTTGACGCGAAACAAATCACTTGTCAGGTGAAATGGCTCGATTACTCAGTGGTTCAAGCATTTGCATTGCTCTGTTTGTATCTTTCCAGATTGATCATTTTTCTTTTGATATTTTGCAGAAATATGTTTGCTTTGACCAGAGAAGTCAAGACTATAATTTAGAAAGATTATTCTTAACATGTGGTAAAAATAAGGCTTAAACATACACATGTGAAATATTAAAGCCACTTATGTGCCTATAATAGTGTTTTGCAAATCATTTTAAAACATTCAGTATTATGATTGCTTAACCTTGAAATGATACTGAATCTTTGAAATTAAACTAAATGCACAATGAGTTTAGTTTCAATGTTTTAGTTCTCTCATAAGAAAATAGCACAAAGACTCAAAAATTCTGATGATTTTGGGGTTCAAAATAGACAAGTAAGGTCAAGAAATGTAACAATGACTTCCCCTTTTCATGTAACTCCCCCTCACAAGGTGAACATGAGGATTATAGAAGAATAGAAATGGAATGACATGAAGGCAGAATGAACATGAATGTTTTTATTGAAAGATAATGACTCCCCCTCACAATTGCATACAAGGCACTTGATACTTGGTGGAGACATATCTCACACATAGTGAAAGTGTCTAGACAAGTCTGACTTGTCTTTCTTAAATCACCATTTGATATACCAAATGCCAATGCAATGTGACAGTGAGGAATTTAGTTGCAAGAACAGTTGTCAACAATGAATGGGAGTTGATGATGAATCAGATATGACAGAATATTTTTCCAGCAAATTTCTCAGCATTTCACTCACAAGATTCTTTCGAATTCACTCCCCATAAGATATGCATGATATGAAATGATCATTTAACCAATTCAGATATGTTCATTTCAAGCAATTTGCACAGAAAGAGTATGAACATGATCAAGCATATATCACAGGTAATTTATTGAAGGAGAAGAATTTTGCAAAGACTCAAATAAAGTTTTGAGATTTTCATTTTGCTTGATGACCTTTATGTAGAAAAGACTATTGATACTTGGCGGAGAATTTTTCTCATGCATGATGATAGTTTTCTAGACAAGCCTGACTTGTCCTTTCACATTTCACCATTTGATATACCACATAGTTACTGCAAAAAGGGTCGTTACACTTTATTTTTAGCATGAATTCATTGCATTTATTGAAAAACATTTTTGCACTTTTTCAAATTTACTCCCCCTTAATATGTGTATGGTATGAAAAAGCTAGCAAACAATTCACACATGATTATTAGCACAATTAGCTTTAAGCATAACATGACTTTTGGTACTTGGCGGAGTATTTTACTCACGCATAATGATAGTTTCCAAACAAGCATAACTTGTTTTTCCACATGTCATCATTTGATATACCAAGAAGTCAAAGCAGTTAGTATGCACACAGACTCATGGGAACAGTTAAGCATGCATGATAACACAAACATGATTCCAATTGTTATGACAAAGTTCATTGATGGGAGTAGCATTGAAACACATTTCTCATTTTTCAGATAGAAATAAACATTCGTTTCAATTCAGGCAATTCAAAATTGAAATAATAAGAAGTTTTACCTGAATGGTCTTCATTTCTTTTCAAAGATTTTACCTATGTTCTTCAATCATTTCTAGCCTTGCACAGCCAATATCTTGAATCCATTTACAGTGTATGGCTGCAAGACTTCTCAGCTTGCTGATCAAGCTGTTTTGGGACCCACACTTGTTTGGGTCCTGCAATGAAATCAATGTTAGATTGCAACAAAGATTTCTGAATCCAAATGCTTTTAATTTTTGTATAGATGCATTTCTTTCATTGATAGAACTATGAGCAGAATTAGTTCCAGATTTTCTTTTTGCCTTGATCAATGCATCTATGTTTTCATGAAGTTTTCTATTTTTTGGATTTTTAATATGAGCAGAAACAAAATGATTTTGTGCAACATTTCTATGCCTATACACATGGAATTTCTGAACATTTTCAGTATGAACATGATGTTTGTTCCTATGTGTATGAGCATGTGCATTAGACTGGAATTTCTGAGCATGCACAACAAAATCATTTCTGTACCAACAGTCCCTAGAAATATGACCAATTTTATGACAATGAAAGCATTGGACTGATTTGGCATGTTTATTGAAATTTTGATTTATATTCCAGCAATGTTTGGCAAGATGACCATGTTTATTACAATTAAGTAAATGAGAGTATGTTTACCTGGTACTTACCTTGGCATGTATGCATTTGCTGAAATCTCCTTTTCATGTGAGGAGGCTTACCATGAGGAGAAGGAGGTACCTTTTGGTGGCTCTTGGCATGATGTGAATTTTGAATTTGCCTTGGAGCTTTTGAACTGATGGAGAAGGTAGATGAATCTTCTTGACAGTGGCATCTCTCTTTTTCTCTTTCTGTTTCTGAACAAGAACTTTCACTAGTTTTCCATTAGAGATATCAGGGTTCTTGTTCATAGCAGATTTCACAAATGTTATTGTGCTTTTCTTTTCATTTTTCTTAGTTCTAACAGGAGCAAAACTTGTGTTCTTCAATTCATTTTGAATCTTCTGTTTTTCAGCTTTTAATGCAACAACTTCTTTTTCTGAAGTTTGAAGCTTGTTTAGCATGACATCCAAACCATTTTTCATCTTGTTCTTTTCATTTTCAAATTGAGCAATTTGTTTTTCCAAGTCAGAAATTTTATTACTCAAATTGCTACATTCATTCTCCAATGGTCTGTCATGGAACAAGCCTTCAATCTTCCTTTTTAAGTGACAATTTCTTCTTCACAAGTTGTTTGCATCTCTTATTTATTTGATGATCATGAGCCATATTAGAGATTTGTTTATTTAATTGATCATTATCAAATTTGAAATTGTTATTGAGATCAATCAATTCTTCTTTTTCATTTTCCAGATTAATGACTTTTGATTTCAATAGCTCATGGTTTTCTTTCAATCCATTCAATTTAGTTTCACAGATTTGGACTTCATCTTCCAATTCTCTTTTTCAGAATTTAATTTTTCAAATTCATTTTTCAAATTCTCAATTTCTTCTGAAGATCTTCGTCATTTTTCTGGAGCAATTCAAGTGTATTTTTCAAGTTTTCACTTTCTTTATGGCAATGTTTTAAAGTCTTTTTCAAGTGTTTTTTTTTTAGTGTTCAGTTTACATTAAGACTTTGTATCTTTTCACAGAATTTAATCAATTCAGCATAAGACATGCCCTCATCTTCATCAGAATCAGAATTGAAATACACAAATGGATCTGGAGTTGATTTACCTGACCTTTTAGACCCATTTGAACTCTTGTGTTCTGAAGAGGATGAAGAGTGTTCTGAGCTCTTAGAATGTGCTGTTAGAGCCAAAACCTTATGAACTGTTGATTTTCTGGATTCATTGAGGCTCCTCTTTGCCATAAAGTCTTGTGAATCTCTTTTGCTCTTTTTCTTTGTGCTTCCTTTGAAAAACTTGATGAAGGTGAGACTGGTGATTTCTTTGAAATTATAACAAGAAATTCATGCAGATTAAATAGATTTGCCATTATACCAAGACTCACAAAAGACTATTAGATCTAATCACAGCAAATCAATGTAACAAGGAATTAGATCTAACAATTACAGTGGTTAACCTGCTCTAATGCCAAATGGAGGAATCAGAGCGATTAAACACACAATTCAAGCAATTAACTCAGAGATCAAACAGAAGCAATCAATTCAGATCAGAATTAGATATTCACCCGCTTTGATACCAATTGTTGGGGATCGGATGGGTGGATGGATCAGATCTAGAAGGGGGGGTTGAATAGATCTAACACCAATTAACGTGAAGCTTAAGCAATTACAAAATTACTTCGAATCAGAGATCAATTCACCCAAACAATTTACTGGTCTGAGGTGTGATTAGTGTGTGTGAGCAAATCAATTAGTAGTGTGAACGAAATCCCTATGCATGCATCTAGCGAGATACAAAGGCAAACCACAAATCAAACCAATGCACAGAGGATTTTTAGGTGGTTCGGAAATCACCTCCAGTGACTCCTACGTCCACCCCTCACACAGTGAGGCCACACTACTCAAAACCTTGAGTACAACTCACACAGGAGCACGACGACTCCAAACACCCTTGAGCACGACGACTCAAACAACCTGGAGTACGACGGCTCAAACAACACTGGAGTACGACGACTCCAAATTGAGCACGACAGCTCAAACCACAAGTGAGTACGATGACTCACAACCAGAGCTCGACGACTCAGAGTACAAAAGCTAGATCAAACACAAAGAGATCAGATCCTCTAGCAATGATCTGATTCAAAACAGATTCGTACACAGAAAATTTGTGCAGAACTTCATGCACAAATCTCACACGAAAATAGAAAGAACAAACTCTGAGATGAGGGAAATAGATGTAGAATGAGTGTTCCTCGATGAAGAGGTCTTGGAGACGCTTCAATTGAGGAGGCTTGATGGAATTCGATGGAGATTCTCCTCAATTGCGATGCTCTGCTTTGATGGCATCTGAAATGCCAGAAATCCTTCTTCTCCTCCGCCTCTTCACTTGGATCTGCTCCCATGCCTTGCACAGCAACCTTCTCTCTAGGATTCCCCTTGATTCCCTTGTCCTTCCTCTTGAAAGGATGGCTTGCAGCTTCTGGAGATGGAGACAGATCTGGAAGCCCCTTTCAGCCGCCAAAAAGGTTCTTCAAGAAGTGTATAGGCTCTCTCACCTTTGGGGTACAAGGAACATGGGTATTTATAGCCCCATATGTCCATAGAGTGCTTTGGGGTGCATGGGCACGGAACCCTAGGTCAAATCCCCTAAATCCCAATCATCCACGTGTACAGAGAAATTCACGATTTTGACTTTCAGCCGGAGTGTGTCGACCTGCCCTGATCTAGTGTCGACCTGCTCTCCCAGTTAGGCAAACTGGTCTGCTGGAAACTGGGTCTATTGTCGACCTGCCCTGAGCTAGTGTCGACCTGCCCTCCCTTTTCTGGCAACTGGGTCTTTTGGAATCTGGGACTAGTGTCGACCTGCCCTGAGCTAGTGTCGACACTGCCAAGACAAAAAGTGTGAACCTGAAAATTTAACACATAAACTATTAGTACAAGATATTATCATTAAATATGAGAGATATAAACATCAAAACATGTTGTTTAAGCATTATTTTGATATGTATAAAATGTATAACATGTTCAACATATCATCATCAAAATCACAACATGTCATCATCAAAATCACAATATGTCATTATCAAAATCATAATATATCATTATTAAAATCACAACATGTCTTCATTAAGATCATAATATCTCATCATTAACATCATGATATGTCATCATCAATATCACAGTATGTCATCATCAAAATCAAGGTATGAGTGATGTTCATTGGATATCATTAAATTACAACTTTAGGAAGTTCCAAAACACACTCAACCCAACATTCCTGAGCATAGATACGTGGAATACAGGGTGAACGCTAGCCAAAGCTGGGGGTAATGCTAGCTCATATGCCACGCTGCCTAAACGTCTGAGAATCTCATATGGGCCAATGAACCTGGGGCTCAACTTACTATGCCTGCCAAATCTGACAACACCACGAGTAGGCGATATCTTCAAGAGACATGATCGCCAACCTCGAACTCCAAATCCTTTCTCCTGTTGTCGGCATAGCTCTTCTGCCTATCCTGTGCCGCAACAGCCTCTTCCTGATAAGCTGGATCTTATCCGAAGTTTCCTGAACTAACTTCGGTCCGATCAGCTGCCTATCACCAGTCTCCTCCCAACACAACGGAGATCTGCAGGGCCTACCATACAATTCCTCGAATGGAGTCATACCAATACTCGCATGAAAGCTGTTGTTGTATGCGAACTCCACAAGAGGTAATTGACGCTCCCAATCATCCTTCCAATCCAGAACACACACTCTCAACATATCCTCGAGTGTCTGGATAGTCCTCTTGGACTGTCCATCAGTCTAGGGATGAAACGCCGAACTGAGCTTCAGCTCCGAACCTAAAGCATCCTGAAGACCCTTCCACAATCTCGAAGTAAATCTCGGATCTCGATCCGAAATGATCAACTTCGGTACACCATGCAATCTAATGACACTACTACATACAATCTAGCTAAACTCTCTACTGACTGCTTCTTCTTCATAGGCAAGAAATGCAACGACCCACTTCCACCCGGTACGGTTATACCAACCCACGTCGGATGAGAGCAAGCCGCTACAGGGGAGAATACCCCAACAAGTAACAAATGAGCTGAGATATACACAAATAGAATTAAATAAATGCAACGGAATTTAAATAAATCTCATTCCATCAACTTTTAAATCCACATACCACAGTCTGTATAGTTCAACAAGAGATAACATAAGTACAAAATGTTCCAAATACATAGCCGATTCCAAGTACACTTGAACAAAACTCAAATTTCAATTGTAGCTTTACATACTATGAAAGATAAATTACAAGTCTTCAATCACTTAGTCCAACTCTACTTCAAGCCTTGCTAGCTTCTCCACTACAAATTTCCTGAAATGTTTAGCAAGAATGAGTCTACACAATAGACTCAGCAAGTAACTCAAGATTCAATACATACATATTTTCCAACAATTTAACTCAATAGAATTTCAGCAATTAAATCATACATGATTATGCCATAACAAGTAATTTCACATGAAATTGTATTAACAACTATTCTAACACATGTAAAACAATAATCTAAACAAGATTTCTAATAACATGGCGTCATTATCATAAGTACAAATACCATTCACATACCTTCACACTTTACTCACATCATTGTAAAACTTCATAACTAAGTCATGGAAAAACATATACAAGATAGGTTTCATTGCTAGCATGATTTCTAACTCACTTTGCATGGAATCATAACAATTTACTTACATTTAGCTTGCTGATTTTCTACAAATTTTATGACATTCATTTTTCCCTTGCATAGGGATCACTTTTAACTATACAACATGATACTAAACACATGTGCATCCAACCATTCAAATTCCATGAATATGAAAGCATATACTTACATTTTGGTACTAATGGTAACATCACTCTTAGCAATTTAACAAGTTATACATAAGCACATACACACACACATTTGTACACATCAATGAACAATTTATCAATTAACACTATTGTCATTTACACTTATACTATTTTCTCATTTCACACAACCATGTGATGAACCTTGGCTTTCGCATACACTCACTTGTTCTATCACACAATACTCATACACATTTCCCATTAATTCCTCTTTCACATTCACACACTTCTTATCATTTCACTTTTGCACATAACATGTGCCACATTTACACTTATCATGCACATACCTTGTGCTATGAACACATGTCACTTTTCACATCACACTTATGGTTATTTTCACTTAATGCCAAGATACAGCCCAAACCACCATTAGACGGTCACATACACACACATTCACTTTCACTTACTTAATCACCGACATAGTGATAAGTCTTAGTTCCTGCAGAAACCGGGGAAAGCCCTTCCCACCATTACCAGTGGAACTTGTCCACCTCCAGGATTTTACAAGACCCTTTGCCCGGTATACACTTTATCAAGACCCTTTGCCTAGGGTATCTCATAACACATTGAGCTTTCCCGTAGGGGCATTACTACAGTACAGCTCCAAGCCTCTAAGGTGGCAGTTTCTTATGGGCATATTTGGTTATCTTTATCACATTAACCGTTTTCCACACTTATATCACTTGCTTTCTCATGTCTCATGCAACACACTCATACATAATTCACACACACATAAGTCATCATTCACTGATTTTTTAACATCACTGTTGCAACTTCCAAATAATCATAATATAGATTTGATCATACTGGAATTTCACTGAATCACATCAAATCACAATTAACATGCTCACATAGTCATTTTTCTCATTAAAAATCCATAACGATACTTACTGTTATCAAAACAACCTGAGATTTTAACCACAGACACATTTCAGGTTTATAATCACACACGCAAATTTTCATATTTTTCTGAACCATATTCCATTTACAGAAATTAGAACATGCAATCTCATGCCGTTCATAATTTGATTTAACATGTAACATAACATGAACATCGGGTTTAACAGTTCACAGTCCTGATCCTAACATATTTGTCATCACAGAATTTTCCTCGGATTTATTGCCCAATACACAATTTACTGTAGATTTTACAATTCCTATGCATGTCTCCTATTTCCAAAACAGAAATTTTCAGTAAATTCCACAGTCATGGATAAATTCTCAAATTTTCAGGGCATGGACTGATACATATACACATGGTATAGAAAAATCTAGGGCATTTAATTCTTAGGAATTCGGTAGACAGAAGATGATCATGCATAATCCATCTTTTCCCAACATGTATTTCAATAATCAAAAGAATTCATGCCATCCACAGAAAATGCAGAAATTTCCACACACACACCACATTATCTATTTTACATAGCATATAGGATTTACACTATATCCTCATGGCGAAAACATATCGAAAAAAATCATCTATCAGGAAGAACAGCTCACTGTTCTGTCGTGAAGAACTTGGCGGCAGCCTCTGGCCGTTCAAGAGTTTCGACGGCATGATCGCTGGACGCCTATGGAGATCTTGGCGTCAAGGGTATGACGCCAAGTTCCTGTCTGTGCAACAGCACAGACCGAACCCCAAATACTCAGTGAAAAAGAGGTCCAGGACACGATTTAAAATCCATAAAAATTACTGGGACCTAGGTAACATGTATGGGATTGAGATCTATGGTTACTTGCCTCTCAATTAAATCTACAAGATCGGAATAAGCTGATGAAGCCCTTCTCGGCCTTGCCAAAAGGTGTTCAGAAACTCCTTCGATCCTCCTCTCCTGTCGATGTAGATGGCACCTCGGAGCTGGGATCTCTTCTTGGATGTATTGGCCGTCTCCCAGACGTGGCAGCTCCTTGGTTTCCTCCTCCAGTCGACGGATTAGAGCTCCTTAAGTTCAGCTTTTCTGCAACTCGGGTCCAAGGGTTCACCAATGTCAAAGCTTCCTCCTCGATCTAGGCCGGGTATTTCATAGGTTTAGGGCTTGGGGATGCTTCTTGGGCAGCTGTACTACTCTCCCATTTTCATGGATCTCTCAGAAGTTCTCCCAATCGCCGGATTAAAGCTTGGGAAGATCAGGTTTTCTTCTAGTTTCCTCACAGCTAGGGTTTTCCTGGCCAAGAGACAGAAGCAATCACCTCCAGCTGCTAAGGGGGGTTTCTATATAGATCTAGGCTTGGGGCATGCGTGGGCAGGGTCTGATGTGAGTTGAGAGCCGTTGGGAGACATCTCCCCAACCAGTGAGCTTGCTTGCCCCGGAAATTCTGGGTCTGCAGCGCACAGAAAATTAGGGATATTAACGTCCACATCCATGGATGGCTACCTTAGGGTTGACGTCAGTCGATATGGACGCTGACATATCATGGGCGTCCATCCATGTTGACGCCAAGACTTTCTTCTGCCAGAACTTAAAATCATGCAGAACCATGCTTAATCCACACATATATGCACATGAAACCCATGTAGTATAGTGTATACACCACTACACCATGTAACCATCCAAAATTACTACTAATTCTACACATACATACATAGGTACATCAAGATAATAACACGTACATGAATATATCTTCATACGCATACAATGTATATATATATATATATGCAATGTACAAAGTACAATGTACACATTAACCATACCATGCAAATGAACAACGTTTACAACTAAGTATACTCATGCATACCTAAGTATACCAAGGTGTTACATGTGTAAAATTAAGTACACAATTATCACATGCATATGATAATCTACATACGTGCATACACGTATGCACTTCATATATTCGCACACAATATTCATGAAATGGGCAATATAAGGTATACTTCAATATTTAGATAGCACCTACATAGTATTTAAATAGATATTTTATACTCAAAATTAGCCAATTACTCATCTTCACGATAATAGTTTACATCCTCGCATATACCCATGCAAAATTTATATCTATAATATGCACCATTTTCATGCACGCCATTTATGCAAGAACAAGCAAACAACATATACATAAAGTATAAGTGGGAAAGAAAATTCGGGGCCTTACATGAAATGAGCAGTCTTCGAGAATCTATCTACGACTACGCAAATCGAGTCATTGCCACTTCTAGATCAAGACAAACCCGAAACGAAGTCCATAGTGACAGCCTCCCACTTCCACACTGGGATATCCATCCTCTGCATAAGGCCGGATGGTCGCTGCCGCTCGGCTTTCACTTGCTGACATACTAGACATCTAGACACATAATCCGCAACATCTTTCTTCATGCCGGACCACCAAAATGATCTCTTCAGGTCTTGATACATCTTAGTGTTACCCGGATGAATAGAGAATCGCGATCTATGAGCCTCTACTAACACATGCTCACGGACATCTACTAAATCAGGGACACAAACAAGGTGTTGAAATCTAATCACACCGTCCTCATCACGAGCAATGCCCGCCTTACCCACTAATTCTAACAATCTAGGGTCGGCTTCCTGTTGCTCGATCACCTCATCCAAAACCGAGGATCTAAGGTATAGCTGAGCTACAAAAGCCTGACACAGCGATGGCTCTAACTCGGTCATAGAGTACGTCGCATCCTCCAACATCTTCCAATCCTGCTGGAGCGAAGACCTCTTTCTACTAAGAGCATCCGCCACGACATTCGCCATTCCAAGGTGATACTGAAGGTCGAAGTCATAGTCCTTCAAGAACTCAATCCATCTTCTCTGCCTCAGGTTTAATTCCTTTTGGGAGAAAAGATACTTCAAGCTCTTGTGGTCGGTAAACACCTCAAATCTGACACCATAAAGATAGTGCCTCTAGATCTTTAGTGCATGAACCACTGTTGCGAGCTCTAGGTCATGAGTCAGATAGTTCTTCTCATGCTCCTTTAATTGACGAGAACATAAGCCACTACCCTTTCTTGCTGCATTAGCACATAGCCCAAACCAATCTGAGACGCATCCGTATAAATGGCAAAGCCCTCTAGACCACTAGGCAATACCAATACCGGAGCAGAAGTAAGCTTAGCCTTCAATAGCTGGAAGCTACGCTCACATACCTCAGACCATACGAACTTCTCACCCTTCCTGGTCAGCTTTGTCAAGGGGGCGGCGATGGATGAGAAACCCTCAATGAATCGCCGATAGTAACCAGCTAACCCAATAAAACTACAAATCTCCAAAGGGGTCTTGGGAACCTCCCAATCCATAACTGCCTGCACCTTCGCTAGATCAACTGCAACACCAGCGCCGGAGATAACATGCCCGAGGAAATGAACCTCGCGCAACCAAAAATCGCACTTGCTGAATTTAGCATACAGCTTGTGCTCACGAAGAACCTCTAGCACTAACCTCAGATGCTGACGGTGCGTGGCCTCATCCGGAGAGTAGACCAACACATCGTTAATAAACACTACAACAAAGCTATCTAAGTAAGGCCTAAACACCCGTTCATGAGATCCATGAACACTGCAGGGGCATTGGTTAATCCGAAAGGAAGGACCAAGAACTCATAATGTCCATAACGGGTTCTAAATGCCGTCTTGGACACATCCTCACTCCAATCCTCAACTGATGATAACCAGATCGCAAGTCAATCTTAGAAAAGACTGATGCATCTCGCAACTGGTTAAACAAGTCATCAATACGAGGTAAGGGATACTTGTTCTTCACAGTCACTTGGTTCAGCTTTCTGTAGTCAATGCACAACCTAAGTGACCCGTCTTTCTTCTTGAAGAATAATACAGGTGCGCCCCAAGGGTAAACACTAGGGCGAATAAATCCCTTATCAAGCAGCTCCTGCAACTGCCTCCTCAACTCGGCTAACTCCGCAGGTGCCATCCGATTTGGAGCCTTCGAGATAGGAAAGGTGCCCGAAGCAACTCTATGGTAAACTTTATCTCTCTATCCAGTGGCAATCCAGACAAATCATCAGGAAAGACATCTGGAAAATCCTGCACTACCTCAATCTCCGCAAGAGTAGGTGACTCATCAGCCTCTAGTACTAACACCACGCTGGCAAGAAAAGCGTCACAACCCTTGTTTACCATGCGCATCGCCTTCATGGCAGAGATGACCATCTTTCCCGCCCAGTTCCTTGGCAAGGGTTGAGAGAACTCATCCTCACCGGGAATGCGGAAAACAATCCTCTTCCGACAATAATCCACTAACGCATAGTGCTCCTCTAGCCAATCCAGACCAAGAATAGCATCATAGTCCTTCATCTTTAGCAAGAAGAAACACCCATCTAGGATTCTATCCTCAATGCACACAGGTAACGAAGGAATGCACTTCCTAGTCGATACCGTACCCGCAGGGGTGTGCACAGACAAAGGGACCTCTAACTCCTCAGACTCTACGCCTGACTCTAGGGCTAACTGCCTGGCGAACCGCTCGGAAATGAACGAGTGAGTAGCACCCGTATCAAACAAAACCCGAGCGTGCACACCTAAAAGCAAAATCGTACCTTCGGTGACATGCTCCGCCCGCTCGGCGTCCTCGCGAGCTAAAGCAAACACTCGAACTGGGGCTCGAGGCCTTCCTGTCTTCCCATAGTTGGCGCGGCTGCCGCTACTGCTGGGGCTGGCGCTCCACGCTGAGCTCCCTGTTGAAGTCTTAGGCAATCTTTGATCTTGTGGTCGCTGCTCCCGCACTTCAAGCATCTACCCGCTACCAACCAACACTCGGAACCACCATGTGTCTTCCCGCAATGGGGACACTCTTTCTTCACACCAGGGGAACGTACAGAAGGTACCTGAGAACTGCTGACTGTCATGGATCGCTGCGGTGTCTGGTACTCCATTTTCTTCTTGTCTTGCCGCTAGAATGTCGCTGTTGGCCTCTTCTGTGAAGCCTTCTTCTCCTCCAGATATTGCTCCATCTCTCCCTCCTGCCTGCAGGCAGCGCTGAGGGCCTCGTCCAACGTGCAGTGGTCAAACGCCACGAGTCTCGTCCGCAGTGATGGCTTGAGTCCCATCACAATTTCTTCGTCTTCCTGCGCTCATCCTCTACGATATGCGGTGCATACTTAGAAAGTTCAGAAAACCTTGCCTTGTATTCCAGCACAGTCATGGAGCCTTGCGTCAGGGAGAGAAATTCCTCCTCCATCTTGTCCTGGATATGCTCTGGGACGAACTTGGCTCGAAAGAGCCTCACGAACGCGTCCCACACCATGCCTACTGCTCCGTCCTCAAAGCGTGTACGTAGTAGGGAGGACCACCATACATCCGCTCTCTCCTGCAATACACCTTCATAAGCACCAACTAACAAATTCTAACTTAAGCAGAACATACAAACATACAAAATTAAAAGTCTACTTGTAGCATGTAGGTGGCTAATGTCACCTTACCCTCATCAGGGCACCTGATGGCTCGGAAGATTTTCTCTGTCTCCCTTAACCAACTCTCTGCCATTAATGGATCACTCTCCCCCTTAAAAGACGGTGGGGTCATCCTCTTGAATCTCTCCATGGTAGAAGGTCCACCATGGTCCTGAGCTGGTCCTTGAGCTTGCTGAGCCTCCAACTGTGCCGGGAGTGCTGCCTGGGTATGAGCCTGCGTCTGCATGGCTTGCACCGGACCTTGCATGAATACTCCGTAATCCACAGGCGGCGGTGGGGGAAGTACAGGACCTGGCGGTGCCGGGGCCTACTGCTCTGCCCGCTCGTCACGTCGCAGCTCGTCCTCACGGGCCGACGCTCCACCACGCCTACCTCTCGAAGCCATGGTTGTAATAAAATTTCAGCCACCATTAGAGTTAGGTTACTAAGTTTTCTAACCATTTTCTTATCTATTTTTCACTTCTTATTAGTGTTTTCCTACACATTGGACACTTAGCATGCAATGGGGATGATGACTTAAGTATATCATGTGCAATCTCAACCGGTTGCTCTGATACCAATCTCTGTGACGGCCCTCATTATACCGGTACAGTTATACCAACCCACGTCGGTATAGCAAGCGTCATCACAGTGGGACATTTACCCAACGATACACGTGAATAGAACAGAGTAGCGGAAGTAAAAAGAACTGATGTCTTCATTCATTCATCATCCACATTTAGCATACATGAAATTGCAATAACATTAAAGAACTTAAAAGTTCGCATGATTTAAATTGCTGAAAATTAAATACACAATGTCCACACTTATAAAATTTTCTCATGATAGTTCTAGTACAATGTCACTTTTACATACTATGAAAACACAAAAGGGTGCAACTGCTCCAACAGTCTAATCTCCGTGCTCGGAGTCCGTCTCCACCGTCTCCTCCAACGGTGCCACATCACCAACTACACCTGTACGCCGAAGCAAGTAGTGAGTCGAAAGACTCAGCAAGTAACACCACTCATACCATACACGTACATGTCATAGTAGGCTCTACACACATAATTGCAAAAAGACTCAACATGTAGCATGCTTAAACCTTGAAATGAACAATCTATCATGATAGTTCTATCAGTAACACATGATACATGCTTTCAGATTTCCTTAATGAAATGAATTTCCTAACACATGCTCTCTAATCATTCCTACTCATGAAATTCTACTTTGCATTGTAACCAAAACATGAAAGCCATTAACATGAATTCCGCGCGTACATGAGAGGGAACACAACTAGCATGGAATCTACATGTTCTTGTACATATACATAACCATTTTCACATGCTTAAGCTTGCTGGTTTTCACTTGCTTTAGTAACCATAACCTACACATGAGAGCTACAATGTTATTTAAGACACAACACGTGAACAACCAAACATGGAATTGTGTACACATACTCATTTATTTGTCCCTAGCATGGGTTCTAGACACTTGTACATGTGAACATGATCATAACATAATGAAGCTACTGATTTAGCATGGTTTCAGATTTGTCACAACATGGATTTACAATATCATATCTTCACATTTTTGATTTCACATTTTCTTTACAAAATTTTCAATTCACTTAAATTGCGCTTTACACATACACATTACACATTGTTCACTTACACATTAACACATGAACACATACACATTTACACATTCACAATTTAGGTGCCGTGACACATAGTCCAAACCACCAAAGAAGGACACAAACACATCACATCATAGACGCCATCTAGGCAATACATGGCGACTCTTGGACTGCGCAGACCGAGAGAACAAGTCTCCACCCTAACCAGTGGTACTTGTCCACCTCCAGGATTTCCCCCTAATGCCCCTAGGGTCACTTACACATTGAACTTTCTCAGGGGACTTTTCCCTGATACGGTTCCACTGCCCTCTACGGAAACAGTGTCACATTGGCACAGTTACACATTACACATTTTTACCGATTTAACACATGGTTTGACACATGTCACTCTCACTTCATTCACTTTCTCACTCACATGCACATGCCTCTGTTTTCCTAACATGACACTACAGGTTTCAGACATTAACAAGCAGGTAATTCCATTAATCAAGTTGGATTAAACAAGAATGAACTCATTTTACAATGACATACATTAATTTCACATTTTTCATGGAAAATTTCATAAGGCATCATGCTCTAGTCCAAATGACCTGAAATTTTAATCACAAACTAATTTCGGGTTTAGGACCTTCATGCATTTTTTCAGATTTTTCTATGTTAAAATAAATTTACAAAAAATCAAACATCCATTTTTGATGTCATTCGTAATTCAAGTCGATATGGAATTATACCAAGTCACAATTTTAGCAAGCTACTGTCTGAACCCTACATATAGAGCTACAGCATTTATTCCTCAATTTATGGGGCGATGCCGGGTTTACCAAGATTTATCATAACTTATGCACAATTCCTATTTCTCACACAACACTTTCAATAATTTACATGAGCATGGCAAAATCTCAAATTTCAGAATAGGTTTGATCCGTACATGCATGATTCTTACAAACTTGGGCATACAAGCTAGTCCTAAATCATGCAACAATAGATTGACAAGATTAGCAACTAATCATGCTTGTAATTTCATGTAACAAAATAACTTCTATCATTCACCACCATGCACACTCATCCATCCACACACCACATTCATCACATCCACAATATACATAGCATATAAATGGTTTAGAGCATATCCTAGTCGCGAAACATATCGAAAATAGGTGCATAAAGGGCAGAACAGGTCACTGTTCTGTCCAGATGAACTTGGCGGCGGTCTCTGGTCGCTGATTCAAGGTCAACGTCATAGTCGATGGACGCTAAGCATGATCTTAGCGACCAGGGACTTTGCTGTCAATGCAGTCTGTGCAGAACACAGGCCCGAGCTCTCAAGATAGGGTGAATTGGGGGTCTAGGACTAGAGAGAAAATGCATAAAAATGGTAGAATCAACCTAGACACATATGGGGACATTATGAATGGGGTACTTGCCTTTAGAAAATTCACCAGACGAATCTAGGGCTCGGTGAAGCTCTCCTTGGGTTGTCCCAAGAAGCCTTTGGAAACGCTTTACTCCGGTTCTTGGTCGATGCAGATGCTGAGCCAGTGGTGGGAAGCCTCCTCCTTGGTTCCCTCTAGCCTCTAGTTGCAGTAGAACGCTGGATGGAGCCTTGGATCGCCGGTTTGGAGCCTTCAAAAACCAGTCCTTGCACAGCTCCGAACTAGGTCTTCTTCTTCTTTCTCTCTTGTAAAGAGGCAAAGAGAAGGTTGGGGAGCAGATTCGGTTTGGATATATGGAGAGGCTTCTCTCCCACTCACAGGGTGACAAGATGGCTCTTAGAGCCGTTGGGGACAGCTCCCCAATGGGTGAGCTACCATGTTTCCGGAATTTCTGGCTCTGCAACGCATGCAGGCCAGAGAAGTTGGCGTCCACATCGTTAGACGCTGGGATTAGTGTTGGCGTCCATGGGTGGACGCTGACACCTCATCGCCGGCTAGGGTTGACGCCAATAGGGCCTTCGGCTAAAAGTTTAAAACATGCAGAAAGCATGCACGCCATGCATATATACATGCAATATGTAATGGTAGTGTATTCATACTATCACCATTCAATACATGCATTATTTACATCTAGTATAAACACATGCACACGTAATTGTACTAATTAATGCGTACGTAATATGTATATACATACACAAGCACAAATATGCACACACAATACAAATAATGCGACGGAAATCGAGGCCTTACACTAAGAGATTTAATATGCTGACTGACTAGCCAAAAGTAAAGTCTCAGGTCGGTCTTTGAATCACGTCCTACGCAGTAGACACTTTTCAAAACACAGTGCACAGTCGAAACATGACTCACAGTGAAGAATCAAAATTGCGGCGGCCTACCCAGATGCTTCATCATTGAATCATGACAGGATACCCCGTTGCGTTCATGAAAATAATAAAATATTGTTTATAAAATCAGCAAAAATGGTTGAGCGGGAAAACAAGTCGAATCTTGTCGGTGTTCCCGTCTCGTATCAGACAGGCGCAGAAACCCATGCGGCACGAAGTTTCACGTGGACTCTTGACTGGTCAGATGTTGAATCACATCGCACCTCACAGATGCATTTTACAGAATCGCAGTGGCCTAGGCCGACGCGATACCAGGCGCAGGAATCATGTCACCTCGTCTAGACGCGGTTCAAACCTCTTAATTGAAAACGCTCGAACGGGCACTGATCCTCTTACAATGCCTATATCTCTCTATCTACTGACTTTTAGACAAAACCTTCAACAGAAACAGGATGAGGACAACTAGTAGAAGGACTTTCATGTTGTGGTTGGATCTAATTCGGTCTTAAATCACATGCAACACATGAAGAACGTAAAAAGCCCTAAGATTGCCCGACTTAGAGAACACTTAGAACTTGACGTATACACCATGAAAATTGGGCAAATCAAGTGCATATGAAACTAGACATGCAGCACTACAAGATGGTATAAGTTTCATTTAGTCTTGGCCCAAGATCACCTACCTTTGAATGGATTGAAGAGACGCAGAACCCAGGTCGAAGCAGAGTGAAGTTGAGGAAGAACCACGTTTTCCCACCCGTTCTCCTCTCCTCCGGCACCCCAAGCTTGCTCCTCACGACCCCAACCCAATGCTAAACCTTCCCCAAATGTTTTGTGATGAGCTCTTATAGTTTCAGGGTTTAATTCCATGTCTTAATGATGCTAGGAAAGGTGGCTACAGGATCTGCTTGGCACCTTCCAAAATCTGAAATTTCTCCTCCCAAATGAAGTAGATACACCATAGAAGGTCCTAAGCATGGTTGGCCACGATTTTGCTTGCTAAGCTTAGATATTAGCACTAATTTTAATGCTAATTTGCCCTTCCTAATTACCACATAATTACATGTGCAAATTTTGGGTATTTTCTTGCTCTAATTTTATTCTTGGGCCAGAAGTGATACAATGGCCCAATTTTTTTAATGGGTCATCAATACATGATGTTGGAAGTCTCTCCAACATGTTTATTAATTTATGGTCATTTTATTTTTCTACATTAACAGTTTTCCGATTTAGTTTTCTAATTTGGGCAATTTGTCACACAAGAGCAGTCGGATTTTCATTGCACGAATTTCTTCGTAGAACGCTTAAGAATAATGTTTGGGTTGATTTATAATTTTTACAAATTTTCTGATTTGTTCTCTATCGTACGATAGTGGTACGTAAGTTCTATCATTCTGATAATACAAAAATTATTTATTTTAATTTTTTCTAATTTTTTATTACTGAATTTCCCTGGTGATATAGTACATATTTTATGGAAATGTGTGTTTGCTCCATAATGTTGAGGTTTGTGGGTTGAAGAGACATGTGCACATGATGATTTTTTGTTTCTATGTGAAGCCATGTCAAGGACAACATTGTTCTATATGCATATTTTAATCTTCTTATCCCCATCTACATTGATGTGTCTTTTGTTTATTCTTTCCTTATGAGAGCCAAAAGGGCCTGCTCCTCTAAATAGTGAAAGAGGTAATTTAATACCCCACTTCACTCAAAAGGAAGCCGGTACAGGGAGTCATTGGGTATTGGTCAGCTTACTAGAAAGTGTGTTTAACGATGTTTTCTTTTTTTTTTTCATTTACATTTCTTTGATAAAGTCCTGCATAAGTTGTCGCTGCATAGCCTTTCCTTTGATGCAGCCATCCTTTTGCTGAAATGTTTAGATGGACGTGCAACTCTCTTATCCTATGCAGCACCGATCCAGTTTTAAACTTGTGTAGGAGGGAGCTCCAAACATCAAAAGCTGGAAAATGTGATGTCTATGCTTTATTTGGGCCCTAATATGATCTGTTTATTACTTAGATTTTGGGGTTAAAGTTTTTTTTTCTCTCTTGTAGCTGACAGCCCCCTGTCACTGTTCATCACCCTTGACTGTCTGCTGTAGATTCATCGATGCAGTGAGCATGAAAGAGAAAGGTTTGGAAAACTCAATGTCCAAGCCCTATCTTAGACCCCAATACAATCCCCTCATGATTGAGACTTGTAAATGACATCTTTCCTTCCTCCTCATGATCAGATTTCACCAATCTGGCTCTGGTTGGATATGGTTGTGTGCTGCAGAATCACAATTTCATAGAGCTTTAAACACCAAGGGTTGGATAATTGATATGTAGGTCTTGTTTAAGATTAAATATGGTTTCCATTAAATTCTAGATGTGATATTATCCCTACCGGAGGTTTAGATCTCTTGTGTGTTTTGAGAACCATGTGCACACAGTGCTGCAGAATCGCAGTGACTTGACGCTCCAGATACAAAGGTTAGATAACTTGATATCTACGCCTCGCTTGAGCGTGAACATAATTCCTCTATGGTTTGGATGTCACCCTGCTCCGTCCCGGTGTTCAGATTCACCGTGTATCTCACGTTTCATGCACAACAAGTGTTGCTGAATCACACAGGCCTGAGAACAGTTCTGTCAAATCAGCAAAATCCTTGCAGAATCAGTGACCAAGAGCTCTGTGAATCTGCAAGGCCTCTTGCCGAATCACGTGAACAGACCCCCAATTGAATCACTCAGGCAGAAACCATCAGTCTTGCAGATTCAACCAGAAATATGAAATCCATGAGACCTCGGGTTAGATTGCGTGATATCTATGCCTGGTTAAATGGACTCAAACACCATTTGATCACTAATCAGGTTCATTTTTAATCTCGGTAATAATCGGTTCCCTTATAGGTATGCCTTGGGAATCGGCACCGTGTGCCGTTTAAGTGATGTCGTTTTTGACATACACCTTGTTTTCGGTACCGTCTTCTTCGTGTGGACGAGTATCATATTTTTTCCCCATTATCCAACATAATGGGAAATGCTGCAAGATTTTCATTTGAACATTCGAATTGGTGAGCCCCCCCCCCCCCCCCCCCCCCCCCGCCCTCTTATTATTCCCTGTTTGAGTGAGTCTGCACCCTCTCAACAGTGTCTTGCCGACTCAGTAGTTTTGCCGATACAGCGGTCCTACCGATTTAATAGTCATGTTGATTTAGCATGTCTTGCCGATTCAATAGTCCCGCCGATTTGGCAGACCAACCAATTCTATGCATGTCTTTCCGATCACCTGTACCCTGCCGAATCAGTCTGCCTTGCCGAATCAGGCCTATTTTGTTGATTCTGCTCACTTTCCGAATGAGTCCGGCTGCCGAATCAGTTTGTTTGCTGATTGAATGAGTTGTTTGCCTGGCCGAATGGGCTGTGCTAGTGCTACCAATTGAGCACACGATGGCTAAATGTGCCGAATTGCGAGAAGAATCATGATATTTAAGACATATCAAAGCTATTCATGGCTAATAGACCAATACAATAATAAAAGAACAAAGGAACAAAAAGATCAAATGATGATACTAAAAAAATGAAATGACACAATAAATTCATCCAATACATATTTTCTTATTGCCACTTTGGCTTTAGAGGCCCTTCTGCCTTTAATCGGATGTCTCCTTCTCAGGCCATAAGGCGTTTATATGGCTAATTAATCAATACTTTCTCTTTTTAAGGATGTAATCAACGTATTGCACTAGGCAACGTCAGGTTATTTGTTGCTTACCCAATATTCACTTTCCTTTCAACGAGTCAACGCGTGCAAAAGAAACCTAAAGCCCTTCGACTCTAGGAGGCAGACACTTGTCACTTATGTGACTGGCACGTCTGCGCTATGTGAAGGATCGAAATAAATGTGTGGAAAAGATCTAGAAGGGGGGGATGAATAGATCTTAGCCACTTTTGCGGAAGCTTAAATAATTTTAAAACTATTTAGAATCAGAGGCATAATATCAGTGAAAAGCTGCTGATCTGATTAGATTGGAGTGAGTTGAAAAACTTAGATGAGAATCAAGTTGATTAAGTGAATTAGAAACGAGTCCTATGCAAGCATCTAGCGGATGAACCAGTCAAACCACAGAACACAAATGCACAAGGATTTTTAGGTGGTTCGGAAATCACCCATGTGATTCCTACATCCACCCCTCACAACCCTGAGGATTCACTAACACAACTGGGTAACACACCCACTGGAGCCTGACAACTCCAACACTGAAGAGCTTACAACTCACACCACTTCTAGAGCAAGACTACTCTAGAACAACTGAGCAAGACTGCTCAACACACACTTGAGTTTGACAACTCAACACTGAGCGCACCGGCTCACAACAATCTGAGCACAAGGCTCACACAAGACTTGCTAGACACCAACTTAAGACAAGATCTCCTAGCAACAGATCTAGTCGAATTTGAGAACACTAATGAGAATTATGCAGAAGCACTTGCATAATCTCAAGAGATATCTCAGAAGAACAGAAGTAAAGTAAAAAGGTATTGAATGACTTCGTTCTTCAAGTGTACTCCCTTGTAGAAGCTTGAATTGGGAAGAGGCTTGTAAACATGAAGTCCAAGACGATGCTCTGCAATCTGGTAGGTTGGACCTTCCTTGAATTCTTCTCCAACGATGGCTTCTACCTGATCTACTTCCTTGAGATGCTTCAGAGGCTTCTTTAAAGATCAAACCACAATTCTCACACCTTGAATTGGTGAGAAGAAGTGTTCAGGAGACTCCAGGAAGCAGAGGAGGGAGACACGAACTCTTATGGCCGCCAGGAATTTTTCAGGAGACTCTAAGAGGTTGGTTGGGTCTCTCCTTTGAAGGGAGGCCAAAAAGAGCCTTTTATACCCTTAGGATTCCAAAGATACCCTTTTGGGGTACAAGGGCACGCTTCCCTAGGAAGATTCTGATCGCCCTAGAAGGACACGTGGCAGCCATCAGCTCTTAGGATGAAAAGTTTCCGTAGTGTGTCGACCTGCCCTGGTGGTTGTGTCGACACACTGTTCCAAAGATGGAAGAATCTGTTCTGGGAGAAAGGTCCCGTGTCGACCTGCTCTTGAGTGTGTCGACCTGCTGTCCCAATTCCTCAAACTGGCTGTTCTGGGAACTGGGTCTAGTGTCGACCTGCCCTGGGAGTGTGTCGACCTGGTGTCCCAATTCCTCAAACTGGCTGTTCTGGGAACTGGGTCTAGTGTCGACCTGCCCTGGGGTGTGTCGACCTGGTACCCTTGATCTCTGGAAAACTGCCACTCGTGTCGACACACTCTTGACATGTGTCGACACACTCTTGACATTTTTGCACAATTTCTCTTTCTTTGAGTCTGTGTTGATGTGTCGACACCATTGATGGGTGTGTCGACACATCTTTTGCATAAAAAGTTTGTACCTGAAAAATAAACACATATATCATTAGTTAAATGATTTATCATTACCACAAATGATAAATGTGGTTTGAAAAAAACTTTTTGAGCATGACTTTCAGGTATGATGCTTTTGACATGTTCCAATTAAATTGCTTTAAGAACACTTCTTGTCATCATCAAAATAGGAGGGAAATGATATGAATTAGACATTCAACCCACAATCTCCCCCTTTTTGATGATGGCAACATTAATCCATATTTGAATGTGGTTTTGATGAAGTGTGATTTTTAAGCAATTTTTATTGATTAAGTTTTTGTTTTTCTTTTGTTCATACTTGTCAATGTCCTTTTGATATTGTTCAGTAACAATTGATGATATTTTTGTGAGATACAACGTTACTTGAAATTAGAAGATTTGTGCACACAAGTCAACAATTGAACAAGTATTCACACACAAATACAAAATTTGTATTGAAGCCAAACAACCATTTCATGTCATTCATTTCATTCAAAAGATCATTACAATTCATTCAATCTTCTCCCCCTTTGACATTATCAAAAAAAATGTACATTAGGTAGAAGATGGAGGAGGAGGAGGAATTGGAGCTAGAAGCATCTCAATGTCTGACAATCTCTTATCCATTGACTTCATGCTTGACTTTATCTGTTCATGGATAGTTGTCAGCCGAGTGTGAAGATAATGCTCCATTCTATCAGAATGTTCTATCAAGGTGCTCTGAGTTCTTTTCAATTCATCTGAAACATGTTGAGAACTTGATGACCCAGCTGACCAACCAGGTCTTTGCATGATTTTGAACTCCTTGGTCAAATCTGTGAGCTGCTTGTCAATGTGCTCATTGAAATTTCTCATACTTTCCAAATCATCCACAAAATGAGCAAATGATAGTCTGGTGCTGGAAATCTCATGCAATGTTTGATTGGTGTTGAAGACATCTGCTTGGGAATTGGCCAAAATTCCCTGAAGAACTTTCTCTAACTTGTCCTGATGTTCTTTTAGCTCATATAGGAATCTCCCAGAGTTCCTATGAGTCTGTTAAATCGCTGAGCTGCATAATCAGAAGCTGCCTTCTGCTCAATAAATTTGGCAGAAACTGTGTTTTCCAGTCTTTGAATCCGTAGCTCAAAAGATGAGGACATGGATTGAAGTGAGGAGTTGAAGGATTCAAATTTGTCATTTAGGAAAGATATCAATTCTGGTGGAACAGGAGGCCCACCAGAAGATGTGGATGGTTGGAATGAGGTTGTGGAGAAAAAGGAGGAAGCTGAGGTGAGAGAGGATCATGAAAAGGACTGACATTTTCATTAAGAGCTTGATCCTCATGCATAGGAGGCTGATCCTCTTGACTTAGGGGCTGGTCCCCTTCAGCTGGAGGCTGTTCCTCCTGTACTTGGGGCTGATCCCCTGGAGCCTGAGGCTGGTCCTCCTGAGGTTGGGGCTGTTCCCCTTGATCTTGAGGCTGTTCCTCTTGAACTGGAGGAGCCTCAACCACAGCTGGTCCTCTTCTAATTTGATTTCCCTCTAATCTAAATCCCATGAACTTCTGGATATTCTTGAATGTATAGATATTTGACTTGGGAATGGACTGGGATTTTTCAGATTCCAATGGCACACCAAAGTGCTTGAACACTGAGGTCATGTGCTCCATAAGGAAGTGATCTCTTCAAGTCTGTTCTTGTAGTTTCAGAAATGATTTGATAAAGAATCACATGAAGGTTGACCTTGATATCTTTGACCATGCAATAGAGTATGAATCTCTGGATATCTGTCAGTCTATCTCGCCCACCACCTTGAGGGGTAACTATGGTTGTCAAGATGTGGTGAATTACCCTTAACACAGGTGGAAATGAGTTGGCATTAAACCTTGTCACATAGGTTTGTTTGGCATCTGATGGATCTGCAGGATGGCCTGTCAAGATTGAGTAGGCTTCATGTAAGTCAAATTCAAATTCATGGTAGTCAGCCCCCTCATCTGGCACTTTGAAAATGGAGGCTGCTACACTCAGTTGGCATGTCTATCTCTATCCCCTTGACTTTGGATTTAAAACCTTCTTCTGTGCAGGTGAGGTTTTTGTAGAACTCTCTAACTAACCTTGGATAGCAGACTTGAAATTCAGAAATGAAAGGAATCCAAGATTGAAAGGAGAAATAGGTTTGAATTTCAGGGAGAGAGTCTGCTAATTGGGTGTCAGAAAGGTCAAGAATTCTAGGCTTCAAAATCAGTTTGGCAGCACTGACGGATTCTGAGGGTTATCCTCTTGAGACTCAGTAGAGGAAGACGAAGATGATTCCTCATGATGGTCAGAGGAATCGCCCGAATATCTGATCTAGGGTTTGAACTTTGTCTACCTCTGCCAGCATTGGAGGTCCTACCTCTCTTTGAAGCTCTGAGAGGTGCAGAAGAGGATCCTGGAAGCTCTGCAGGATCATTTCTTCGCTTGGTTCTTCTTTCAATCTGTTCAACTGGAACCTGTGCCGGAACCTGCCTTGAAGAAGCCTGAGACCTTGCGCCACGGCGGGGACCCAACTTGCGGACCATGGTGCAAGGAAGGAGTGGAATGTCAGAGAGGAGATGGAAGATTGGAGAGGTGATTGAAGATTAGAGAGAGATGGTGAAAATTTCTTGCCGGAATGGTGAGAGTTTGGCCGTCGGGTCGACCTGATGCTCAAAAAGGATGCAGAGGTACACTGCCCCGCAGGAACAACAAGGGTTTAAGGTGAACCCGAAAGATTTGAAAAGTTCTGGCAAGAAGGCAGTGTCGACACATGAGAAGGGTGTGTCGACCTGACTGGAATTATGTGTCGACACGAGAGAGGATTGTGTCGACAGCCTTTGAGAGAAATGAGAATTTTTGAGAGGAATTTTTGAGAAATTTGGGGACATCTTTATAATGATAAATAATGAGAGGAATTATCATTTGAAGGATTTTTAAGAGGCCTAAAAATTCATTTGCTGTATTTTACAAAAATTCATTACAGTTCAAGTATTTCATACAATTTCCAACAGGATATTAGCATTCCAAGACTTGAATCAACAAAATGATAAATTGAGGGATATAATGTATCTTACAATCAACCAAAATCTGCCATGTTTCTCAATTTTCAAGAGTTAAAGATATCATCTAGACTAAACACAGTTGTGTTGAAAGTAAAACACAAACTTAAAGAACAACTTGATGAAGGAGGAAGATGATTCTTTCTAAACAAATCTCCAATAATTTTCATATTTTTGTTCTTTTAACAAACTATCAATGATGTAAATCTCTTTCACTCAAGTACTAGTGCTTTTTACACACCATAGTCCCTGGATACTCAAGATGTAGTCATTGTCAAGTCTCAAAGGGGTAAATGATGACTTTTTGACATGAAAATATACGTTTTTTAGACGCCAATATTTCCAGTTACTCAGTCATCATCAAAAAGCATAGCACATAATTGCTTAAATTTTGAGGTTATTTTCAATTTGGATCCCCTTTGAACAGAGTTAACAAGAATGCCTCATGACATAGCACTTCATTCATTGTGAAGGTGTGCAGTTTCTCAGCACAGATGTCATTGCTCTGTTGATTTTACAAGATTTTGGAGAGTTTGTAGGATAGAATTCAAATACATCCAGCCATCAGTTGCAAACAAGTAATGTTTTAAGTTCAAGACACAATTGTAATTTAGTTTAGGAAGAGATCTGAGTTTCTGTGGATTGAGAGACATAGTGGAAAGTTGATTAGTAAAAAATAAATGTATCACTCAAGGTTCACTTTGAGACTCTAGATTTAGAATGAGGACATCATGCAAGGAATTGATGAAATGCAAGAAGGGTTCTGAAATTTGCAAAAAGATGACTTGTGAATTTTCTAGCTCCCCCTGAGATGATGATTTCAATCATTTTTCATCAAAATAAAGATATGCATTTTTTTTTTTTTTGAAATCAGAAAGAATGTTCTTTTTGGATACAAAGATTTCTTCTCAACAATTGTATATTCATTTCTTGGTACTTGGCGGAGACATACTCTCGCATAGTGAAAGTGTCCAGACAAGCATAACCTGTCCTTCTCCAAGTCACCATTTGATATACCAAGAGATTTCAATACAATAAGAGTTGAAGAATTCATTATCAGAAAGAAATGAAGGTTAAAACTGTGCAAGTTTTGAAATCAGAAAAAGACATTCTCTTTGAACAATAAAAGCTCCCCCTCAACTATTGCATATTGACTTCTTAGTACTTGGCGGAGATATGTTCTCACGCATAGTGAAAGTGTCTAGACAAGCATAGCCTGTCCTTCTCCAAATCACTATTTGATATACCAAGAAGTTTCAACACAATCAGAAGTGAAGAATTTATTGTAAAAAGGGAAATGGAATTGGAATAGAGAGATATGAGCAATGTAGCTTGAGGAAGCAAGGAGTTATGAAATACAAAGAACTCCCCCTTAGAAAGCATCATTCAACCCAACTTTAAGAGAGATCAGAAGGATGGACATTTACAAAGACCAAGTTCTCTCCTTAAAGATGAGAATCTATTTTCAGGAAGGGGTTTTGTGAATATGTCTGCAATTTGTTTTTCAGTTACAATAAAATGGAGTTCAAAAGATTTCTTGGCAACCTCATCTCAAGAAATGATGCCTGATTTCAATGTGTTTTGTTCTAGAATGCTGAATGGGGTTTTTAGAAGATTGATTGCACTTGTGTTATCACATAGGATGGGTACACACCCTAAATCTTGGTTGTAATCAAGAAGTTGATGTTTCACCCAGAGAATCTGAGTTCCACATCTACCTGCTGCAACATATTCAGCTTCTGCTGTTGACAGAGCCACTGAATGTTGCTTCTTAGAAGCCCAAGAAATAAGGCACCCACCTAGAAATACACACAAGCCACTTGTGCTTTTTCTATCTAACTTACACCCAGCATAATCAGCATCACAATAGGCAAACAATTCTAACTTGCAACCAGCAGGATACCAAATTCCTAAGTCACATGTTCCAACAAGATATTTAAAATTCTTTTCACAGCAAGCATATGACTTTCTTTAGGATTTGATTGGAATCTAGCACATAAGCACACACAAAACTGAATGTCAGGTCTAGAAGTAGTAAGGTAGAGCAGAGAGCCAATCATACCTCTGTAGGTCTTTGGATCTACTGACTTACCAGATGGGTCTTCTTCTAGCTTAGCATTTATTGCAATGGGTGTGCTTGAATGTTTAAGGTTCTGATAGTCAAACCTTTTCAGTAGCTCCTTGACATATTTGGTTTGACTGATGAAGATACCTTCATTCGTTTGGTTAACCTGCAACCCCAAAAAGAATGTTAAGTCTCCCATTAAGCTCATTTCAAATTCATTCTGCATTTGATTTGAAAATTCAGTGCAAAGGCCTTTATTGGTGGAGCCAAAAATTATGTCATCAACATAATTTGGACCACAATTATTTGATTTTTTACTGTTTTAGTGAACAATGTTTGATCAACATTACCTCTAGAATATCCTTTTTCAAGTAAAAAGGAACTCAAACGATCATACCAAGCTCTTGGAGCTTGTTTAAGACCATAGAGTGCCTTATTAAGCTTGAAAACATGGTTAGGATATTTTTCATTATCAAATCCAGGAGGTTGTTCAACAAACACATTTTCCTTTATATATCCATTTAGAAATGCACTTTTAACATCCATTTGAAAGACTTTGAATTTCATGGAGGATGCAAAAGCAAGGAAAATTCTCACAGCTTCTAGTCTAGCTACAGGGGCATAAGATTCTTCAAAGTCAATTCCAAATTCTTGGTTATACCCCTTTGCAACTAGCCTAGCTTTGTTTCTTATTACTTGACCAGCTTCATTCAATTTATTTCTGAAAACCCATCTAGTGCCAATCACTGTTTGGTCACTAGGTCTAGGCACTAATTCCCACACTTGATTTCTTTCAAATTGATGAAGTTCATCATGCATAGCATTAATCCAATCAGAACTGGATAAGGCTTCATCAATTGACTTGGGTTCAATTTGGGAAATTAGAGCTAGTGAGTCTTCTTCAATGTTTTGCAAAAAGGATGATCTGGTCCTAACTCTATCATTTAGATTGCCAACTACACTATCTAATGGGTGATCTCTTAGAAATCGAGGTTCAGAAATTACCTGTTGAGAGGTACCCACTTCTGAATCAGTATTACCTGAACCATTTGGAGATTGTGAGTTGTTGTTCAGGTTTTCTTCAATGTTATTACTCTCCTCAACGGTTGGTGAAGAATCCACAATGAGGTCATCCTCTTCATTGTCTTGTTTTTCCCTGCAAGATTTAGAATCATTAGTGGAAAAGGAGTTTTCATTAAAAATAACATGTGGAGATTCTTCAATAGATTTGGTTTTTATTATGTACACTTTGAAGGCCCTTGACACTTCAGAATAGCCAAGGAAGATAGCTTCCTGACTCTTAGCATCAAACTTGTCAAGGTTTTCTTTGTTATTATTGTGAACATAGCATTTGCACCCAAGACTTTAAAATAGGAAACAGTTGGCTTTTTGTTTTTCAATAATTCATAGGGGGTTTTCTTGATTTTTGGTCTGACCAATGCTCTATTGAGTATGTGATTTGCTGTGTTCACAGCTTCAGCCCAGAAGGATTTGGGTAAATTACTCTCAAGAAGCATGGTTCTAGCCATTTCCACAAGAGTTCTGTTCTTTCTTTCCACAACTCCATTTTGTTCTGGAGTTCTTGGTGAAGAAAACTTGTGGAATATCTGAAATTCAGCACAAAAATCAGAAAAGGATGTGTTTTCAAATTCACCCCCATGATCAGTTAAGATGTTTTGATTTTATATGGATAAGTGGTTAAGACAGTGGTACAAAAGTTCCTGAATTCAAGGCATGCATCACTTTTGTGAGATAGAAAAATAACCCAGGTAAATCTAGTAAAGTCATCAATGATTACAAATCCATATCTTTTGCCACTCAAGCTTAGAACTCTTGTTGGCCCAAAGAGGTCCATGTGAAGAAGTTCTAGTGGCTTAGATGTGAGTACATCATTGAAGACTTTAAAGGATTTTCTAGTTTGTTTTCCTTTAGCACAGATCCCACAAATTTGACCTTCAACACTAGAAAAGGATTCAGGAAGACCTTTAACCAAATTCAATCTTAACAACTTATTCATTGTTCTGAAGCTTGCATGGCCAAGTCTTTTGTGCCAAGTCCATGCAATTTCATCTTTATTTGCAACAAAACAGAGATTTTCAGAAAAGTTTTTATTAAGGTTGATCATGTAGACATTGTTTTCTCTTTTTCCAAAGAATTTGATTTTATCAGTTGATGAATCTATTATCTTGCAAAAATCAGATTCAAACACAACTTTGTGACCTTTGTCACATAGTTGGCTGATACTGAGCAAATTATAGTCAAGTCCATCAACTAACAAGACATTATCTACAGAGTTTGAAGAAGTTTGACCAACCTTACCAGATCCAATGATCTTTCCTTTATTTTTACCTCCAAAGGTGACTGACCCTCCCTCCTTTTCAAGCAGGAATGAGAATTTGGCTCTATCTCCAGTCATATGTCGTGAACACCCACTGTCAAGAAACCATACATTTGTGTTGGGTGCACGACTTCCCTGCAACAAGATCAGTGGAGAGAAGATTTTGGTACCCAAACAGAGTTGGGACCATCAGAATGATTTAACATAGACAGCAAATCCTTTCTCACCCAAATTGATTTGTTTTAGATTTTTGTTTTGTTACTTTGGTGTTTTCAGCATTTTTCTGTTTGTTCTTTCTTTTAGGAATGAAAGCACCAAGATCTTTGTTTTTGGTAGGAGGGAGTTTTTCATTTGAAAATTTGAGTTCATAGAAGGAGGTGGAATCCATGGATTGTGTTGGTACATCCAGAAATTTGGATAAGGGTATTGAGGATAATGCCAACAGGGATTTTCATACCATTGGTTCCAAGGATTAATCCAATTTCTTGAGGAGCTGTCTTGGAGGTCCAAGGTTTTTCATGGATCATTTCTTTTCCCTTTTTCTTATTTCTCAGATTTTTATTTGAATTTTTAGTTGAGTTTATTATGGTTTTTGGTGTTGAACAGGTCGACCTGTCAGGGGACTGTGTCGACCTGACAGTCTTCTTTGTTTTTGAATTTTTGATTTGTTTTGAGTTTTGTTTGGGTTTTTGTTTGGGGTTTTGTTTGCTGTCTGTTGGATTTCAGTGTTTTCCAGATTGGGACCTTTAACAAAGTTGATTAATGGTGCTTTTCCCTTTTTCTCACCAGATTTATCTTTTGTTGATTTCTTTTTGTTGAATCCCAATCCATGAGATGTGGTTGTCTTGTTGGATCCTAGCAATGCCTCTAGGTTATCTTGGCCTTTTGTGAAGGTTTGGATAACCTCCTCCTTTTCCTTTAGCTGGTTTTTAAGAATTTCAATTTCTTCGATTTTCTGTTGTTTTTCTTGTTTTTCAATTTCCAGCTTTTCATTTAAATTTCTGAAGTCTTGGGAGGCCTTCTGAGAAGCAAGCTTTAATTCATCAATTTGGTTCAGTAAATTTTCTTTTTCTTCAACAATTCTGTTACTTCAGATTCCAGTTCACAGATTCTATTGTTTGAAGATTGGTTATGGTAAAGATTTTCAATTTTCTTTTTGATGTGTTTGTTTTCTTTTCTCATTTCAGAGTATCTTTCTACCAATTCAGCATACACATCCTGCCAATCTTCAACACTATAATCTTCAAAGGAAGTATTTACCTTTCCATCTGTGCTGTTGGCCATGAAGCAAACTTCCTCACTCTCTGAGCTTGAGGACTTCTTCTCTTCTTCTTCCTCACTTGTGTCTTCATCAGACCAAGTGGCTACCATGGCCTTGGGCTTCTTGTATTTCTGGAATCTTTTGTGCTTTTCCTTTTTGTTCTCAGGACACTCTCCCTTCATGTGTCCTGGCTTGTTGCACCTGTAACAGATAACATTCTCATCAGGTTTATGATTCTTATTGAAATTGGAAGAGGAAATATTCTTCTTACCTGGGGAAATTTCTTTTTCCCAGTCATTTTCCCTTTCCTATATTTCAAGAATTTCCTGAATTGTCTGGTCATGAGGGCAATCTCATCCTCATTTGACTCAGACTCTTCAGAACTTGTTTTATCCTGATTTTTATCTTTGTTGCTTGAAGAGGCTTTGAGTGCCATAGGCTTGGTCTTAATGATAAGATCTTCATTTCTTCTTAAGTTTATTTCATACGTCATTAAGATCCAATCAATTCATCCAAAGACATTTTGGATAAATCTTTTGAATCTTCAATAACAGTGGCCTTGGTATGCCAAATTGAAGAAAGTGAACGCAAAATTTTTCTTACCAAATCTGCATCAGTATACTCCTTACCCAAAGCCTTGAGTCCATTGACAATCACCATAAATCTGGCAAACATTTCAGAAATAGATTCATTAGATTTCATCATGAAAAGTTCATATTCTGAAACTAATATATTTGCCTTGGTCTCCTTGACCTGAGATGTTCCCTCATAGAGTAGTTCGAGTTTATCCCACATCTCTTTGGCAGATTTACACATAGAGATTCTCGAATACTCCTTGGGATGGACAGCACATTGAATCATATTCATGGCACTGTAATTCAATGTAGCTCTCCTAATTTGCTCCCTCGTCCAGGTTTCTTCCTCACCCTGGTTTTCATAGGGACCAGCCTCAACTACTTTCCAGATCTCATAGTTCTGGGCCCTTAAGAATACTTGCATTCTGTTCTTCCAATAAGAATAGTCCAAACCATTAAAGAATGGTGGCCTATTTATGGAATGGCCCTCAGCTATAAAACCCTTTGAGTCCATGACACTTAAGTAAATGCAAGGAGAAGTAGTTGAGCAAGCAGGCAAACAAACAACCAGATAGACAGACAAACAAACACAATACTCAGAACAAAAGCTGCTCAGTTCAAATCAGATCGATATAAACCCGCTCTGATACCAATTGAAGGATCGAAATAAATGTGTGGAAAAGATCTAGAAGGGGGGGATGAATAGATCTTAGCCACTTTTGCGGAAGCTTAAATAATTTTAAAACTATTTAGAATCAGAGGCAATAATATCAGTGAAAAGCTGCTGATCTGATTAGATTGGAGTGAGTTGAAAAACTTAGATGAGAATCAAGTTGATTAAGTGAATTAGAAACGAGTCCTATGCAAGCATCTAGCGGATGAACCAGTCAAACCACAGAACACAAATGCACAAGGATTTTTAGGTGGTTCGGAAATCACCCATGTGATTCCTACATCCACCCCTCACAACCCGTGAGGATTCACTAACACAACTGGGTAACACACCCACTGGAGCCTGACAACTCCAACACTGAAGAGCTTACAACTCACACCACTTCTAGAGCAAGACTACTCTAGAACAACTGAGCAAGACTGCTCAACACACACTTGAGTTTGACAACTCAACACTGAGCGCACCGGCTCACAACAATCTGAGCACAAGGCTCACACAAGACTTGCTAGACACCAAAACAAGATCTCCTAGCAACAGATCTAGTCGAAATTTGAGAACACTAATGAGAATTATGCAGAAGCACTTGCATAATCTCAAGAGATATCTCAGAAGAACAGAAGTAAAGTAAAAAGGTATTGAATGACTTCGTTCTTCAAGTGTACTCCCTTGTAGAAGCTTGAATTGGGAGAAGCTTGTAAACATGAAGTCCAAGACGATGCTCTGCAATCTGGGAGGTTGGACCTTCCTTGAATTCTTCTCCAACGATGGCTTCTACCTGATCTACTTCCTGAGATGCTTCAGAGGCTTCTTTAAATCAAACCACAATTCTCACACCTTGAATTGGTGAGAAGAGGTGTTCAGAGACTCCAGGAAGCAGAGGAGGAGACACGAACTCTTATGGCCGCCAGGAATTTTTCAGGAGACTCTAAGAGGTTGTTGGGTCTCTCCTTTGAAGGAGGCCAAAAGAGCCTTTTATACCCTTAGGATTCCAAAGATACCCTTTTGGGGTACAAGGGCACGCTTCCCTAGGAAGATTCTGATCGCCCTAGAAGGACACGTGGCAGCCATCAGCTCTTAGGATGAAAAGTTTCCGTAGTGTGTCGACCTGCCCTGGTGGTTGTGTCGACACACTGTTCCAAAGATGGAAGAATCTGTTCTGGGAAAAGGTCCCGTGTCGACCTGCTCTTGAGTGTGTCGACCTGCTGTCCCAATTCCTCAAACTGGCTGTTCTGGGAACTGGGTCTAGTGTCGACCTGCCCTGGGAGTGTGTCGACCTGGTGTCCCAATTCCTCAAACTGGCTGTTCTGGAACTGGGTCTAGTGTCGACCTGCCCTGGTGGTTGTCGCCTGGTACCCTTGATCTCTGGAAACTGCCACTCGTGTCGACACACTCTTGACATGTGTCGACACACTCTTGACATTTTTGCACAATTTCTCTTTGAGTCTGTGTTGATGTGTCGACACCATTGATGGGTGTGTCGACACATCTTTTGCATAAAAAGTTTGTACCTGAAAAATAACACATATATCATTAGTTAAATGATTTATCATTACCACAAATGATAATATGTTTGAAAAAAACTTTTTGAGCATGACTTTCAGGTATGATGCTTTTGACATGTTCCATTAAATTGCTTTAAGAACACTTCTTGTCATCATCAAAATAGGAGGGAAATGATATGAATTAGACATTCAACCAACACTATATGCATTTGCAATTCTCTCTTGCCATCAGGCTCGATAGCCTTGGCGAGACTTTAATTTTGCAATATGCATCTATACACACGAGAACATAATAAAACAAAACATTTTCCAATAATACTAGATTTTCGTGATGATTATTCCCCAAATCCATTTCCACATAGACTCTATAAGCCTTCTTGTCAACACTGAGCTGAATATTGCTGACTCAACTCCTCTGGATCATAACATAACTTCTGGATTCTGGACTAAGCATCATATATTACCCCTGTTGTGTAACAACACCATGCAATCATCCTCACAAAGAATTTGGTACAATATTCAAGAACTAACCAATTGAGGTTAAGTATCATTTCATAAATTGAAGGGAAAGTTTGGTAAGGCTCTTGCGGAAATGAAGATCATGTTGCAATGGTAAATAGCATTTCATTCATATAAATTGAAAATCAGTTGGCAGATCATCTTTACAAAAGCCCTACCTGAAGAGAGCTTCACCTCACTCGAAGAGAGCTATGCATGTGTAATTTGTAAAGAATGTATTTCTGTAATAACTAAAGACATAATTTTTTTAGAGTACCTTGGAAATGCATGCTCCTAATCATTATAGAAAAACTTTTTCCACTTCATGACCCTGTCGACAACAACTCCTTTATCTGTTGACACCTCCTTCAATTAAGGTTGACATCCATCATACAAGTTGACCTGTATCATTATACTATTGCGACACTTACTCACTTTATTTTTATCCAATCTTTACTACCACTATCATTTCTTTTTGGTCATTTTCATGGTCTACTCCTTCTAACCAAAGTCTCTACATTTAAACTCCTTTATCTCTTTACTAGCTTTGAACTGAGGGGGAGCCTTGCCCTAATGGGAGCCTTGGCTAAGGGGGAGACTCATAGATCCTTCTCCACCTCCTTCCTTTTGGTTTTATCATTATTATCATTCACCTTTCGTTTTGGTCATTGAAAAAAAGGGGGACAATACTCTGAAATAATATCTCTGAATACATATCATCATATCTTTTTTGGAGCATTATGATTTAGTTAGTTTTGTCATCACCAAAAAGGGGGAGATTGTTGACTCATTTATCTACATGATTATATATTTTGGTAATAACAAAACTCATCAAAATATTTCTATATTCATCTAAATTATGAGTATATGCCTTAACTTCATTTTGGTAAGTCGTCTTTCAGTTCTCGTTCAGCGAACTACGACGTCCGTCGTTATCACGTATGCCGAATCGACCACGCCTTCAATTCACGTTGGACGTCATCTTAGTTCTTGAAGAGTGTCGAAGCGACGTCATTCAGCGAACTATGACATCCTCGCTTATCACTGTGCCAAAGCGACCACGCTCTCATTCACGTCGTACGTCGTATTTCAATTCCCAAAGAGTGCCGAAGCGACCTCGTTCAGCGAACTACGACATCCTCCTCGCTCACAACTTGTTCTCCACTTTTTTGGATCATCTGAGTGCCCACGGGTAGCAAATGACGATGCTATAATACGACTCGCCAAGTTTCAATCATTCAACCACACATAAATCTAGTAGATTCAAAATCAAAAGAAATTTAACTTTATTGACAAAGCACGAAGAATATTGTAGGTTCTCGGAATAGCCGATCTGTTCCCCACAAAATTCGTTGGTTCTCAATCGCCCGGTATGGGCCTTCAGCTCAGAGTGCTTAATAATATGGTATTCGATATGACTAGATTACGCAAGCAAGGTGGCCGACGACAAAGCATCTGATGGCAGATCAACAGGGCTCTTGAGCTGGATGTATGAGATCTTCTATGAAGAGTAAGGGATTCGCTTAGAACGATACCCTAAGCGACTCGTCATTTCCCCTTTTCAACTATTTTTTGAGATACTTGTCGGAGAACATTACAGGCTCCAAATCGGCCCCCTTGTCGATCATGGATGATTCCTCGGGGGCTACTTAATACCCAAACTTAGTAGAGATCAACTAAAAGGTGTGTGGGGAAAGCCGTACTGACCTTTAGTAGCACTTTCCATAGACGGAACCAATGTTACTGTATGTGTAACATAGGTCGGCTCTAGCCGAGGTGCTCTGGGCTAATGAACGAGCCTAGACGACCAAGCCGATGAATCCCATCTGAGGCGTGCTTGGCCAACGTGTGACGGTAGTTCCGAACTCCCGATCAGACTCCACAGCCCGCCGAGAAGCCTCGGCGGGGAGACACTCCGACGCTATTGTTAGTCACTAGTCGAGCAAAATGGCTTGGCTTGGGGTAGAACAGCATACCTACACCTGTGCACTGTCTGCCTCTTATATAGGGCTAGGACACCTGTGCAATAGCTGGACGATCCCGCGGATCTCCTAGGGGATTTCCGTGATTGACGCCGAATTGCGGTCTTCACTGGTACGCTATCCTCAATGGTTACCTCTAATTACCACTCCGGGAGTTACGCGAGCCATGCTCCGGTATGCCGCGGATGCATTGGGTTCAAGGATGGTGAGGTTGAGCCGAGGGTGACTACGTCTATGACTGATCTAATGTACTCAGTTCTAGGGGAATGAGGAGGTCATCCTAAACCGACCAGTGAGGACGTTCTGGCCTTTTTGAGTCGTCAGTTTACCAAAGCCATGTCGGTATGCCATTTAAGGCTCCATCAGGTCATCTGAACCGACCTGCTGGGGACTACCCGTAACAGGAGGTAATAACCATTGGAAGAAGTCCAAAACGTGGAAGGACTCCTACCCTGAAGATTAGCAAACTGCAACTCATTTAGTAAGACCTAGCCGTGTAAATACATTTTTTATCCTACTTGGCCTCCCCAAAACTCTTTAGACATTGTTGGATGTGGGAAGCAAAGTTAGAAGCAGTGGGAGGTGAGGAACAACCAAAAAACTCGGTGTTTTTTGGGTGAACTCGTCGTTCCTATCAACCACTTAAGAAAACAACCAAAAGGTAGATATTCTTGGGCACCAACATAACATGCCATATACCATCTGAAAGCTCTTCGAGTCTACCTTCTTTTCCCCCAATTTCCCAATTTTCATTGTGTGTGAAGAGTATTAAGCGTTTTCTGATCATTGCATAGCTTTTCTTGATAGTCTTGTGATTCACACTTCCTAGATCAAATTGAATCTAACCAAAGTCATAGAATTCTTCTACATCAATTTCAACAACTTTCTTATTGATAGTTTAGTTGTTTACTTCTCAAACCCTATTTTTTTCAATTTTAAACACCTTGGAATAGGAATTGTCTATCAGGGCAGTTCAAATTTGGTTCAAACCAAAAAACTGAACAGACCGACGGTTCGATCCGGTTTGGTTTGATTTGGGCCCCTACATAGTTAGTTCAGTTTCACTTTCTAAAACTGAATGAACCGAATATTTATATATATACAGTGTGTGGTGTGTGTGTGTGTGTGTGTGTGTGTGTGTGTGTGTGTGTGTGCATTAATTACTCTATGTAGGCCAGTTGGCTACGTAGGGTCATAGTCATTTGTGGCGGAGGTGTTCGATACCTCCTTCTGTCAATAAATTTTTTTGTCAAAAACATGTGCCAAAACTGAGATTTTTTGGCAAAACGTGTCAACTTGGATTCGACCCCGAACCCATGAGTTGAGGAGCAAGCGCCTTAGCCTCCAAGCCAGGGGCACAGTTGAGTAACATATGGCATTAGACTTCGGTTAAACCGAATCAAACCGGTTCTGTCGGTTGGCTTGAACAATATTCAGTTCGGTTTCGGTTCACCCAAAAAATGGGGTGAACCAAACCGAGCCATACCATGTTCACCCTATCGTCTATACTTGACATGATTTCAAATCCTCTCCAATATGAGTTCTACGTCTAGTCCCCAGCACCTCTTGAGATTTTCCACTAACCGCCAAGATCACTTGGCCTTCCCTTCAAGGAGGGTATTACAAAGACTTGATCCAAAGCAAGTCTTCCATTCTCAGAGGGGTATATAACTTTCTACCGCAGTAGGCCATCCCTTCTACAAAAGGGGAACAAACAGGGAACAAATCCTCTGTCGATTACAGCTCTGATTGAATGAAGATAGAGTGCTTGCTCAGGAAAATGAGCAAACAGAGAAAGAATATAAAGAGATTTACTGAGAGGAAGAATGACAACACATATCTCTTCCTGACTCAAGGGTGGACAAAAGAAATAATCTGAAGATTCTAAACCATCCAACTACAGATTCTTGAAGGCTTGAAATTAGTGAGATTTGGCACAGATGAACTTGACTGTTTGAACTCTAGTCTCTCTCTTGGTCTGTATTGATGTTTTTCAATTTCACTCTATGTGTATTCCTCATCATCTTCTTAAGGACTTTGACTTCTTATATAGTCTTCAGAAGTCTTTATGTAAGGCCCTCGAATTCCGTCGCATATGTATTTGTGTTTGTGGTTCGTGTTTGTGCTTGTGTATGTATGTACATATTTACGTACGTATTAATTAGTACGAGTACGTGTGCATGTGTTTATTTAAATATAAATAAGTACGTATTGCATGGTGATGTATGGATATATACCGTATACATATTGCATGTATATATGCCCGGTATGCATGGTTTTCTGCATATTTTAGAGTTCTGGCCGAAGGCCACCTTGGCGTCAACCCCAGGCGTTTAGCTGGTGTCAGCGTCCAGACATGGACGCCAACACTAATCCTGGTGGTCCAGCGATATGGACGCCAATTTCTCTGGCCTGCATGCACAGTAGAGCTGCAAACTTCTAAAACAAGGTAAGCCAACCATTGGGGGTTGTCCCCAACGGCTCTGAAGGCTGTCAAATCAGCAGGTGAGTGGGAGAGAGACTCTCCTTATGTCTGAACCCGAATTGGCCTCTCCACACTCCTCCCTTCACCTTGCAAGAGAAGAAAACGAGGAGAAAACCCTAGGAGAAAACTGTGAGAGAAAACCCCTTTGGCACCCAAAAATCCGACCCCCTGAAGATTGTTCCGGAGATATAGCTTCAAGGAGGTTGCTGGATCAAAGGAGGAGGCTTCCCCGACATCCCCTTGCGTGGGAGATCATCCAGGAGCCCGGAGGAGAGATCATTTGAGGGAGTTCTGCACTTAATGGGACAGCCTAAGGAGAGCTTCACCAACACCCTAATCCTCTGGAAGAATTTTTAAAAGGCAAGTGACCTATCCATGATGTTCCCGTATGAGTCTAGGTCGTTTTGCTATTTTTATGGATTTTCCTCGAGTCCTAGACCCTCCCATTCACCCAAATTTGAGAGCTCAGGTCTGTGTTTCTGCACAGACCTGGCTTAACGGCAAGGTCCCTGGACGCCCAGATCATGCTTGGCGTCCATCGCCATGCCGCTGACCCTGAGTCAGCGGCCAGAGACTGCCGCCAAGTTCTTCTGGGACAGAACAGTGAACTGTTCTGCCCTTCCTTTACATTAATTTCGGTATGGTTTCCGTGATGAGGATATATGGTAATCCTATACTCTATGTATATGTCAATTGTGGTGTGTGGATGAATGTGTGTGTGATGGTCAATGTAGGAAATATTATATTCCCTGAATGTGAGCATGACTTGTTAATGATCTTGTTAAATTTATGTTTCATGAGTAGGATTAGACTGAATGCCTTGGTTTCTGTCAGTTCATGAAGATTTGTAGATCAGTAGATGTATGCCCAATTTTGGTAAATGATCCATGCTTACATGAGTTGCAAATGAATTCGGTTCGGTAAGTAGAAAGACATGCAAAGGTTTTGTGTGATTGATCTATAGATGTATGATTTAGGGAAATTTTGTATTCTCAAATCATGCATAATATTAGTAGCCTCTTTACAACAGTAAGTGGTAATTTGCAAGATGTGTTAAACCCCATGTTCAACTTAAGTTGTTAATAGCATGCTAAATAGGTGTTTTATTTTTCTGTAAATTCCATTTAGCTCAGAAAAATCTGAAATTTGAGTGTATGATCTAGAACTCGAAAATAGCCTGTGGTTAAAATTCAGGTCATTTGGACCAGTAAATAGAAGTTATGTATTTCCATGTGAAATGTGATATTCCACGTATATTATCGTAATGTGATTAGTTATTGTCTAAAACCAACTTGATTGGTGAGATTACTGTGTGCTAAGCTCTTGAAATTCTATAGTACCATGTTAGGAAAAACAGAGATATTCATGTGAGTGATAAAGTGAATGAGATGACAAGTGTGAAGTGTAAAGCCATGTGTAAAACGGTAAATGTGTAAATGTGTAACTATGCCAATGTGACACTGCTTCCGTAGAGGGCAGTGGAGCTGTATCAGGGAAAAGTCCCCCTGAGAAAGTTCAAAGTGTAAGTGACCCTAAGGGCATTAGGGGGAAATCCTGAAGGTGGACAAGTACCACTGGTTAGGTGGAGACTTGTTCTCCCAGTCTGCGCAGTCCAAGAGTCGCCATTGGAATGCCTAGATGGCGTCTATGTGTAATGTGATGTGTATATGTCCTTCTTTGGTGGTTTGGACTATGTGTCACGGCACCTAAAAATGTGTAATGTGAAATGTGTAATGTGTATGTGTTCATGTGTAAATGAGTAAGTGATCAATGTGAATGTGTATGTGTAAAGTGTAACCATGTGAAAGAGGAACTTGTGTAAAGAAAATGTGAAACTAAAGATGTGAAAATATGTTATTGAAAACCATGTGAGATGAATCTGAAATCATGTGAAATCAGTGAATTTATGTTATTATCATCATGTTATCATGTGCAAAGATGTTTAGAATCATGTTAGGGATAATTGGTGAAAACGGGTACAAGATAGCATGATTGCTTGATCGCATGATATGTTTTATGCCATGTTGTAGCTTTCATGTATAGGTTTACAGCCGTTAAACCATGTGAAGTCAGCAACCTAAAGCATGTGAAAAGGTTATGTATGTACTTAAGGATATGTGAGATTCATGCCAGTTGTGTTCCCCTTTCATGTGTGCATAACATCATGTTGATAGCTCTCATGTTTTGATTCTTTAAAGATTAAAGTTCATGAGTAATTGAATAGAGAGCATGTGATAGGTAAATTTTATTTTAGAAATCTGAAAGCATGATTCATGTATAAAATTGTAAAACTTTCATGCTAGGTTGAAACTTGAATTGACTAGCATGCTATGTATTGCAAATTGTAAATGTGCATGTAGAAACCACTAGGACTTGTACGTGTATATCATGAGTAGTGTTGCTTGCTGAGTCCTTGGACTCACTCCTTGCTTCGGCGTACAGGTATAGTTGGTGACACGGCACCGTTGGAGAGACGGTGGAGACAGACTCCGAGCGCGGAGATTAGCTAGCTTGGAGTTCTTGTTTCTTGGATTTGTGTATTTCATAAGTATGTAATTTGAACACTGTATTAGAGTATTATGAAAAGAATGTAAAAGTGTGGACAATTTGTATTTCTATTTCAGCAATTTAATTTATGTGAACTTTAGTTCCTTTTATATTAATTGCGAATTGCATGTATGTTTAATGTGGATGATGAATGAATGGAGACAGTTGTCTTTTACTTCCGCTACTCTGTTGTATATTCGCGTGTATCTCAGCTGTTTGTATCGTTTGGGTAAATGTCCCACTGTGGCAGCGCTCGCTATACCGACGTGGGTTGGTATAACCGTACCGGTATAATGAGGGCCGTCACACTTTAGCTGTTTGTTGAAATGTGATCGTTGTGACTGAGGAAGATAGCTTGAGAAATTCATCTTCAGATCCTTCTTCTCAACGGCTCTTTAGCTATATGGATAAACTGCATGCTCCTATAGACAGCTATAATAAATATCTGCAAACACCAACTTGTTGTGCAATTATCTTTTAAACATGCTTGATTAATGTTTTCGTTTATGACAAAATCTTCGAGTTAAACAAAGTTATTTAATTATACCATACTTTGTTTTGTATGGAAATTAATGTGTTAATAGCAATTACATACATATACTATATTGTTTAAACATCTTCAGTCAAACGGTGTTGACACACTAAGTCCAAGTGTCGACACACTGCCATATATCGTTAAGAAAATATTCTAGGTACATCACATATACATATATATCATACTGACTCCGACTCCGGAAAGTCGAAGTGTGCTACCGATTACTAAACAAATTGGTCACACTCTGATTCTTAAAAAGTCGAAGTGTGCTACCAATTGTTGAACAAATGATTCCACTCCGACTCTTGTAAAGTCGAAGTATGATATTGATTGATGAACAAACTTGTACTACTCCGACTCTCAAGAAGTCGAAGTTCGGTACTGATTGTTGTATAAACATCAATCAATCTCTCACTCCGACTTCCTTACACTTGAAGTTACAATCGAAGTTTGTCTATCGATTGCCTTTAAAACTATCGATTGTTGATCATTTTGCATATTGATTGTCTATATCGATTGCTATTATTGCACATCGATTGTTTGTATCGATTGTTGATTTTACTCTGACTTCTCTACAGTCGAAGTCTATAGACGAAATTTGATATCGATTGTCTTAAACATTGATTGCTATAACAAATATCGATTGTTCTTTTTTGAACGTTGATTGCTTATATGATTCATATCGATTGTTTTATATTGATTACTGACCTACTCTGACTCTTAGAGAGTCGAAGTTAGGTTTCGACTTATATTATTCAACTGTACTTAATTTTTTAATGACTATTGCTATTATTTTTATTACGATTATTATTTTAATCTTTATGAAATCATTTAATGAATAATAGATGAACACATGATCTACATTGTGAATTTTCTTTATTATCTGTACGATAATTTATCCAATGTGCAATGTACTTCTCTATTCCTTTTGTTTAATATTTCATGTCATTTATGAACTCAGTTTCATAGTTTATCTTTTCAAGATAGCTACGTGTCTTTCAAAGACATGTGTTAGGATCCTTCAGAATGACTAGTTTCCAGATTTTAAGGAAAACTCCTTTGAAGATATACTGCGCGCTAAGCAGGTGCCTATTACTCTTAACTGCTCACTTAACTTTGTACTGTTCAAAGGACAATTGTTTGTCTAGAAATGATAGTTAGCTCTTGAAAATGACTTGTTCCTAAACCTCTTTTATTATTTTATCTCTCACATGGCTAATCTTGAGATAGAGAAAAAATATGATATGTTGTTTGCTGATATCTATCTACCTGAATAGAACCATGCAGCTACCCATATAGCTTGGAAGCCGTTGAGACTCAAAGACTCAATCTCTGATAATTTGATGATGGACACCTCAAGAAGTCTCAAGTCTCAAGACACAACGTTCAAAATCAAACAGCTACATTCAAACAGGAAGTTGAAGACTAAAGGATATATAAGAAGTTTGAAATGCAAGACAACAACCATGAAGAGAAAATGAGTTAACACATACGTGAGTGCACACAACAAGAGAAGTCTCCACACTCACTGAAAGAGAAGAAGCTCACAAGATCACAAGAGAGCCAACTGTTCAAGCTTCGACTTCCTACTCTCTGCTTTCAGAAGTTCTTGGGTGGCATTCTATATTCTAGATGTTCTCAGTCCACCCTCTTAGAGTCATAAAGAGTTAGAGCTTTCAATCTTATTTGTAATCTCTTTCTGATCTTTTGTGTTTGCTCATCTTTCTAAGCAGACACACTGTGTTCATCTCTATGTAGAAACCAACATGGGGTTTGTTCCCTGTAGTGCCCCTATGTGAAGGGAAGAGCTATTGTTGTAATACCCCTCTGTGAAGAGAAGACTTGCATGGGAGAAAGTGAGTTGTAATACCTCTCTGGTGAGAGAAGACCTAGTGTTTTTGGTAATTAGTGAAAAATACCAAGGGTGTTTGGGGACTAGATGTAGGACTTCCATTTGGAAGGGTCAAATCAAGATAAACATCTGTGCACTTTATGTGATTAATTTCCTCAAGCATTTCACTTGTTTCACACACACTACAATAAGTACTAACGATACTATCTAGTGTTATCTATTTTCAGATAAATTTTAATGTGCAAGAAGTCTTATTCACCCCCTTCTAGGACATCTAAGCTCTATCTCGATCTAACAATATATTTAGATAGTAGAAGTGGAAGCAAGTCATCCCAAAAGATATCTTTCTGTTCCAGAGCAAAGTACTATCCTTAAAGCATGCAAGAGTTGGTGAGTTTTTAAAAAGAAATGGACACTTGCTCGACGTGCAGTGTGTTTGCAAAAAATCTTTCCTTAAAAATTGGAAACTTGTTAGTCTGGTAAATATCTTGCAAATCAGACAACTATCAAGGACATTCTAAAATACAATAGTCCAGGTATGTTCTCATTAATAATAAATAATTTGAATACAGAGCACATAAGAACAAAATTTGCAATAGTACATACTATTGTTCAGAAAGTATTAAGTACATAATGAATGCACTTCGGCTTTCGAAGCTTTATGGGAGTTGGAGTAAAGATTAGTCTATAAAGCGTTGAAAAGTATATTAAAGTAATTTCTCTTAAGTTTATCAAACAAAAGAGTGTAACACTCATCAAGAGTTCAATAATTATAAGATATACTATGATTTGATCATTAATGGACATGTCGATGTTTACACAAAGTCAAATGCAATGAAGTTGTATCAATAGATATGTAACTACGGGATATCTACAAGTGTTGAAACTTCGATTGGACATGAGTCGGGGTGGCACTTTGATTGTTTGACTATTGGTGATAAGTCAATGTCTCACTTCGACATCAAAGGAGTCGGAGTTCGACTTCGACTGTGGATTTTTTTTACAAGTTGATGTCTCACTTCAACTTCACAGGAGCCAGAGTGAGACTTCGACTGTGGTCATTTGTTCACAATTCGATGTCTTACTTTGACTTCATAGGAGTCGGAGTCACGATAGATATATTAGGGGACTTAGGAAATTTATACTTTGAGATAGATATCTTCTTTCGGGTAGTCATACAGTATAGTAAACACATGCTTTTAACATATGTATGAAATGATTGTTTATGAAGTGAATGGTATTCTATATCATCAGATGAATTTGTTTAACAATATTTTTTATAAATAAATGATTTTGTCATATTCAAAACAAAAATAATGTGTTTGTAAAAACAATTGCACAACACTTTCCATGGAGGAAACAATCGTTCAGCCTTGTCGGTCCTCTCAATAGAGATCACCGCCTAGTGTTGCACACGTAGGCCTTCCTCTCAATAGAGCGCAAATCCTTGGCCACCCCAGTCCTCCTAATAGAGGGCAACAACTTGGTGCCACAACATCGAAGTCTTCCTCTCAACAAAGAGTACACTACCAAACTAAAATGTCTTTTTAACAAGGCTAATGTTTGCGTTGTTGAAGCTCTGGCACAACAATCGATTTCGACGAGGATGAAGCTAGTTGGCATTGATATCGATGCAGTGAGCTGCTCAGTGTAGATCATTGATGTCGAACAATTGCCTCTTGAAACAAATGTATTCCTATGATGTAGCTTATAGTTTGAGACATGGAGACACTTGATAGTCGATGGGAATGGTAGCTCATCTCCTGACGTGGATTAATTCTTTTCTTTTGTTCTCTCATTATAACATCATCCATGCACACTTAGTTGACTGCTAGATAGATATGAGTGGAGGATGTGGTGTGAGCTTATACTTGGTAACATAGGGTCAAGCTTGAAAGCAAGCCAACTTCTTCACCGCATTAGGTCTTATATTTATCAATGTTTGAATCTTCAGTCGACTTTCGTTGGATTCCTTCAGTAGTAGCCATTTTGTGTTGAGCATGTTAGGCTTTTATCTATTTAACTCCTTCAACTAGTAGTCCTCGTACACACAAACATTCATTAAATCAATTTGAATTGCAGAATTGGTTGAGGTCTTCAGTTGCCTTCTTATTCATTGTAGTTTGTTTGGGAGGACTCCATTACTTGGTCTTCATCATGTACGTCTTTCATCATGTACGTCTATAGGTTTTTGACTGTGAATCCAATCTCTACTCATGTGTTCTTCTTCTTGCATTCCCCAAGTTTATCGTTAGTGATTTGGCTCTGAGGTCTTCACTTCTTGCAAATAAATCTTTCGACTATTGTGACTGATAAGAGTTGTAGGTTGGTGGTTTTCATATTAATCTTCTTTCTGATTGGTGTTTTACACTTTTACAGTCTTGCCTTCCTTCTTTTTCAGTCTTTGATGACATGGAGTAAAATGATCTTCAAGTCTTCATATTCGTTAGGCATTGTGACTAATTAAGTTTTTTGAGCCCTTTAGGGTCTGCGCCTTTTTTCAAAAACTTTAAAAGTAATTTTGTCATTTGTACTTTGGAACTTTTCTTCCTTCATTCCTTGATACAAAGTAAGCAACCACAAGAAAGAGATTTTCTGACAAAGTGATTATCTTCCTTTACAAAACATTAGTTTTCAAAATAATGATGTACATTAAAATAATTCTACAAGTTGTAGGCTTTGCCGCTAAGAAGATATGGTTATGGATTTACTAAGATGATACCAACCATCTAGAAGACTTCGAGATACTACCCTGTCATTGATGATATAGCTCAATTAAGACAATGCTTTTCAAATAACATATTCAATTAAACATATTTTTAAAAGTATTTGTCTCATTAAAGCATTGGAGCAAATATGCATGTATACTAATCTTCTTTATCTTAACTAAAAATATGATCAATTAATATGTCAATATTAAATAAAATGCTAACCAAGAGATTGACCATTGAACCTGATGATCAATAGAAAGATCAACTAATTAATCTTTTAATCACAACACTATAAAGTTGTTCAATAGATATAGCATTAAGCTAATAAGTATAATGACCATAAGGTATAAGGAAAATTAATAAAATATTATTGATTATTTTATGAATCGTAATAATGTGTAGTCATAGTACATAACCATTTAATGACTTTGTCAACATTCAGAGAAAGACATGATCACCTTAAAAGGTTAGGGTTTTAGGAGTCCTATGACTCAAAGTATTGGACCAATAGACAACTACTTCACCCTAGAGAAGGGGGGGGGGGCGTTGAATAGGGTGATCAACAAGGTTAAATACCAAATAACAATTCTCACAAAATCTATGGTTAGTGGTTAGTATGCATGTGTATAATAAATAAAAATGTAGAAGCATCCCACATAAGAACATAGAGAATTATCTTGGTTCAGATCTCCCCTCCTTCGGGAGTCTTATGTCCAGTCTCTAAGAACACTTGTGATTTTCACTAACTTAATCAATGTTACAAGCATCAAGTCTGATCTTCCCTTATAGACAGATATATAAATTGGTTGCGCCCAACAAACCTACCCTTTTAGAGAGGGTTAAACACATTGCCTTTGCAAGTCTACCAACCCCAAGGGGAACACACCTCCTGTCGGTTTTACAACCAAGGAAAGAGTTTACCAGAGAAGAAGTGCTCCTAGGAATGAGCTGAATTAGATGACAATGAGAATAATGAACTTAGAGCTTGACTTTTACCGAGCACTCAGAGAGAGAGAGAGAAGAGAGAGAGAGAAGAGAGAGAGAGAGAGAGAGAGAAGAGAGAGAGAGAGAGAGAGAGAGAGAGAGAGAGAGAGAGAGAGAGAGAGAGAGAAGAGAGAGAGAGAGAGAGGATGTTCTATTTGGTCCACAAAGGCCTGTAGAAGAAGAGCTTGAACGTGAGTCGAAGATGGTGTAGACTTTGCGCGAAAGTTCTTCTCTTATATGTGTCACTTGTTCTTATCTTCTCTACTCTTATTAGCTTTGCCTCTTCTATTTATAGGCTCTAGCTTCTCTTTAAGTCGTTGGAATTCGACTGTTTGAATGTAGACGTTTGAAATTTTTCTTTAGGTGTAACATCTTCAAACTTGTATGTAACAATCACTTTCTTTCTATTCTCGGTTTCTTACATGCTATTGTATATAGTCGTAGTTAATGACTTGCATGCAAAAACAGACAAGGAAAATATTTCTTTCCAATATGATATCCTTGGTTAGTAGAATAGGTATTGTTCATTGGACAATAGAAATACCTGGATGGGTCTTCATAAGTCTTTTTGTCGAGACAATCATATATTTCTATTAATATGCAACTGTAGAGCGTTAAATAGAATGGTCAATTGGCGCGTATGTTGTTTCTTAGTACAATTGTGCCGATTGCTCTCTATGGTTACTTTTTCAGCACATTAAATAGATAGATAAATAAATATAGATAAATTTGAAAAAAAAATCATTATAACATGATTTAGATTCTGAAATGACAAATCATAATAAAATACTTTGGCAATGTCATACTCAAGATTTTTAGTCACACAAATAATATTTTATCGTGAATGATTTTGTAAAGAAATTTTGTCAATTCTTTTAAGAAAAGTGAGAAAATGTTCATTAAATGAAATTAAATCTATTGCTAAATAGATATTTAAGAAATGATCATATAATAAAGTAAACTTCGAGTTAAGGCTCGACTACTAAAGGAAGGCACAACATAAGTTGAAGTGAATATCGACTTAAAGTTTCACTACTGTGAAATTCTTCTTTAGTCAAATTGAATATCGACTGTTAAGAAAATATACTAGTCGAAGTGGATTTCGACTCATGAAGCAAGTTTACGATAGTTAGAGTTGGACTTTGACTGGTGACGCTAGTCGGAGTTAGTGTTCGACTTATGAAGAAAGCCTTTTTCAATCGAAGTGTGATTTCGACTGTTGAAGAAACTTTGTTCCAGTCAAAGTGGAACTTCGATTGCTGAATAAAGTTTGCTTCCATCGAGTTATACTTCGACTCAATCGATAAGAACTCGACCATTGCCGTGACTTCGACTTAGAATAAAGATATTATAGTAGATATTACACTTACCCGAATTTAGTCTCTTCTTTTGTATATTATCCTGGATGATATTTTAGATAATACAATATTCCTGAAATTTTTTTCTTTGGTATGCAACAATCTTTCTAAAATCAAATTTTATCAATAGTAACAAATGAATTCAAATTTTTTTTTGTTAATAATATGAAATGCAATTTGTCATCATCAAAATAAAGATAAATGAAGTATGGTAAATATGCAGAAACTAGCAAATGTAATACAATTAATTCTTGCTAACCCATGCTCTTAACACAAACTTCCTTATTTACAAATTTCTTTTATTTATTTCCTAAATTTGAGCCTTCCAACCCAATTAGATTATGACTTTTGTGGGAAACGTGTTTTCCCTGTTGGATTAGGTTTGGGCATGAATTTGGCCCATTAACTTTAGTATTTGAGCTTAATTAGCCAGTCTAATTATATGTAATTGTGCATTCTGAATTTATACTATTTTCTTATTTGAACCTTGTATTGGTCCTCTAGTGCTTAAAAAATATGTAGTTCAGATATGGTATGAACCAGATGTATAGCCGAATATGACCTTAAGAAATAAAATGTGGAACTTGGCTAATTCTTTTGTGACCATTTAACAACAATTCACATTCATATTCATATAACATCCATATAAGGCCACTCATTCATAATATTCATCCGTATATAATACAAAAATATCATGCAAATGCCCAGAACAGTTCTAATGTGCCTAAAAGAACACAACTATGAAAACTAGGCTTTTTTAGGCTAGATACGCTAGAAAATCAGAGTTAAATGGTCCAACTTGATCGGCATGGATGCTATAAAACTTTGAATAATGGACATGAAGGTAATTAGAAAAAATTTTCTGGGTTTTATGCAAGTTGAATATAAGCCCATAACCCGACCATATAACAAACACTAAATACATATACACAGTTCTGAGCCTAAATGTTAATGGGCCTAAAACGGAGAACTTAAATTAAATGTTCTAAAAGGTCTGTGCATAAAGACAATAACAGAACCATTATGGTTTTGTATAATCTTATTGTTATGATCTTGAATGAGATCTTAAGACAACTATTAATGGGATGAAACACAAGAACACAATGGGTTCATCTCATCCATTTTAGAGTTGGTGGTTCATTCAGTAGTTCCAATAACAAGAAGATTATCAAACACATTGAACAACCTTACATGGGATAAAACTTGCCATTCAGTATGTACTAATGATATGTATAAGGGCCATATAAGATCTATATGCTTTCCACCTACCAATTAATTAAACCTACAAAATAACCTTGTTAGTCATGTTAGATCTAGAATCAATGAAATCTAATGATTATAAAATCAAGAGTTGGTAAGGATCAGGGGGTGGAAGTTTGCTGACTATTTACCGATCTGCTACGATATGTATAAAGCAATGCAACCTGCAGGCAGGTTATGAACGCCAAATGGATGCCACCTCTCACATTAAAGCACCCTGGCTAAGCCATATTCACAAGCGCAGCCAAAAAACCATCGCATTCCTGTAGCATGAAACTTCCGCGTCTTTTAAGACTTAAAATATAAATTATAGGAGTTTCAAATAGAGACACCCTCTTCTTAGGTTCCCGGTGGCTCCATTAGTAAAAAACTTGGTTTTTCATTTTTTTTTATGGGTCAGAACTTTGTTTTATGATAGACATGTTCTTGATTCGATTGGGTGTATATTGACTCATTTAATTTTTTGAGAAATGTGAGTTTAAGATTGGAAAAAAAGAAGATAGAAATTGTTGCTGCTAGAGCAACGGGGTCGGCTCAAGCCGAGAAGACCCAAAAGAGGATGGCGTGATGACAGAAGAGTTGCCGAACTCCTGACCTGCAAGACCACCGAGGCTCCTCGGTGGGTAGACACTTCGACGATCAAGTCAGTTCGGGGGCTTTCAAGTCGGGAGTTTCAATTTCAGAGATTACGTACCTTTGGATAGAGTATCTCCTTCTTTTATAAGACTAAGGTGCTTATTTGATAGCTAGGTATCCACGTAATTCCCGCCGGAGCTGTTGCCATCCTCACTGGCGTATGACCAAAAATGGCTGGCGGGATTATCGGGACTGCGTTCTTCACGACCGTGACTGTCGAATGTACGGGGTTAGAGGATGTGGCCTACGGGCATCTCGCTGTCTGGTGAGTTGTGCCCCGAGGGTTCCGCTGACGTGTTGGACGCTGATTGGGATCCTGCCTTATATGGCTTGTCGCACTGGGCTGCGGGATGAGTCGAAGGTCGACTAGCCGAGATCTAGCTCGGTGCTTATTCAACATCGGCCGAGAACCCTCCGCATCACTGGCCCTCCAAGTTCACGTCGGACCAAGGACGCGTTCCGAGGTGAAAGCTGTTTCTTTAATGTATCGTCATCTTGCCACGTGGTCACAAAGATCATACGGATCTCCTGGTGACCCATCATTACTTCTGCCAACGTCGGCCGCAACCGCTCATATTCTGACACCGTCAGCGCCGCCCTGCCACGCGCCGTACCACTCAATGTCATAATCGCATTACGGTTACGCTAGACGTCATATCTCCGCCTCGACTTCCACGTGTAATAATGGCGCTCCTTGATGGTCGCATGCGTTGAGAATCCGGGTGGTCGCTCAGCGGCCCAATCGCATTCCGCCACGTGGCGAGATCGCGACCGTCGATAGTGCTGGTGTGCCTCGACTGTTTAGATTGGGCTGGCACCCTAGGGCCCATAAATAGCGGGGACGGCTGCTAAAAAACTACCCTTGTTTTCGCGCACGAGCATCCTCCAGACGACTAACCGACGTCTGTCGACGCCCCAACGATTTTGTTTCGATGAGCCGAGCACCTGTCCTCTCGTTCTCCGCTTGCTTCCTTCTGAGGTAAGCGATGAGTTCCTCCTCGTCCAGCTCTTATTCCTCAGACCCTTGTCATAAGGGGGATGTCCCCAAAGGTTCTGCTCCCAGAGCTTTTCCTCCTCGGCGTCGACTACGTCTTTGTCCTCTCATTCTAATAGGGCTCCTACTAGAACTTCTCCGCCCAACATTCTCGCGTCGAGTCCCACCGAGGGATCCTCAATATTGGAGGTCAGTCTGGGGAGCTATGTTCCTAGGATGCCTTCTTCCCACACGTCGGGTTCATGCCGTCAGGCCGACACCATAGCCGACGCTAGGTGCGAGATTGACCCCGACACCTTCCGGTGGCTGGAAACTCATCCGGGTCTGGTCCTTCCTAGTGATTCCACCCTCTACTCCAACAAACAACTCCGAGCTCATTATACTATGGAGGGGGGCGTCTGTATTTATTTCGAGGCCGTTTGGGTGGGCCTTCGGCTTCCTCTCCATCCCTTTGTCATCTTCCTTCTCCTTAAGTTAGGAGTCGCTCCCTCGCAATTGACCCCAACTCCTACAGGTTGGTTGTGGGCTTTCTTGCTGTATGTGCCATGGCCGAGGTCCTTCCAACCACGTGTCTCTTCTTCTACTGCTTTTCTGTAAAAGCCTTCGGAGATTGACTGTACTTCGTAGCTCGGTCGGGTCGACAGATTCTTGGCCGAATGCCTTTTTTGTCCATAATTGGAAAAGGAACTTTCTCTTCATTCACAGCCCATCTGGCTGGCCTTTTTTGACCACCTAGTCAGCTGTCAACATCCGAGACATGGCCTTCAGATCACCGAACTCATTGCTTCCGAGCTCTCAGAGTTCGAGTCTCTACATGCGGTGGAGCCTTCTGACATGTTCAAGCCATCCGAGATTCTGTTCAAGCTAGTTGCCGAGGCCAATCAAGGTCACCACCTTGCTGAAAATTTCTACTAACTAATCATTTCCAAAGCCTGATAGTTACCCTCCTTTTCAGCAGTTATGGCTGACCAGGGGACTTCATCGGCTCCGAAGACGAGGAGGGGCACTTCTCTCTCTGAGATGGTGAAGAATGAGGTCATGATGAGGGGAAAGAAAGGTGCTACCCGACCTACCAAACACGCTCGTGCCACGGAGGACATTCTAGTGATCGCCCGCCTGAAGGCCACCGGTCCCAGGCAGAGAAGCTGGAGAAAAGGGTCACGCCAAAGCGGCCTCGGCCTACGCTAACGTCTCCGATGATTCCCCCTTTGGACCCCACCCAGCCCCGAGGATCCGAGCAATCTGGCATTCTAAATGCCACAGAATGGGGGCGTCAGGCCCTTCCAGCCAAGGCAAAGGCAAGTGCCTTGACTAAGAAGCCTCGCCAAATCATCGATGAATTTTATTCATCTGTGATTTGTCAGATGTCGTCATTCGAGGCGCTGCTCCATTGGGCTAAAGCATCCCGATTGTCGGTCGAGGTGCGACTAGCTGAAGCTGACAAGAAAGTTCCGTCGAGAAGGAGCTCCGAGCCAAGGAGGTGAAGCGGGTGAAAAAGGTTGAAGATGAGCTCTGGGCATCCCTTCAAGCTGAGAAGGAAGCACTCAAGGCCAAGGTTTTGGCTCACAAGAAGACCAAGTCCGATACTGCACAGCTCGTAGCCGGCGAGCGGGAGAAGGTGGTGGACAAATACCGCAAATCTGCCGAGCTCATGGTCGAAGTCGTCACCCTTTACAGGGAAGGTTATGACTACTACCTTGGTCTCATCAAGGATTTGCATGCCGACCTTGACTTGTCTGAGCTGGTGCTCTCGGCTGAAGACGACGATGCTGGCGTCAAAGGTGATGAGGAGATTGCCGTGGTGGTCGACGAGACGTTGGTGGCTGTAGTCGAAGAGAACCTTGATGCTGCCGCCGACGCTGCTATTTCCGACACTTCCACCATTCCTGACCATGAGGCTTAGGTCAGGTTAGGTGCCGGGATCATGGAGACGTCCTTGTATCCTCCTCGGCCTAGTGCGGAGGTCGCTTTGTATCCCGTTTTGTTAATACAAGTTTCTTTTTGAATCTGCCTTGCGTGCTCGGCTACTACCGATCATTTAGATCATGAATTTGCAGTGTTTCGTCGTCTCACAGCATTATGTGCTGAATGGTCTTGTTTAATGGGTGATTGCCGAAGCGATCTTGCCCATCGATTGAGTGTCGAAGCGACCTTGTTACGAATCATGTGCCGAAGCGACCTTGTTAACGAATTGTGTGCCGAAGCGACCTCGTTTACATTTCTAGAGAGCCGAAGCGACCTCATTTACATATCAAGAGTGCCGAGGCGTCCTCGTTTTCAAATTTAGAGTGTCGAAGCGACCTCGTTTATGAATTTAGAGTGCCGAAGTGACCTCGTTTATGAATTTAGAGTGCCGAAGCGACCTCGTTTACGAATTGAGAGTGCCGAAACGACCTCGTTTGCAAGTTAGAGTGCTGAAGCGACCTCGTTTACAATTGGATGATCTTCAATAGACACATATTCATTCATAATTTAAGGGTAATAGCTTCGTAGGTTCTCGACATTCCATGTCATCGGAATCCTCGATGCACTTAAGTTGGCCAATCGGTATGCTCCGTGGCCGAGGCTTTCGACAACAAGATGTGGGCCTTCCCAAATAGGGGAAAGCTTACCTCTTGCTGACTAGGGATCTGAGACGGAGAGTTTCCATAAGACGAGGCTTCTGGCACTGAAGTTCCGAGGTCTGACACTTGCGTCGAATTTCCGCTTCATCTTGCGTTCGTAGGCTTCCACCCTCGCTGCCGCCTCGTTCTGTTGTTCTTCGATTAGATCCAGCTTGGCACGTAGTGAGCGGTCATTGTCTTCACGCTCAAAGCCTAGAATTCTTCCTGAAGGCACGAGCAGCTCTACGGGGGTTACTGCCTCCACTCCAAAGTCAAGCGCGAAAGGAGAATCCTGAGTAGCTTCTCGAGGCGTCGCCCGGTAAGCCCAGAGCACATGGGAGAGCTCCTTGGCCCACCGACCCTTATGGTCATCCAACCTCCTCTTCAATCCATCAAGAAGTGTTCGGTTGGTCACCTCGGCCTGCCCATTGGACTGAGGATGTGTCACGCCCCGATGCGGATATCGGAACGAGAGGCAGTTGCAAGTAAACGGGTACAGAGCGAGTACTAGACATCAAACCATTGCACATTGAATAACACTAAAGCAATTTCATTTCATTAATAATCTTTCAAATGTCTTGTTACAACCACTAATATCAGAGCCATTCTATAGGGCCCAATTACATTGAAATAAAGTAAAAGACTAAACTAAGACTCTATTATAGTACTAGGACGCTAGGGCACTCTTGACATCACTCCTGGTCATTCCCGTCCTCTTGAGTGTATAGTTCATCCTCGGTCTCACCTGAGAACACAATGACAAATAATGCAGGGTGAGCGATAACGCCGTAGAACTTAATCTCAATATTCAAGCAGGCTTTAAATGATTAACGAGTTAAAAGGCAGAGTAACTAATGAGAACGAGAGAGTCAAGTAAAAGATGGCAGGATAGCATGTGAATGAAATAGCACAACTTTTCAAATATAGTGCGAGATTCGAGTAGAGCACAAGATAGCAAGATGGCCACAGCACAAATAGCACAAAATATAGCAATAGCACAACGAGTATAGCATGGCACTTTTGTTGTCAATAGACAATGAGAGAATATGCACTTTTGATTGTCATTAGATAATCTAGATAGTATGGCACTTGGATGTAATGCCGACATCCTGATCATTTACTCCCATGGGCAAATGGCACTTTCGGGCGCTCTCCCCAGGACCAGATCGGGCCCCATTGCGCTGGCATTGGTTATATTGTTTATCTTTATACAATCAGTCAATGGCCAATATACAGTACCAAGGAATAGATGAGAGCAGTAGATGAATAGATGAGATAGTAGAGTGAATGTGAATAGATGAGCGAGTAGAGTATAGACGAGAACTAGTCGTCATTGTATGTAACACGTCGAGTAAGCAAGTGAATTAACAGTTGCACAACATGCACACTTGGTGTTGGAAGTCGGTGGAACTCACGACTCTACCACTGGACATGTTAAGCACAGGCTCAGAGGTCCGGTGTGATTCAAGATAAGAGCGAACTTCTAAAAGTCGTTCGGATCATATCGATCCCTAAAAGGGGTAATAGGTGTTAGGGTACAACTGGCTCGTCGACCATTTGGGAATCCATGGACAGAGGAGACCTACGGAGGCCTTGAACAAAGACTCACTAATCTGGCAGGAGGAGTATCCGTCGGAGAGTTCGTCCAAGTCAAGAAAGTGTGTATAGAACAAGTGCTTGACGTTCTAGAGGAATTCTAGAACAGTGGAGCATCAAGATCGGTGTTCCAAAACAACGTAAGGATCGGAAAGAGTTCTTATAAATAAGGCAATCTAATTGCATGAATTACCAAATATATTATGTAACATGTTCATGCCAATTAAGCCACATTTGGATGGTTCGAGTGTGTGCATGTGACATGAAATCATATATGGAGATTAGTCGCGTGTATGTATTTTAAATCACATATAAAAGTTCAATTTATATCAAGTGCATTTACTACGGGTATAACTGAGATTAAGGGTATAAGCACACTAGGCAATTAGAGCATTGCAAATCAAGGTTTTTATGCAAAAATCCCGTGATCGCGACAGACACTTGTAAGGATCGCGACGGGGTCAGATCAAAACGCGACAGTACCTTGTAAGGAACGCGATAGGCTTGTCTGATCAGGCACTGAGAACGCGACAGAGACCTATAAGGAACGCGATAGACCGTTTAGACCAGGCACAGCGATTGCGACAGCGATGCCTATCGCGTTCAGAACACGACCAGCAGACTGTCGCAATCAGACCTCAGAACGCGACCGATCGAGCCGTCGCATTCTGGTGGTTTGTGCCCGAGTACGACAGGGATCAGACATGTCTTGGATTATGGACCAAACTTTCCCCTTATTGACACAGGGTTGTTCTAATACTAAGAACAAATTGTATAGTGCATGAAAAATCGTGAAACTGGTTTTAAACAGAACCAGACAAGCATGGGAACTTCCAGTAAATTAGAATCGGAAAGCAACAAAGGTTTCAACATGGTTTAATAAAGAGTATTCAGGACGAACATAGAACTGTGTACAGTTTGGATCAACGAGTTAATTCGCATGATAGGGTGGATGGAAATTAGGGTTTTTTGGGACAAATGAAACCTTACATTCATCAGAATCTTCAATAAAATTTCGTGGCATGAGATTAAGTGTAGAAGGAGAACAAGATTTAATAAGGGGTTCGGGGTCAAGATAAGTGCAGGACTTCAAAAATCAAGAAGTAATATTGACTCAATGACAAATCATGAAACTTGAGGGTATTGTTCCTGATGATTGGGACAACCTACAGACAAAATTTTAGGATTTATGCTCATGAGAATGCCTACCTTTGATCCTTTTCCTCTTCTAGGGTTAAGACTTGAAGAACTCGGGTTGAGAGCTCGAGAACTCCTTTGTCCCACGATTTCTCCTCCTCTTGGCCTCTCTTCCTGATCCAGCAACCTCTTGGCATGAGCTAGGGCTGGCCATGAGTGTTTTAGAGAAGTATTTAAGCTTCTCCTCTTTCCCTTTCCTAGTTTAAGTCTAATTCCCCATTAAATTCCGAGTTTCCTATTTTCCTCTCCCCTTTTTTAGCAAGAGATCTCTTAATTGGTTGAGAGAGAGAGGATTTCGTGGCCAAGCAATTGGGGTAGGTTTAGGATTCCAAATTCAACTAAATCACTAATTTTGATGCATTAAATACCCTCTTTTTATTTAAGTAATAATTAAGTTGCGAATTTAGGGTATTTTCTCATTATTCTCCTTTTTAAAATCTATATTTTAGCCCACTAATTTCTAATGGGTCAATTAGATAAAGCCCATCACTTGTTTTCATTTAATGGGTTTTATTAATTCTCATTCCATTAATTTCTTATCTAAATTATTTTCTTTTATTTGATTTTCTAATAAATCTAAATTTTAATATTATGTAAATTTTTTATTTCGTTTAAAAATTCAGGTTGCTACATCCACCCCCTCTTAAAAAGAATTTGGTCTCCAAATTCATATGATCATAAGGGAGGAATGTCTTATCGAAAAGATCGGGTCGTTACGTCTGATGATTCCTTCCGGTTCCCATGTGGCTTCTTCCACTCCGCAGTTATTCTATAGGACCTTAACCACATGGATGGGACGGTTCCTGAGCTGTTGTACTTTTTGTTCCAGTATCTTGATGGCTTCTCTTTGTATGTCACATCCTTGTTCAGCACCAAGTTCTCGTGGCGGATGATGTGTGTAGGGTCATAGACATATTTCCTGAGCATGGAGACATGGAACACATTGTGTACACATGCCAGATCCGGTGGCAATGTCAGTCGGTATGCAACCTCACCAATCCTTTCGAGTACCTCAAAAGGACCGATGAATCTAGGACTAAGCTTTCCTTTCACTCCAAATCATTGGATGCCACGTGTTGGTGACACCTTTAAGAATACATGATCACCGACTTCAAATTCCATGTCTCGCCTTCTTTTGTCGGCATAGCTCTTTTGTTTGGACTGAGCAGTCTTAAGCCGATCTCTAATCACTGAATGTCCTTTGTGGTACGTTGCACCATGTCAGGCCTAGCTATTACTGTTCTCCACATCATTCCAGCATGCAGGAGATCTACAATTCCTTTCGTAGAGTGCTTCGAACGGTGCCATCTTGATGCTCGCCTGGTAACTGTTGTTGTAGGCGACTCAATAAGGGATAGATGCTCGTTCCAATAACCTTGGAATTTATAGTGCAGGCTCTCAACATGTCTTCAACAATTTGGTTGGTTCTTTCAATTTGCCCATCAGTTTGTGGATGGAATGCGGTACTAAAGTTGAGTTTAGTACCAAGTGCACCTTGTAGTCCTTTCCAAAATGAGATGTAAATCTCGGATCTCGATCCGACTATAGTTGATGGAACTCCGTGCAGTCTTACTATCTCCTTGACGTAGGGCAGCTAGTACTTCTACTCACCACTTACTCTTCATAGCAAGGAAGTGGGCCGATTTGGTGAGTCGGTCGACAATGACCCATATGGCGTCGAGTCCACCACGAGTCTTGGGTAACCCCATGATGAAATCCATGCCAATACTTTCCCACTTCCATTCTGGATGTCAAGTGGTCTGAGTACACCAGCAAGGAGCATATGCTCTACTGTTACTCGTTGGCGGGTAAGGCAGTATGCAGCATGTTCAGCTACTTCTCTTTTCATGTTCGACCACCAAAATGTTCTTTTCATGTCTTGAAAAATTTTCGTACCTCCTGGATGAATAGTGTACTTTGTCTTGTGAGCTTCATCCATTAGCTTCCTCTTTAGTTCTTCATTGTCGGGGACGCATGTCCTCCCTTGAAATACTAACCTTCCATCCTCAGTCATGGCAAGTCCGGCCTTTCGACTAGAGTTTCCTTGATGCAAACTAAGAATGTATCATTATCTTGTTGGGCTTTGATCTCTTCCAGCATGTTGGGTTGAATCTTGATATTAGCAACCAAGACTCGATCATCCCTATGTTCAATATTCAAGTCCAGCCTTGCGAATTGTTCTAGTAGTTGCATCTCGCCAAGGACTAGACTAGAAACAGATGCCATCGGCTTTCTACTAAGAGCATCAGTCAACATTTCCCTTGCCTGGATGGTATTGAATATTGAAGTCAATGTCCTTCAGGTATTCAATCCATCTTCTCTATCTCATGTTGAGTTTCCTTCTTGGAGAATAAATAGAAATGATAGTGAATTTCTCATCATATAGAAAATGTCTCCAGATCTTCAAGGCGAAGACCACAACAGCCAGCTCGAGATCATGTACAGGGTATTGACTTCATGTGTCTTCAGTTGTCTTGAAGTATAGGCAATGACCTTCTCCTTTTGCATCAGTACACAACCTAGCCCAATTCCTGAGGCATCGGTGTAGACAGTGAAACCTTCTCTCTCCATTTGCAGAGCGAGAGTAAGTGCTGAGGTAAGACGGTCTTAAGAGTTTGGAAACTTTTCTCACACTCTTTACTCCAGGAGAAGGGATTCCTCCTTTCATGTTAGACGCATGAGAGGACGGCGATCTTTGAGAAGTCCTTGATAATCACCTGTAGTAGCCAGCAGTCCTAAGAAACTTCTATTTCGGTGACGTTGGTCGGTCTCTCCCAGTTAAGCACAGCTTCGACTTTGGAGGGATCAACGGAGATGCCATCCTTTGAGATGACATGGCGCAAGAAGGACACTTCCTCGAGCCAGAATTCACACTTGCTAAGCTTTGCGTACAGTTTGTTGTCTCGTAAAACTTGTAGTGCTATCTTCTGGTGTTCTCATGCTCTTCTTTGGTCTTTGATATAATGAGGATATCGTCGATGAAGACGACCACGAACTTGTCGAGGTAGGGCCGATATATGTTGTTCATGAGTTGCATAAAGGCTGCAGGATCATTGGTTAGCCCAAAAGGCATAACAACGAATTCATAGTGCCCATACCTGCTCCTGAAAGCCGTCTTGAAGATATCGTCCTCTTTGATCCTCATTTGGTGATATCCAGATCAAAGATCGATCTTGGAGAAATATTGAGCTCCAGATATTTGGTTGAACAGTTCATTGACTGTGGGCAAGGGTACTTGTTCTTGATGGTGAGTTGATTGAGGTGTCGATAGTCGATGCACAGCCTCATCGATCCATCCTTCTTCTTGACGAACAGCACATGCACTCCCCATGGGGAAGTACTTGGTCTGATGAACCCCTTTTCTAGTAGCTCCATCAGTTGCGCCTTCAATTCCTTTAACTCGGTAGGTGACATCCGTATGGTTGACGTGATATCGGTGCGGCTCCAGGAATCAGCTCAATGGCGAAGTTGACATCTCGTTCAGGAGGAATTCCTGGCAGATCTTCAGGAAACACATCAGGGTAATCCTGAACTATGTGAATGTCTTCTATCTTAGAACCCTTCTTTTCAACTACTACAGTTGTAAGGAAAGCAATGCGACCTTTCCTTATCATGTTGTGGGCTTTTATAGCAAAGACTAGAGACATCCATCTCTTATGTCTAATCCCAGAGAATGTAATTTAGGAAAGTCACTAAAGGTAACCTTCCCCTTCTTACAGTCGACACTTGCCCCATAAGTGGACAACCAGTCGGCTCCCAAAATTACATCATAGCCTTCCATGGGCATACATACCAGGTCGGCCTTTAAGTTTTGGTCTCCGATCATTACATCGGCAGATGGAAAGTATTTGTTTAGTCTTTCCTTCTCTCCTAGTGTGTAGTGACAGAGAATTCCATCCCATGGATGTGGGTTGGTATTCAAGGTTTTCGAAAATTTTGAGATATAAATGAATGAGTTGCTCCAGTATCAAATAAGACAAATGCGGTTAGAGGGAAAACTTGAAGGGTACCTTCTACCACACCTCCTTCCTCTGTGGTTTCTTCATTATGCAGGGCTTGCAGCTTTCCTTGTTTCTTAGGCGCATTAGGTCGCCTCTCATTCTCTTTCAGTAGCGGGCACTCGGGGATGTGGTGCTCGCGACTTCCACAGCGCAGACACGCGCTAACTTTCTTCTAGCACTCGTCAGCGGTGTGACCTGGCTTGTCACAATGCTTGCAATTGCTCTTGGCTGGAGTGTATGGGACTATCGCTTTGGGTTTCCTTTCTGGCCTAGGACCCTCTGTGAGGTGAGTGGACGCTTCTTGCCATTGTCTAGCCTAGTAGATGATTGACCCGAGGTCATTCCTTCTTCACGAACTTCCCTTTGATACGATCGATGAAGTCCGTAGCATCTTCCAGCAGCTGAGCTTTCTTCACCATCTCGGCATAGGTCTGGATGTCGAGAGGTGCTAGTTGGGTGATGTATTGTGGCTGAAGACCGTTAAGGAAATGCTTAGACTTCATTCTTTCAGTGTTCACTAGATGTTCAGCATAGCGCGCCAATCTTTAGAACTGGGCTTCATACTCGGCCACAGTCAGGCTCCTCTGTTTAAGAGCCGAATTCTGCAGCCTTCCTTTCTTCGACACACTTAGAGAAGTACTTGGTGTTAAATGCTTCCTTGAATTTGGTCCAGGTGAACTGAGCATTCTCCCTTGTAGCTTCCACTGACTCCCACCAAGCGCGGGCATCCTTCTCCAGTTGGAAAGTAGCTAGTAGCAGCTTATCCCCCGCTGCACATTGCATAACACGGAAATTCTTTCCGTTTCCTTCAGCCAGTGCTCGGCTTCATCCGGATCCGTGGATCCACTGAACCTAGGCGGGTTCAGACTCGTGAAGTTACCATGCAGCTCGCCTGCACTGCCACGGTTTCCGCCACCTTGGGTAGCTTGCATGATTGCACGAGTCAGTTCTTGAATGGTCTGTTGCATGCCCCTCATTTCAGCACGTTCATCAGCCATCTCGATTGCTTAGTTCCTACAAAATAGCTTACTGTGATGATACCGATGTGAGATTTAATTCGTGCGTGTTTGAGTTTATTTTAGCTAGTTACCCTTGGCTCTAACCACAACTCACATAGGTAGGATAATTGACTCTAGTGGAGGCTGGTCAACCTAGATCATCCTATACTTAAGAATAACCTAGGCTCTGATACCATAAAACTGTCACGCCCCAATGCGGAATATTATAACGCGAAGCAGTTGCAAGTAAACGGGTACAGAGCGAGTACTAGACATCAAACCATTGCACATTGAATAATACTAAAGCAATTTCATTTCATTAATAATCTTTCAAATGTCTAGTTACAACCACTAATATCAGAGCCATTCTATAGGGCCCAATTACATTGAAATAAAGTAAAAGACTAAACTAAGACTCTATCATAGTACTAGGACGCTAGGGCACTCATGACATCACTCCTGGTCGTTCCCGTCCTCTTGAGTGTATAGTTCATCCTCGGTCTCACCTGAGAACACATGACAAATAACGCAGGGTAAGCGATAACCAGTAGGACTTAAATCTCAATAGTCAAGTAGGCTTTAAATGATTAATGAGTTAAAAGGTAGAGTAACTAATGATAGAACGAGAGAGTCAAGTAACAGATGGCAGATAGCACATGAACGAAATAGCACAACTTTCCAAATATAGCACGAGACTTGAGTATAGCACAAGATAGCAAGATGGCCACAACATAAATAGCACAAAATATAGCAATAGCACAACAAGTATAGCATAGCACTTTTCTTATCAATAGACAACGAGAGAATATAGCACTTTTGATTGTCATTAGATTAATCTAGATAGTATGGCACTTGGATGTAATGCCGACATCCTAATCATTTAACTCCCATGGCAAATGGCACTTTCAGACGCTCTCCCCAGGACCAGATCGGGCCCCATTGCACTGGCATTGGTTATATTGTTTATCTTTAGACAATCAGTCATGGCCAATAGAGTACCAAGGAAATAGATGAGAGCACTAGGTGAATAGACGAGATTGTAAAGTGAATGTGAATTGATGAGCGAGTAGAGTATAGACGAGAACTAGTGGACATTGTACGTAACACGTCGAGTAAGCAGGCGATAGTAACAGTTGCACAACACGCACACTTGGTGTTGGCAGTCAGGTGGAACTCACGACTCTACCACTGGCCATGTTAAGCACAGGCCCAGAGGTCCGGCGTGATTCAAGATAAGAGCGATCTTCCAATAGCCATTTGGATCATATCAATCCCTAAAGGGGGTAATAGGTGTTAGGGTACAACTGGCTCATTGACCATGTGGGATCCATGGACAGAGGAGACATACAGAGGCCTTGAACAAAGACCACTAGTCTGGAAGAAGGAGTATCTGTCAGAGAGTTCGTCCAAGTCAAGAAAGTGTGTATAGAATAAGTGCTCGGCGTTCTAGAGGAATTCTAGAACAGTGGAGCGTCGAGATCGTGTTTCCAAAACAACACGAGGATCGGAAACAAGTTCATTTATAAATAAGGAAAACTAATTGTGTAAATTACCATATATATTATGTTACATATTCATGCCAATTAAGCCACATTTAGATGGTTCGAGTGTGTGCATGTGACATGAAACCATAGATGGAGATTAGTCGTGTGCATGTTTTTAAATCACATATAAAGTTCAATTTATATCAAGTGCATTTACTGCGGGTATACTGAGATTAAGGTATAAGCACACTAGGCAATTAGAGCATTGCAAATCAAGGTTTTTCTGAAAAATCCTGTGATCATGATAGAACATTGTAAGGATCGCGACGGGGTCGGATCAGAACGCGATAGTACCATGTAAGGATCGTGACAGGCTTGTCTGATCAGGCACTGAGAACGCGGCAAAGACCTGTAAGGAACGCGACACACCGTTCACACTAGGCACATCGATCGCGACGGTGATGCCTGTCACGTTCAGAACGTGACCGGCAGACTATCGCAATCAGACCTCAGAACGCGACCTATTGGGCCGTCGCGTTCTGGTGGTCTATGCCCGAATATGACATGGATCAGACATGTCTTGGATTGCGGACCAGACTTTCCCCTTTTTGACACAGGGTTGTTCTAATACTAAGAACAAATTGTATAGTGCATGAAAAATCACGAAACTGATTTAAACAGATCGAGACATGCATGGGAACTTCCAGTAAATCAGAATTGGAATCCACGAAGGTTTCAACATGGTTTAATAAAGAGTATTCAGGACGAACATAGAACTGTGTACAGTTGGGATCAACGAATTAATTCGCCTGATAGGGTGGATGGAAATAGGGCTTTCAGGGGCAAATGAAACCTAACTTCCATCAAAATCTTCAATAAAAATTTCATGGCATGAGATTAAGTGTTGAGGAGAACAAGATTTAATAAGGGGGTTCGGGGTCAAGATGAGTGGAGGACTTCGAAAATCAAGAAGTAAATATTGACTCGATGACAAATCATGAAACTTGAGGGTATTGCTCCTGATGATTAGGACAACATACAGACAAATTTTTTGGATTTATGCTCTTGAGAATGCCTACCTTTGATAGTTTTCCTCTTCTAGGGTTAAGACTTGAAGAACTCGGGTTAAGAGCTTGAGAACTCCTTTGTCCCACGATTTCTTCCTCCTCTTGGCCTATCTTCCTGATCCAGCAACCTCTTGGCACGAGCTAGGGCTGACCATGAGGGTTTTAGTGAAGTATTTAAGCTTCTCCTCTTTCCCTTTCCTAGTTTAAGTCTAATTCCATTAAATTCTGAGTTTCCTATTTTTTCTCTCCCTTTTTTAGCAAGAGATCACTTAATTAGCTTGAGAGAGAGAGGATTTCGTGGCCAAGCGAGCTCCTCGCAGTTCCGACGGAATCTGGCATTGTCAAATTGCTTGTCGTTGTCGGTGACGATCGTCTTTGGTAGCCTGAACCTGCAGATGATATTTTTACAGACGAACCCCCAAGTGTTAGTGTTAGTTATTTTTTCCAACAATTCGGCTTCGACCCACTTGTTGATGATCAGTCTGTCCCCATGTAATTTAATTAATTATATTTATTTTAGTGATTAACAAAACTTAATCAATAATCTCTAACATATTTCATAAGTATTAAGTACAGAAAATTACCAAGTCAATCAGTCAATGTTGGTAAGTATTGCCTTACTGAAGCTTTAATCCTTCAAAATGATATTTCTCTAAGTCCACATCGACTTCTGTTGAAAGTCATAATGATTTCTTTATGAGCATATCATTTCAATATACCTATAACGATTTGATATCACAATGATTTCTTTAGAATCGTAACGACTTGCCTGTCGTAACGATTCTATAAGTCATCGCAACGAGTTCTTTAGAATTCGCAACGACTTGCTCGCCGTAACGATTTCGTAATTATCATAACGATTTCTTTAGAATTCGCATGACTTGCTCGCCGTAACGATTTCGTAAGTTATCATAACGACTTCTTTAGAATTCGCAACGACTTGCTCGCAGTAAAGATTTCGTTAGTTATCATAACGACTTCGTTAGAATCCAACGACGCTCGTCGTAACGATTTCGTTAGTTATCATAACGACTTCTTTAGAATTTGCAACGACTTGCTCGTCGTGACGATTTCGCAAGTTATCATAACGATTTCCTTAGAATTCGCAACAACTTGCTCGCCGTAACGATTTCGTAAGTTATCACAACATCTTCTTTAGAACTCATAACGATTTGCTTGGTATCGATTATTAGTGTTTCACAATGATTTCTTCAGTGAACACATCGATTTCTTCAGTGAACACAATGTTTTTCTTGTATAATAATGATTTATTAAGTGTTCATATTAAATCCTACAGTCAATGTAACGATTTGCTATGACTCATAATGACTTGGTCAAACTGACTTGTTCTAATGATTTCATAAGTCATATAGTCATCGATTTTATGTCTTACATCGACTTGATACTCTCTTTCTTCAGAAGCATTGACTAGTCAAAGTCCACGTATATATCTCTCTGACACTCCTTATGTATGAATCTGAACGTGTGACGGCCCTCATTATACCGGTACGGTCATACCGACCCACGTCGATATAACGAGTGCTGCCACAGTGGGACATTTACCCAACACTATCACATGATTGAGATATACACAAATATAGATACAGAGTCGCGGAAGTAAAGGACTAACAGTCATCACATTCCATCATCCACATTTATCATACATGATCCATATAGCAAAATAAAAGACTAAACTTTCATAATTGAAATTAAACCAAGCTGCATTGTCCACAAAATTAAAGTTCTACATTTAATACATAGTTTGTCCACGATTGCATAATGATAACCCTAATACAAGTTACAATTCACATACTATGAAACGAAAAGGGTACAATGTCAACTCTGCCAGCTAATCTCCACGCTCGGAGTCGCTCTCCACTGTCGCCTCAAAGGTGTGTCACCAACTACACCTGTACGCCGAAGCAAGGAGTGAGTCTAACAGACTCAGCAAGTAGCTCCATACACATCATTCATGCATACATCATAGTAGGGTTTACTATTTCTATTTGCAAGGCAACATATAGCATGCTTGAACATTTATGAGAGACAACCTATCATGGTATTTCTACAAAATCAAACCACATGGTACATGGTTTAAAATGTTCAAATAACACTTCCTATCACATGCTTTCTACTCATTTAATCACATGAAGACTACACTTCCGATTTGACTATAACATGATAGCAATTTATATGGGATTAGAAATATCATAGCATGAATTAACGTATCATATTCTAACACATTTACTTCACTGGTTAGTACATTCCCATATTTCACATGGTTCCTTTTTCAAGCATTTCACATGTACACATGTTCACATTCTAACATAAAGGTTTCACATGGTTTCTTATTTCACATTTGCATGTTCCCATATACACAATTTACACATGTTCACATATACACATTTACACATGTTCACATATACACATTTCACACATGCTCACATATACACATTTCACACATGCTCACATATACACATTTCACAATTTATTTGCCGTGACACATAGTCCAAACCCCACTAGAAGGACCATCACATACACATAACACATAGCACATCACCTAGGCAATACAGTGATGACTCTTGGCACTGCGCAGACCGAGAGAACACGTCTCCACCCTAACCAGTGGTACTTGTCCACCTCCAGGATTTCATCCTAATGCCCTTAGGATATCTTAACACATTGAACCTTCTCATGGGGACTTTTCCATGATACGGTTCCACAGCCCTCTATGGAAGCAGTGTCACACACGGCACATTTTACACATTACACATTCCGATTAGCACACGTTTCACATATGATTTTCACACTTTCTTGTTTATGCATATGGTTCAGTTCATCCCTATCATAATGCTATTAATAACAGAAATCAAGCATTTAGTAGCTCTCATGGATTAATTGGAACACACATCATTTAACCTTAATCATGGTACATGTATTCATACTCATTTTCACATGAAAATCTCATAATGTAGGTTACTGTTATCATTTTTCCTGAAAATTTTACACATGCTGTTTTCGGGTATAATAACACACATACAAGTTTTCACATTTTTTTCTGAATTCACATGCATTTATAGAAATTAAAACACCTCAGTTTCATGCCATTCTTAACTAAGTCACATAGAACCTGACCGGAAATTCAGATTTGATCATGCACAGTCATGAACCACACATACATATTGGCACAAAAATTTTTTTCCCGAATTTATTTCCCAACACATGATTTACTAAAGTTTTCACAGGTCTACTCATGCTTTCTATTCCTCATTGTAGAAATTATAAGAATTCGCATGGAGATGGGAAAATTCCCAAATTTGCAGGGCATGGACTGATACATACAACATGGTTCATAAAATTTTACAGCATTTAATTCCTCCGAAATCATGGGAACAAGATTAACCAAGCATAACCTCTTTCCTACACATGCTTTTCAACAATTCTAATAAATTATGCCATCTACAGAAAAATACAGGAAATTCCACACACATCACATTACCTATTTTACATAACATATAAATTTACATTATATCCTCATGCGTAGAAATCCAGAAATTAAAGATATAGGCAGAACAGTTCACTGTTCTGTCAAGAAGAACTAAACGGCATACTGTGGACGTTTACAAGAGTTGGCGGCCACATCGTTGGCCGCTGACTCAAGATCTCAACGTCCATGGGGCTTGCCGTCAAGTTCGGACCTGTGTAAAACACAGTCCGAGCCCTGAAATGGTGAATGTAGGGGATCCAGGACACGAGGAAAATCTGTAAAATGGTAAAAGCCTCCTAGACACATACATGGACAATGTGGAAGGGTACTTGCCTTTGGAAAAACTCCTAAAGGGATCAATTAGTTGGAGAAGCTCTCCTTGGGCAGTCCCAAGAAGCCTCCAAGACGCCTTCACTCCGGCTTCTGTGATGCTCCCCTCTGAAATCCAGGGCCGGGATGTGTAGCCGGTTATGTTGTCTTCCTCCTTGTCGAAGTAGATCTCCAGAAGAAGCCTTGGATCGTCGGATCAGAGCCTCCAAACTTCAGGTTTTCTCACAGGAATTCTAGGGTTTTCTCCCCTCTTCTCTCTTCTTGCAAGTGTGAAAATGGGTTTGGGGAGAGCCATTTCGGGTTCAGGAAGTAGGGAAAGCCTTCACCCACTCACCATGCCGACCTGACAGCTTTGGAGCCGTTGGGGGACATCCCCCAATGGTTACCATGCCTTGTTTCAGAAGACAGCAGCTCTGCTGCGCATGCAGGGCAGAGAAGTTGACGTCCAGATCGCTGGACGCCGGAGTGAGTGTTGGCGTCCATGGTTGGACGTTGACACCACCTCAGCGGCCAGGGGTTGACGCCAATAAGGCCTTCGGCTAGAACCCTAATTATGCAGAAAACCATGCACACTAAGCTTCTATACATGCAATATGTACTTGGTATTATATTCATACTATCACCATGCAATACATACCTTATTTACGTTTAATATAACGCATGTACACGTAATTATACTATTTTAATACCTACGTAAGTACGTACATACATACACAAGCACAATGTACACACATAATTACGAAAGAATACTACGGAATTCGAGGGTCTTACACCCTCTCCCCCTTAAAGAACTTCGTCCTCGAAGTTAGAACGACACTACTCAAACAAAAGGGGATACTTCTTCCTCATCGCATCCTCAAGCTCCCACGTAGCCTCCTCACGTGAGAAGTTCCGCCATAGAACTTTCACCGACGCGATACTCTTGTTCCGAAGATGCTGCACCTTCCGTCAAGAATGGCTACTGGTTGCTCGACATACGAAAGATCTGGCTGGATCTCCACTGGCTCATGACTAATCACATGAGACGGATCTCGGACATACTTCCTGAGCATAGATACGTGGAATACCGGTGAACGCTAGCCAAAGCTGGGGTAAAGCTAGCTCGTACGCCACGTTGCCCAAACGTCTGAGAATCTCATACGGGCCAATGAATCTGGGGCTTAGCTTGCTATGCCTGCCAATCTACAACACCTCGAGTAGGCGATATCTTCAAGAAGACATGATCACCCCCCTCGAACTCCAAATCCTTTCTCCTGTTGTCGGCATAACTCTTCTGCCTATCCTGTGCCGCAACAAGCCTCTTTCTGATAAGCTGGATCTTATCCGAAGTTTCCTGAACAACTCCGGTCCGATCAACTGCCTATCACCAGTCTCCTCCCAACATAAAGGAGATCTGCAGGGCCTACCATACAACGCCTCGAATGGAGCCATTCCAATGCTAGCATGAAAGCTGTTGTTTTATGCGAACTCCACAAGAGGTAAATGACGCTCCCAGTCATCCTTCCAATCCAGAACACACGCTCTCAACATATCCTCGAGCGTTTGGATAGTCCTCTCGGACTGTCCGTCGGTCTGGGGATGAAACGCCGAACTGAGCTTAAGCTCCGAACCTAACGCATCTTGAAGACCTTTCCACAATCTCGAAGTAATCTCGGATCTCGATCCGATGATCGACTTCGGCACACCATGCAACCTAACGATACCACTACATACAATCTAGCTAAGCTCTCTACCGACTGCTTCTTCTTCATAGGCAAGAAATGGGCATCTTCGAGAATCTATCTACAACTACCCAAATCGAGTCATTGCCCCCCCCTTCTAGATCGAGGCAAACCCGATACGAAATCCATAGTGACAGCTTCCCACTTCCATACGGGGATATCCATCCTTTGCATAAGGCCAGATGGTCGCTGCCGCTCGGCTTTCACCTGCTGACATACTAGCCATCTAGACACGTAATCCGCAACATCCTTCTTCATGCTGGACCACCAAAATGATCTCTTCAAATCCTGATACATCTTAGTGTTACCCGATGAATAGAGAATCGCGATCTATGAGCCTCCGCTAACACATGCTCACGGACATCTACCACATCAGGGACACAAACACGGTGCTGAAATCTAATCACACCGTCCTCATCACGAGCAATGCCCGCCTTACCCACTAACTCTAACAATCTAGGATCGGCTTTCTGCTGCTCAATCACCTCATCCAAGACTGAGGATCTAAGGATAGCTGAGCTACAAACCGGACACAACGATGGCTCTAACTTGGTCATAGAGCACGCTGCATCCTCCAACATCTTCCAGTCCTGCTGGAGCGAAGACCTCTTTCTACTAAGAGCATCCGCTACGACGTTCGCCTTTCCAGGATGATACTGAAGGTCGAAGTCATAGTCCTTCAAGAACTCAATCCATCTCCTCTGCCTCAGGTTTAATTCCTTTTGGGAGAAAAGATACCTCAAGCTCTTGTGGTCGGTAAACACCTCAAATCTGACACCATAAAGGTAGTGCCTCCAGATCTTTAGTGCATGAACCACAGCTGCTAACTCCAATCATGAGTCGGATAGTTCCTCTCATGCTCCTTCAACTGACGAGAAGCATAAGCTACTACCCTCTCTTGTTGCATGAGCACACAGCTAAACCAATCTGAGATGCATCCGTATAAATGGCAAAGCCCTCTAGACCACTAGGCAATACCAATACCGGAGCAGAAGTAAGCTTAGCCTTCAATAGCTGAAAGCTATGCTCACACGCCTCAGACCACACGAACTTCTCACCTTTCCGAGTCAGCTTTGTCAAGGGGCGCGATGGATGAGAAACCCTCAATGAATCGCCGATAATAACCAGCTAACCCATAAAACTACGAATCTCCGAAGGGGTCCTGGGAACTTCCCAATCCATAACTGCTCCTGGACCTTTGCTGGGTCAACTGCTACACCAGCGCCGGAGATAACATGCCCGAGAAAATGAACCTCGCGCAACCAAAAATCGCACTTGCTGAATTTTGCATACAGCTTGTGCTCACGGAGAACCTCTAAGACTAACCTCAAATGCTGACGGTGCGTGGCCTCATCTGGAGAATAGACCAACACATCGTCAATAAACACAACAACAAAGCTATCTAAATACGGACTAAACACCCGGTTCATGAGATCCATGAACGCTGCAGGGGCGTTGGTCAATCCGAAGGAAGAACTAAGAACTCATAATGTCCATAATGGGTTCTAAACGCCGTCTTGGACACATCCTCACTCCTAATCCTCACTGATGATACCAGATCGCAAGTCAATCTTGGAAAAGACTGATGCCTCTCGCAACTGGTCAAACAGATCATCAATACGAGGTAAGGGATACCTGTTCTTCACAGTCACCTGGTATAGCTTCCTATAATCGATGCACAACGACCGTGACCCATCTTTCTTCTTGACGAACAGTACAGGTGCTCCCCAAGGGGAAACGCTAGGGCGAATAAATCCCTATCAAGCAATTCTTGCAATTGCTTCCTCAACTCGGCTAATTCTGCAGGCGCCATCCGATATGGGCCTTCGAGATAGAAGAGGTGCCTGGAAGCAACTCTATAGTGAACTCTATCTCCCTATCCGGTGGCAATCCAGACAAGTCATCGGGAAGACATCTGGAAAGTCCTGCACCACATCAATCTTTGCAAGAGTCCGTGACGAACTAGCATCGGGTACTAGCATAACGCTGGCAAGAAATGCGTCACAGCCCTTGTTCACCATGCGCATCGCCTTCATGGCAGAGATAACTAACTTTCCCGCTAAGTTCTTCGGCAGGGGATGAGAGAACTCGTCCTCGCCAGGAATGCGGAAAACAATCTTCTTCTTACGACAATCTACTAGCGCATAGTGCTCCTCTAGCCAATCCAGACCAAGAATGCAATCATAGTCCTTCATCTTTAGCAAGAAGAAACACCCATCTAGGAATCTATCCTCAATGCACACAGGTAACGACGGAATACACTTCCTAGTCGATACCGTACCCGCAGGGGTGTGCACAGACAAAGGAACCTCTACTCCTCAGACTCTATGCCTGACTCTAGGCTAACTGCCTACGAACCGCTCGGAAATGAACGAGTGAGTAGCACCCGTATCAAACAAAACCCGAGCGTGCACACTGAAAAGTAAGACTGTACCTTCGGTGACATGCTCCGCCTGCTCGGCGTCCTCACGAGCTAACGCAAACACTCGAGCCGGGGCTCGAGCCTTCCAGGTCGCCCTGTCGCTGGCGCGGCTGCCGCCACTGCTGGTACTGGCGCTCCTCGCTGAGCTCCCTGCTGAAGCCTAGGGCAGTCCTTGATTTTTTGGTCGCTGCTCCCACACTTTAGGCATTTGCCCGCTATCATCCAACATTCCGTACCACCATGTGCCCTTCCGCAATGAGGGCACTCCTTCTTGTCACCAGAGGAACGTACAGAAGGTACCTGATAGTTGCTGGTTGTGATGATTCTTTCTGCGGTGTCTGGTACACCGTCTTCCTCTTGTCTTGCCTCTGGAAAGCTGCTGCCGGCCTCTTCTGCGAAGCCTTCTTCTCCTCCAAGTATTGCTCCATTTCGCCTTCCTTCTGCAGACTGCGCTGAGGGCCTCGTCCAGGGTACGATGATCAAACGCTACGAGCCTCGTCCGCAGTGATGGCTTCCAAGCCCATCACAAACTTCTTCGCCTTCCTGCGCTCATCAGCCACAATATGGGGTGCATACTTAGACAGTTCTGCAAACCTGGCCTCATACTCAAGTACGGTCATGGAGCCCTGAGTCAAAGTGAGGAACTCCTGCTCCATCCTGTCCTGGATGTGCTCGGGGACGAACTTGGCCCGAAGAGCCTCACGAACTCGTCCCAAGCGACATCATCGCGCCATCCTCAAACCGCGTACGTAGTAACGAAGCCCACCACACATCGGCTCTCTCCTGCAACATAACCTTCATGAGCACCGCTAAACAACTTCAACTTAACAGGGAATAGGAAACACATAACTAACACATACCTGTAGCATGTAGGTGGCTAAGGTAACCTTGTCCTCATCCACACACCTGATGGCCCGGAGATTTTCTCGATCTCCCTCATCCAACTCTCTGCTAGCAACGGATCGCTCTCCTCCTTAAAAGTGGGTGGGGTCATCCTCTTGAACCGCTCCATGATGGAAGGTCCACCATGGTCCTGAGCTGGGGCCTGAGCCTGCTACATTATACAACAACAATATATAATAAACACAATAGCATACAATTCAATTAGCAGACTACTTAGTTATTTTATTATTTTACCTGGGCCTCCAACACGGGCCTGAAGTGCTGCCTGAGTGTGTGCCTGAGTCTGCATGGCCTGCACCAGACCTTGCATGAACACTCCATAGTCCACAGGCGGCGGTGGGGGAAGCACAGGGCCTCGTGGTGCTGGGCCTGTTGCTCCGCCTGACCATCACGTCTCTGCTCATCGTCGCGAGCTGGCGCACCTCCACGCCGTCCACGGGAAGCCATGGCTGTCATAAAATTTCAGCCACCATTAGAGTTAGGTTACTAAGTTTTCTATCCATTTTCTTATCTATTTTCCATTCATTATTAGTCATTTCTACCCATGTGGACAATCTATAAGGATTTAGCATGCAATGAGGATGATGATTCATGTATATTATGTAAGATCTCAATCGGTTGCTCTGATACCATCTCTGTGACGGCCCTCATTATACCGGTACGGTCATACCGACCCACGTCGATATAGAGTGCTGCCACAGTGGGACATTTACCCAACACTATCACATGATTGAGATATACACAAATAGATACGAGTCGCGGAAGTAAGGACTAACAGTCATCACATTCCATCATCCACATTTATCATACATGATCCATATAGCAAAATAAAAGACTAAACTTTCATAATTGAAATTAAACCAAGCTGCATTGTCCACAAAATTAAAGTTCTACATTTAACATAGTTTGTCCACGATTGCATAATGATAACCCTAATACAAGTTACAATTCACATACTATGAAACGAAAAGGGTACAATGTCAACTCTGCCAGCTAATCTCCACGCTCGGAGTCGCTCTCCACTGTCGCCTCCAAAGGTGTGTCACCAACTACACCTGTACGCCGAAGCAAGGAGTGAGTCTAACAGACTCAGCAAGTAGCTCCATACACATCATTCATGCATACATCATAGTAGGGTTTACTATTTCTATTTGCAAGGCAACATATAGCATGCTTGAACATTTATGAGAGACAACCTATCATGGTATTTCTACAAAATCAAACACATGGTACATGGTATAAAATGTTCAAATAACACTTCCTATACATGCTTTCTACTCATTTAATCACATGAAGACTACACTTCCGATTTGACTATAACATGATAGCAATTTATATGGGATTAAAATATCATAGCATGAATTAACGTATCATATTCTAACACATTTACTTCACATGGTTATACATTCCCATATTTCACATGGTTCCTTTTTCAAGCATTTCACATGTACACATGTTCACATTCTAACATAAAGGTTCACATGGTTTCTTATTTCACATTTGCATGTTCCCATATACACAATTTACACATGTTCACATATACACATTTACACATGTTCACATATACACATTTCACACATGCTCACATATACATTTCACACATGCTCACATATACACATTTCACAATTTATTTGCCGTGACACATAGTCCAACCACCACTAGAAGGACACATCACATACACATAACACATAGCACATCACCTAGGCAATACAGTGATGACTCTTGGCACTGCAGCCGGGAGAACACGTCTCCACCCTACCAGTGGTACTTGTCCACCTCCAGATTTCATCCTAATGCCCTTAGGATATCTTAACACATTGAACCTTCTCATGGGGACTTTTCCATGATACGGTTCCACAGCCCCCTCTATGGAAGCAGTGTCACACACGGCACATTTTACACATTACACATTCCGATTAGCACACGTTTCACATATGATTTTCACACTTTCTTGTTTATGCATATGGTTCAGTTCATCCCTATCATGATGCTATTAATACAGAAATCAAGCATTTAGTAGCTCTCATGGATTAATTGGAACACACATCATTTAACCTTAATCATGGTACATGTATTCATACTCATTTTCACATGAAAATCTCATAATGTAGGTTATTGTTATCAATTTTTCCTGAAAATTTTACCACATGCTGTTTTCGGGTATAATAACCACATACAGTTTTCACACATTTTTTCTGAATTCACATGCATTTATAGAAATTAAAACACTCAGTTTCATGCCATTCTTAACTAAGTCAACATAGAACCTGACACGGAAATTCAGATTTGATCATGCACAGTCATGAACCACATACATATTGGCACAGAAATTTTTTTCCCGAATTTATTTCCCAACACATGATTTACTAAAGTTTCACAAGGTCTACTCATGCTTTCTATTCCTCATTGTAGAAATATAAGAATTCGCATGGAGATGGGAAATTCCTAAATTTGCAGGGCATGGACTGATACATACAACCATGGTTCATAAAATTTTACCAGCATTTAATTCCTCCGAAATCATGGGAAACAAGATTAACCAAGCATAACCTCTTTCCTACACATGCTTTTCAACAATTCTAATAAATTATGCCATCTACAGAAAAATACAGGAAATTCCACACACATCACATTACCTATTTTACATAACATATAAATTTACATTATATCCTCATGCGTAGAAATCCGGAAATTAAAGATATAAGGCAGAACAGTTCACTGTTCTGTCAAGAAGAACTAAACGGCATACTGTGGACGTTTACAAGAGTTGGTGGCCACATCGTTGGCCGCTGACTCATGATCTCAACGTCCATGGGGCTTGCCGTCAAGTTCGGACCTGTGTAAAAACACAGTCCGAGCTCTGAAAATGGTGAATGTAGGGGATCTAGGACACGAGGAAAATCTGTAAAAATGGTAAAAGCCTCCTAGACACATACATGGACAATGTGGAAGGGGTACTTGCCTTTGGAAAAACTCCTAAAGGATCAAATTAGTTGGAGAAGCTCTCCTTGGGCAGTCCCAAGAAGCCTCCAAGACGCCTTCACTCCGGCTTCTGTGATGCTCCCCTCTGAAATCCAGAGCCGGAGATGTGTAGCCGGTTATGTTGTCTTCCTCCTTGTCGAAGTAGATCTCCAGAAGAAGCCTTGGATCGCCGGATCAGAGCCTCCAAACTTCAGGTTTTCTCACAGGAAGCTCTAGGGTTTTCTCCCCTCTTCTCTCTTCTTGCAAGTGTGAAAATGGGTAGTGGGGAGAGGCCATTTCGGGTTCAGGAAGTAGGGAAAGCCTTCACCCACTCACCATGCCGACCTGACAGCTTTGGAGCCGTTGGGGGACATCCCCCCAATGGTTGCCATGCCTTGTTTCAGAAGACAGCAGCTCTGCTGCGCATGCAGGGCAGAGAAGTTGACGTCTAGATCGCTGGACGCCAGAGTGAGTGTTGGCGTCCATGGTTGGACGTTGACACCACCTCAGCGGCCAGGGGTTGACGCCAATAAGGCCTTCGGCCAGAACCCTAATTATGCAGAAAACCATGCACACTAAGCTTCTATACATGCAATATGTACATGGTATTATATTCATACTATCACCATGCAATACATACCTTATTTACGTTTAATATAAACGCATGTACACGTAATTATACTATTTTAATACCTACGTAAGTACGTACATACATACACAAGCACAATGTACACACATAATTACGAAAGAAATACTACGAAATTCGAGGGTCTTACAGAACGTATCTCTACATGCATGCAGACGATATCGTCCATTATCGTGCTTACTCTGAATATGTCTTTTAGATTCAGCTATTTGGCTTTACTATTTTCATGACTATTTCTTTTAACGTTGACTGACATCAGAGACAGCTTAGCTGTCCGCTGTTCAAAATTGAAATTTGTTTAGATCTCTGATCCAGTTCCACTTTACAACGTTGAAAAATTAGAAGCCAAAGGATATCTCAGAAGATCTCATCTCTTTGCGTGCATAAGTGATCAAAAGGCTGTTGACTGGAAGCTTCCAAGCATCATTCAGTCTAACGTCTACTTAAGAGAGAGACAACAGACACTTCAACGTATATATTTCAAATTGGAGATATAAATACAAGACAGAAGATCAGAAGAAGCAGACAGATACAACGATAGATTGAAAAACCTGGTTCAAGCTTTCAAATCTTCAAAAAGAATTCTAGAGCCAAGAACCTCATTCCACTTTGCTTTCGCTCTTTGCTCTCCACTGTAGTGAAAAACTTGAGAGAGCTTGTGTAGTTCTGAGAGTGTGCTTAGCTTAGATTCTTTGCTCTCAATGCTAGTTGCTTCAGATATTGGCTTGTTAAAAGCTTGATCTAGGGCTTGATCTTATTCCATTCTCTTTGTGTTGTTTCCCTTCGATTGTGAAGGAAGACCTGGTGGTATCCAAGGTGTAGTTTCCCTTCAGTTGTGAAGGAAGACCTGGTGGGGTATCCAGGGTGTTGTTATTCCCTTCGGGTGTGAAGGAAGACCAGCTGAGCTTGGTGTTGTAGTGTCCTTAGGGGGACTGTACCCTAGTTAGTAAAATCCTGAGTGGTTGCTCAGGGACTAGACGTAGGACTCCTAAGGAGTGGAGGTCCAACTAGGATAATCCTTTGTGTCGTGTGATTGTTTTCTTTGTGTGATTGATATTTGAACTAACAGTCACTAACCTTCATCGAAGGACAATTTTGTGAATGTTTTTATTTATAGGTATCGTCTAGATTATTTTTAAAAGACCCATTCACCCCCCCTGGGCTCGTCAACTGGGCAACAAGTGGTATCAGAGTGAGTCTCTACGACAAAGAAAAAGATCCAACGATCTGAAGAGTAAAGATCCATGGCAGCCCAGGGCAACATTGAAGGTCAGTCTGTCAACCGACCCCCTCTCTTCGATGGTGAAGATTATCCTTATTGGAAAACTAGAATGGAGTACTTCCTACAAGGCCATGATTATCAGATATGGTCCATAGTAGAAGAAGGTGATCTTCTAGTCACCAATGAGAAAGCTCAGTGGACAGATGATGATAGAAACAAGATCTCCTTGAACTGCAAAGCAAAGAGCATTTTATGTTGTGCTCTAAGTAAAAAGGAGTTCAACAGAGCCTCAGCCTGCAAATCCGCAATGGAAATATGGGAAAAGCTCAGGATTACTTATGAAGGCACAGACAAAGTGAAGGATGCAATCAGGTGAATCCATAACCCAAATGTTCAATCGGTTCACTGACATTATTAATGGACTGGCTGCTCTGGGGAAAACTTATGAGATTGGAGATATGGTGAGGAAAATTCTTAAATCCTTACCATCCTCATGGACCCCAAAGGTCACAGCGATTGAAGAAGCTAATGACCTGAAAAGAATGTCTTTAGAAAAGCTGATCGGGTCCCTTATGGCCCATGAGATCAATATGGAAAGGCTAGGAGAGTCCTCAAGTAGAAAGAAGCACTCCAACGCTTTAAAAGCTGAAGAAGACTCACCAGAAGCAAGCTCAGATGAGAGTGAGAGTGTTGAGGACAGTGAAAATGAGGAAGCAATGCTCTCCAGAAGATTGCAGCGGATTCTAGCTAAGAAGAAGAAGTTCCAATCTGGTAGAAGGCACTTCAAAAGAAACAAGGACTTCAAGAAACCAGATGGAAAAGATCTAAAGAAAGGAGAACCCATCTGCTATGAATGCAAAAAGGCAGGACACATCAAAGCTGAGTGTCCAAAATTCAAGAAACCGGAGCTCAGTAAGAATGAAAGCTCCAGGAAGTTCAGAAAATACAAGAAGAAGGCGATGGCAGCGGCATGGGAAAACAGTAGTGACTCAGACAGTGAGTCAAGCTCCTACAGGGATAAAGAAGAAGCCAATTTGGCTTTCATGGCTAATATCGAAGACAAGGTAACTTCTGACTCCTCTTTTGATTCATGCAATGATTCTGATTCAGATAATTTAGAGGAAGCATTTAACGAACTATATGATAAATATAAAGAAGTAACTAAACTATTAAAAGCTAGTAAGAAAAACAGTACTTGTTTAGAAAACACTAACTCTGATCTGAAAATAGAAAATGAAGAGTTAGAAAAATAAATAACTGAACTTAAAAGAAGAAATGAATTATTATGTGAAGACTTAAAAGATAAAAATAAACAAATAATGAAATTAGAAAAATAGGAAAATGTAGATGAACTAAGGAAAGAATTAAAGACTTAAATGAAGAAAATGATAAACTATCAAGCACATTAGAAAAATTCACAAATGGTAAAAATTCATTAGTATTAAAAGGTGCTAGACGTTTAGGAAAGAAGAAAGATGGTGTAGGTTACACACCACCCGAAAATGTTGAAACAATAATTCCACCTAAAGTATATCCGACTCCAAAATTTGTCCCAGAACAAGATATAACATACAAAGCTAACTTTAAATATATTGAAAGAGTAACAAAAACATCTTGTTGTAGTCATTGCAATAGGTTAGGTCACATAAGAACCACGTGTCCAACAAGACATAAGAAAATGGTAATAAAAGGGAAAATTGATGATACTAACCCATCAGGACCCAAAAGAATTTGGGTACCTAAAACTTGATGGTTTTATTTCAGGTTAACCCTCGAGCATCCAAATGGTATTTGGATAGTGGGTGCTCAAGGCACATGTCAGGAAACTAGAAATTATTCACTAATCCCCAAGCTGAAGAAGGAATAGTTACTTATGGAGATAATGGTAAGGAACAGTAATAGGCAGTGTCTCTGTGAATAATAACGGAAGAACAGTTATAGAAGATGTGTTGCTTATCAAAGGGTTGAAGCATAATCTCATTAGCATCAGCCAGCTGTGTGACAGAGGCCATCAGATCCAGTTTTAAGAATCGAAATGTAGCATACTGAAGGATGGATCAGTCATCTTTGAAGTAAATAGAGAAAAGAACTTATATGTGCTCTATCTTGAGGAACTCAAAGAACAAAATGTCTATCTGGCAGCAGATAAGAAAAAATCTACTGAATTATGGCACAGACGACTAGGACATTGCAGCATAGATGGCATGAGAAAATTGCTGAAGAAAAATCTTATAGAAGGTCTGCCAAGGTCAGTGCAAAAATAGAAGGTGTCTGTAAACCTTGTGCTAAGGGAAAGCACACCAAGAGCTCCTTCAAGTCAAAGACGGTGGTAACCACCTCAAAACCTTAGAGCTCCTTCATATGGATCTATTTGGGCCAATGAGGACTACCAGTCTTGGAGGAAAGAACTTTGGATTTGTCATAGTCGATGATTACTCAAGATTCACATGGGTATCATTCCTAGAGCATAAAGATGACACATTTGATAACTTTGTCAGTTTCAGCAAGAAAGTTCAGAAGGATCAGAAGTTCAGCATTTTTTCTATGCGATCAGATCATGGTGGTCAATTTCAGAATGAAAAATTTGCTAAGTTCTGTGATGATCAGGGAATTGAGCATAATTTCTCAGCACCAAGGACACCACAGCAAAATGGAATTGCTGAGAGAAAGAATAGAACTCTATTGGATATGGCAAGAACAATGTTATCAGAATATGATCTGCAAGGTATTTTTGGGCTGAAGCAGTCAACACAGCAAGCTACATTATCAACAGAGTAATGATCAGGCCAATCCTAAAGAAGACTGCATATGAACTGTTCAAGAAAGAAACCAAAGATCAGCCATTTCAGGACATTTGGATGTCCTTGCTTCATCCACAACAATGGAAAAAGGGACATTGGTAAGTGGATTCCAAATCAGATGAAGGCATCTTCATGGGGTACACCTCTAAACCCAAAGGCTATAGAGTATTTAATAAACACACTTTATTAATTGAACAGTCTGTACATATTATTTTTGATGAAACTAACCCTTCCCTGAGAAAGGAAGAAGATAGTGACAATGATGATGCAGATGAACTGTCCAAGAAACTAAACAATACATCAATTGAGGACAAGGATGATCCACCTCTGGAAGACATGCAACAAAATAAAATTACACATGAAAATCATCCAAAGGAGTGGAGATACAAGAAAGATCACCCACCTGAGAATATTATTGGTGATCCATCTATTGGGGTAAGAACAAGAGGTAACATGATACCCTGTGATTATTTAGCATTTGTTTCTCAAATAGAGCCGAGGACAGTCAATGAAGCTCTTGGTGATGAATCTTGGATCTTGGTCATGCAAGATGAACTAAATCAGTTCAAGAGAAACCAAGTATGGTCACTTGTTCCTAGACCATCAGACCATCCAGTTATTGGCACCAAATGGGTGTTCAGAAAAAAAGTTGGATGAGGCTGGTGTGATCTTAAGAAACAAGGCCAGACTGGTATCAAGGCTATTCTCAAGAGGAAGGCATAGATTTCGATGAAACCTATGCACCTGTAGCTAGACTTGAGGCCATTAGAATACTACTAGCATATGCATCAGCATTAGACTAAAAACTATTTCAAATGGATGTCAAATCTGCATTCTTAAATAGTTTTATAAAAGAAGAAGTTTATGTGGAACAACCCCGGGTTTTGATGACATAGAATTTCCTAATCATTTTTTAAACTTCATAAGGCATTATATGGTTTAAAGCAAGCACCTAGGGCATGGTATGAAAGGCTTAGTTCTTTTTTTCTAAACAATGGTTTAGTAGAGGTCAAGTAGATAGCACTCTATTTGTAAAATCAAAAGTTAAAAGTATACTGCTTGTACAAAATTTAGTAGTGATATTATCTTTGGATCTACTGATGAATCTCTTTGCAAGTACTTTGAAAAGTTGATGCAGGGAGAATTTGAGATGAGCATGATGGGAGAGCTCAATTATTTCCTTGTTTACAAATCAAGCAAGGAAAAGATGGCACTCATATTGTCAAGCAAAATACATCAAAGAGCTGTTAAAGAAATTTGGTTTTGAAAACACAAAGCCACTCTCAACTCCCATAAGTACATCTACTAGGATGGACAGTGACAAGGATGGTAAGAAAGTAGATCAAAAGATCTACAGAGGTATGATTGGCTCATTACTTTACTTAACAGCTAGTATACCCGATATTCTATTTAGTGTATGCATGTGTGCTAGGTATCAAGCAGATCCTAGAGAATCACATTTAATCTTTGTGAAAAGAATATTTAGATATTTTAGCTAACTCATGATTTAGGTCTGTGGTATCCAAAATCCTGCGAAATTAGTTTAGTAGGATATTCTGATGCTGACTATGTTGGATGCAAAGTAGATAGAAAAAGCACCAGTGGTGGTTGTCAATTTCTTGCAGGGTGTTGATATCCTGGTCCTCAAAGAAAAAAATGCAGCGGCACTATCTACAGCAGAAGCTGAGTACGTGGCTGCTGGAAGTTACTGTACAAACTCCTATGGATAAAGCAACAACTTGAAGATTTTGGATTAAATATCAAATCGATTCCACTATTGTGTGACAACGCCAGTGCTATCAATCTCACCAAAAATCCAGCCAACATTCAAGGACCAAGCATATTGAGGTTAGATATCATTTCATTCGTGATCATGTTGCAAATGGTAATATTGAAATATTTTATTGACACAAATGGCAGTTAGCAGATATCTTCACAAAAGCCTTACCTGAAGAGAGATTCACTCTCTTAGAAGGGAATTGGGCATGTGTATTTGTGAAAAGATTTCTGTTTGAAACTGGTACAAAAATTTTCAGATTTAAGTAAATTTTCCCTCCATGGATTTAAGCAAAAGAAATTCAAATTATCTCTGTTGGTCACTCTCTTTTTAAGTCGGTTTAAATAGTCAAACATATTGTCGCTTTCTGTCGTCGTTTGGTGCCTCACTTTACAAAGCATTTATTAATTTACAAAATCGATGTGGGAACGATTCACCTCCCATCTTCTACCTTTTACCTCTTTCCTTTTCGTCTGGTAGC
>CM024756.1:78070728-78245038 GCA_014218235.1 Colocasia esculenta | reverse complement strand
TTTTATTTATTTCATGTTATCAACTTGTACATATATATATTTTTTCAATGTATGAACATTAATGATTATGTCTTTAGTCATTGTTATTGTTCTTCATGGTACATGAACATGATAAGATTTAAATTTCAGTGTGTTGATTTCAATGAATGTTGTATGTGTCTAGGTAATTTTCTGTAAATTTAGGGATTTTTTCCTGATTTTTCCTAATTTTTTTTTCATTTTTTAAACAATTTTTTACTCTTCCGACTCAGGGTCGGCCAGACTCCATTGAGTCAGCGGATCCAAGGATCCGACCCGACCCGAGTCGGGGTCGACTGGGTCCGACTCACCCAGCCGACCCGACTCTGCCATCCATAGACCTCACTGCACCCAGGCGAGGGCGGTGCAGGAGACACCATACTTGCTTGGAGCCACCACTTGGCTGTGTCGCCATCTCACTAATTGCCACCAGCTATCTGGCCGTTGTTGACACGGGAAATTTTCATCAATTCCTCCATTCATTTTGATTCATTTGTTTCATTCCATTGGGTATTCATTTATTTCGCATGCTTTGATTTTTGTATGCGGGGCGTGCCAGCCTGTCTAGCAGACAGAAAAGAGTCCGCGCATGCGGAAGAAGAATTTTGGTGTCCGAGGAACGGACGGGTGTGTCCGCGAACGGACAGGTGCGCCGTTTTTTATCTGAACTTCTTGAGTCCCGTGTCTATTCTCACAGGCAATTAGGGTAGCATGTGCTGGACCTCTGTCTCCATCGACCGGAATCAATGTTACATTTACATCGAGTTAGGACACTTGGTATTATTTAATACCGGTCTTAACCCGAATACCTTCATAGTAAAGGACGAGAAAATATACATGCTTTTTAGAAAATCCTGATCACGATATGTTTTTGTTTCTTTTGATTATTTTGGAATGCTATTTGCTTTGGATATTTCACCTTTGAAATGACTGTCTTTTTGGAGTCCAAAGTTTGATTTTTGAAGAGGGGAACGGGTATATACCCGTGGACCTATTTGAGGTCTTTTCTTCTTTTTGCAAAAGGGTTGATTAGACATTTTGATTTAGGAAAACATGAGGATTATTATTATGAACAGGTATATGCCTGTGGATTTTGATCCTGAACTTGGGGGTATTATAACCCAGAGCAACACTTCCGTATTAGAAGGGTGATTGTGCCAATTTTCATATGGGGTTCTTTTTATAGTGCCCTTTTTGAGCAAAGTCCGAGTTTGAGGTAGGGTTTCTTTTCTCCTCATTTCGCACTTATGCGGTACAATTTCCGGAGAGCATATGGATGTATCTCCATGGAAGTCCTTGTCCCATTGTGATTACTGTCCAAAGTCCATTTCCACATGTATGGTTCTCGTGGAGGTGCATATGTGCTCCCATTTGGAGTATCTGAGCGCAGTTCTTGTCTTATCCTCCTTTTTCTTTGGATGTGTGTATATTATCACAATCCCTCTTTTTTTTTGAATATATGAATATGTCTTGGCGAGTCCCCGCTTAGGCAGGGTGTCCTTGTAGAGATATTTTCATATTGGTATATGCTTATATCCATGTATTCTCGGGAGAAACTTTACCCGGAGGGATTTGCCTTAAAGAGATATATGTGTATAAACACAAATTTGCACTTTGTGAATATATTCTCAAACGGTATCTCTATTTGAGCAGAGTATCCGATGGGAAGGTGCCCCCGTATGAGCGGGATTCCCTTTTGAGAAGCATATACACAATGGGGCATATTTGTGATTATATAGATATGTTCTCGGGCAGAGTCTCTATTTGGGCAGAGATTCCACTGAGAAATACATTCATATAAGCATGAAGCTTGTGATTATACGGATATGAATTTAGAGGGAACTTTTGTCCGGGCGGGATTTCTCCTAAGAGACATATGCGTATAGGCACAAATTTGTGATTTTATAGATATGTTCTTAGGGGAGTCTCCATTTGGGCAGAGTTTCCCCTTAAGAAACATATACATAAGAACATCAATTTGTGAATATACGAATATGTTCTTGGACAGAACCTCCGCTTGGGCAGAGTTTCCTCTAAGAAACATATACATATAACACGAATTTGTATTTATATGGATACATCTCCTGAGAAAGATTTTTGCCTGGGCAAGATTCTCCTTAAGGAACATATTTGTATAATTACAAATTTGTAATCTTTATATATGTGTTCCTGGACGGAACCTCCACTTGGGCAGAGTTTCGTCTTAAGAAACATATCTATAAGAACACAATTTGTGAATATACGAATATGTCCTTGGGCAGAACCTCCGCTTGGGCAGAGTCTCCTCAAGAAAACATATACATACAAGCACAAAATCCACCATCCCAGAGACTTGCTCGATGGGCGGGGAGAACATGGGTATTTAAATACCATGTGTCCATAGAGACTTGCTCGATATGAACAGTATTTAAACCCCGGGAATATCACCCCACAGAGACTTGCTCGATGTGGGGATGGGGATTAAGAAGGAATGTCGATGACGATTACGCCGAGAACTCTCCTTTCCACGCCTGGCCTACGGGCTAAAGAAGGGGGATTTATACCTTCGCACACCAAGCAAGGGAGATTGGAGAATGAGAGAGGGAATGAGCAAATGCTCTTTTCTATTTTTCTGGGATTTTTCCAACAGGGTTTCGCCGGAGCAAATGGAAGGCCCAGCAGGGCTTCGCCAGAGCAAGATGGAAGACCCCCCTTTCCTTTGGAATAGGGGGGGTATTTATAGGGGTTTTGGCCCCTTACATGCGTGGGAGAGAGAGGAGGGAACCTCCCCCAATCGATGGTGAATCACCATCGGTTGGGGGAGGCCAACCGATGGTGACCTCGGATGAGGTCACCATCGGTTGGGCCCTTAACCGATGGTGAATCACCACCGGTTAAGGGGTCACCCCCCCTTAACCGATGGTGACCTCAATGATGAGGTCACCATCGGTTGGGGTTGCCAACCGATGGTGATTCACCATTGGTTTAAAGGGGACTGTCCCCTTAACCGATGGTGATTCACCATCGGTTTAAGGGGACTGTCCCCTTAACCGATGGTGACCTCACATGAGGTCACCATCGGTTGGGGAAATCCCCCCTCAACCGATGATGAATCACCATCGGTTGAAGGGGAGAACCCCTTAACCGATGGTGACCTCATCTTGAGGTCACCATCGGTTAGGGGTTTCCTAACCGATGGAGAGAGAGGGAGGGAGGGGGGTTTTGTCTATAAATACCCCCCTACACCCTCATTTACAAGGCCATCTTGCCCAAGTGCTGGAGTTTTTCTTTCTCTCTCGGAGTTCTGCCAGACTTCTCGGAGTTCTGCCCGATCGGAGGGTGCCTTTGCAAGCCTCGGAGTTCTTCCTCGCTTGTTCTTTGTACTTGTCCTTCGTACTCGGTCTATAGACCTTGTGCTGCCGGATTTCTTCCGCGCTTGTACTCTGGACGGAGACATATTCTCTTTGTACTTTCAATTTAACCGGGAATCCGGGCGCCATTTTAAGGGCCGGAACTCCCCTGTCGAACTTTGGGGAAGAATCCCACTGATAAGTTTGTAACTTAAATAACCTTGGGGTCATTTTAAATCACAACTTATTTGGCCTCTGAGCAGGCTGTTGATAATGTATTGGAATCAGGCCCGTTAATAACCAGCATTTAATCTTCATGGCTCAACGGCCCCTTTCATCATATCCATGACTTGAACGGTTGTCTGCCACAAATAGGCTTCAAATGGCCAAGTCACCAGACCATTATCTGTAATTTTACTGACATGAACATGTCACACTTTTACCGTTCAACAAATGCCCCCACGGGACACGTGTCGGAACTGAAAGTGACGACACGCGACCCGTGTAAATCTTTACTTTGCATTACGGAGTGTTTTTGTAGTGCTTTTGATCCCGGATTTCTGCTCAGCTGGCTTTGATACCTTTTTCTTCTTCTTCTGATTTTCTTCTTGTTTTGCATATGCCTTTCCAGGCTTTCATCATGCCTCTCAAGAAGAGTTTCTTGGGTCGTGACAACCATAGTCAGAGGACTCGTGACGGAGTCGTCCCGAAAGGGATAATGATGCCCGCTTTGCAAGGCCTCGTATCACAGCAATGAACCTGCCCTTATTGGACAGTGGTTATGATGCTATAGCGACAATTGACCCTGAGGGCCTCCCTTTACAGGGTGAAGTCGATTATTCCCGTATCATCCGTCGGAAAGGCTATTACCGATATATACGGACGGGAGATTATCCAAGCCACTTCCCCTCAGATAAGGAGCTGATCTCTTTTATTCAGCAATTTATTCCGCCTTCCATGAAGGCAGGTGATGCCTGTCTTTCAGCAGAAAGACGGTATTTAGAAATTGCCATTCTGAAGTCCCGAGATAGTCTCCTGGGCACTTGTGCTTTTTCCTATCCCAGTTTTCCTCTGGGATTTAATGCTTTGAAGAGGATGCCCTCAGGGGACGATCTCGGCCCTTTCCATTGTAAGTTGGACTGTTTTACTCGATCACGGAAAATTTCTCCGGCGATCTGGAGCTTGCAGAACCGCCATCAAGTTGCAGAGGAGACCAATGGCATTTATCTGATGCCTGCTGATGCTCGATATGCTGCTGGAAGTCATGACATCCGGTGCCTTCTAGACCGTATTGTTGATTATACTTCTGCCAGTTGGTATGGCCACTGGTCGGTCATACCCTCTCATATTTTCCGCTATGGAGCGACAGAATGGCTAATGGGTGTCTTGCATCATTATGGTGATATATTGAAGACATCAGGAATTTATGGGGCTGTCGAAGCAGCATCATATGATTACCCGTGCTATACGGGCATTCTTCGAGCTCTGGTGGAGAGGTTCAGCTCTCGATGGAATACTTTTGGGACCGCCGAGGGTGAGACCTCCATTGACTTGTGGAGTCTTCATCAAATTTCTGGCCTGCCGATATCTGGGCAGCCGTATGAAGAGGTTGTGTTAAATGACTTGCACAGTCATCGCAGCAACGGCTCTGGCCGGTATGTTTACCCTTATAGCCTTCGTTTTTTGACGAAGGTATGGCGGGACCTGGCCCTTGCTGGAAGAAAGGACGGAGCCTCCTCTTCTTCATCAACCATGAGAGTAAGCCAGAGTGCCTGGGTCCGATATTTCTATAACGGACCGTTCTGTTTCTTTGAAAATTTCTCAGTAGAAGGCCGTCGCTTAGAAGATTATCAACAGCTGGAAGTGAAAAGGCCTTCTCGGGACGATATATCTGCGCCCCAAAGGATATGGGATGGAATCCCCGGCGGCTGCCCGACCGCACATATTTAGCTGCTTACTTGGTGTATTGGTTATCTAGCTTTGTTGTTCCTTACGGCGAAGAAGAATATCTTCGGCCGGGATTGATCTATCCCGCTTGTCTCCTGGCGGAGGGCCATCAACTTGCCTTGGCTCCTGTGGCTTTGGCAAATATATTTCACGGGCTAGGGTCACTGAGCACACACCCGAATCCTCGAGATAGAAAGGCTCAGTTGCCTACCCACTATCTGAGTGCTTGGGCTGGTCTTCTGCTGCCCGGGTTATGCCAGACAATTGATTTGCCTCGCCCATTTGCTCCATTGATTTTATTGCTTAGGGGCCGTCCTGCTGGAAATGCTGTGACGGAGCTGGTGGGGGCCCGGTCCAGTTTATCTTTCCTCCCAAATAATGAGCAGGGACTGCTTCCATTTGGCAATGTATCTAGAGGTATCAGGCCTTATTGTACCCGGACCTCCAATGAGATAGAGTATTATCTGCCCAACAGTGTTAATTCCAGCCAATCCATATATCAGGACTGGTTATGCTGTATTCGGCCCGGCGTGCTGACATATCGCGTGGGATCGACTCTTATTACAGAGCCTTATTATCCTTCGCGATTCGCCAGAAACTTCGGTTATGATCAATCTATTCCCCCACCTGCGGAGTTTCCACTGTTGCTTCGACTCCATCGGGGCCATGATATTCACATGATCGCGGCGAGTTGGTGGAATTATTTCCGCCGGCCAGAGATTAGTTCTACATATGCCCTTCCCATGCCGGGAGCAGTTGGGCGGGTAGATATATTTTATGCCCGATGGTGGTCTGACCGGAATAGTATATTCCGACTTGCTCCTCGAGATATTAGGCAGAAGGACTCCCGGCTTGAGAAGCCTGGTTTGCCCTTAATCCACATTAGTGAGGAATATCTAGATCAGCATTTTTCCAGTATAGCCGCCTCATACAAGCGGCGTTGCAGTGCCAAAGCGTCGACCAAAGCCGACAAAGAGAGTAATAGACGCTACTATCAAGGAGAAACAACGCTCCTGGCGCCTATAGAGCTCTTCTGGGCAAAGGCTGAGACTATTAATAATGAGTCTTCGAAATATTGCTGGTGGAGTCACTTGCTGTCTGACTGCGGTTATTCTCCCGCAGTTTCTTTATCAACGAGGCTGCCTCTAGAGAGCATCGGCCATCCCGGATGGGCTCGATGGGAGAGACATCTCATAAATGTGATTGGCAATTCCGGCCTTCTGGAATATATTCCCCGACTGGAAAATGCTGAGACATTTCAAGATGTCCGAGATATTATGAAGAAAGTGGGAAGTGCTTACAGCACCGCCTTTCCTCAATTGGTACCAAGACCTTCATCAGAATCATCGGGTACCTTCCTTTTTCTTTTCTTTTCTCTTCCTTTTTTTTTTTCTTTTCCCTTTTTTTTTTTCTTCTCTTTTTTTGACACTCGACTCTTGTTTTCCAGCTGCTCCTGCTTTAGAGACCAACAGGAGCAGAGGAAATGGGAGTCGCCCTGATGTTCTTTCTTCTTCCAACAACAGAAGAGTCGAAAAGGCCAAAGAGGTTGCATATGCCTCCTCGAGCGGTATACTCTTCTATTATTCCCCAGCCTCTTTTTTTTTATCATCACTCTTTATAGTGACTTCTTCCCTTTATATTTTCCCGTTATCAGGCGATGAGGCCGACGGGGTAAGCACCACTCCATCTCTTGCTGATGAGCGTGATTCTTTGCCTGGGAGTCCCTCTATTTTCCATGGCGAGGGAAACGGAAGCACTCTACAGGCTATGGCAGATCCTTTACCCGAAGAGGGGACTAATGGAACTCCCTCTCATTTTACATTTTCTGAGATAGCAGAAGCAGATGTTGACTGCCCAGGCTTTACATATGCCGAACTGGGAGCTTCAGGGAGAGAGTATTCTTCTGCCCCCGTTGAGGTTTATATTCCGAGACCTATGGAGGAACCTCCTGTAGGGACAACTTCTTTTGGTAAGCCGATTTTCTTAAACCCGTATAGAGTTTTTCATGACATATTTCTTTTTCATGACGAATCCTCCTCCCTTGCTGCATTGGCTTTTCAAAAGGGGCAGAATTCTGTGATCAACTGTTCGGCTGGGGAACAACAGATTCATATTCTGTCTCAGGGGCGAGTTTCTCCGCCCCGAATTGGGGAATTTCAATGAGCCCGTTTTTGAATTTCCCAGCTCAATCCGCCTTTCAAGTAGGCGACACAACAAGTGGAGGCGGGGGCCTTCACCAGGCAGATCCTACCTGTGACCCTCCAACCTTCCCATATGATGGGGAGCAATTTTATTCTTCGCAATATCTTCCCAGCTCCTTTCAAGATCCGTGTCCTGGACCATCCAATCTCGCTCAACCTTCAGAATCTGAGGCTGAGGAGGAAGGCGAAATTCCTGCTCCAGGTGAGATGGCATCGAGCTTTATGCCTTGCATTTTTTTTTTTTACTTGATGTTTTACTAGCTTTGTCTTGCTAACAGCTTTTCTTTTGCCGCTGATTTCTTTTCTTGGGCAGATACTGTGCCAAATTCTGACGAGGACAGCTCTCCGCCTTTGGAGGTTGGTGCTCCCCCCGAGCATGGTATAAGATGGCCTGCAGGGACGCAACCAGCCCCGCATTTTGCTGATGATGGCTGCTGGGAATTCCTTGTTGGCCGAATAACGGCATTGGCAGACTCCACAGACCCGGCGCCCATTGAAGTTATTCGAGAGGCGCTGGAGCAACATACCGGATCTGCGTTTAGCATGGGAGTCCAGCAGGAGCGTTGGATGAATTTTATCACCGATGTTTGGAACAGGTGTACACCCGTCAGGTTAAAACGACCTGGGCCCGGCGATTTGAAGCTCTGGAGAGCGATACTGAAGCCGATGATCTCCAGGTTGCTGAAGTGCGCAAGCGTCGGAAGACGCGAGAACTGCGGATGGCCACAAGAAAAAGAGTATTGCTCGGCTGGAACGCGAGCTTGGCGAGGCAAGATCTTTGCAGAATCAAGACGCCAGAGATGAAGTTGAAGACCCCGAAGAGGGAGGCCTCTATGTTAGAGATGGAAACGGCTCTCGCCGGACCGGATCTTCCAAGCTAGGAAGGCAGAGCGGCTGCAGAAGAGGGCACCCTCTTGGCTTTGCTTTTCAACATAACCTTTGTGTATTAGGCTCGTTGTCTTAATTTGCTTTTTTGCCTTGTATGTAGCGTGTGACTATCTGCCACCTTTTATGGATCTGTAACAGAGTGACTTATGACTTTGTGAATATATAAATATGAAAGACATGGAAATTCCTTCTTTCATTCTCTCTTTTTTTTTTTCTTCTTTTTTTTTTTCACATTACCAGCCTTAGCTCCCTTTCGAGTTTTCACCAAGACTGGCCCCCTTTAGCTTTTTCCAACGCGCCCTTTCGGGTTTTCACGTTGAGGGTTATCCATTTTGCCTGAAGCGCCTCTCGGGTTTTCACCTCAGTTGGATTTTTTGATCTTTTTACCCTCAAGCATACAGTGGGCCGTATACTTAAGTCCATCGGGGTATCTCTATTTTAACCCCTTTTTTTGTTTCTTTCTCTCTTTTTTTTACCAAGGCCGTCGAGGACTCGACTGGCTTGGATGTGTGAATGGCTAAGGTTTGATTGTGGGATGAGTGATGGTTTCAGATGTGGTTTGAGATTTGAATTTGGCCAATGATTGGAAATTCGGATTTGGGATTTGAATTTGAATTTGGATTTGGATGTGGATTTGGGTTTGGATAAGAGTAGGTTGGGTGACTTGGGTCACCTTTGTGGTATTTTGGATTTGGGTTTGGATATGGATTTGGGTTTGAATATGAGTATTTGGTTTACCTTTGTGGTATTTTGGATTTGGTTTGAATATAAGTATGTTGGTTTACCTCTGTGGCATTTTGGATTTGGGTTTGGATATGGATATGAGATTTGGGTATGATTTGGCCCTGGACTTGGTTTTGAATGGGCTCTGGAATGGCATTTATTGTTTGGCTTTGGAATTTGAATTTCGCCCCTTTTGATAGCTTCGTGCCGGGAAAAAGGGGTTTGTATTTGGATTTGAATGGCTGGAGAGGAGGAAGTCTCCCTGCCTTTGCTTCACAGCACAGCATTTACATATTGGGCTTGTTGCCTTGATTTCCTTTTTATGTGGTATTTGTCACCCTCCACAAGTTTGTAATGTGGTGACTTGTAGTGGAGAACTGAGAAATCATTTCATCATCATTTTTTTTCTTCTTCCTTTTTTTTTATCACATTACCCGCCTTAGCGCCCTTTCGGGTTTTCACCAAGACTGGCCCCCTTTAGCTTTTCCAACGCGCCCTTTCGAGTTTTCACGTTGAGGGGTTATCCATTTTTTGCCTGAAGCGCTCTCTCGGGTTTTCACCTCAGCTAGATTTTTTGATCTTTTTACCCTTAAGTATACAAGGAATCGTATACTTAAGTCCATCGGGGTATCTTTATTTTTAACCCCCCTTTTTTCTCTTTTTTTTTTTTGGGGTATTGTTGTGGTCTTTGGTAGGAGTTTAGGTTTGGGTTTGGGGTTTAGGTTATTTCAGTTTTGGTTTTGGTTTTGGATTTGACATAGCCTACCTTTGTGGTTTGTTGGCTATGGTGTTGGTATAGTTTGACATAGCCTACCTTTTCGGTTTACTGGCTATGGTTTTGGTATTTGGATTGACATAGCCTACCTTTGTGGTTTTTTGCTATGGCTTTGAGTATTTGGATTTGACACAGCCTACCTTTTTGGTTTGCCGGCTATGGTTTGGGTATTTTGGATTTGGCATAGCCTACCTTTTTGGTTTGCTGGCTATGGTTTTGGTATTTGGATTGACATAGCCTACCTTGTTGGTTTGCTGGCTATGGTTTTGGTATTTGGATTGACATAGCCTACCTTTTTGGTTTACTGGCTATGGTTTTGGTATTTGGATTTGACATCCTACCTTTGCGGTTTTGTTGGCTATGGTTTGGGCATTTGGATTGACATAGCCTACCTTTTTGGTTTGTTGGCTATGGCTTTGATTTGGTTGGGGTTTGACATAGCCTACCTTTGTGGTTTGTTGGCTATGGTTTCGATATTTGGATTTGACGTAACTTATCATTGTAGCTTGGAACCTCATTTGGTGGGATATGCAAAATAAGCCTCCATCTTTCATTGGATTTCTTTTTTTTCGGGTTTATACATGGAATGCCCTTGGCTTCATGCTCGGCAGGGACTGACAGGTTCGGGATATGTGACGGTAGGTGGAAGTTTGATTCCTTTGTCCCTATCTATAGTAACTTCATTTCATCATTTTTTTATCTTCTTTAGGCTTCATGCCCTTTGGGTGATTGGTTTTTTTGTTTTGGTGGCTGGCCAGGGAAGTCATGCTCTGGCGCGTGTACAGTTTCAGGTGTTTTCCGTTGAGCGGGGGAAAGGGCACATTACCTTTATGGTCACTAGCCGATATGCGCCTCCTTCATATGCCAGAGTGACGATATATGGACCGAGCCAGGTGGGTTGAAGTTTGCCCAATGACTTCCCCCGCCATTGCTTCTCTGCATTTGACCATGACGAGATCCCTTGCTTAAAAGCTCTGGGTCTTGCTAATTTGTCGAATGCTCGAACCATTCTAGCCTTATATTTTGGAGAGACTTGTATGCTTCAAGGCGCCTTCCTTCTAGATTAGAGAGCTTCTCAAGTCTCCTTTCTATTTGGTCTTGATCTTGATTTTGTAGTTCACCTTGGATTGCCACCCGATAGGATGCCATTTCAATTTCTATAGGGATCATAGCCTCAGCTCCATACACCAAGGAGAAGGGCGAACATCCGGTAGGGGTTTTATACGAAGTTCGATAAGCCCATAAGGCTTCATGAACCTTTTCTCCCATTCCCGCTTTCTGTTGCTAACTATCTTGGCAAGCAATTTACAGAGGGTTTTATTGAAGCTTCTGCCACCCATTTGCCTGTGGATTATATACTGAAGATGTCCTCCAATCAATATGAAATTTTACTGCCAAGGCATAATATGTTTTGTTTCTGAATTACGACCCATTATCGGATATGATCCTGTGAGGGGTTCCAAATCTGTATATTATGTTTTGCTTGACAAATTTGGCGACCGATTCTCCGGTTACCTCCCTCAACGGGATAGCTTCAGCCCATCGAGAGAAGTAATCTGTGGCAGTGTTGGACGCGGATTTTTTTATCTTTCGAATTTATTTTCTTCTTCCTCATCTCTTCTCCGAAATGAGGGATTTCTTTTGCGGGCGTGCCAGACTGTTTACGGGAAACAGACAAAGATTTATTTTGCGAGGAGTATTGGGTGCGAACCCTGATACCCTCGGATTTCATTTCATTTATTTTTTTCCGCGTGCGCTCGCGTTCAGGGCGATTGGAGTGGTCGTGTACTGGACCGTCCCCATCGACCGAAGTCGATGTTTCATTTACATCGAGTATAACACTCGAATACCTTCGAATGCTAATGTTTTATTAAAAGACCGTATGCCGAAATTCAAAGAAGAAAGGTAGATGACAAATAAATTTCCACAATTTTATTCAAGCTTATGTCATTTATATCCATGACATTTACATTGGTGCCTTTAGTGGGGTTTTGTACCTCCACTGGGCGATTACAAGTATTTCGCGTACATGAGCGTCGACGACAGGGTGTTTGTGCCTCCGTCGGACGTTACACGGTATGAGGAATACATCAATATCCGTGACGGGGTGTTTGTGCCTCCGTCCGGTAACATGCCTCGACGTGTGCCGTTTTATGACACCGGAGGACTTAAATACATGTGCCTCGACGTGTGTCGTTTTATGACACCGGAGGGCTTAAGTACATGTGCCTCTACGTGTGTCGTTTTATGACACCGGAGGACTTAAGTACATGTGCCGAGAGCTATGTGACAACCTGTGGCGTCCTCCTGCGGACGTGGCGCAATGCAGTCCGAACGCTGAGAACGAACACCAGCGGGCGCCAAAGATTGCTCCTCAGCACGTGCGGCCTATTTAGCTCACGCACGGATCACACGCTCTGGGCACGGACGGATCGGTGTGCTGGGCGTTCTTGGGTGGAAGCCGGGGTTTTCTCGGCCGAAGATCGCATCGTTTGCAATGGGGGTATGCCCCCCTATTTATAGGGCCTCGGGAGACCGAACCGGCGGGGTATCCTCCCCGGCGGGGTGCGCGGGCTCGAGCGTCGAGGACGGGCGCGAGCGCCGAGGCAGCACGGCAGAGAGGCGCGGACCGCGGGGTGCGCACGCGGCGGGCGAACTGGCGGGGGTGCCCGCCAGTCAGGAGGCTGACCGGCGGGGGTGCGGCCCCCGCCCGGACCGCGGGGGTGCAGCACACCCCCCGGACTGGCGGGGTGCAGCCCCCTGCCGGACCGGCGGGGGTGCGGCCCCCGCTGGACCGGGGGCCCCCTGCCGAACCGGCGGGGGTGCGGCCCCCCGCCGAACCGGCGGGGGTGCGGCCCCCGCCCGACCTGGCGGGGGTGTGCCCCCTGCCGAACCGGCGGGGGGTGCGCACCCCGCCTAACCGGCGGGGGCGGCCCCCGCCGGCCTGGCGGGGGTGCGCCCCTGCCGAACCGGCGGGGTGCGCACCCCGCCTACCGGCGGGGGTGCGCCCCCTGCCGAACCGGCGGGGGTGCGCACCCCGCCTAACCGGCGGGGTGCGCCCCCTGCCGAACCGGCGGGGGTGCGCACCCCGCCTAACCGCGGGGGTGCCACCGCCTGGCCCCCCTATAAATAGGGTGGGGCTCCACCCTCACTTGGCCATTTCCTGCGGTTCTTCCCGGGAGAGAGCTCTGTGGGCCTCCCGTGTCTGGTTCGTTGGTTGACGGCCGTGCCGCGCACGTGCGCACGTGCGCCGCTTGTGCTTCTCCGGCCGTCCCACGCGCGTTTGTCTCCGTTTTCTGGAGGCACGTGCATTTGACTTCTCCGAACTCTTCGGCTTCGGGCGCGGCTTCGAACGTTGATCCGGACACGGAATTTCTGGCATCCGGAGTACGTATTCTTCGCCGTCGACGAACTTCTCGGGCACCCCGCTTCCGGGCCACTCCGGATTGACGCGAGCACTCGGGCTCATTTGTTCCCGATGTCCGCGAGGGGGAATATCGGGGTTTGTTCCCGGTTCCCCTAGGGCGTATTTGTCGCCCGGAGTTTGTTTAAGCCCCGACATTTTCGGGTTCAACAAATGCCCCCCACGGGATATCTGTCGGAAACGAAGACGACGGCGGGTATCCCGTGGTGCCTTCGAGATATATCTTTTCTTTCGCAGTTGTCTCCCTCTGCCTTGTTGCGGCGTTCTTTCACCTGACGCTTGGACAATTCGTTTGGCAGGATTGACGATGCCTCGTTCCACCAAGCATCGCGGGGAGAGTAGCCGGGCATCACGCCGTTTAGAGGGTGATGTGCAGCGAACAGAGGATCCGATGCCGCACTTCACCCTTTCCCCGCTGAGGGAGGACGATCCGGAGCGACTCGACAAGGGCGTCAAGGTATGCGCTCTCGGGCCTTTGGAGGAGACGTCGCCGTCTGAGGGCGTCGTGGACATGCGCCGGTTTGACCGGACCGAGCGGGGGTACCGCTACCAGAGAGGCGGCGATTATCCGGGACATTTTCCGCTGGACGAGCATTTATTCCCTTTTATCCAGAGTTTTGTCCCGGTCAATTGGGCAGGTCCCGACGGACTTCTGTTGTCCGAGCGAGCTCAGCTGGAGCGGGCTATCCTGGTCGGCCGCGACAGCATGATGGGGACTTGCAGCTTTCACTATCCCAGCTTTCCCCTTGACTATACTGCACAGGCGCATTTTCCAGAGGCGGGCCAACTGGGGCTTTTTAGTGCGGAACCTGTTAACCGGGTCAGGGAGCTCATGCTTGCGCAAGGCTTATGGGAAGTACATGGGCTGCCCAAGACCGGTCCTACCTTCACCGGGCATATCCCCCTACCTTCCGGCCCCGAGTTCGTGTCGGAGGGATACGACCGGTCATGTTTCTTGGACCGGATTATGAGTAAGGAGGCCGCTGGCTGGTATGACCGGTGGTCCGTCATTTCGTCTCATCGCTTCCGCTTCGGCGCCACGGAATGGCTGATGGGCATTTTGTACCATTACCGCCAGCTGCTGGATCAGGTTGGCCTTCTTCACGCTGTTGTCGCCGCTCTTTACAGTTATCCGTGCCACACCGGGCTTCTGCAGGCCCTGGCGGAGCGGTTCAACCGGAGGTTCAATACCTTCTGCGTAGCGGACGGGGAGACGTGCCTCGATCTTTGGGCTTTGCACAGGATCTCTGGTCTCCCGATCTCTGGCCATTTTTATGAGGAGGTGTGCTTGAATGACCTCCTTCGGGACCAGTCCTCTGGCACCGGCTCTTACACTTTTTCCCACAGCTTCCGCTATTTAATGAAAGTCTGGCGGGATCTGGCCCGGTGTGGTAGAGATGAATGCCCCAGCGCCTCCAAAGGGACTGTGAGGGTGAGTTGTGATGCTTGGCTCCGCTTTTTCTACAACGGGCCTTTCTGCTTTCACAAGGAGTTTGCCAGCGAGAGCTACGACCCCACAGATTATTTGCAGTTGTCAGTCACCTTGGAGAGCAACGTGAAGTATCTCTATGCGCCTCAGGGTCGTGGCTGGAATCCCAGGCAGCTTTCCGACCGGACTCATTTGGCAGCGTACCTGGTGTACTGGTTGAGTACCTTCGTCGTCCCGTTTGGGGAGGAGGGAAACATCCGGCCGGAGGTCATTTATCCGGCTTGCTCCTTGGCTAGCGGTGTGCAGCTTGCTCTGGCCCCGGCGGCGCTGGCTAATATTTTTCATGGCTTGGGGGATTTGACGGCGAGCCCTTCCCCTCGCGACAAAAGCATCGTCTTACCGACGCACTACTTGAGTGCCTGGGCTGGTCTTCTTCTGCCCGAGCTATGCCACAATGTCAGCCTGGAAACTCCTTCCATGCCGCTCCTCTTCATGTTCCGGAATCGTCCGGAACAGGCACACAAGCGACAATTAGACGAGGCGCGCCGACGACTTTCCTTTGTGCCATCGGTGGGGCAGTCGGGGCTTGACCACGCTTGCTGCTCACATGATTTCCGCCCTTATGCCGAGGAGAGCAGGGGAGGGCGAACTTATCGCCTCCCTCATAGTTCTGCGCCGAGCGTATCTTTCCGCAGGGAGTGGCTCTGGTGCATTCGCCCCGGCGTTTTGCTTTTCCGCAAAGGGGGGTCTCTATTCATGGAGCCATACTTTCCACACCGCTTCGCACGCAACTTCGGGTACGATCAGGCGGTACCTCCCAATGCCGATTTTGCGCTCCCTGACAGAACATATAGGGGCCTGGATCGGCATCTTGTGGCCTCCAGCTGGTGGTGCTTTTTTATCAGGCGCGACCCATCTCAGGAGTTCTTCATCCCCGAGCAGCGGCGGGATGGTCGCGTGGATATATTATATGCCCGATGGTGGACCCGACACAATAAGGCGTTCCGGGAACATGCCGATGCGGTGAAGGCGGCGGAGGGCGCTTACTTGTCCCGAGCGGGCGCCTCCATCTCTTCGATCACGTCGAAGTTTCTCCAGCAGGAGTTCCCGGCGCTTGTTGGGAAAGTCTCGACTGTGGGCCGCCGTCGAGCGAAGGCACAGGTCACCGATCCAGCGGAACGCAAAGCTCGCGTCGAGGCTTTAGAGCCCCTGGCGCGTCCCGAGGGCAGTTCGACGACTTCTCGGGGTAGCGGAGGGCCGCCCCTCGTCTACTTTTGGTGGCGCCACTTTTTGCTGGATTGTGGGTACCAAGTGGACACGGCACTTTCTGCTTTTATTCCTCATGACGTGTCGGGGGCCTGGGAGCGACATCTCTGCCATTCAATTGCTCGCGTCGGCCCAAGGGAGTTTATTAGCTGGATCGAGAATGGGACCACCTTGCAGCATTTCTGGGATGCTATCGCTGAGGCGGGGAAGGTTGTGAAGGTCCCTTTTGATCAAGTGGTGCTCCCACCCCCATTTTCCCAGGCGCCAACCGGTACGTTGTTCATCGTCGTTGTTGCCTGTTCGTTCTTTTCTTCTTTTCTCTTCCTCTTCTTCCTCCCCCTCCTTTTTGCTGATGGGGCTCTCCTTGTTTCTGGATTGAACAGAGAGCTTTATTCCTCCGGCAGCAATGCCGAAGCCCGGCACTTCGCGCAGTCGGAAGCGACGGGCGAGTAGGGAAGCCGGCTCCTCGCCGCCGGGCGCTCAGGAGGGGACCCCCGAGCCTTCCGCTTCGGTCGGAGGAGGTGAGCCTAGCCTTTTGTTTTGCCGGCCGGAAGAGCTTTTCATCCCCTCTTTCCTTTCCTCTCTAATCGAGATACTCATTCTGCTGTCGCTCTTCCTGCAGCTTTGCAAACTCCCGGGAGCGAAGAGGCGGCCGGGGCAACGCCGTGCGAGGGCCTTACCCCTCCTGCCGAGGAGAATTACAATCCCACGTTTGATGGGACGCCGTCTCCAGACATGACGGGGCTCCCACAGGTGTCTCCGCCCGAGCCAGGTGAGCGGTGGACAAGTGCTCATATATGTACCCATATGTATATGCACTTGTAGCTGTGGACCTGATCATCTGACCGCTTCGTCTCCTTCCTTAGGGTACGTGCCGGGGGAAGCGTCTGCTGGCGAAGGCACCTCGCATCGGGCGGTGTTGACACCCTCGCTTCAGGAGATTCATAGCCTATTGGTCTCCGGCCCCGGGGGTGAGCTGCCCGGTTTCTCAGACTTTGCCCCGGGGCTGCTCGAGGGAGGAACTTTACCGCGAACTTTGCATTGCGCGAGTAAGTACCTCTTGGTTCTTTCATTTAGTCGCCACACCGCCTTTGCACCCATTCCTCCTCTTTTTCTTTTCGAGGAAGTGATAAATGACTTCATTTTCCTCTTGCAGTGACGATCACCTCCCCGGCTGCGCTTCCCGTCAGGTCCCCGCGGGAGGAGGGTGAAGTTCTGGAGAGAACAGTTGGGGCAGACGATGGTACGGGCTTTCGCCCAAGGACGGACTTCTCTTTATTGCTCATCCTAGGTTTTGCCGGGACGAAGGGGAATATCCCACTTTGACGCGGGCGTTCATCCTTTTTGCAGGCGGCGCCGAGATCGTGGCGGAAATGATGGAGATGGGTCCTTCAGTGGTCGTCTTTTCTTCGGTTGAGAGTCAGGCCGGGGCAGAGGGTGCCCCTCATGGCGTCGAGACGGCTCCACTTCTTTCAACACCCAGCGGGCCTTTGACAGGTATTTCCGCCCCCTCTTTTTTTGCTGATGGGACTCTCCTTGTTTCTGGGCCGTGCTGACGTTCATTTACCTTTTGACAGCTGCTGGTGGCGATGCGTCCCTGCCACCTTTTGTCGCAGCATCGCCTGTGGGGTTTGCCCCTTTCCCGAGCCACGGCGTTCTCTGGCCGAGTGAGCCTCAAAGCATCCAGATGGCGGACCAGGGCGGCATACTGGAGACCCTGATGGGGCTTGCGCGATCTGCCATGGAGGAGAGTAGCCCCCCATGCCTTGAAAGGGTGCGGGGGTTCCTTTACAGAAATACCCGCGCCTATCATCTGATGGGCTTCCCACGAGACCCCTGGATGGCTGCCGTCGACGTTGTTTGGGACGAGGTGAAGCAGCGATGCCAGGAGGCGACCCGCCTCAAGATCCAGGAACTCTCAGCAGAGGTTGCCCTAGAAGAGCACAGATTTGAGACCCTTCGCTCACAGAGAGGGGACGTGCTCAGCCGCGTCGAGACCTTGAGAGCAGGTTGCGCTCAATGCCATGCCGATATTATTGGCTTCCAGCGGACGATTGAGGAGGCCTCGAAGCGTCTTGCCGATCGTCAGGCCGCGTACCAGGCGCTGACCGAGGGGGCGGCGGAGGCCGAGGCAGCGGCGACCGCCTTGGAACAGGAGTTTGCGGATTCCCAGACCAGGCTATTGGCTCTTCAGGGGAGTCTGGCGGATCTCCGAGGAGGACCCCATGTCTCTTCGTGAGAGGGAGGGGGGCTCCGTAGTTCCTCTCGTCCCTTTTTGCTTTCGGCCGGTGTATGTATTTCATCAGCTACCCCGAGGGCTTGTCTCGGGCACCTTGTATTCAAGGAATGACAAACTTTAGATTACTGCCAATGCCTTTCTTTGACATCGTTGCAATCTTCGTCTGCACTCAGGTAATCTTTTGAGGGTCTTATTTGGGCCCCCTCCTTTTGGACGCCGTGTTTCTCGGCTTAACTTGTCCTGCGCTCCACTCGGTTTCTCGGACCGGTAGGTTCGAGGGACGTCTTTTGGATGTTGCATTTCTGGCATTCTTCCAGATCTGATGCAACATTTTGGGTGCCGGGGTTGGCCTTCTCGGGGCTTTGTCCAGCAACCAGAGTTTGATCCTTAGTCGGGGAGGCTTGCCTCTTCTGGCTTTGCTCCTCGACCTTGATTTTGTATTCCTTCTTCCTGAGATTTGCCTTATTGGCTTTTCCCAGGCCTGCTCTCAGCATCTTTTGCTTGAATTTTGCATTTGTGGCATTCCTCAGGATCTGATGCACATTTCGGGTGCCGGGGTCGGCCTTCTCGGGGCTTTGTCCAGCAACCCAACTTTGATTTGATGATGATTTTTTTTTCATATTACCATCCCAAGCGCCCTTTCGGGTTTTCGCCGGGGATGACCCCCTCTAGCTTTTTCCGGTGCGCCCTTTCGGGTTTTCACACCGAGGGGTTACCCATTTTTGCCTGAGGCGCCCTTTCGGGTTTTCACCTCAGCTGGGTCTGAGGCCTTTTTGCCCTTGAACATCCCTTTTTTTTTTTGGAGGATGATCAAGTCCGCCGGGACATCTCTATTTTTAGTCCCTTTTTTCTTTTCTTTTCTTCTTTTTTTTTTTGGGGCCCGGGGCCGGACCCTGGGGCAATCGATCATGGGATCTCCCATTTGGGTTTAGCCCACCATTGCGGTTCGTTGGCTAAAGAGTTTGGCTTGACCAACCACAGAGGTTTATTGGTCAAAGAGGGATAGCCTACCTTCTTGGGGTTTTCTGGCTAAGGGTTTAGGTTTGACCGACCGCGGAGGTTTATTGGTCAAAAGGGATAGCCTACCTTCTTGGGGTTTGCTGGCTAAGGATTTTAGGTTTGACCGACCGCGGAGGTTTATTGGTCAAAGGGATAGCCTACCTTCTTGGGGTTTGCTGGCTAAGGATTTTAGGTTTTGACCGACCACGGAGGTTTGCTGGCCAAAAGGATAATGGCTTAATCTACCATTTTGGTTTACCTACCAAGCAGAATAGGGGCACAGCCTAGCATTTTGTTTACTGGCTGCGCGAAACATGCCCTGGTAAGTAATGACTTGATTTTGATTTGTTTTTTTTTTTTTTTTCGCATTACTGACTCCCGCGCCCTTTCGGGTTTTCACAGGAGCCAGCCCCCTCTAGCTTTTTCCAACGCGCCCTTTCAGGTTTTCACGTTGAGGGTTATCCACTTTTGCCTGAGGCGCCCTTTCGGGCTTTCACCTCAGCTGGATTTTGGGCATTTTTACCCTCGGGCACCCCCTTTTGGGGAGTGGCCAAGTCCGCCGGGACATCTCTATTTTTAGTCCCTTTTTCTTTCTTCTTTTTTTCCTTTGGAATCCGAAGCGAGGTTGAGGAACCTTGGCTAGGGGATTCGCAGTTTGGCTTTAGCCCACCATTATGGTTAGTGGGCCAGAGACGACACAGCCTACCATGGAGGTTTACTGGCTGAGGGGGCATTGCTTAGCCGACCTTTTGGGGGTTTATTGGCTGACAGATTTGACTTGGTCGACCTGGACGGTTTGCTGACCAAGAAGGAGTTTTAGCCGACCTTCTGGGGGTTTATTGGCTAAGGGGTTTGACTTGGTCGACCAGGATGGTTTGCTGACCAAGGAGGAGGTTTTAGCCGATCTTCTGGGGGTTTATTGGCTAAGGGATTTGACTTGGTCGACCAGGATGGTTTGCTGACCAAGGAGGAGGTTTTAGCCGACCTTCTGGGGGTTTATTGGCTAAGGGGTTTGACTTGGTCGACCAGGATGGTTTGCTGACCAAGGAGGAGGTTTTAGCCGATCTTCTGGGGGTTTATTGGCTAAGGGATTTGACTTGGTCGACCAGGATGGTTTGCTGACCAAGGAGGAGGTTTTAGCCGACCTTTTGGGGGTTTATTGGCTAAAGGGATTTGACTTGGTCGACCTGGACGGTTTGCTGACCAAGAAGGAGTTTTAGCCGACCTTCTGGGGGTTTATTGGCTAAGGGGTTTGACTTGGTCGACCAGGATGGTTTGCTGACCAAGGAGGAGGTTTTAGCCGACCTTCTGGGGGTTTATTGGCTAAGGGATTTGACTTGGTCGACCAGGATGGTTTGCTGACCAAGGAGGAGGTTTTAGCCGACCTTCTGGGGGTTTGTTGGCTAAAGGGTTTACTTGGTCGACCTGGATGGTTTGCTGACCAAGGAGGAGGTTTTAGCCGACCTTCTGGGGGTTTATTGGCTAAAGGATTTGACTTGGTCGACCAGGATGGTTTGCTGACCAAGGAGGATTTTAGCCGACCTTCTGGGGGTTTTTGGCTAAAGGGTTTACTTGGTCGACCTGGATGGTTTGCTGACCAAGGAGGAGGTTTTAGCCGACCTTCTGGGGGTTTATTGGCTAAAGGGATTTGACTTGGTCGACCAGGATGGTTTGCTAACCAAGGAGGAGGTTTTAGCCGACCTTCTGGGGGTTTGTTGGCTAAAGGGTTTACTTGGTCGACCTGGATGGTTTGCTGACCAAGGAGGAGGTTTTAGCCGACCTTCTGGGGGTTTATTGGCTAAAGGGTTCTGACTTGGTCGACCAGGATGGTTTGCTGACCAAGGAGGAGGACTTAGTTCATAAAAGGGGGAAATTCTTCTTTCTTTTTCTTCCCTCTTTTTCCATAGGCTCTTTTGCCCTTGGGCACTCCATTTCGGGGAGCGACCAAGTCAGCCGGGACCTCTCTATTTTCAGTCCCTTCCCTTTTTTTTTTTTTGACATGGGCGCATATGCCCAACCCTAGCCTGATTCGGCTATAAGGGGATCAGAGGGCGATTGCCCAGGGAATTCATGTTCAGGGCAAAGTACATTTTCAGATGCTTGCCATTTAGTGGTGGAAAGGGGCGGTCGCCGGCATGTGTTGCCAGCGTGTATCCCCCGCCTTCATACACTCCAGTGACCACGTACGGTCCGCGCCAGTTCGGCTGGAGTTTACCACTTGATTTGCCTGCCATGACCTCTCTTTGCTTGACCATGACGAGGTCACCTTTCTTGAAGACGCGAGGCCTGACTAGCTTGTCGTAGGCTCGAGTCATGCGGGCTTGATAGGATTGGAGGTGTTTGTACGCTTCCAGCCTTTTGCCCTCTAGGTCGGACAATTCCTCCAACCTTCTTTCAATTTCTTGTCGTTCCTCGGGCTGAAGACCGGTATAGACGGCTACCCTGTAGGATGACATTTCAATTTCGATGGGGAGCATGGCTTCAGCTCCGTACACCAGCGAGAAGGGAGAACACCCGGTAGGGGTCTTGTAGACCGTCCGGTATGCCCAGAGCGCTTCGTGCACCTTCTCCCCCCAATCACGTTTGCGATTGCCGACTATCTTGGCAAGCAGTTTGCAAAGGGTCTTGTTGAAGGCTTCCGCCAGACCATTGGCTTGAGGGTTGTAGACCGTTGACGTCCTCCAATCTATCTGGAATTTGGCCGCCAACGCATATATCGTTTTGTTTCTGAAGGGCGTACCGTTATCTGATACGATCCGATGAGGGGTGCCGAACCTGTAAATCAGGTGTTGCTTGACAAATTTTGCAACGGCTACCCCGGTGACTTCCCGGAGAGGGATTGCTTCTGCCCATCGGGAGAAATAGTCAGTGGCTGCCAGGATAAACTTGTGGCCGCCAGAGGATGGTGGGAAGGGTCCCACGACATCCATTCCCCATTCGGCAAAGGGCCATGTAGGGGCAGTTGGATGCAATTCGTTCGGCGGCTTTCTTGGCACCGAACTGAAGACCTGGCATTGATGACACGTACGGGCGTATTGGACGCAATCCGTGTACATGGTCGGCCAGAAGAAGCCTTTCAGCTTGATGTTGATTTTCATTTGTCTCCCGCTTGATGGGCTCCGCACAGTCCAGAGTGGACTTCGTGCATGATGACTTTGGCTTCTCTGGGGAGAGACATCGGAGGAGGACAGACTTGTCTTTTTCATGGACAAGCCGATATAGTTGGTCCCCGATCATTTGATATGACGTGGCCCGCCGCAGCAGTCGGACTCGTTCGGCCCGGTCTGAAGGCAGCCAACCGTTCTTTATTTGAATGATCGGCTGGCGCCAGTCTTCTTCTTGACCGGCTTCTTCTTCGAGGGCGTTGACCTCTGCATTTTCTGGGTCGGAGTCGTCCTCGAGAACACTGGGCATCAGCCTCCTATGTCGGACAGTTATGCCCAACTCCCCTTCAGGAGGGAGCTTTAGGGCGGACGCCAGTTTGGCTAGCGCATCCGCTTGAGAGTTTTGCCCTCTGGGACATGTCCGATTTCGAACAATAGAACCTCTCGCGGAGCTTCATTACTTTGGCATGATAGGGGATCATTCCTTTTTCCGAACTTCGTAGTCCCCCAGCACTTGACGGATGACCAACTGCGAGTCTCCGTAGACTTTTATGCATTTGATGCCCATTTCGGCAGCCAGTTGAAGTCCCACGATCAGCGCCTCATATTCAGCTTGATTGTTGGTCAACGGCTTCATGAGTGCACATGAGTTGTGCAGTATTCCCCCTTGTGGAGTCACTAGGACAATGCCCGCTCCGGAGGTATAAGTTGTGGTGCCGTCAGTTTGCTTGAGCACCCGGGAAGCGCCATCAAAGTAGAGTTCCCAATGTGGTAACTCTATGGCGAGAGTATTTCCACTTTCTTGGATGGGGACTTCTTTTGTTGGGTCCCCTCCCCGTGGGGGGATGAGAGCGTTTCCTCCTCCGGGAGCTTGAACTCGAGGGGAGCCTGCTGGGAGCGGATGCGCCGCCAGGAAATCCGCCATACCTTGCCCTTTGATTGCTTTTCTGGGGACGAAGGTGATATCGAACTCCATGAGGAAAGGCCCATTTTCCCATTCTTCCTGACAACACAGGTTGGGTGAGGAGCGCTTTTAGCGGGTCTATCCTCGAGATGAGGCTGACTTGATGGGCTAGCAGATAGTGCCGTAATTTCTTGACGGCGAATATCAATGCCAGGCACACTTTCTCCACTGGGGAATATCGGTGCTCCGGACCCACCAGCATCCTGCTGAGGTAGTAGAGCGGTTGCTCTTTGCCTTCCTCATTTGTTTGCGCCAGAGCGCTCCCAGCGACGTTTCCATGCCGCGATGTAGAGGATGAGCGGCTTATCTTTCACTGGGGCTCCCAAGACGGGAGGAGTAAGGAGATACTCTTTGATTTCTTCAAAGTATCTTGGCACTCTTGGTCCCATATGAATGGGGCTCCTTTCTTCATCAATTTGCTGAAGGGGGCGCATCTGCCCGCGAGGTTGGAGATGAACCGCCGTATGTAGGCCAGCCTTCCTTGAGAGATTTCAGCTCCGTTAAGGTTTTCGGCGGCGGCAGCTCTCTGATAGCTTTGATTTTGACGGGATCAATTTCTATTCCGCGGTATTTGACGACAAAGCCAAGGAATCTGCCGCTCGAGACGCCGAAGGCGCACTTCATCGGGTTCATCTTCAACTGATGCTGGCGGAGCCTTTCGAAGACCTGGCGTAGGTCGCCTAGGTGGTCTTCCCGCCCTTTGGTCTTGACGACCAGGTCATCAACGTAACACTCGACCGAGTCATGGAGCATTTCTCCGAAAATCTTGGTCATGGCTCGTTGATAGGTGGCTCCAGCGTTCTTCAAGCCGAAGGGCATTCTTTTATAGTTGTAGATCCCTTTGGGGGACCTGAAGGCGGTATGACCCTTATCTTTGGGAGCCATACGGATTTGATTGTAGCCTGACGACCCGTCCATGAAGGACAGTGCTTCATGCCCTGTGGTCATATCGATCATTGTTTCCGTGATCGGGACCGGGAAGTCGTCCTTTGGGCAGGCTTTGTTCAAGTCCCTGTAGTCGATACAGATCCGGACTTCGCCGTTCTTTTTCTTGACCGGCACTATATTGGCTAGCCAAGTTGGATAGATGCACGGCTCGGTGAAGTCGACTTGGAGAAGTCTGTCCACCTCGGCATTTACTTTCAGCTCCAGCTCGTGGCGCATTCGCCGTTGGCCTTGCTTGACCGGCTTTGCCGTGGGGAGTATGGACAACTCATGCTCAGCCACGGAGGGGTCCAGGCCTGGCATTTCTTTGTATGTCCATGCAAAACAGTCTTTGAACTCCAGCAAGAGGTGCCGGTATGACTGTCTTTCTTCCTCGTTCAAGAGGGCGCTGACGAAGATTGGTCGGGGTTCTTTTGGTTCCCCGAGGTCGAGCTCGACCAGTTCGTCGACCGTAGCTTGTCCGCCGTCTTCGAGTTCACGAGGTGCTGGCTGTAGGTCGATGAAATCCTTTTCTTCATCGGAGTCAGCGACGTGGACGTCATAGTATTTGAAGCCTTCTTCTGTGATCGGCCAGAAGTGACCCCCTTCGCTTTGAGGCGCTTCTTGACACGACGCCCCATTTGATAGGACGAGGGCGGCCTCCCCTGCTGTGGTTTTGTAGCGGGGTAGGAGATTGCCCATCGGAGGGGCAATGATCAGGTAAGGGCGCGAGCCCAACGGTGTTGACCGTATAGTAGGCCTCGCATTTCGCCGCCTGACCATAGCCCAACCCCCGAGTGTCTTTTGCACAATAGGGGGGTTGCCCTCGGAGTTGCTTCGGGTACCACAGCTGGTGGAAGTACTCCCGTCGCGAGGGATCTTGCATTTGTGCAATCTTTTGCCTTTGGCACAATTTCTTGATGTGCTCGGGCATGTCGTCCATTTCTTGGACGGGCTCTGGGGCGACTTGAGTCGTTTGACTCCAGCCAAAGTCGTCTTCGAGGGGCCCATGTGGCAGCGGGTCTCCTTTGTAGAAGATGATCGGCTTCGGCGTCTCGCCCTTCTCGAGACTATCATTTCTGTAATGGGTGACAATGAATGTCTTCAGTCGTTCCACCCATTGCTCCTCCCTATGGAAGAGTAGCTGCATGTACGCCGGCGGCAAGGAGATGCTTCGGTTGATGATCTCGCCGATGGCGTTTGCTTCGTAGTTGATCTCACGCCTTTCTGGGCAACTTGGCCCGGGCGTGGTGGATTCGGCGAGGCGGCTGAGCCGGTGAGCTTCAAGGAGGTCTTTATTGACCGTGAAGAGCTCTTCTTCCTCTTGACCCTGGCTTGCTCGATTCGCGTCGGCATTTTGTTTTTCCTTGCCTTTTGACGGGGTTGCTGGCTCCCTGAGGGTTCGCCGAGGTATAGCTGGGCGTCCGCCAAGTTGCATTCATTTGGGCGGAAGGGGCCCGGTCTGCAAAGACCGTGTGCTGCTCTCCTTCTTTGATGTATTTTATACATTGGTGGAGAGTCGAGGGGACGACCCGGTTTTCATGGAGCCAGGGTCTTCCCAGGAGGGCTTTGTAAGACGTGTTTGCATTGATGATGTAAACACGACCTTAGTAGTGAGGCCGTCCATGGCCAGCTGCACCTCCACCTTTCCCAAGGCGTTCTCAGAATTCTGGTTGAATCCAGCGATTCTGATATCATTTACCCTTTGCAAGTAGGGCGTAAGATACAGAGCCTTGAAAGTCTTCAGGGCATGATATTGATCGACGCCCCGGGGTCAACCAGGATCCGGTTGAGCTCGTGCCCATTGACTTTTCCTTGCATGTACAACGGGCGGTTGTGGTATAGCGTTGGCAACAGCATGTCCTTGTCGGAGAAGGTCACCTCCGCCACCAGTGCTTCTAGGGCTTGTGCCTGGAGTTCGGTCACGTCAGCTTCGTAGACCTCGGGCTCTTGCAAGATTTTGACGAGCGCCGTTCTCAAATCTTTGCTCCAGGCAATGGCGTCCCATATAGTGATGTTGGTCGGAACCGCTTCATATGCTGTATGATTTTGCGGTCAGCCCGGGCACGGAGTTTGATCCAGTGGAGGGACAGTATCCTCCAGGGCCTTTTATCGGTTGCCCGAATTGGTTGACCCGTCTTGTCCCTGGCTGTTCGTCCGGCTTTTCTTCGAACAACGAGCCCAGGCAATCTTCCTCCGGGGCGACAGTTTCTTCTTTGCCGCTTCTGGACGGAGCGGGCCGGGCGGCCGATTCAGGAATTTTCCGATTGAAAGGCCGGTTGGGGATCGCCCATCCCCCACACTCTTCTTCGTCAGACAGGACGAAGGGGACTGGCTGGGTGGCCCTCCGGTCGGAGAGCCCACTAGCGATATTCTGCTGCTCTTCTTCTTCCTCGTCAGATGGGTCGAAGATGAAGGAGTTCGCCCGCACCTCTGTTTCCGGGGCAGGCTGAGGCTTTTCCCCTCGGAAGACAATGGTCTTGCCCAGGTCGGGCGAGCTGGTTTTCTCGCTGAGGGACGGGGAGGATTTCTTTCCTCGTCCGCGGCCCTTTCCTTTGCCTCGGTTGCGGCGCCGATATGTTGCCACAGGGGGCGTAACAGCCGGTGATTGCAAGCTCGCAGGCGGCGGTATCGACACCATGTTGCACGAGAAGTCTTTCAGCATTTCTTCCAACCTCTCGATGGTGATTTCATCCTCCTTATAGAAGATGGCCAGTTCTTCGGGCAGAGGCAGCTTCTCGCCTTCTTGAGCCCTTTGTAGCATTTGATGGAGCCAGCTTTTGAGCCTTGTTTTGCGCTCCATTTCTTCCCACGGGATGTATTTGTCCAAAGGGACTCCCCAAGTGGGCTTGGAGGGAATATACTCCTCCAATTCATCAATAAGCTTCTGCAACTTTTGGAGTGGAGTCAACTCCGCCGGGGCTGCCGCGGCCTCCTCCTGCTCGGCTTGCTTCTTTAGGCGCCTTTTCATGTTCTTGCGCCGGTTCTTTTCTTGCTGCACTGCGCGCGCCATTTCGAGCGGCGTCAGCGGCTTGGCTTGCTCTGTTGTTTGAGAGGTGGTCTCTCGGCCGAAGCGACCGTGCGACCTTCCCCTCTTAGGGAACGCTGACAGAGCGCGCATTCTGGACGCCACCGTCGTCCAGCCAGCTTCATCTTGCTGATGCTGGAAAGTGGAGTCAACCGCCTGCTCGATTATCTCGGGCGGCAGTTGTTGAAATTCGGCCCAATAGGGGCCTGGTTCTGGGGTGGCCGGCACCATCACTGGCTGCTTGCCCCTGCGGTCTTTTTCTTGCCGCTTGAGTATTCGCGGAGGCGAGTTCTCAAAGCACTGCCCCTTACTCCTATTTTCCGGAGCTTGCTCATGGGGAGGGGAGACTTGATGTCGTCGAGACCCCTTTTTTCGCCGAGGAGGTTGTTGCTGGGCTTCTTGCCTGGCCTCGGCCCGGGTTGTCGGGTTGCCTTCTGGGTCGATCTTTCCCTCTTGGATGAGGGATTTGACCCAGTCTCGGACAATCGGACACATATCCGTAGGATGCAGCAACATGGCATGGTATTTGCAATACATGGGGTGGTTTGTTTCCCTCTCCGTGTATGTTGGTGGCGGCCTGTGCGCCTTTACACAGCCTTGCTGCAAGAGTCTTTCGAAGATCTCCCCGGTCTTTGCGGTCGCAAAAGGGTTCGGGAGATCGCCACCCGGGATACCATAAGGCAGGGGCCTCGTCAGATGAGCCGCCTTCTGTCATATCCGGTCTCTTGATTATATCTTAAGATGGGCTGCTCTTTCAGGGATATATTCCTGAATTGCTGCCCCAAGCTTGCGCCTTCAGTGTCAGCTATGGACGGCATCGGCGGTACGAGCCATCCTCGTTCACCAGCTTCGGGGGCTTGGAGGTTCTTGAAGCGCATATAGTCGCTTTCTTCAAATTCCCGTTGGGCTGCTTCCCTGGCTCTCATCAGGACCATGGAGTTGCCTTCCGGGTCGATTTTCCCCTTTTGGATAAGGGACTCGACCCAATCCCGGACATCAGGGCACCTGTCTGTAGGGTGCAGCAGCATGGCGTGATACCGACAGTACATGGGGTGATCCAGCTCCCTTTCAGTGTACGTCGGTGGCGGTGTGTGAGCCATCACGACACCTCGTTGCAGGAGCTTTTCAAGATTTCTCAACATTTCCGGTCGCCAAGTGACTGCGATGGGGAATTTGCCCTCCCGGGACCACCAAGTAGGGGCTGCGCCTGATGAGCCGCCTTCTATCATATCCGGGTCCGGAAAGGTGAAGGCCACCGGTGTGTAAATTTCCGGCGGGTCGATGACGTTGACTGTATGCGTGACAACGTCAGCTGAATGGTCTGTCCACTTCGCGACGTGAGGCTGCGGCGGGTTGACACGGGAGTTGCCCAGGTCGATAATCCCTTGGTTGACCCATGCTTCAACCTTGTCTTTAAAGACGTAGCAGTCCTCCAGAGCATGCCCTGCATCTTGATGGTATATGCAGTAGTTTGGCGGGATACTTGTTGGCGGCTGGCAGCCTAGTAATCCTGCCCGCAGGCATGTACGGTAGAGTGCCAGTGTCCGATGGCGCGGGAAGGAGTATAGTCTCCCGGCGATTTCATCATCAGACGGGTTTGAAGACTCCTCCGAGATCCATCCCCCACAGGGAGGGCGCGTTCGGGGCGTAGATGTGCCTACAGGCCCCTGGAGTCCTTGCTGGAGGGTCGTCAGACTTTCTTGCATGGTCCTCAGGTACATCAGCGTTTGCGCTGACCGTGCCGCAGTGATTGAACCTGTCTTTCCAGGTTTTGCACTGTCTCGGACCATGCCTGTGCTCCGAGGCTGAGGGATGATCCCCCTCCCATCCGTTGGTGGAATGAGCGTCCCAAGGATTTGCCTCGGGGTCTTCAGGCTCAGGAGGCGGCGCATTGACATGGATGACATTGGCCGACTGCCTCGATTGGTCCCAAGCATGGGGCTGTGGAGGATCGACCAAATGTCATGCATGGTGATGAGGCGACTCTGGATCAGCTTCTGTACTTCATTTTTGAAGACGTAGCAGTCTTCAATAGAGTGCCCCAGCATGCGGTGGTAGAGACAATAATTCTCATCCACCTATCCGCTTCGCTCGGTCTTCTCAACGCCGGAAGCTTGAGCAGGTCATTCTTCATGCACAGCTTGAAGAGCATCTTCGTATGATCCCTTTTGAAGGAATACGGCGTGCTCATACGCTGTGGCAATGAAGTTGGAGGCGGTCTTTCTTCCACCTTCTTGCTAGGAGCGCCGGAGGTCATGATCTTCTTCCCTTTACTTTGCGGGGCAAAGTCCACAGCATTGGCTTCTTTGCCCATGGCACGCTCCTTGCCCGGCTTGATTTTCGGAGGAGCTTGCATCGGGTTATCGGCGAAGAACATTTCGATCTCTGCCACGACCGCGTTGAGCTGGTCAAAACCCTTGATGTTTGTTCCCAGCAGCTTTTCACTTATCTGCGCTGCCAGGCCCCGTCGACAGATAGTTATGGCATCTTCTTGCGTCGGGGGGTTGTCGCACCTCATGCTGAAGTCACGCCACCGCTTGATGAAGTCGAGTGCCGTTTCTCCTTTTCTTTGCCTGAGGGAGCACAGCTCTGCAAGCGACACCTTTCTTCGGCCGTTTGGAAGCGGTCGATGAATTTCTTTTGGAGGTCGGCCCAATCGACAACGGAGTTGGGCCTCAGCCTGGAGTACCACTGGAAGGCGGTGCCTGTCAGGGACGTTGCGAAGTAACGGAGGAGGTAGGATTCATCGAATGCCAACTCTCCCATGGCCGTTATATAGTAGGCCAGGTGCTCGTTTGGCGAGCCCTGCCCATCGAACTTCTGCAACTTCGGCGCCTTGGGGAAGTCCGGTGGCAGCTTCTTGAATTGATGGTGGACGGGGTATGGCACGCTGTAGAGATCTACAGTGGCAGTTCCCTCGCCTCGCTGAGCGAAGCGGTCGTCCACGATCTTTTCAATCATTCGTCGATGGGCGACGATATCTTCAGCTGCGGAGGCTTGGGAGTTTATGCCCCTGCGCGGCTGTTGGACCGGATCGACGGTGTAGTCGTTGACCACGGCTGGACGCGGGTTGACATCGGGCAAATCGCCTTGTTGATGTCTCGCCCGAGCATTTTGGTTTGCCGTCGGCACCTGGCGGCGTGGCGCATTCGCCCCTGCCTGCTGCCCTTGGTCCATCATGAGGTTGGCCATTTCAGCCTGCCAGCGCTGTATGAAATCATACTTGGCGTCGTCCGTCATTGCTTGGAAGGCGGCTCTGGTTGGAGGCATGAGGAACACTTCAGCTTGATCCCCGTCGGCCGGCAGTTGTTGATCTCCGAGGTGGAGGCTGGCGACTTCGTCTTCTTCCCCTCCTTCGAGGTCCAGCTGGACCTGCCCCGGAAGGGTCTTTGATCCTGATCGAGTGGAGGCTCGAAACTTGTCCCAGGTTCGAGGGTCCAGCTTGACTGCCTTGCTGCCCTTGGAGAAGTCTTCTGGTAGCGTTACGAGTATACCGGAGGACGGTTTCGTCGTCCTGCCCGGATTCATTGATCCTGAGCGCTCCGGCAGGAATGCCGGATGGCCCAGGTGCTTCCCTTCCGGAAGCATAGCAGGTGAAGATTTTCATGCCTCCACCTTCTTCAGATGTCTGCTGCACTCTCCGCTTCTTGGGCTTCTGAGTGCTTGGACGGATTGCAGCTCCCAGCCTGGTGAAGACTGAGGCGCTCAGTCTTTCGAAGACCGAGACTCGAGGTGCGGAAGCTCCGGCCTGACTCGCGTCTTTGCTTTCAGCAGTTTCCGCTTGGGCGGGGACGAAGTTGGGCTTCCTATAAATGCCCCTGCGTTTGTGTCCGCGGGGACGAGGAGGTTCGGTTTCTTGAGCTTTTTCTTGCCCAGGTACCGTCGCCTTCTTGGGGCTTTCGGCGGGTTGATCCGCTCTAGCCTGTTTGATTTGGCGGGCTTCCTGCTTGGTCACCCACATTTGCCTCATTTTGCGAGGCGGCTGGGGCGCCGAGCTTGATGCCTGCCCCTGTCGGGCTCCTTTTGGGGAGTCCCGATCTTCTCGCCGCATCCCTTGGAGGGGAGCGAACTGGTTGGAGGTTGCCACCGTGGGGACGCTTCTGTCCCGGGGCAGTATCGGCTGGCCTCCATCGAGCCTGACACGGATGTCTCCCACGAGCACGGTTTTGCCGGAGTTGGAGACGACCACGTGGGGCTTGTTGCCCCTGCGCCCCTGGCGCTGTCCCCGTTTTCTAGGGACTGCGACGCAGGAGATTGTGTTAACCGAGAAGACTCGGCCTTGACTTGGACGGGGTTTGGTGCCCCTGGTTGCAGTAGCTTTGGGTGCCGCCTTTGGAGTAGCTTGGACGGCAGGGACCACCCCTAAGAAGTAGGGGGATCCCACCACTGCAGGAAAATCGCCGAACACGAGCGGGACGGCGAGGTAGCCACATTTGGCGTGGCATGCGATGACTTGCGGACCGTAGGTGACGGCGGCCATCGGACAAGCTTGAAGTTGCAGGTGGGAACGGGCGTTTGATGCCGGCTTTCGCTCCTTGTACCTGTGGTGTGGAAATTAGTCATCTTTTATTTCTATATCGGCATACGGTCTTTTTACATATGCATGGAAGGCAGGAACAGTCCCACCGGGCGTGCCAGATTGTTGGAACGCGGATTTTTTTTCTTTCGAATTTATTTTCTTCTTCCTCATCTCTTCTCCGAAATGAGGGATTTCTTTTGCGGGCGTGCCAGACTGTTTACGGGAAACAGACAAAGATTTATTTTGCGAGGAGTATTGGGTGCGAACCCTGATACCCTCGGATTTCATTTCATTTATTTTTTTCCGCGTGCGCTCGCGTTCAGGGCGATTGGAGTGGTCGTGTACTGGACCGTTCCCCATCGACCGAAGTCGATGTTTCATTTACATCGAGTATAACACTCGAATACCTTCGAATGCGTAATGTTTATTAAAAGACCGTATGCCGAAATTCAAAGAAGAAAAGGCAGATGACAAATAAATTTCCACAATTTTATTCAAGCTTATGTCATTTATATCCATGACATTTACATTGGTGCCTTTAGTGGGGTTTTGTACCTCCACTGGGCGATTACAAGTATTTCGCGTACATGAGCGTCGACGACAGGGTGTTTGTGCCTCCGTCGGACGTTACACGGTATGAGAATACATCAATATCCGTGACGGGGTGTTTGTGCCTCCGTCCGGTAACATGCCTCGACGTGTGCCGTTTTATGACACCGGAGGACTTAATACATGTGCCTCGACGTGTGTCGTTTTATGACACCGGAGGGCTTAAGTACATGTGCCTCTACGTGTGTCGTTTTATGACACCGGAGGACTTAAGTACATGTGCCGAGAGCTATGTGACAACCTGTGGCGTCCTCCTGCGGACGTGGCGCAATGCAGTCCGAACGCTGAGAACGGAACACCAGCGGGCGCCAAAGATTGCTCCTCAGCACGTGCGGCCTATTTAAGCTCACGCACGGATCACGCTCTGGGCACGGACGGATCGGTGTGCTGGGAGCGTTCTTGGGTGGAAGCCGGGGTTTTCTCGGCCGAAGATCGCATCGTTTGCAATGGGGGTATGCCCCCCTATTTATAGGGCCTCGGGAGACCGAACCGGCGGGGGTATCCTCCCCGGCGGGGGTGCGCGGGCTCGAGCGTCGAGGACGGGCGCGAGCGCTGAGGCAGCACGGCAGAGAGGCGCGGACCGGCGGGGGTGCGCAACGCGAGCGGGCGAACTGGGGGGTGCCCGCCAGTCAGGAGGCTGACCGGCGGGGGTGCGGCCCCCGCCCGGACCGGCGGGGTGCAGCACCCGCCCGGACTGGCGGGGGTGCAGCCCCTGCCGGACCGGCGGGGGTGCGGCCCCCGCTGGACCGGGGGCCCCTGCCGAACCGGCGGGGGTGCGGCCCCCGCCCGACCTGGCGGGGGTGTGCCCCCTGCCGAACCGGCGGGGGGTGCGCACCCCGCCTAACCGGCGGGGGTGCGGCCCCCGCCCGGCCTGGCGGGGGTGCGCCCCTGCCGAACCGGCGGGGGTGCGCACCCCGCCTAACCGGCGGGGGTGCGCCCCTGCCGACCGGCGGGGGTGCGCACCCCGCCTAACCGGCGGGGGTGCCACCGCCTGGGCCCCCTATAAATAGGGTGGGGCTCCCCCTCACTGGCCATTCCTGCGGTTCTTCCCGGGAGAGAGCTCTGTGGGCCTCCCGTGTCTGGTTCGTTGGTTGACGGCCGTGCCGCGCACGTGCGCACGGTGCGCGCTTGTGCTTCTCCGGCGTCTCCACGCGCGTTTGTCTCCGTTTTCTGGAGGCACGTGCATTTGACTTCTCCGAACTCTTCGGCTTCGGGCGCGGCTTTCGAACGTTGATCCGGACACGAATTTCTGGCATCCGGAGTACGTATCTTCGCGTCGACGAACTCTCGGGCACCCCGCTTCCGGGCCACTCCGGATTGACGCGAGCACTCGGGCTCATTTTGTTCCGATGTCCGCGAGGGGGAGTATCGGGGTTTTCCCGGTTCCCCTAGGGCTATTTGTCGCCCGGAGTTTTTTTAAGCCCGACACATTCGGTTTCAACAGTCATTCCAGGGGAAATTAGCCTATATTAGGCGATTTTTATCTCTAATCTTTCAGGGAGGTCCATGCCCTTCGGCAAACTGATGAAGAAAGATGCCCTTTCATATGGGATCAAGAATGCCAAGCTGCCTTCGAGCAAATAAAACAATATCTCCTCACTCCACCAGTATGGGAGCCCCAATCGCTGGAAAGCCCCTTATACTCTATATTGCAGCTATGGAAACTTCTCTGAGGGCCTTATTAGCACAAGTAAATGAAGAAGGCGAGGAGCAACCTCTATATTATCTCAGCAAAAAGTTGATCGGTCCAGAACTCCGATATGCTCCAATGGAGAAAGTCTGCCTAGCACTGGTATTTGCCGCTAAGAAATTGAGGCATTATCTGCTGGCTCATGAAGTTAAACTCATCTCCAAGTATGATCCACTCAAGTATTTGTTGAGGCAACCCGTATTGTCAGGAAGACTCGGGAAATTGGCTTTTCTCCTCATGGAATTTGATATCACTTACGTCCCACAAAGGGCAATCAAAGGGCAAGGCTTGGCTGAATTCTTGGCTGCGCTTCCAGTACCAGAAAATTCTCCCTTGTCCATCGATCTTCCAGAAGAAGAAACTTTCTCTCCTGCAAATGAAAGAGATAATCAAATCCAAGAAAGTCCAAATTCCAAAGAGGTCATCACAATCGAATTACCCTCTTGGGAATTATATTTCGATGGAGCTTCTCGAACTCTCCACTATACAGATGGTTCCGCCAGCATTTCTACTAGAGCAGGTATTGTCCTGGTCACTCCTCAAGGAGGAATATTATATAATTCTTGTGCTCTCATGAAGCCACTCACAAATAATGAAGCTGAATATGAAGCTCTAATCATTGGGCTTCGACTGGCTCTCGAAATGGGGGTCAAAAGTATACAAGTTTATGGTGACTCACAGCTGGTCGTCCGACAAGTGTTGGGCCAGTATGAAGTCTGTAAACAACAATTGCTTCCATATTATACCATAGTCATGAAGCTCAGGGAACAATTCAACTTCTTTGACATATCTCATGTACCAAGAAATGAGAATTCTCAGGCAGATGCTCTGGCCAAATTAGCTTCGGCCATAAAATTGCCACCGAAGGAGAATTGGACATAATTGTCCATCATAGAAGACTCATGCCGAGTGTCCTCGACATTGAGTCTAATATTACAATTGAGGAAGTATATACTGCAGAAGAAGATACAGTAAATGAATCTGAAGATTGGCGTGAGCCGATTATCAAAATCAAGAAAGGTTGGCTACCTCCTAATCGAGCTCAGAAATTCAGCTCTTACGAAGAGCTGCGTCATATCAATTAATAGGAGATCAACTATATAGATTGGTCTATGAAAGAAAGGGGCCAGCCCTCCTCAAATGCTTATCTCTCAAGGAAGCCAAATCATCATGAGAGAAGTTCATTCTGGACTGTGTGGTGCGCACCAGGCAGGTGAGAAGATGAAAATCAACATTAAGTTAAAAGGCTTCTATTGGCCTACCATGTACGCAGATTGCGTCCAATATGCCGTACATGTCACCAATGCCAAGCTTTCGGTCCTGTGCCGAGAAAACCTCCCAACATACTGCATCCTACGGCGCCAACATGGCCGTTCGCAGAATGGGGAATGGATATCGTGGGACCATTCCCACCCTCATCTCAAGGTCACAAGTTCATATTAGCTGCTACAGATTATTTCTCTCGGTGGGCGGAAGCCATCCCTTTATGGGAAGTAACGGGAGAATCAGTTACCAAGTTTGTCAAGCAAAATATAGTATACAGATTTGGTACCCCTCACAGGATTATATCCGATAATGGGTCGCAATTCCGGAACAAAACAATATATGTTTGGCAGTCAAATTCCATATTGATTGGAGAACGTCATCAGTATACAATCCACAAGCCAATGGGTTGGCAGAAGCCTTCAACAAAACCCTTTGCAAGTTGCTCGCCAAAATAATCGGCGATCGAAAGCGAGAATGGGGAGAAAAAATCATGAAGCCTTGTGGGCTTATCGAACAGTATACAAAACCCTTACGGATGTTCGCCTTTTTCCTTGGTATATGGAGCTGAGGCAATGATACCTATAGAAATTGAAATGGCATCCTATCGGGTGGCAATCTAAAATGAACTCCATGGTCAAGATCAAAGCCAAATAGAAAGAAGATTCGAGGAGCTCTCCAATCTAGAAGGAAGGCGACTTGAAGCTTATAAATTTCTCCAAGCATATCATGCCAGAATGGCTCGTGCATTCGACAAGTTGGCAAGACCCAGGGCCTTCAAACAGGGGGATCTCGTCATGGTCAAGTGCAGGGAAACAATAGCAGGAAAGCCAAGTAGCAAATTGCAACCGACCTGGCTTGGTCCATACATCGTCACCTCGGCATATGAAGGAGGTGCATACAGGCTGGTAGACCATAAAGGTAATGTGCCCTCTCCTCCACTCAATGGAAAACAACTAAAACTATAGTATGCTCCTGTTGACACAAAAATGTCAAAACCCCAGAATCTCAAAAAACACCCTATAAGGGGACGAATGGGACAATCCCCCCCCCCCCCTCCTAATGTTTTTATATAAAAAACTTGAACTTGGGAGGTTAATGTTTTTATATAAAAACATTGGATCCTAATCTCGTGCTTATATGCATATGTTTTCTTGAGAAAACTCTGTATAAATAGAAGTTCTGCTCAAATACATATCCATATAATCATGACCTTATGATCATATGTATATGATTCTTAAGATGAACTCTGCTCACGCAGGGGTTCAGCCCGAGAACATATCCATACAAGCACAATACTCTTGTATGTTTGTATCTTGGTATATTCTGTACCCACATCGAGCAAGTCTCTGTAGGGATTTTCTGGGGTTTAAATGTTTTTCATATCGAGCAAGTCTCTATGAACATATGATATTTAAATACCCTTGTATGTTGTGCTCTAAATGCCTCCATATTGAGCAAGTCTCTCTGGGCATGTGCATTTAGATGTCGTTATATTTGTATGTATATGTTTCTTCGAGGAGACTCTGCTCAAGCAGGGATTCTGCTCAAGAGCATATCTGTATAATCATAATCTCATACTTATATGCATATGTTTTCTTGAGGAAACTCTGTCTAAACAGAAATTCCCCTCAAATACATACTCATATAATCGTGAGTTTATGGTCATACGGATATGATTCCTGAGTTGAACTCTGTCCACGCAGGGGTTCTACCCGAGAACATATCCATATAAGTACAATACCATGTTCATATTTATATATTCTTCTAAACGGAAATTCCGTCCCAAAATTTACTCGTATGTCATAACTATGTGTTTATATGCATACATTTCAAGAAATTCAATTTCGACGGAGATCCCATCGGAGATATATCCATGTGTTCACAAATATATAAAGGGGACTCCTGTGAATGAAAATCTTGTCCCTAGGAAATGAGTACATACTCAGAAAATAATTCTGCTAATACGGGCATGTTCCTGCCCACTGCAAGCTACATGACAAGTTCCACAAAGGGAACTCATATTCTTTTCAAAAAGACAACCCTATTTTCAAACTTTGACTCATTCTGGTCAAAATAAACAAAGCAAAAATGTATCTTGGAATTTCTTACAGATGCATATATTCTCGCCCATGCTATGAAATGGTATTCGGGTTGAAACTGGTGTCAATACGACACCTAGAGCTTTTAACTTGATGTAAATGTAACATCGATTCCGATCGATGGAGACAGGGGTCCAGCACACGCCACCCCAATCGCCTGATGATTAAAAGGCACGGAATCAAAGAAGTTCATATTAAAACACGGCGCACTCATCCGTTTCCCGGATATACAAAAATTCTTTCTCTGCATTGCGCAGACCCTTACTTCTGCCTGGCAGGCAGGCTGGCACGCCCCGCAATACAAAGTCAAAATACAGATAAATGGACAAACACTTAAAACATAATGGAAAGGAGAAAAATTCCTGTGTCCACAGCTGGCACGCCCGGTGGGACCCCTTCTCACCATTCATAGCAAAAGGGCGAGATATATACATCTTTCTTCATAAAAATCCTAATATTGATGATTTCTCCTGAAGGTACTCCGTGAAGGTACTCCGTGAAAGTACTCCGTGAAGATACTCCGTGAAGATACTCCGTGGAGGCACCTCAAAGGTACCTGGGCGAAGAAAAGCAAATCCCAAATCGTTGGAGATGGCCGTCACTTATGGACCGCTCGTCGTCAACAACCATGCCAGGTTTGGCTACCTGGCAACTCCGATCGTATTCGGAGATTTCCCAGTAGTTGTCGGATCCCCTTACTTCCTAGGGGTGGTTCCGGCTCGTCAAGAGGAGGACCTGCTCAAAAGCTCCCTCCAACAAATCAACAAAGAAGACCAGCAGGATCTATGCTAATACTCAAGCTCGTCCTGCTGCCATCAACAAGGGCACCCGAATGCTCTCGAAAAACAATGCTGCCAAAGGGACCAAATCCCACCCAGCTCAAATCCGGACTTTCTCGGTCCAAACAATTTCCTCCCAAATCATAGCTCTCGTCTCCTCACAACGGGGGCAAAACAAAAATCACAAAAGCAAAAGGCCGTCTACTGCCACCTCAAGATCCGGCAAGTCCATCATGATCGGAGGTCTGCGGGTGCGGATTGATGGAAGCCAACCTATCATACCACTGATAGGTATGTCCCAACAATTCCGACCTCGAATCGCTTCTCAACTCTGCGATGGTGTCGAGGAGAACAAGAAGTTCCCAAGAAGAAAGCCGGTGTCAAACAAGGCACCCGGCATTCACCCAAGCTCAAACAAATCTGGGTTCCCAAAAAGGAGGCTCAGAAGCTCAGAAAGATGCAAGCAAATACACCACAACGTTCAGCAAGAGAAGCAATATCAACAGGCTTCTCGTCAATATGCTGAACCCAAGTACCATCAAGGACAAAAAAGAAAAGGAATATACAAGAGATCCAGCTATACTCCCAAGGCCCGGACAATATCCGGGTAGTTAAAGAAAATCCAACTCAACAACCCAAATATCGCGCATCGGTCTCTCACCGTATACCGCGGATCTCAGTATTTGATAGGCTGGGGGCAATTCCTAATGCCAGTACCCGTCCGTCAAAAAGACGACGTGTTACTTGGGCAGCTGAGGAAAAACCCAAGCTTATCTTCTCATGCTATGCCACCGAGAATGACTCTGGCAAGCCAACTGAACAAATTGCTAAAGCTACCTCAAATGATCCCACTGAAGCTATCAAGCAGTTTGCCAGAAGAAACCACCAGCCCGGCGGACAAGCTGGAGCATCAGCTCAGGTTCCCCCTCGTGTTGATTTTCAACATGAAGGAATGCAAATCCCCTTCTTCGAAGAAACAAATGTTCAAATTGAAGAAGGTGGACCCTCAACTTCAAACATCAACGTCATCGACTTGCCGACAAAGGAAAATTTCCAGGCTATGTCAGATGACGACAAATATCAGTTGATGCAACGATGCCAAACTCAAATGGCTCTGCTTCTAAATGAAATGAGGCAATTGCAACTTCAAGCCTTCGGCATTCTGTGGAGCCAGTCTCCGCTCAAAATCAATCAACAACACCTAACTTTGACTGTCCGGGAGTCGGAGTCACATGATAATATGTATATGTTGTGTACTTCGAAAATTTTTTAGCAAACAGAAGAACATATGCACCATCCAAACATAGTGTTTATAAAATATATTCTTCTATGATATTATTATAGTGCATTTGAAGATTATTTATGTAGATGGTTATGCACTCATTAATTAAGCAAGCATCTGTAAAAATAATTGCACAACAATCGATACCAACTTGGTCATCAATCGGAAGGAGTAAATGTCAATCGATATGAAACTGAGCAACAATCGATTGGTCAAGAATATAATGTAAACGGTCGAAGTGAAGCTTCGGATGGCCAAAATATAACACAATCGGTCGAAGTGAAGCTTCGGATATGACGAAGTGTAACTTTGAATATGACGAAGTTAACTTCGGATATGACGAAATGAATTTCGTAAAAGTGAACTTCGTATATAATAGATCATAACGTTGTCAGTCGAAGTAAAACTTCGGATATGACGAAGTATAACTTCGTATATGACGAAGTGGAACTTCATATAAAACAGTTCATAACACTATTGGTCAAAGTGAAACTTCGGATATGACGAAGTGTAACTTCGTATATGACGAAGTGGAACTTCGTATAAAATAGTTCATAACGCTGTCGGTCGAAGTGAAACTTCAGATATCACAAAGTTGAGCTTCGACTGATCACGACCAAAACATGCATGACGAAGTGCCAACTTCGGATATGACGAAGTCTACTTCGGATATGACGAAGCTAGCTTCGTATATGACGAAGTAGAGCTTCGACTGAACATGATAAAAACATACATGACGAAGTGAAGCTTCGAATAAAACATGTTATTTCTTATGCATAGATAATCTTAAAAAATGGTAATAATATATTCATGTTATTTATGATAATCATGAGGTTTTGTCACCGCCAAAATAAAAGGATAAATATAGGAGTGGTTCAACAAGAAGAAGTATATCAGTGCATGAGATGACTGAGAGGACTAGTGCCACCACTTGAGAGCAGGGTTTTGCAAGGCGATCGGATCGGCCCGATTCGGATCGGATCAGGGGAGATCCGATCTGTGATTCGGGTAATCCGATCCGATTCGCATGGGTACATACATACGTACCCTTTCTTCACATTTCTTCTTCATACTTATTTACCTGAATATCATTTTATAGTTTTATTTACTTAAGATATTACATGTAAATAAGGAAGTACTCCCCATTTGAATCCAATAAAAATATCAAAAAAATCATATCTCTTACCAATAAAAAGTCAACTCTTCCATCGAAGAACAAAATCGCGATTTCGGTGATTTTAGCGAAATGCTAACTTTCTAATCTCTCATAATTTGGCCTATCTAAAAATTTGATAATTCAAATAAACCATATGGAATACTAAAAATTCAAAGTCCGGTAACAAAAGTCAAACGTGCATGTGACTTCTCTAAGGGAACCGACTTTGAATTTTTAGTCACATGCACGTTTGACTTTTGTTACCGAACTTTGAATTTTTAGTGTTCCATATGGTTTATTTGAATTATCAAATTTTTAGATAGGCCAAATTATGAGAGATTAGAAAGTTAGCATTTCGCTAAAATCACCGAAATCGTAATTTTCTTCTTCGATGGGAGAGTTGACTTTTTATTGGTAAGAGATATGATTTTTTGATATTTTTATTAGATTCAAATGGGGGGTACTTCCTTATTTACATGTAATATCTTAAGTAAACTTAAATGATATTCAGGTAAATAAGTATGAAGAAGAAAGGGTGTTCTCCCATGGGTAATATACACATATCTATATATATATTAATCCTATGCGAATCGGGTCGATTCGGTCCGATTCCATGCGAATCGAACCGAATCAGGGAGAACTCGATTCGGTCTGATTCACCGCTCCATCAAACCATGCTTGAGAGGACCCGATAATTGAGTAGATGAAGCAAGTTTATGTAAAAGAAACACCACAGGGAAAAGGACTCCTTACAAAGATGCACGAGATGGTCACACTAAAAGGGGGTGGGTAGAAGAAGCCAAAGGCTAGAAGGTGATTGGTTTCTTATGCTTCTGATGATGATGATGATGTACCAAGTAATGATCCCAGTGTAGTTGCAAGTGCTACTACTTGCGGTGGCATGTATGCACCTACTTCCTCCTTTCGACGTTAACACGGGCAAAGAACACAGTCATAGTGAAAGAGGACATGATTCACAAAGCCACTATGGACATCAATTAAATTATGGAGGAGCCAATATAAAGCAAGCATGTATAAGTGGGGTCATCAACCAGGTTTCCAATTTCATCCACTTCCAACTAGTAGTGGTTAGGGTCAACATCCTCTTCTTATCCTTAAGGTTTTGATTCTTATGTTGATTCTAGATTCCAATTAAGCCAACAACCATATACTCCAAAAGGGATCCAGAGAGGGATGCACGACTTGGCTGCATCATTGTTTGGTTACAGTAAATATACAAAATATATGCATCCTTTTTATAGGTATCAATGACAGTAGCCAGAAGATGAGAGAAGGTTTTTATTGTTGACCAGGTTGCAAGCCCAAAAGGAGGTGAATGGTTTGCTTGAAATATATCTTAAAATTTTCCTGTTAAAAATAACTTCAAACAGAAACACTAAATGCAGGTGTTAGAGTTAGTGAGCAGCGAAAATAAGATAAAAGCAATCACACAAAATGCACAAGGATTTTTATCCTGGTTCAGACCTCCTATCACCAGGAGTCTTACATCCAGTCTCCAAGAAACTACTTAGGATTCCACTAACCAACGATACAGTCCCCCTCAAAGACACTTACACATCCAGCACCTGTTGGCCTTCTCTTCAACCCACGAAGAGGCGATACAACCACCTGTAGTAACAGGTCTTCCCTTCAACAAGGGGAACAAACCACCTACCCATAGCGGGTCTTCTCTTCTCACAGGAAGAGAAGCACTCTTAAAGAAGAGTTGAAGGGATGGCCCCTAGACTAAGCTTATACAACAATGCAGTGCCTAATCTGAGGCACGAACTGAGAGAGAGAAGAATAGGGCTATGATGCTACTCTCTTAGGAACAACATGCTCTCCAAAGAAAAAGAGAAGTGAAAACTTTAGGAGAGCTTTGAGCAGATGGACTTGGAGTGAGGGCGCACTGCTCTTCTAATCTACATGGTGGTGAAGATCTCTGTGTGTATGCGTGTACACTAGTCCTTCTCTTGATCCTTCACAGCCATCGTCTTCTTATAAGCATTTCTGCTATCCGTTGAGATATCTGTTGAAGCAGCCGTTGTCTCTCATTTCTTGATGCTTGTTCCCATGCAGTCGCAATAGGTCTACCGTTGTAGAAACATGTGACTACCGAAAACCTGCAGGCATTAAATGCTAAGAGAGATGTCTTCAGTATCAGTCAACGTGTCTAATTTATTTCCTTGAGTCTCCTATTGGCAGACTTAACCAATATGATATTAAGGTAAATACACATGATTTAGATAAATATAAAAATATTCTGATAAGTTTTGTTATCTCCAAAATATATAATCATGAAGATAAATGAGTCAACATTTATGGCTATTATCCATATTAGTGCATCATTATTTGGGTAGGGATCATTTAATTTCTATAACATTTACTATGTTTGTAATGTTTATTGTACTGCTTGAACCTACTCTATGTTTAATATAGAATATTAGTTTAACATGTCCAATACCTACTTCTAGCACTTAATCCAATTTACTCGCACTCAAATGCATGCCCAATGATTTTTTTCTGATTTTTTATGATTTTTCAGGTTTTTCAGAATTTTTTGAATTATCTGAGACAGGTTTTGGGTTTCGAATTCAGACCTGGCCGAAACTGAGTTCGAAACTGACACTACCATCTTCCTAACATCTACCTAGGAACTATATTTGGTAGATAAATATGCAACTTCAGTTCTTTTTGGAAATGGCAACAAGATATCCTCTATATTTATCCATCATTTTTAAACAAGTGAAAACATGTTGGAAATAAGATTTCGCCCTCATGGAACACCCCATTTGCCTTTAACCTACAAAAGTGTCAACTAAAAGTGTATTGTCATGTTATTAGCATGAAAAGACACTACATTGCTTAAATATAAGATAAAACCTTCAACAGAAGTCCGATAGTTAACAGGAAGGAACTTGCCAAAGTAAAACCCCTTTTAAAAATCATGAAACTCCATAAAATCTCCAGTACCCAAGTAAAAATTTCAAAAGCCATGTACTTTTCCTCTCTTCTTTTATTTTATTGTCTTTCTTTTATCAACTTTTTTTGTGTCAATACAAAGGAAAGATGATTGCACAAATTACACCACATGAATGCAAAATACATTATAGCTTGTGCCTGTAGTAAAAGTGAATCTCCAGTTGCCAACAAGAAGAAAATATATTTGATAGACGATTGGAATAAAACCTTAATTGCACTAGCCAAAGTATAAATGGTTCCAGTTCATCCTACATTAAGTTAAGAAAATAGAATTACCTATCTGTCCGCCAAAAAATTGCACATCCATCAACTGCATTTCCAGTACGCATCTGTAAAGTATATCATCAATTTGTTTTCCACATAAGCATGGATAACATCCTAAATACATAGCTACATTCTACAGTTCTCAGAGACTAACTACAAACATGACAAAGGCAAAGCTAGTGTCAAAATGGAAGCTGATCCTAGGATAAAAATCCTCTAAGAAATTCCTATTAAGATTGTCTGAATTTTTACAAATAACCATAATTGGAAATTCAAAGTAATACAAATTTTGTAGCCCAAGTGGATACTACTGAATCCATGAAATATGCAGGGTAACCCTAAAGGATTTCTATATATCTATGTGCAACATTAAAGAAGTATTAACTAGTATGCACACAAAAATACCGCATCATCAAGATCTTCAATTTCCTCTCTCTCTATCTGTCTACTTGTTAATCATCTGTATCACTAGTGACTGTCTAATATGTAAATATTCAAGCCTCACTGATTAGACATGGCATAACATGGGGAAAGAAGACATAGTGGAGAAGAAGAAAGGACAAGGGGAAGACTTTTGCTTCACCACTTCACTCCCAAAGAGAACGGGAAGAGCCAATGTGACAAACTCATGGACATGTGTGCATACATGTGCCTGTGTCACAAGTTATGCCAAAAGCAGCACAAAGAGTCTGAACTGCATGTGTAAGGGGAGAAGGAACATGTACACTGCACGACATTATGCCTATGCTTATGCATGTGGTGCATGCATGTGTCTATTCATGATTGTTTATACACATGCATGTGCATCATAGTTGTCAAGGCACCTAGGCGGAAAGGCGCTGACCTGCCCAGGGAGCAAGCCTGCCTTGTTGGGGCCCAAAAAGGTGCCCAAGGTGGCACCTAGGTGGGGCACGGGCCTGCCCAGGTGCAAGCTCAAAGCTATTGAAAAAGAACGGGAAAAACACTGATTGTGTACTCGCATGCCTCCCACAACCAAACATATGGTTGACGTCCCTTATGGCCCAAGTGATTCAAAAGGAACAACCAAAATCTAACTTTTCGGCAGTTCTCATAGGTTCCAAAATTGTCTTCATTTATCAACTCCCTTCTATACAAAAGTAAATCATTCTTTATGCCCCTTAGTTGAGTGGTCCATTGGAAGGCAGAAAAGGGATGAAGAAAGGCTCAAAGCAGTTTTACCCTCATAAGAAAGCAAAAACTCCAAGCATGCACAGAAAGCTCATTCTAAGTTTTATGGAACAAAGTTATAAGAATCTTAACATACAATAGTGTCAGGACTTGATGAATGGTAACAATGAAAAGAATCTTGGGAAGCCACAAAAATCTCCTATGTCAAAAAAAAAGGATACCAGGAGTAAGGAAGAAGAAAATAAAAGTTAAAAGGAAAGGACATCCAGCGAATGGGTCGGTCTCTGAGGAGTGATAAACCCCTCAAAATATTTAAATGGCCCCATCCAACTCCTTTTTAAATAGAAAAGTGAAAAGGCTAGCTGTCAACCAAAAGGTAGAAAGCTACTTGAATCCACAATAATATGATAACCATGGCTTGCAATATCTGGAAAATCTCTCGAGATTTTCTCTCTCTCCAGCTTGCTGATAACCGAGATGTCCAAGACACTTGATGCCGAGATCTGTTGAGATTCTCTACCTTAATCAAGCCAAAGGATTTGAAACCCATCCCTTCACTCCCCAACCATCACACCGATGTGGTTGCCATTTAAATGCCTTCCATTAAGAGGAAAGCTCCTGGCCATGGTTACTCTGTCCACTGCAAAGCCTTATAGGCAACCCTCTTTTAAGTCTTTCTTTTTCAAATGTAACCCTTTTTTAGGTCTTATTACATTGTTTTCTCATGTTGACTGTTTAAGTGCATGAGATTACATATTGTCCCTCAAAAATATGCACTCAATTTAGTCTTGGTTACTGTTCCTGTTTGCCGGATATTTATGTGAGATTTCTCCAATATCTCCTCTGTAACCCTCTTGAGATAAAGCAGAGATCCAATATGACATTTTTCGTTTGTGATCGTTTAATTCCTGTTAATTCTTGTTTATGCTTTAGGGTTTATTTATAGATTTTACTTAATTCCTGATTTATTTGTGGAATATTCATTTTAAATTTTGTGATATGAACTTATTAAAACTTAAAAGTGCTGCTGATTTTTTTCTGTGAATTCTCGTGATATCTAATTGTACCATGTACTAATGATGGCTATCAATGTTATCCAATTACTTTTTTTCTTAAAATGATGTTTTTGTTATCACATTATAAATATATATATAGATATATCTCTCTGTGTGTATGCGCTGTCTTTTCTTTGCATCCAATATTCCGATATTCGATCTCCCGAGATTTTACCATTATCTCTCCGAGATCTCTTCCCTCCAACCCCTCCGAGACGAAGCCGAGATCCGATAGAGCAAACCTTGATGACAACAATATGAACATAATTCTAGCAAAGCTCAACATTTTTTTCTATTTTTACAGGTTATCTTCTTGTCCTGGATCAAGTACAAACATAGATTTCTATTGACTGGATGTTGAAAGAATTGCAATTCAACGGGCTCAACAGTTCATCATGTTGTATTAATATCAGTCAAAAAGTGCAAAACAATTGTGGAAGAACTAGTTTAATTTAGCAACAACTGTTCAATATATACGACAAGGCATACAGAAAGAGAAAGAATTAAAGTGCATGAACTTTACTCACCTTCCAAATACCATTATATCCATAATGAACCAATTCTTTCTCTAAATCCTGGAATTTGTCAACCTCCTGCCGAGGATCCAAAACAAGAATGAACCAAAAATATATCACATAACAAAGGAGAAAAAGGAGTTTAAGCTGAATATTAGGAAGCAATGTGAAAATATGGCATGATCTCAGAAACAGTTGAGTACTTATGAAGGACACTATTCATGATAAAAGATTGGCAACTTTTCAGGATGATTCAATAATCAAAATAGAGCCAGTACTAGAAGTGCATAAGAAAACATGAAGAAGTGAAGTGGGTAAACAAGATGGCTGTTGTTAGACACACCTGAAGACACATAATGTCAGGAGACCATAATCCAAATTCAAAAAGCAATTTACTCTTTCGCCATTCCCAGTCTAATAATTCATTTGGTATGTGAAAATAAAGCTTCGACCGATGATCCCAAGCAAGGTAGTCAGCAAGAATATTGTATGATACCACTCTGAACCTCTCTGGAGAATAAGAACACAAACAGGAATATATGGAATGTTAGAATTAAAAAATAAAGCAGAGAATATAAACAGATAACAGAAGATATTGCATCTGTTGGAAGATTTAAGTTGATTTTTGGGACAGAGGCAATTCATTTCCACAGCTCTTTACTGTCAACAGAAAACAGATGTGCCAAGGTGGATATGTCCTGAAGCAACCAAGGATACAAGTGAAGACCAAAGCCTTCTAAGTGACAGTCTAGGAAAAAGCACCAGGAAAGAATAGTTTTCTCATTCTCTTCTGTCAAGAGTATTGAAGTTAGGTTAAAGGTGATGTACTCAAAACTGCTCAAGGTTGCACCTTACAGAAAAGAAGGTGTGAGAATACGTTCAAATCTTTTTGGTATTTATACCATGAGGCTCTTGATTTAAGGACTTCAAAATCATACATTTGCTTAATGGACAATCTAAAGTTATGATCAGAGAAATATGCCTGGAAAGACACTACATAGGATTATTGAGGAAAACTGGTCACCCCTTGTTCATGGAAGGATATTAAAGGATGCCTTCTTGTTGGCTCATGAGCACATAGGTCAATAAAAGGGGTAGAAAGATGAGGTTTGCTAGCACATTGGACTCTAGCAATACTTATGATTGAGCATCACGAAGGTAGCCTTCTTGCAAAACATCACATTGGAAAGGGTACTCCATTATGATCAAGAGATCATGGACACAAGAAAAGCAGCAGCCTCTTTGCAAAACGTAAGGGTAAAACTGCACATAATAGATCCTCCACAGAACATGCAGCGGCAAGAGCTTCATAGCTCTAAGCATATGTATAACAAGGTTGGAGGATAACTGGATGTATAGCAAGGTCTGAGAACAATTTTCCTTTCACAAAACAAAAGCAGATATACTTAGAAAATCTGTGAGTCAAGCTTGAGAAATGTATCGGGAGCAAAATTGTACTTATCCCACATGCCACTTGTTGGTGCATATAGAGAGAGAAGAACAGCAGTACCTTTTGGGAAGGTAGTTCTTACATCAAAAACATTCATCTAAGATTACAGTCTTTTGACCACCAAAAACAATACAGAATTATAATGAGAAGGTCCCCCGCGGCCATTGTAAGGGGGTGTTAGAAACTTAGTACCCTGTACCCTACTTCCACCTATGATCAAGTCTCACAGCAAGCTTTGAAGTGCCAGCAGTTTGTTCTGGCATCTAGGCATAAAGGAGCATTGCTGTGTCATGAGCATAGAATAAGCTTGCTGTTCTTGTGTACATAAGATATCAGGACAAGGCGAATAGTTGGATTGTCCCAAATTTTGCCCCAATAATTTCTTAATACTGCACGAGTCACAAAAGTGAAGACGTAAACTTCGAATTCAGAAATCCTGAAAAGAAAATCGAAAATTTCACCAGAAACACATGCCAAGGCAACAGGTAGAGAGAGAGAGAGAGAGAGAGATTCACCGCACTCAGGTGGCGGCAGCGGTAAGGAGGAGGACACCCAACTCCTCCTGTAGTCCGCAAGCCGCCTCTGTCTTGGCGGCGGAGGACGGAGCTCTCTAGGCGGTGCTTGCAGGGGATTCCGAGGAGGAGGCGGCCCGTATACTGGAGGGCGCTGAGGACAAAGAGCCAGAGATGGCGGGCACCACGAACCCTGAGTCAGCGAACGCCCGTAAGATGGTGGCGGAAGCGGGTGGGGACCCGGGTATGGCGATCGAAACCGAGAACCTGGATCCGGCGGCGGCCCCATTACCGTACGCGGATCGCCGGCGTTCCCCCCGTAGGCCCCATGGTTCCCATAGTTGTCCGCGCTCACCGTCCTACAGCACGCGCCCCCCCTCGTGAGCACGCCTCTCCTCCCCCATTGGTCCGGCAACCGCGGCCCCTCGCAGAAGCCGCGTCCCCTTGGACGCAGACCTCGGGCTGGCGAGGTCCGTGAGGAGGAGGACATGGCAGAGGAGGGGGAGTAGTAGCCGGCTGTGATGCACAGGCGAGCTCGCATGTTATTCTGAATTCTCTATGGAGGGACAAGGCGGCGGCGGAGGGAAAGGGGGAGGCGCCGGAGCATCACTTCTACAGTGGACGCGTTGCTCGGCGCCCGTCCGGAAGACACGGGGAGCCGCCGGGGACGCAGAGGCAGGTGCGGACGGCGAGGTGAGTGGGAGGTCGGCGTTTCGGAGGAGAACGATAGCGAGGTGCGTCTAGAATTTTGAATTTTTTTGTGTTTAAAAATTTAACACAAAAAATTCATCATTAGTCGTCACTCGTGAGTGTTTAAAAATTGTGATTTAACAATATTCGTTAAAAGGAGCTATAGCTGATAATTCTTCGATAAATTTATCTATAAAGATAAGTTAATTCATATTTATCTCTAGTACAGCGTTATCCGCATTGATAAGATATCTTAGCTGGAAGGCTCTGAAGAGAGTGATCTCGAGTTTCAATGCAGATAGTTGGATTGTCTTGAGATTGAGAAATTATACAGCATTCATTCGAGTTTGCCAAGATTGTGATCCACAAAGAGAGAACAGAAGATCAAGGCCTTAGGAGGTGAGTTCTAAGGATAATCTTTCGATAGTTAAGTCAGAATGGGTAAGAGCACAAAATAAAAGGAGGCGATTTGAGATCACCCTCTTCATTTGACGTCGTCTATGAAAAAGTCGAGTAGAAGGACACCATAGTTTGCAAGAGCAACAACACCGCCAAGAGAGGAGTTGACAAGGGAAAAGTATCAACAACAAGTGGCCTAGCAAATGAGATTTCACAGACCTCCCACTCTGCCTTCAGAGCGGCCTAGAACATTATGGCTAAGATCCTCCTCCTCCCATCCATAGTTGAGAACCGCCCTCCTCAAGCAAGCATCGACGCTAATATTGTCTCCCTCAACGTAAAAATAGATAGGCTCATCGAATTAATGACGGTCCCAACTAGAAGGGAAAGACCTCCGCATCAATCCCTTTCCATTTATTCCTCCCCATGGAGAGGTTTCGGATCGCAGTGACAACACCGCCCGATGGCCGCTTCACCCTCAATGATGGGTGCATCATCAAGAGTGAAGTCAGTAGAGTATCTTGATGATTAGTCTATCTCCATATAAAAATTATTATTTATTTTATATATTTTTTTGGTGATTAACAAAACTATGAACTCCTATCTAAACATCATATTATGTAGTTAATCATCAGGTAATCAAGCACTAATTTAGTTAAAATAAATTAGTTGTCTACACACATTGTTCTCTGAGGTTCAATGCATATGTTTTGTCTAAGTGCACATCGACTTCCTTGAAAGAACAACGATTTCCATAGAAACAACCATTTGGTCGCTACATCGATTTCATTCATGCATCGGTTTCACTTAAACAAGGACTTGGTCGCCACAACGATTTCATTTTACTTAAACAACGATTTGATCGCTACAATGATTTCATAAGTCACTTAAACAACGACTTCATAGAAACAACGAGTTGGTCGCTACATCGATTCTGTTTATCTTAAACAACGATTTGGTAACCACAACGATTTCGTTTTACTTAAACAACGATTTGATCGCTACAACAATTTCATAAGTCACTTAAACAACGACTTCATAGAAACAACGATTTAGTCGTTATAACGATTCGGTTATTGCTACAACGACTTGGTCAATACAACGACTCTATTTTACTTAAACAACGACTTGGTCAATACAACGACTCTATTTTACTTAAACAACAACTTGGTCACTACAACGATTCTGTTTTACTTAAACAATGACTTGGTTGTTACAACGATTTCACTAAAACATCGACTCTACATGAAACAAAGATTTCATCTCTATAACGACTTCTTGTGCAACAACGATTTCATCTACACATCGATTTCAGTTTAAATAATGACTTTGTACAGAACATCGATTTCATTACATTAATACATAGATTATGTTCACATCAACTTGGTTTCAACATGGATTACATTCTCACATAAATACATCATCGATTTGATATCAACATCAACTCTCTATTTGCAAATAAAATTTAGACAACCATTGAATAGTCTTGTTTAATCTTCTTATTAAAGTTTAATTCCACATGATATTCAAATATATAATTTCAAATCTCTGTGGATTTCAAAAACCTTCCCGCGCATCACACTGTATCATATGGTCTTGAACATTTATTGTGATGGTACAATATTTCCACAAGATATATCCTTACTTACCTCACTTGTGTCACATAAAGTCTTGCCTTATATGATGACGGAATAACATTTCCCTTTTGGTGCATCTTCATACAACACGTCTACTAATGTTGACTGACAGTTTAGACAAAGATAAGTTGTCTATGTGTCAGCATTTATTGTGTGCAGGTTTTTGGTAGAAACGCACGTCAAAGATGGACCTGTCAACCCGACAAGAGGATGGAAGATTCAGACAATCTTTCCTCATGAGTGTATGTGTCTATCCAAGCATTAATGGCTGCAGGCTCACTTGCTCTTTGCTTCGGACCAGACATTCCTACGTGCATGAAGTTGTGAGACAACAGATATTTCAACAGATACTACAACAGTCAGATTATTTCAAAGAAGATAAATAGAAGACTGGTGACTTCATGAGACAAGAGTTCGAACGCTTATTCCTCAAGAACATCTTTGTCAAGCTTGAAGATCTCATTCACCTAGAAGAGCTAGCTCATCCATTCCAACTTCCCATAGCTCTAGCTCTCCATAGATATTGCATTGTTTTAGAGAGCTTGCGTAGATCTGAGAGAGAGTTCATTTGAGATAATCTTGTGTCTCTCAGACTTCGTCTCAGATCAAGCAGTGATTATAACCTTGGTCTTGGGGCCCTTCTCTTTCAACTCATTTTTCTGTGAGGATTCCTCTTCGGGTGTGAAGAGAAGACCTGTTGCATCAGGTGGTGTGATCCCTCTTCTGGTAGAGAAGAGAAGGCCAGTTGCTGCTGGATGTGTAAGTGTCCTTAAGAGGAAATGTACCCTTGTTTAGTGAAATCACAAGTGATTGCTTAGGGACTGGACGTAGGACTCCTTGGGATAGGAGATCCGAACCAGGATAAAATTTCTTGTTGTCTGTGTGATTGTTCTCTTTATCTTGATTTACACTAACTCTAATTATCTATCTTAGTGTTTTCTGTGAAGACTTATATTTACAAGAATTATTCTAAAAAGAATTTTTAACAATCCATTCACCCCCCTCTGGGCTTGCTATCTAGGCAATAAGTGGTATCAGAGCCAAGTCTCTTCGAGTAAGTAGATCTCATGATCTAAAGAGCAAAGATAAATGGCAGCTCAAGGACATGCAGAAGGTCAGTCCGTCAACAGACCTCCTCTATTCGACGGTGAAGATTACAACTACTAGAAGACTCGGATGGATTTCTTCCTTCAAGGTCTCGATTTTCAGCTTTGGTCAATTATCGAAGAAGGACACTTATTTGTAATCAACAGTAGAGAAAATTGGATAGATGAAGACAAGAAGAAAATATCCCTAAACAGCAAAGCTAAAAGTATATTGTGTTGTGCGCTGAGTAAGAAAGAATTCAACAGGATTTCAGCCTATAAGTCAGCTATGGAAATGTGGGAAAAGCTAAGGCTCACATATGAAGGAACTGACAAGGTAAAGGAGACAATAATAGATATTCTTGTGGCACACTATGAAATATTTCAAATGCAGCCTGGAGAGTCCATCTCTCATATGTACAGTAGATTCACAAACATCACCAACGGCTTGGCGGGGCTTGGGAAAACTTATGAAATTACAGACATTGTAAGAAAAATATTAAGATCCCTACCAACCTCATGGACTCCAAAGGTTACAGCTATAGAAGAAGCCAACGATCTTAGGAGAATGTCACTTGAAAAACTTGTTGCCCAGTTAACAAGCCCAGAGGGGGGGGGTGAATGGGTCTTTAAAAATATTTGATTAGTACCTGTACTTAAAACATTCACACAAAGACGTTCTTCGATGAAGGTTAGTAACAGTTAGTTCAAAGAGCAATCACACAAGAAAAACAACCACACAACACAAGAAATTATCCTGGTTCGGACCTCCGCTCCTTAGGAGTCCTACGTCTAGTCCCTGAGCAACAACTCAGGATTCCACTAACTAGGGTACAGTCCCTCTATGGACATTACAACACCCAGCTCAGCTGGTCTTCTTTCATACGAAGGGAATTACACCACCCTGGATACCTCGCCAGGTCTTCCTTCACAACAGAAGGGAACAAGATGTGACGGACTGGGGTACTTATGCCCATTAAGGTTCCATATCAAGATCCGCCTCCCGCAAACGAGCCGAAGTCTCGCAAGGGATATCTCACACAAGTGTCCAGTAAGAGTATAAAAGACAACTACACAGTATAAGACACAAGAAAGTACATGTGCTCATACCTGCATATAACAATTTACAACTGTCCCATTACATTATTACATGTCCAATTAAAAAGTACAACTACCTGAGGCATACCCGAGGGAGCAACAGCTCACACAACACTAACTACTACACTACTACTGGTGGTACAAGTCTATCACAACGCCGCTACAAGCTAACACGGCAAGCCCTAAAAAGAACTGTAGGGGAGTGAGCCTCAACAAGTAACAGGCTCAGTAGGGATCACCCAAGAACCACAACAATTAAACAGAAGAGACCTCAACCTCAATGGGTCTCACTGGCCACAAATATATAGCCAAACCATTTTATGCTCATAACAATTGAATTTAAACTATAATTAAATATAAACACCTTAATCAAACATAACCTTGAAAGGTAAGAAGAAGCTACAGGACTAGTTTCACACCACTAGTCCGCTCAACAACAGTAACGCCTAGGCCTCAAGCCTCCCTGGCAAACCACAGTCACAACCAATCGTTTAAGCTATAAGCTTCACAGGCGAGTCTCAAGTACGTGGGTAACAGGACTGCTAACTGAAAGCTGGCCCTTTATACCTCAAATCACAATATGTCAGAAGTCATACATAGAATAGCAGGGTTGGCTACAACGGCCAATCCTTTACACACGAAAACCATATACGGAAGCTTACCCGAGGAACGGTGAAGCATATTGAGTGAGAGGTCACACCACACGACCTCCACGAAACACAGTTTCACATCAATAACAGAACATACTGGTATATGACGTACCACCACAAACTATTACCCATACAAGGTACAGGTACCAACAGACACAAGGTACTAGCACAGAAACCGCAAGTAAACCAGTGTCGTAATCGGGCACACCACAGCGAGCTAAACCACATTTATGGTGAGTCAACACTCACCTTCCATAATCAAAATTGTGCCAACACTCGGGCACACCACAGACCACAACCGTAGTCACAACTGTGCCAACACCAGGGCACACCTCAAACGAATCAAACCTCGACTACGAGTCACAAACTTACAAACCATAACTAATCGCAAAGCACGAGTCGGAAAGGAACGACGCCACCACACGGGAACGGACTACTGGCTGATAAGGCCAATATCCAACCCGGACAACACAACACAAGAACAACCTCTCAGTCTCGTAGCCACGGACCCTCAGTCCAGCTACGGCTCCACAAACTCACAAGTCAAGCAACTAACTGTGGAGACTAACAAACACCACCACTACCTGTAGTCTCACACACTGCAAGCCCATGCCTGGCACCTTTAGGGACTCAGGCCCGAGCTCCCTAAAGTGAGGCACTGGTAACAGGACTAGCTGGGGCCCAGTACGTCTACTGGTGTCCGTACCCCCAACCACGAGCGCGCTACAAGCGACTGCACACCCACAAACACAAGCCGCTGCCCTACTGTCATCTTTCCCTCAGCCGGACGTACAACTCAAACTCAGGAGTGAGGGTGTCCAGGAAGACGACACAGACCTCGACGGTACCACACTGTACCGGGACAAACCCCGAGCACAACAAACACACGTGCCTGTATCACAAAGAACCTGGGGTACCCGACTAGAGAGGCATTCCGGAATAGGCGCCGGACCACCACACTCGGCTAGCACAAAGCACGATACTTACACGTTTATTACAAGCTACGATACACGTGTGAGGAGTAGCTTGTCCTGGTCACTCGTGACCCACAAACTAACCTACACAAACACATATATGAACCATATTAATATAGCCTAACATTGGCCACCTCATGACACCACTTAATACATAAATTAGTATAATATTCTTCAAAGAACAACAACAGACCAGGGCTAGGTCGGTGTGGACCTTCACTGCCCAAACATTACAATATAACCACATAAATCACATTATAATAATCATAATATCAACCCCTAGTCATGCTTACATATGCATGTCATCCGAATCATAAAAAACTTCCAATTCTTGGCTAGGCTCACACAAGAACCTCACTGCCATAATACCACAAACTTACCACAACTTTTGGAATACAATTAACACAATAACGTACAATGTACCATGCACACAGAAACCACATGCACAACACCCAAACCACGTAGACACCACGTGTATAATACACCAACAGAGTGCACCATATGTCCAACACCATAAATCGCGCAAAAAGGAAATACAGCTTGCTGGGAACTCACCAGCAGATAGACAGTAATATCGACCGCCGCTAACGAGGGACTAACGACAACATCGATTGCCATTAATATTTTACCTGAAGAACCTAACGGCAATCAGCCTTTCCGTCAAGATCTTCCCTGAAGAGTTTTAACGGCAAACGATCACACCGTTTATCTCTTTTCTGAAGAACTCAACGTCAACATCCCTTGATGTTGACTTCTTCAGCTCCCAGCAGCTAAACCAGTCACAAATCACAACCCTTGAGAGCAATCCAGCCCTCAAAACCACGACATGATGAAGAGGGAACACTTCCTCTCACCACCACACACCACCGTAATGTCGGAAAAACATGATCCAACGCATGGATCGACCAAACCACCCTAAAACCCGACAGAAAGGAAAACCTTCCCAAAATCACGATTCCATGCAAATTACACACAACAGACATGGAATAATACACAAGAGAAGCTAAAGGGTTTACGTCCCTACCTCAGAAACGCATATAAACCCCGATAGAACCTCGATTTACACCGAACCCCCAGGAGCTTCCTGCGAATACGGCCCTCCAATCCGTCATTCCCGCCTGATCTGTCGCTGCTGCGCGCATCACGGCCTTCCCACGTGCTCCCGTCGACCGCCGGAAGTAGTGAAGAGGCACACGGGTGAAGGTGGGGGGAAAAGGAGGGGAGAAAGTGGGGAAAGAAGAAGGCTCAGGTTGCCCCTAAAAACACAGGCGCCTCAGGTTAACGTCAACCTCTGCGCCGCTAACCAAACCATCACAACTAGGCGTCCACATTGCTCGCCGCCAAGTTCAACGGTAGACGTCCACATCGATGGACGCCAAGAACATGTTAACGGCAACACCATTGCCGCCAACACACAGAAGACGTCACACACCTGGACGCCAACCCACTGTTGATGTCCAGTGCACTGAACACCAACACATATCCATAAACAACCCCAGTAAGGATCCATTATGAAACACACAACACAAGTCCCACTAGTCAAGGTGTGACCACCCCATACGCTAAACCAAGGATCCACGAAGATCCGAAAAACGTGCGACGTTACATTACTATCACCTAAAAAGAAATGTCGTCCTCGACATTCAACATATACCACGGTATGCCAGACTATCACCTAAAAAGAAAATAAAACCGAGTACAGAACAAGGAGGATACTTTTTCTTTGCACTTGCCTTTCAATTTATTTCACACTGCTAGTTTCATTCTATTGCATTTTGCACTTGTCCTACTTCTCATTTCTCTTTCTTTCATTTCATAACTGCTTTATTTCACGGATTCCATCTATTAGTCATCATCTTTCTGTCATGGGCAATTCTACCTTGCCAATGGCGCTTTATCTCCTTAGACTCAACCTATCTCCACATTTTCCTGTTGTATCCGGACTATTTCTTTCTGGACCACTTTTCTGGCTCAGATTTTCCCAGTTTATTCTGCAATCTCTGAGTGCTTTGTTACATTGAATCTTACTTAAGTTATCAAATTACTCGGTGTCATTCCATTACTTGCTTATCATTATTAACTACTACTTTATTTTATCCATTTTCATATTTTCAGTTTTCTGATCTGTGGGTTGTGGACCCACCACGCTTCCGCTGCGCTACTCTGATCTTGCTGAATATCTGACAGAATATTTCATACATTCTGCTTTTACTATTATTCACCATTGCTGCACACTTTCATAATTATTTTGATTCCGGTTATATTCAATACTGACTATTTAAGCTTCTCAAATCGCCTTAATTAACTGATCAATATTGGTAGACAATATTGAAGCTTCTAAACTGCTTCCTTTAATACTTCAATTCTGATTGTGCCACACATTTCCCAAATCTGAATTTTGCCCTGCCATTACATTATTGACACACACTACTTTTCATATTTCTTTTTAGCTTCAACTTACACTTCCTGACTGACTAACCACAATATTTCTACCATTTCTCAAAACATCTGCTTTCATTTTTGTAACACTTTTTTTTAGGGAAGAATTAAACTGCTCAGTTAACTTTACATGCATTACTTTATTTCAATCGGATCAGATGGCACCTTAAATCATTCACTGTTTATCTGATTGCATTCTCTCCGTTTTGTACTTACCACTTTCAATTTCCATTTAGCCATGCAAACTTTTAATGATCACTTTCTCGATCTTTCAGTCATATTTGTTTCACAATCTATCATACTCTTTCTTTTTCCAAATTAATAATCTGTCAACTGTATTAAACATAATATCTTCTCTGTAAACATTCTTCTCAATTATTGTGCTGCCTAGCTGTTCATCTTGTACCACTCATACCGCTATTGTTGTTGTCACACAAGTATTCTTTATTCATAACTGCCAAGGCCATAGTCTGGAGCCAATCTCGTTAAATACAATAGCTTACTCCGCCTGATTCTCTATTTCACTTAACCTGGCACCACTTAACTATTTCTTAATTAATTAATTCGTTTCTTTCTATTCTGATTCACATAACTCTTATTTTATTCCATACAGCCTTAATCTCTTTTAAACACAAACTTCACCTCTTCTCTTCTTGAATTATACTCAGTTATTAAACAACAGTAACCTTATCTGTAACACTGCATCCAATTCTACATAATTCTCATAAACTGCCACTTTCTAGGCCGGCATTTTCTTATGCTCAGAAAAGTCTAACTATACAATAATCTTTCTTTACCATTTCTTTACTTAACTAACCACCTCTGCTCAACTCTTTAATTGTCAAGACACCCTTATTCTTATCAGATTGTCACAATTCTCTATTCCTCTATATATCTGTACTTTATCTGAAACCAATCTGCCTCATTTAATCATTCTCAAGTTGCCAAAGCTCTAATCACATTATCACTCAAGCCGCTTCTCAATTTTTATTAACACAAATTTCAAACACAACAATACCTTTGCCAAGGTCCTCTTCTGCAACTTATCACACACACACACTATTCTTTGCTGATAACATTCCGTTGATCTGTCACACTGACACCTCATATTATACCTGTCTCTGTTAACCTTATTCTTTACTAGAGCACCATTTGCAAATATCTTTCTGAGATTGCCTTTTACTTTTGCTAACCAACATATCTAACTCCACTGATTCCTTTAATATCTGCCACTAAAAACTCTTAAACACAAAATTTCAACTGCACCCTGGCACACTGGTGCAACGACACAACTTATACCACTAACCACTCTATGGCTCAACAACTGCTCACAACTACTAATTTAACAAATAGAAACACACAATTTGCGTGCCAAAAGCTCATATAAAAATCACTTTATAACACATAAAACCACAGACTTACTACCAGCAGTGGACATTAATTCATGTATTGGGACATTGTAACTTCAATGTCTTTTCATATTCTAACTGGACCATGCTCTGATATCAACTGTGACGGACTGGGGTACTTATGCCCATTAAGGTTCCATATCAAGATCCGCCTCCCGCGAACGGACCGAAGTCTCGCAAGGGATATCTCACACAAGTGTCCAGTAAGAGTATAAAAGACAACTACACAATATAAGACACAAGAAAGTACATGTGCTCATACCTGCATATAACAATTTACAACTATCCCATTACATTATTACATGTCCAATTAAAAAGTACAACTACCTGAGGCATACCCCAAGGGAGCAACAGCTCACACAACACTAACTACTACACTACTGCTGGTGGTACAAGTCTGTCACAACGCCGCTACAAGCCAAATACACGGCAAGCCCTGAAAAGAACTGTAGGGGAGTGAGCCTCAACAAGTAACAGGCTCAGTAGGGATCACCCAAGAACCACAACAACTAAACAGAAGAGACCTCAACCTCAAAGGGTCTCACTGGCCACAAATATATAGCCAAACCATTTTATGCTCATAACAATTGAATTTAAACTATAATTAAATATAAACACCTTAATCAAACATAAACTTGAAAGGTAAGAAGAAGCTACAAGACTAGTTTCACACCACTAGTCCGCTCAACAACAGTAACGCCTAGGCCTCAAGCCTCCCTGGCAAACCACAGTCACAACCAATCGTTTAAGCTATAAGCTTCACAGGCGAGTCTCAAGTACGTGGGTAACAGGACTGCTAACTGAAAGCTGGCCCTTTATACCTCAAATCACAATATGTCAGAAGTCATACATAGAATAGCAGGGTTGGCTACAACGGCCAATCCTTTACACATGAAAACCATATACGGAAGCTTACCTGAGGAAGGGCGAAGCATATTGAGTGAGAGGTCACACCACACGACCTCCACGAAACACAGTTTCACGTCAATAACAGAACAGACTGGTATATGACGTACCACTACAAACTATTACCCATACAGGGTACAGGTACCAACAGACACAAGGTACTAGCACAGAAACCGCAAGTAAACCAGTGTCGTAATCGGGCACACCACAGCGAGCTAAACCACATTTATGGTGAGTCAACACTCACCTTCCATAATCAAAACTGTGCCAACACTCGGGCACACCACAGACCACAACCGTAGTCACAACTGTGCCAACACCAGGGCACACCTCAAACGAATCAACCCTCGACTACGAGTCACAAACTTACAAACCACAACTAATCGCAAAGCACGAGTCGGAAAGGAACGACGCCACCACACGGGAACGGACTACTGGCTGATCAGGCCAATATCCCACCCGGACAACACAACACAAGAACAACCTCTCAGTCTCGTAGCCACGGACCCTCAGTCCAGCTACGGCTCCACAAACTCACAAGTCAAGCAACTAACTGTGGAGACTAACAAACACCACCACTACCTGCAGTCTCACACACTGCAGGCCCATGCCTGGCACCTTTAGGGACTCAGGCCCGAGCTCCCTAAAGTGAGGCACTGGTAACAGGACTAGCTGGGGCCCAGTACGTCTACTGGTGTCCGTACCCCCAACCACGAGCGCGCTACAAGCGACTGTACACCCACAAACACAAGCCGCTGCCCTACTGTCATCTTTCCCTCAGCCGAACGTACAACTCAAACTCAGGAGTGAGGGTGTCCAGGAAGACGACACAGACCTCGACGGTACCACACTATACCGGGACAAACCCCGAGCACAACAAACACACGTGCCTGGCTCACAAAGAACCTGGGGTACCGGACTAGAGAGGCATTCCGGAATAGGCGCCGGACCACCACACTCGGCTAGCACAAAGCACGATACTTACACGTTTATTACAAACTATGATACACGTGTGAGGAGTAGCTTGTCCTGGTCACTCGTGACCCACAAACTAACCTACACAAACACATATATGAACCATATTAATATAGCCTAACATTGGCCACCTCGTGACACCACTTAATACATAAATTAGTATAATATTCTTCAAAGAACAACAACAGACCAGGGCTAGGTCTTTGTGGACCTTCACTGCCCAAACATTACAATATAACCACATAAATCACATTATAATAATCATAATATCAACCCCTAGTCATGCTTACATATGCATGTCATCCGAATCATAAAAAACTTCCAATTCTTGGCTAGGCTCACACAAGAACCTCACTGCCATAATACCACAAACTTACCACAACTTTTGGAATACAATTAACACAATAACGTACAATGTACCATGCACATAGAAACCACATGCACAACACCCAAACCACGTAGACACCACGTGTATAATACACCAACAGAGTGCACCATATGTCCAACACCATAAATCGCGCAAAAAGGAAATACAGCTTGCTGGGAACTCACCAGCGGATAGACGGTAATATCGACCGCCGCTAACGAGGGACTAACGACAACATCGATTGCCGTTAATATTTTACCTGAAGAACCTAACGGCAATCAGCCTTGCCGTCAAGATCTTCCTGAAGAGTTTTAACGGCAAACGATCACACTGTTTATCTCTTTTCTGAAGAACTCAACGTCAACATCCCTTGATGTTGACTTCTTCAGCTCCCAGCAGCTAAACCAGTCACAAACCACAACCCTTGAGAGCAATCCAGCCCTCAAAACCACGACATGATGAAGAGGGAGCACTTCCTCTCACCACCACACACCACCGTAATGTCGGAAAAACACGATCCAACGCATGGATCGACCAAACCACCCTAAAACCCGACAGAAAGGAAAACCTTCCCAAAATCACGATTCCATGCAAATTACACACAACAGACATGGAATAATACACAAGAGAAGCTAAAGGGTTTACGTCCCTACCTCAGAAACGCATATAAACCCCGATAGAACCTCGATTTACACCGAACCCCCAGGAGCTTCCCGCGAATACGGCCCTCCAATCCGTCATTCCCCGTCTGATCTGTCGCTGCTGCGCGCATCACGGCCTTCCCACGTGCTCCCGTCGACCGCCGGAAGTAGTGAAGAGGCACATGGGTGAAGGTGGGGGGAAAAGGAGGGGAGAAAGTGGGGAAAGAAGAAGGCTCAGGTTGCCCCTAAAAACACAGGCGCCTCAGGTTAACGTCAACCTCTGCGCCGCTAACCAAACCATCACAACTAGGCGTCCACATTGCTCGCCGCCAAGTTCAACGGTAGACGTCCACATCGATGGATGCCAAGAACATGTTAACGGCAACACCATTGCCGCCAACACACAGAAGACGTCACACACCTGGACGCCAACCCACTGTTGATGTCCAGCACACTGAACACCAACACAGATCCATAAACAACCCCGGTAAGGATCCACTATGAAACACACAACACAAGTCCCACTGGTCAAGGTGTGACTACCCCATACGCTAAACCGAGGATCCACGAAGATCCGAAAAACGTGCGACGTTACACAAGAACACCCTGGAAGCTCTACCAGGTCTTCCTTCAACACAGAAGGGAACAATAACAACAAAGGTAAGCAGTAAAAACAAGCCCCTTGATCAAGCTTCAACAAGCTAAGATCTGAAGCAAGCAGGACTGAGAGTAGAAGATCTAGAAACATAGTAGACTCTCAGAACTACATGAGCTCTCTCAAGATTTTCACTACAACGTGAAGAGCAAAGAGCAACACAAGAAGGAATGAGGTTCTTGGCTCTAGAATTCTCTCAGAAGATTTGAATTGCTTGTTCGTTTTTCATTCTACTTCTTCTTCTAATCTTTTGTCTTGTATTTATATCTCCATTTGAAATATGCCCGTTGAAATAACCGTTGTCTCTTAGATTGGTAGACGTTAGACTGCTTTGACATTTGGAAGCTTCTAGTCAACAATCTTTTATCCATTTGAGCACGCAAAGAGATAAGGTCTTCTGGCGTCTATATGGTCCAACGTTGTATGACAGAATGTCTTCAGGACCCTGCACATATTAAATGCTAGAACAGTAGACAGCTAGGCTGTCTCTTGATGTCAAAAAACGTTGACGTGAATATTCACCGAAATAGCAATGCCAAATAGCTTGTTCTAAAAGATGTTGACAGAATGTGTGCGATAATGAAAAGATATCTTCTGCATGCATGCAGAGATACGTTCTGTTTTCATTAAATGCACAGCCGTTAGACAGATAAGAGAAGACTTTGACTATTCAATGCTTTAAGAGATAAGATAAATATCAAGTCGATATAAACCATAAAGTCGTTGTCTATATAACTTATGAAATCGTTATGAATACCAACAAGTCTTTATAGAGAGCAAATCGTTGTATTCATTAAAGGAATCGTTATGAATCGTTATAGAGAGCAAATCGTTGTATTCATTAAAGGAATCATTATGAATACTGAAGAAATCGTTATAGAGAGTAAATCGTTGTATTCATTAAAGGAATCGTTATGAATACTGAAGAAATCATTATAGAGAGCAAGTCGATGTGTTCAACGAAGAAATCGTTATGAACACTTAACAAATCGTTATGAAAAGCAAGTCGATATGTTCAATGAAGAAATCATTATGAACACTTAACAAATCGTTATGGAAACCAAGTCGATGTGTTCAACGAAGAAATCGTTATGAACACTTAACAAATCGTTATGAAAAGCAAGTCGATGTGTTCAACGAAGAAATTGTTATGAACACTTAACAAATCATTATGAAAAGCAAGTTGATGTGTTCAACGAAGAAATCGTTATGAACACTTAACAAATCGTTATGGAAACCAAGTCGTTACGAGTTCTAAAGAAATCGTTGCGATAACTTAAGGAATCGTTACGACGGGCAAGTCGTTACGAGTTCTAAAGTATGATGACTTAAAGAGTCGTTACGGGAACGACTTGTTTGAAACCACATGATATTTTCAGTCTTATAAAGAAATCGTTATGATATCAAATTGTTATAGCTCTATTGAAATCGATACACACATAAGGAAATCGTTGTGGCTTTCAACAGGAGTCGGTGTGGACTTAGAGAAATATGATCTTGAAATGATTAAAGCTTCAGAAAGGTAATACTTACCAATATTGGCTTGTTTGACCTTGGTATTTTTCCTGTACTTAAGACTTATGAAGTATGTGTTAGAGCTTTTTGATAGGGTTTTGTTTGGTTTTGTTAATCACCAAAATAAATATGTAATTAATTAAAATTACATGGGGACAGACTGAACATCAATCTCCCCCTTTTTGGTGATGACAAAACTTAACAATAAGCATGAATAAAGAATCTGAATATTTACAGAATGTATTTTAGACATGCTAAGTATTTTTCTCCCCTTAACAATAAGCATGAATAGTAATAATAAAAAATATGAATATTTGCGGAATGTATTTCAGACATGCTAAGTAGTTTTCTCCCCCTTTTTGTCATTAAGCAAAAAGATAATCGGAGACAAAGAATGAAGAGAAAAGATAAGCAGAGACAAGCAAATGTAGTTCATTCATTCTGAGGAGGTACAGGTAAGTAATAAGCAGGGGATAAAAGAGAGGCAAAATGAGAAATAATCTCCCAGGCCTGCTCTTCCTGCTTCTCAAAGTAAGTCTTGAAGGGTCCAGGGCCAACAGAATAATTCGGTCCCATAGAGGGAGCCATTCTTTTGAGGTGAAGGACCAACTGAGCTTCAAGGAAATCATGGTACGGATCTTTGTCCAAGGACATCTTGTAGTAGGTGACTTTTCCAAAGCTAGCACAAGCAAGAAACTGATTAAGGGAAACAAGATAGAAGATCTGCCTATGCTTCAATTCCTGGCGCATGGCGACATAGACTTTGTACCTTTCCACCCAAATTTGAAGAGGATCATTTACAAGGTGGAGGGAATTCATGTCCAGAAAGGTTGCAGCTGAGATTGGAGGGCGGCCTTCCCTGGCTAAGGTTGCATTTGTATCCGACAATTGCTGAGCAGATAAGGGATAGAAATTCATCTTTGATGGGGCTCAGATAGGGACCATCAATTTGAGCTCCTTCTGGGATGATGGTGATGAAGGAGGGAGGAGGATGAGGATGAAGAAGGGATGGTGGATGAGACGAGGTGTGATGAGATGGTTCAGCTGATGATGAGGGACCAGAGGAGGAGGCTCCAGCTGATGATGAGGCTAGAGGAACCTCAAAGATAGGAGGAGGTGGAGGAAAGGGTGTTGAAGATGCAAGAGGTGAGGTGGATTGAGAGGAAAAAGGTGTTGGTGAGGAGATGATTCTAGGGTGTGGTTGCTTAAAGGTTGGAGGTGCAGATGGATTGAGAGGAAAAAGGTGTTGGTGAGGAGATGATTCTAGGGTGTGGTTGCTTAAAGGTTGGAGGTGCAGGTGGAGCAGTGGAGGCTGAAGGAGGGGATGGAGGAGCAGGGGTTTGAGAGGGAGAAGAAATTGGGGGCACTGGATCTACAACAGGTTCTTCTGTTGGAATCTGCTTGTTCCCTGCCGGCTCGGATGGTCCTGACCCTTCAGCTGGAGGCCCTGATGGCCCTTGCTCCTGAACTGAGGGCCTGGATGGCCCTGACTCCAAAGGTACTTCTTCTGAAACCACAGATGGCCCTTCCATTTCTGCAGCTGATGTAGTAGGAGGCTCAGAAGAGGGAGGTGCTTGAGCTTTTATGGCTTGCAGAACTTCTGAAAGTAGGGCCTTCATGGATCCCATTTCCTTATTGAACCATTTCATTGCATTCCTTACTTGTAAAATCTCTTTTGAGGTGGAGGCCTGGCTCATGAAAATTGAATTTACATCGGACTACAAAAAGCACAGGATTTCTCCTTGAACATCTAGTCTTTCTATGACAGGCTTCAGTTGTATCACAATCTTCTGCCTCTCGGTCCTTTGATATGGAGCATCTGCAAGAAGAGGAAGTTCCGGAACAGCTTCCTTCCCTTTCTCCTTGGCTTGGTTCACAGGAGCCTGTACTTCATCAATATTAGCATCCTCATCAGATTCTGAGGAGCCAGCCGTTTCCCCATCTCGGAAATGTTCTTCTGGGGGGTTTTCAGTGCTCTCCCCTTGAGGTATGCCTTCATGTCCTTCCAATGAAGTGCCTAAATTGGAGGTATCTGCCATTGGTACATAGGTTTCTTCTGGGATATTTGGGCTGACAGACTGCTCCCCCTCAATAGGAGCATCTTCTGCAACACTTCCTTGCTCCCCCTGAATGGGAGCTTCTTCCATCACAGTGTCATCGGGAACAGTTGTTTGCTCCTTCTGAATGGGAGCTTCATCCACAGATACTTCAACATTGTGGCCCACTGCCACAGATTCTGATATTTGAGGCTCACTAACATTTTGCTCCTCATGGCTGGGAGCATCTTCTACAGCTGCTTCTTCAAGGTGGTCGGATGCCACAGCTTCTTCCTCTGTACTTTCTCTTTCCAATTCTGGTGCCTCTTCTGCTGCGGATGCAACTTCAGCTGGTGCTCCTGCTGCTGGTTCTGCTGAAAATTCTATCTCAAAAACTGCTGCTTGAGTTGTAGTTGATTCTGGTGCATCTAGTGTCACTGCTGCTGTTGTTGCTGCTTCTGCTTCTGATGCGGTCACTAGTGCTGCTACTGCCACTGCTGCTGGTGCTACCACTTCCTCTGGCTGGACTTCAGGGGCTTCGCCAATTATAGCCTCACCCTCAGCCACTGAGGTCTTGGTCCATACACCATTAATGATTGAGAAACCACTTTTTCTAAGATTTCTGGACCTAATGCTCTGGCCCATCTTCTCAACTACTGCCCCAGACAGGTCAACACCAAAGTGTTTGAAAACCTTGGTGAGCAAGTGAGCATAAGGCAGAGATACATTGAGCTTACTCTTGATGTCCCAAATCTGATCACGAGCAAACTTCATCCTCTCTATCATCATTTCGGCCATGTTAATCTCCTTGTTCTGTATGGCCCAGAACATCATATCCGAATCTGCCTTGGTACAGGTTGAAAAAGTTGCACTTCTAGGAACTAGAATTTGACAAATAATAAAGTGCAGAAAACGGTTGAATGCATTCAACTGATTGATATCTATTTTCCCATCTCTCAACCGGAATTCAGGACCAATGATTCCGAGACCCTTGACCTGGGTATCCACAGTGTGGATTCCACTGTGACCAGTCGAGCTTACATAAAACAGAGTCTTCAGAAGATTGTGATCAATCTTGATCGTGGTTCCCTTGACTGAAGATGTCAGGGACCCATCTGCCTTGATTTCAAGCAAACGTAGAATGCCTTCACAAGGTCCGAATAGCTTACCTCAGAGAAGGTCGAAATGATTGTCCACTGCATTCTTCTCACTGCGGCCACTATGCTGTGCATGCCGTTCTTCTCAAGATCAGCTACATCCACTGCCTTATTTCCACAAACTTGGTCTTCACGAACGTGAACCTTTCCTGCTGCTCAGGAGTAAGAAACTCAGCGCCGTAGCCCCAAGACTGCCGGAAACAACTGGTGTGGCCATGGATTTGAGTGGAGGAGGGTTTAGAACGGAGGAGATGGTGGCAGAAGTGAAAGCCCTCAAGAAATTCTTCGCGGGAAGAGGTGAAGGGCTTCAAATTTGCAGAGAGTCGATGTTGAAGTCGTTAGGGCATCGGCTCAGGCAACCAGACGAAAGAGGGAAAAAGGTAGAAGATAGGAGATGAATCATTCCCACATCAATTTTCGGAGTTAAATACATGCTATACCGAAAAGTGAGGCGCCAAAAGTTGGCAGAAAACGACAAATGAGTTTGACCAACTCAACAGACTTTATAAAGAGGGCGGCCCGGAAAGATAATTTAAATTACTTTTGCTTAAGGCCATGGAGGGAAAACTTACTTAATTCTGAAAATTTATATGCCAGTTTTAAACAGAAATCTCTTCACAAATTACACATGCCCAATTCCCTTCTAAGAGACGTAAATCTCTCCTCGGATAAGGCATTTGTGAAAATATCTGCTAACTGACCATTTGTGTCAATTAAAGATATTTCAATGTTACCTTTTGCTACATGATCACGAATGAAATGATATCTAACCTCAATATGTTTGGTCCTTGAATGCTGGACTGGATTTTTGGTGAGATTGATAGCACTGGTGTTGTCACACAGTAGTGGAATTGATTTGATATTTAGTCCGAAATCCTCAAGTTGTTGCTTTATCCATAGGAGTTGTGTACAACAACTTTCAGCAGCCACGTACTCAGCTTCAGCTATAGACAGTGCCACTGAATTTTGTTTCTTTGAGGACCAGGATATCAAACACCCTCCAAGAAATTGACAACAACCACTGGTGCTTTTTCTATCTACTTTGCATCCAGCATAGTCAGCATCAGAGTATCCTACTAAATTAATTTCACAAGATTTTGGATACCATAGACCTAAGTCATGAGTTCTAGCTAAGTATCTAAATATTCTTTTTACAGAGATTAAATGAGATTCTCTAGGATCTGCTTGATACCTAGCACACATGCATGCACTGAATAGAATATCAGGTCTACTGGCAGTTAAGTAAAGTAATGAACCAATCATACCTCTGTAGATCTTTTGATCTATTTTCTTACCATCCTTGTCACTATCCATCCTTGTAGATGTACTCATTGGTGTTGAGAGTGGCTTTGTGTTCTCAAAACCAAATTTCTTCAAAAGCTCCTTAGTGTATTTTGCTTGACAGATGTGGGTGCCATCTTTTCCTTGCTTGATTTGTAGTCCAAGGAAATAATTGAGCTCCCCCATCATGCTCATCTCAAACTCTCCCTGCATCAACCTTTCAAAATACTTGCAAAGGGATTCATCAGTAGAATAAAAAATAATATCATCTACATAAATTTGAACTAGTAGTATGTGCTTGACTTTTGACTTTATAAAAAGAGTACTATCTACTTGACCTCTATTGAAACCATGGTTTAGAAGAAAAGAACTAAGCCTTTCATACCAGGCTCTAGGTGCTTGCTTTAAGCCATATAGAGCCTTGTGGAGTTTAAAACATGATTTGGAAATTCTAAATCATCAAAACCTAGAGGCTGTTCTACGTAAACTTCCTCTTTAATAAAATCATTCAAAAATGCAGATTTAACATCCATTTGAAATAGTTTTAAATCTAGAGCAGATGCATATGCAAGTAATATTCTGATAGCCTCAAGTCTAGCCATAGGTGCATAGGTTTCATCAAAATCTATGCCTTCCTCTTGGGAATAGCCTTGAGCCACCAATCTGGCCTTGTTTCTTAAGATTACACCAGCCTCATCCAATTTATTTCTGAACACCCATTTGGTGTCAATAACTGGATGGTCTAATGGTCTGGGAACAAGTGACCATACTTGGTTTCTCTTGAACTGATTTAGTTCATCTTGCATGGCTATAATCCAAGATTCATCAGTAAGAGCTTCATTGACTGTCCTATGCTCTATTTGAGAAACAAAGACTAGGTAATCACAAGGAATTACATTACCTCTTGTTCTTACCCCTACATATGGATCACCAATGATGTTTTCGAGTGGGTGATCTTTCTTGTATCTCCACTCCTTCGGAAGATTTTCATGCTCAATGACTGTTTGCTGCAAGTCTTTCAGAGGTGGGTCATGCTTGTCCTCAATTAATGTGTCTTTTAATTTCTTGGACAATTCATCTGCGTCGTCATTGTCACTATCTTCTTCCTTTCTCAAGGAAGGGTTAGTTTCATCGAAAATAATATATACAGACTGTTCAATCAATAAAGTGCGTTTGTTAAACACCTTGTAACCTTTAGGTTTGGAAGCGTACCCCATGAAGATGCCTTCATCTGATTTGGCATCCAACTTACCAATATCCCTTTTTCCATTGTTGTGGATGAAGCAAGGACATCCAAATGTCCTGAAGTGACTGATCTTTGGTTTCTTTCCCTTGTATAGCTCGTAGGCAGTTTTCTTAAGGATTGGTCTTATCATTACTCTGTTGATGATATAGCTTGCTGTGTTTATTGCTTCAGCCCAGAAATATCTTGGCAAATCATATTCTGACAACATAGTACTTGTCATATCCAATAAAGTTCTGTTCTTCCTTTCAGCAACACCATTTTGTTGTGGTGTCCTTGGTGCTGAAAAATTATGCTCAATTCCTTCATTATCACAAAACTTTGCAAATTTCTCATTTTGAAATTCACCTCCATGGTCTGATCGAATGCTGATAATACTGAATTTCTTATCTTTTTGCACCTTCTTGCTGAAACTGACAAAGCTTTCAAAAGTATCATCTTTGTGATCTAGAAATGACACCCAAGTAAATCTGGAGTAATCATCAACTATAACAAATCCGAAATTCTTTCATCCAAGACTGGTGGTTCTCATTGGCCCAAATAAATCCATATGAAGGAGTTCTAAGGGTTTTGAGGTTGTCACCACAGTCTTTGACTTGAAGGAATTCTTAACATGTTTTCCCTTGGCACAAGGTCTGCAGACGCCATCCAATTTTGTGCTGACCTTTGGTAGACCTTCCACAAGATTCTTCTTCAGCAGTTTTCTCATACCGTCTATGCTGCAATGTCCCAGTCTTCTGTGCCACAGTTCAGTTGATTGATCCTTGTTTGCTGCCAAACAGACATCTTGATCCTTGAGTTCTTCAAGATGAAGTGCATATAGGTTCTTCTCTCTATTGGCTTCGAAAATTACTGCTCCATCCTTCAATATGCTGCACTTTGACTCTTGAAACTGAATCTGATGACCTCTGTCACAAAGTTGGCTGATGCTGATGAGATTGTGCTTCAGCCCTTTGACAAGCAATACATCTTCAATGACTATCTTTCCTTGTTGCTCACAGAACCACTGCCAATCACTGTGCCTTTCCCATTGTCTCCATAGGTAACATTCCTTCTTCAGCTTGTAGATGGGTGAATAGCTTCCGATTCCCTGACAAGTGCCTTGAGCACCCACTGTCCAAATACCATTTGGATGCTCGAGTGTTACCCTGAAATAAAATCATCAAGTTTTAGGTACCCAAATTCTTTTGGGTCCTGATTGGTTATTATCATTGATTTTACCTTTGATTATCTATTTCTTATGTCTTGTTGGGCATGATGTTATGATATGTCCTAACTTGTTGCAGTGACTACAGCAGGATAATTTAGTTACTTTTTCTATATATTTTAAGTTAGCTTTGTATGCTATATCTTGTTCGGGTACAAATTTGGTGTTGGATATGTTTTAGGATAAACTATGGTTTCTTCATTATCTGGGGGTGTGTATCCTAATCCATTTTTCTTCTTACCTGATCTTCTAGCACCTTTTAATATGAGGGAGTTTTTACCATTTGTGAATTTTTCCAATGTGCTAGATAATTTCTTATTTTCACCTGTTAATGATTTTATTTCTGTTTTCAGTTCATCTGTGCCTGCCTGTTTTTCCAACTTAATTATTTGTTCATTCTTATCCTTTAGATCTTCACATAATAACTCATTTCTTCTTTTAAGTTCAGTTAACTATTTTTCTAGTTGCTCATTTTTAGATTTTAGATCTGAGTTTGTGTTTTCTAAACAAGTAATGTTTTTCTTACTAACTTTCAATAATTTAGATACATCTCTATATTTATCATATAGTTCATTGAATGCATCCTCTAAATTATCAGAATTAGAATCATTGCAGGAATCAAAGGAGGAATCAGATGTTACCTTTTCATCTGTATTTGTCATGAAAGCCAAGTTGGCTTCTTCTTCATCACTGGTTGAGCTTGACTCACTGTTGTTTTCCCATGCAGCTGCCATTGCCTTCTTCTTGTATTTCTTGAATCGTCTGAAGTTATCTTTCTTCTTGTGTCCATCTTTCTTAAGCTTTGGACACTCTGCCTTGATATGTCCAGGCTTCTTGCACTCATAACATGTAGGTTCTCCTTTCTTCAGATCTTTTCCTTCTGGCTTCTTAAACTCTTTATTTTTCTTGAAGAATCTTCTGCCAGATTGAAACTTCTTCTTTTTGGCTAGAATTCGTTGTAGTCTTCTGGACAGCATAGCTTCTTCATCATCACTGTCCTTGTTGCTCTCACTGTTGTCCAGTGATTCTTTTGACAACTCTTCATCAGCCTTGAGCGCATTTGACTGCTTCTTTTTGCTGGAGGATTCTCCTAATCTCTCCATATTTATCTCATGGGCCATAAGGGACCCAATGAGCTTTTCCAAAGACATTCTCTTTAGATCATTAGCTTCTTCAATGGCTGTAACTTTGGGAGTCCATGAAGATGGTAGGGATCTAAGAATTTTCCTCACCATGTCTCCCATTTCATAGGTCTTTCCTAGTCCGGCTAACCCATTTGTGATATCTGTAAATCTACTGAACATCTGGGTTATGGACTCACCTGATTGCATATGAAATATTTCATATTGGGTTACAAGAATGTCAATTCTTGTCTCCTTCACCTTTTTTGTGCCTTCATAAGTGATCCTGAGCTTTTCCCACATTTCCATTGCGGATTTGCAGGCTGAGACTCTATTGAATTCCTTTTTACTTAGGGCACAACACAGAATACTCTTTGCTTTACAGTTCAACGAGATCTTCTTCCTATCGTCATCTGTCCACTGAGCTTTCTCAATTGTAACCAGGAGATCACCTTCTTCCACTATTGACCATATCTGATAGTCGTGACCTTGTAGAAAATACTCCATTCTGATCTTCCAGTAAGTGTAGTCTTCTCCATCGAACAATGGTGGTCGGTTATCTGACTGACCCTCGAAATGACTTTGGGCTGCCATGGATCTTTACTCTTCAGATCGTTGGATCTACTTCTTTGTCGAAGAGACTTGCTCTGATATCACTTGTTGCCCAGTTGACAAGCCCAGAGGGGGGGGGGGGGGTGAATGGGTCTTTAAAAATATTTGATTAGTACCTGTACTTAAAACATTCACACAAAGACGTTCTTCGATGAAGGTTAGTAACAGTTAGTTCAAAGAGCAATCACACAAGAAAAACAACCACACAACACAAGAAATTATCCTGGTTCGGACCTCCTCTCCTTAGGAGTCCTACGTCCAGCCCTTGAGCAACAACTCAGGATTCCACTAACTAGGGTAGACTCCCCCTATGGACATTACAACACACAGCTCAGCTGGTCTTCCTTCACACGAAGGGAATTACACCACCCTGGATACCCCACCAGGTCTTCCTTCACAACATAAGGGAACAACAACACCCTGGAAGCTCTACCAGGTCTTCCTTCAACACAGAAGGGAACAATAACAGCAAAGGTAAGCAGTAAAAACAAGCCCTAGATCAAGCTTCAACAAGCTAAGATCTGAAGCAAGCAGGATTGAGAGTAGAAGATCTAGAAACACAGTAGACTCTCTGTAACGTCGCGCGTTTTCCGGATCCCCGTGGATCCAGGTTTAGTGGGTTTGGTTGGATTCGTGTTGGCGTTCAGCTTGCTGGACACCAGCAGTATGTTGGCGTCCATCGATAAGGACGTCGACTGTTGAACTTGGCGTCAAGCTTTGTGGACGTCTAGTTGTGGCGGTCTGGTTAAACGGCCAAAGGGTTGACGTTAACCTGACATGTCTGTGTTTTTATGGCAGACCCGAGCCCTGTTCTTTCTCCTCCTTCTCCCTTCCTCTTCCCCCACCTTCACCCTTGAGCTTCTTCGCGAGTTCTGACGGTCGACGGGAGCTCGTGGGAAGGCCGTGGTGCGCGTGGTAGCGGCAGATCGGGCGGGGAATGGCGGATTGGAGCGCGGTGTTCGTGGGACGTTTCTCGGGTTTCGGCGTGGTTCGAGGTTCTTCGGGAGTTTAATTGCGTTTCTGAGGTAGGGGTCGAGCCCTGTTAGCTTGTTAGAAACATTAAAACACGACTTAATCACTTGAACCAGTATTTTTATTGTATTTTCGGATCAAGTCGTACCATGCGGGGTTAAAGGGTGGTTTGATGAATTTAATGTGTAAAGCATGTTGTAATGGGTTGTTCCGGGTTCTAGTATGTTAAAGAAACCGTTTTTATATGTTTTCTATAGTTTAAACGGTTGGAAAACCTGTAGAGCTGGATTAGGGTTTCTGCAGGGTTTTAGGCGGAGAACTTGGCGTCAAGATCTCCTGTCGCCAAGCTCACCAGCCGAGATATAAACGGCTAGATCGCTTGCCGTTTACTTCTTATAAGCGGCAGTCGATGATGCCGCCAACCTGTGCATGTATCCATGCAGTGTTGTTTACGTAGTGTTCCTGGTTATGAATATTGTGTGATTGTGTGTGCATGGCGATGACCGGTGTGAGCCAGTGCACTTGTTATGCTCTTGGAGCATACTGCTCATGTAAAGGGGCATGTTTTACGTAAATGATATGTGATGTACGTAATCGCTTTCCGTGGTATGTGTGGTGCGTTGGCACCCGTGGCACTCTTGGAGTGCGTTGTCCATGTGTTGGACATGTGGTTTACGTGGAAGACGTGTGGTACACCAACCAGGATGTAATATACACGTGTTATTTACGTGGTTTGAGTGTGTGTATACTACACACTTTGTCGTAATGTAATTCTTATGATTTGTCGTAGTAACTGGGCAGTAAGGTTCCTGTGTGAGCCTAGCCATGACTTTGTGGTGTTTGGGCAGTGAAGGACCACCGACCTAGCCCTGGTTCGTTGTTGTCTTTCGAATAATATTATATGGATTTATGTATTAAGTGGTGTGTGCGTGTCGCCACGGAGGTCATGAGGTGACCAATGATAGGCAAGTTTGTGGTTTACTTATGTGTTGGTGTGGGATAGCTTTGGGGTCACATGGTGACCGATGTTAAGCTAATCCTAACACTTGTATATTGTGAATTATAAGTAAAGGCTATATGTGTAAATATCGTGGTTTGTGCTAGCCGAGTGTGGTGGTCCGGCGCCTATTCCGGAATGCCTCTCTAGTCGGGTACCCCAGGTTCTTTGTGAGCCAGGCACGTGTGTTTGTTGTGCTCGGGGTTTTGTCCCGGTACAGTGTGGTACCGTTGAGGTTTGTGTCGTCTTCCTGGACACCCTCACTCCTGAGTTTGAGTTGTACGTCCGGACTGAGGGAAAGACGGCAGTGGGACAGCGACTTCCCAGAGTTTGTTCTTGTGTCGCTTGTAGCGCGCTCGTAGTTGGGGGTACGGACACCAGTAGACGTCACTGGTCCCCAGCTAGTCCTGTTTTCCAGTGCCTCACTTTAGAGTGCTCTGGCCAGAGACTCTAGAGGTGCCAGGCATGGGCCTGTAGCTGTGTGTCTGCAGGTGTGGTGTTGGTTAGTCTCCACAGTTGTTTGACTTCTTCCTAGTGGAGCGGCAGTTGGACCTTTCGTCCGTGACTGCGAGGCTGAGAGGTAGTTCTTGTGTTGTGTTGTCCGGGTTGGATATTGGCCTGATCAGCCAGTAGTCCGTTCCCGTGTGGTGGCGTCGTTCTTTCTGACTCGTGCTTTGCTACTCGTCGTGGTTTGTGAGTTTGTGACTCGTGGTCGAGGTTTGACCAGTTCGAGATGTGCCCTGGTGTTGGCACAGTTGTGACTCAGTTGTGGTTTGTGTGACTCGTCGATTAAGGTTTCATCTGTAATATTGTGCCTAATTAAAGATATAATATAATTGTGGTTCAGTGTGGTGTTTACCACCTTCTTGTACCCTTGTTCGGGTGTTTGTGTTGTGGTACCTCAGAGTAGCAGGTACTTGTTCCTTTCGTGGGTTACTTTATAGTTTTGTGGTGGTGCATTATGTACTAACCTTTCCGGGTACTTGTGTGTTGTGGAGGTCTTGTGGTTTGACCTGCCATTTGTTGTATCCTAACTGTTTTAAATAAATCTTTGTTTATAAGATTATTGTGGATTAGTTTGTGATTATTAATTATGTTACCTTTATGGGTATTTTGCCGATGAGGCTTATAGCCTAGGCATAATGTGGTTTAGTTGAGCTGTGCTCTGTGGAGGCCGTGTGAGACCTTCCACTTGTTGAGTTTTACTCTTCTTGGATATGATTCCAATTATAGTTTTAGTGAGTTATGGATTGGCTTCGTGGTAGCCAGTTCCGTTACCTTGTATGTAGTTTCCGATGTAGTGTGGTTTGGAGTATAAAGGACCAACTCTTTCTTAGCAGTCCTATTACTCAAGTGTTTGAGGTTTGCCTGTGAAGCTTGTAGCCTGGGCAGTGACTTGCCTGTGTGGCTTATAGTTTAGAAACCCGTTGTTGTAGCAGTGTGCCAGTGAGACTGTGGTTTAGGCACTTTAATAGTTGGGCTGATTAATGATATTATATTAGTCCTGTAGTCCTACTTTTCTTCTGAGGACTTTATGTTTATTATCATGAGTATGTTTAATTGTTATTTATTGTAATGATGTGAGCATGAAATGGTTTGGCTATTGGTATTGCCTGTGAGACCCTCTGGGGTTGAGGTCTCTTGAGTTTAAAGTGTTGTTTTGGGGCCTCCCTACTGAGCCAGTGACTTGTTGAGGCTCACTCCCCTACAGTACTTTTCAGGGCTTGTCGTGTGTTTGGCTTGCAGTGGCGTTGCGTCAGACTTGTACCACCAGCAGTAGTTTGGTAGTTTGTGTTGTGTGAGCTTGTGCTCCCTCGGGGTATGCCCCAGGTAGTTGTACTCTTTTAATTGGACATGTATTAATGTAATAGGACAGTTGTACAAATTTGTGAATAGATATAAGCACATGTACTTTCTTGTGTCTTATATTCTTGTGGTTTGTCTTTTTGTACTCTTACTGGACACGTGTGTGAGATATCCCTTGCGAGACTTCGGTCCGTTCGCGGGAGGCGGATCTGGATATGGAGCCTTAATGGGCATAAATACCCCGTTCCGTCACAGTTGGTATCAGAGCAATGTCCAGTTAGAATATAAAAAGACTTTGAAAGTATAATGTCCCAATACATGAATTAATGTCCACTGCTGGTAGTAAGTCTGTGGTTTTGTGTGATATAAAGTAGTTTTTACGTTTGCTTTTGGCACGTAAACTGTGTGTTTCTGTTTGTTAGATTAGCAGTTGGGAGCAGTTGTTGTGTCACAATGTGGATAGTGGCATAAGTTGTGTGGTAGTATCCTGGCACTAGTGCAGTTAAAGCAGTTAAAGTATAGTATTTAAAAGTTTTCAGTTGCAGAGATTAGAAGAGAAAGGTAAAGTAGTGCCCTGAGAGGGATATATCTGTTATATGTTAGTAAAGTGCAGAGTTAACAGAGTCAAGTATAGAGTATTTCTGTGATAGATCAATTTGGTTGATAAAGATTCCCCGTTAAAAGAATTGAAGAGATTAACAAGTTTGGATATGGAATTCAGTAAATAAATTATAATGAGATAGAAAGTTGGCAGAGATAGGTGTATGGTAACAAGGTGATAAAGATCAGGTCAGAGTGTGTGATAAGTTGCAGTTGAGAACCTCAGCAAATGTAATGTGGCATCGGAGATCTGAGTTAGATGATATTAAGAAACAGTGTGGATAAGAACGTGATTAGAGTTATGAAGAGTTTGCTATGATTAAGAAATGCAGATCAGCTTTAAAAGAGGTATCAGTACATAAAAGAGCAGTGATTTATGGCAGATAGATTTAATATGCCTGAGATCAGAAATTTGAGAAAAGTGTTGTTATGAATAATGATGGTAATAGAAAATGTGATATGAAGATTTGTATAAATATGTATAGAAATGATCAGTTGAATAAAGAAAGAGAGAAAAGAAGGATTAATGTGCAATAAGAATTTGTGAAAATTGCACAAAAGGAATATTTGGTTGATGAATGGCAGATTATGAGAAATTTTTCAGAAAAAACATTTAATGAAATATGAGAGTTATTTTGCAAAAAGGATATGGATTTGAGAAAGGAAGAATTTAGCAAATAATAAAGTGAATAAGGTCAGATGAGTCAGGAAATGCTAGTTAGAGTTTGTATATTGGTGCAAAGAAATGTCAAGAAATGATTTAATTGAGCAGAAAGGAATTGTTATTAAGATATTTCATAATATTATGCTGGAGCAGATTGACTAAGAATATTCGAAAAGTTTATGCCCCAGAATTATGATAATTAGCCAGAGAATGTCAGTAAAGCAGAAAAGGTATATGAAGAATAAAGCATGTTAATGGCAATTTGACAGGTCAGAAATTGCAGTAATTTCTTCAGCAGGAATTAATTGAATAGGATGATTTGAGAAGTAGTTGAAGCCAGAAGAAAGTAATTGAAAGTAATATTCTGAGCAGAAATTGTGAAATATTTTGTATAAGTGTTCAGTGTGATCAGAGTGATGCAACGGAAGCAGAAGCAAGAAAGATTTAATATTCATAAATTGTTCAAGCTTTGCTGAGATAAGAAGAAAGTGTAAAGTTTTACGCAGTGGAATAAAGGAACAGAGTTTATTATGATTTTTTAATCAGAAATTGGCTTTAAGCGGTATGAGCAGAATAATATGAAAAAGCAGAAATTCAAAGATGGTGATTGGTTTTCTTTGAAGAGGTGTCAGTTGTGAATATAAATGCAGATGAAGCAGGATAACAGCAAGCAGTGATAAATGGAAAAAGAAAATGGTGGCATGATAGAATATTACAGTGTAAGAAATTTGAGAAAGATAAAGCGGTCTCGAAAGAAATATTGCAAACACAGCCCAGAAATTGTGGAAGTAGGTTCGGTCCAAGGAGATAAAGCGCTATTGGCAAAGAAGGATCGCCTATGGTTAAAAGCTAAAGAAAAGCAATGGAATTGACAGAACAGAGTAGTTGTAAGATGAATTGAAAGGCTGAAGCAGAGAAAGAGTATCCTACTTGTTCTGTGTTTGACTTTATTTGTTTTTAGGTGATAATTTGGTTTATTGTGATTTGTTTTATATGTCGAGGACGACATTTGTTTTTAGGTGATAATAATGTAACGTCGCGCGTTTTCCGGATCCCCGTGGATCCAGGTTTAGTGGGTTTGGTTTGGATTCGTGTTGGCGTTCAGCTTGCTGGACACCAGCAGTATGTTGGCGTCCATCGATAAGGACGTCGACTGTTGAACTTGGCGTCAAGCTTTGTGGACGTCTAGTTGTGGCGGTCTGGTTAAACGGCCAAAGGGTTGACGTTAACCTGACATGTCTGTGTTTTTATGGCAGACCCGAGCCCTGTTCTTTCTCCTCCTTCTCCCTTCCTCTTCCCCCACCTTCACCCTTGAGCTTCTTCGCGAGTTCTGACGGTCGACGGGAGCTCGTGGGAAGGCCGTGGTGCGCGTGGTAGCGGCAGATCGGGCGGGGAATGGCGGATTGGAGCGCGGTGTTCGTGGGACGTTTCTCGGGTTTCGGCGTGGTTCGAGGTTCTTCGGGAGTTTAATTGCGTTTCTGAGGTAGGGGTCGAGCCCTGTTAGCTTGTTAGAAACATTAAAACACGACTTAATCACTTGAACCAGTATTTTTATTGTATTTTCGGATCAAGTCGTACCATGCGGGGTTAAAGGGTGGTTTGATGAATTTAATGTGTAAAGCATGTTGTAATGGGTTGTTCCGGGTTCTAGTATGTTAAAGAAACCGTTTTTATATGTTTTCTATAGTTTAAACGGTTGGAAAACCTGTAGAGCTGGATTAGGGTTTCTGCAGGGTTTTAGGCCGGAGAACTTGGCGTCAAGATCTCCTGTCGCCAAGCTCACCAGCCGAGATATAAACGGCTAGATCGCTTGCCGTTTACTTCTTATAAGCGGCAGTCGATGATGCCGCCAACCTGTGCATGTATCCATGCAGTGTTGTTTACGTAGTGTTCCTGGTTATGAATATTGTGTGATTGTGTGTGCATGGCGATGACCGGTGTGAGCCAGTGCACTTGTTATGCTCTTGGAGCATACTGCTCATGTAAAGGGGCATGTTTTACGTAAATGATATGTGATGTACGTAATCGCTTTCCGTGGTATGTGTGGTGCGTTGGCACCCGTGGCACTCTTGGAGTGCGTTGTCCATGTGTTGGACATGTGGTTTACGTGGAAGACGTGTGGTACACCAACCAGGATGTAATATACACGTGTTATTTACGTGGTTTGAGTGTGTGTATACTACACACTTTGTCGTAATGTAATTCTTATGATTTGTCGTAGTAACTGGGCAGTAAGGTTCCTGTGTGAGCCTAGCCATGACTTTGTGGTGTTTGGGCAGTGAAGGACCACACCGACCTAGCCCTGGTTCGTTGTTGTCTTTCGAATAATATTATATGGATTTATGTATTAAGTGGTGTGTGCGTGTCGCCACGGAGGTCATGAGGTGACCAATGATAGGCAAGTTTGTGGTTTACTTATGTGTTGGTGTGGGATAGCTTTGGGGTCACATGGTGACCGATGTTAAGCTAATCCTAACACTTGTATATTGTGAATTATAAGTAAAGGCTATATGTGTAAATATCGTGGTTTGTGCTAGCCGAGTGTGGTGGTCCGGCGCCTATTCCGGAATGCCTCTCTAGTCGGGTACCCCAGGTTCTTTGTGAGCCAGGCACGTGTGTTTGTTGTGCTCGGGGTTTTGTCCCGGTACAGTGTGGTACCGTTGAGGTTTGTGTCGTCTTCCTGGACACCCTCACTCCTGAGTTTGAGTTGTACGTCCGACTGAGGGAAAGACGGCAGTGGGACAGCGACTTCCCAGAGTTTGTTCTTGTGTCGCTTGTAGCGCGCTCGTAGTTGGGGGTACGGACACCAGTAGACGTCACTGGTCCCCAGCTAGTCCTGTTTTCCAGTGCCTCACTTTAGAGTGCTCTGGCCAGAGACTCTAGAGGTGCCAGGCATGGGCCTGTAGCTGTGTGTCTGCAGGTGTGGTGTTGGTTAGTCTCCACAGTTGTTTGACTTCTTCCTAGTGGAGCGGCAGTTGGACCTTTCGTCCGTGACTGCGAGGCTGAGAGGTAGTTCTTGTGTTGTGTTGTCCGGGTTGGATATTGGCCTGATCAGCCAGTAGTCCGTTCCCGTGTGGTGGCGTCGTTCTTTCTGACTCGTGCTTTGCTACTCGTCGTGGTTTGTGAGTTTGTGACTCGTGGTCGAGGTTTGACCAGTTCGAGATGTGCCCTGGTGTTGGCACAGTTGTGACTCAGTTGTGGTTTGTGTGACTCGTCGATTAAGGTTTCATCTGTAATATTGTGCCTAATTAAAGATATAATATAATTGTGGTTCAGTGTGGTGTTTACCACCTTCTTGTACCCTTGTTCGGGTGTTTGTGTTGTGGTACCTCAGAGTAGCAGGTACTTGTTCCTTCGTGGGTTACTTTATAGTTTTGTGGTGGTGCATTATGTACTAACCTTTCCGGGTACTTGTGTGTTGTGGAGGTCTTGTGGTTTGACCTGCCACTTGTTGTATCCTAACTGTTTTAAATAAATCTTTGTTTATAAGATTATTGTGGATTAGTTTGTGATTATTAATTATGTTACCTTTATGGGTATTTTGCCGATGAGGCTTATAGCCTAGGCATAATGTGGTTTAGTTGAGCTGTGCTCCGTGGAGGCCGTGTGAGACCTTCCACTTGTTGAGTTTTACTCTTCTTGGATATGATTCCAATTATAGTTTTAGTGAGTTATGGATTGGCTTCGTGGTAGCCAGTTCCGTTACCTTGTATGTAGTTTCCGATGTAGTGTGGTTTGGAGTATAAAGGACCAACTCTTTCTTAGCAGTCCTATTACTCAAGTGTTTGAGGTTTGCCTGTGAAGCTTGTAGCCTGGGCAGTGACTTGCCTGTGTGGCTTATAGTTTAGACAACCCGTTGTTGTAGCAGTGTGCCAGTGAGACTGTGGTTTAGGCACTTTAATAGTTGGGCTGATTAATGATATTATATTAGTCCTGTAGTCCTACTTTTCTTCTGAGGACTTTATGTTTATTATCATGAGTATGTTTAATTGTTATTTATTGTAATGATGTGAGCATGAAATGGTTTGGCTATTGGTATTGCCTGTGAGACCCTCTGGGGTTGAGGTCTCTTGAGTTTAAAGTGTTGTTTTGGGGCCTCCCTACTGAGCCAGTGACTTGTTGAGGCTCACTCCCCTACAGTACTTTTCAGGGCTTGTCGTGTGTTTGGCTTGCAGTGGCGTTGCGTCAGACTTGTACCACCAGCAGTAGTTTGGTAGTTTGTGTTGTGTGAGCTTGTGCTCCCTCGGGGTATGCCCCAGGTAGTTGTACTCTTTTAATTGGACATGTATTAATGTAATAGGACAGTTGTACAAATTTGTGAATAGATATAAGCACATGTACTTTCTTGTGTCTTATATTCTTGTGGTTTGTCTTTTTGTACTCTTACTGGACACGTGTGTGAGATATCCCTTGCGAGACTTCGGTCCGTTCGCGGGAGGCGGATCTGGATATGGAGCCTTAATGGGCATAAATACCCCGTTCCGTCACACTCTCAGAACTACACGAGCTCTCTCAAGATTTTCACTACGGCGTGAAGAGCAAAGAGCAACACAAGAAGGAATGAGGTTCTTAGCTCTAGAATTCTCTCAGAAGATTTGAATTGCTTGTTCATTTTTCATTCCACTTCTTCTTCTAATCTTCTGTCTTGTATTTATATCTCCATTTGAAATATGCCCGTTGAAATAACCGTTGTCTCTTAGATTGGTAGACGTTAGACTGCTTTGACATTTGGAAGCTTCTAGTCAACAATCTTTTATCCATTTGAGCACGCAAAGAGATAAGGTCTTCTGGCGTCTATATGGTCCAACGTTGTATGACAGAATGTCTTCAGGACCCTGCACATATTAAATGCTAGAACAGTAGACAGCTAGGCTGTCTCTTGATGTCAAAAAACGTTGACGTGAATATTCACCGAAATAGCAATGCCAAATAGCTTGTTCTAAAAGATGTTGACAGAATGTGCGCGATAATGAAAAGATATCATCTGCATGCATGCAGAGATACGTTCTGTTTTCATTAAATGCACAACAGTCAGACAGATAAGAGAAGACTTTGACTATTCAACGCTTTAAGAGATAAGATAAATATCAAGTCGATATAAACCATAAAGTCATTGTCTATATAACTTATGAAATCGTTATGAATACCAACAAGTCTTTATAGAGAGCAAATCGTTGTATTCATTAAAGGAATCGTTATGAATCGTTATAGAGAGCAAATCGTTGTATTCATTAAAGGAATCATTATGAATACTGAAGAAATCATTATAGAGAGTAAATCGTTGTATTCATTAAAGGAATCGTTATGAATACTGAAGAAATCATTATAGAGAGCAAGTCGATGTGTTCAACGAAGAAATCATTATGAACACTTAACAAATCGTTATGAAAAGCAAGTCGATGTGTTCAACGAAGAAATCGTTATGAACACTTAACAAATCGTTATGGAAACCAAGTCGATGTGTTCAACGAAGAAATCGTTATGAACACTTAACAAATCGTTATGAAAAGCAAGTCAATGTGTTCAACAAAGAAATCGTTATGAACACTTAACAAATCGTTATGAAAATCAAGTCGATGTGTTCAACGAAGAAATCGTTATGAACACTTAACAAATCGTTATGGAAACCAAGTCGTTACGAGTTCTAAAGAAATCGTTGCGATAACTTAAGGAATCGTTACGACGGGCAAGTCGTTACGAGTTCTAAAGAAATCGTTACGATGACTTAAAGAGTCGTTACGGGAACGACTTGTTTGAAACCACATGATATTTTCAGTCTTATAAAGAAATCGTTATGATATCAAATTGTTATAGCTCTATTGGAATCGATACACACATAAGGAAATCGTTGTGGCTTTCAACAGGAGTCGGTGTGGACTTAGAGAAATATGATCTTGAAATGATTAAAGCTTCAGAAAGGTAATACTTACCAATATTGGCGTGTTTGACCTTGATATATTTCCTGTACTTAAGACTTATGAAGTATGTGCTAGAGCTTTTTGATAGGGTTTTGTTTGGTTTTGTTAATCACCAAAATAAATATGTAATTAATTAAAATTACATGGGGACAGACTGAACATCAAAACTCATTGGGTCTTTGATGTCTCATGAGATAAATATGGAAAGGTTGAGAGAATCCTCTAGCAAGAAGAAGCACAGTAATGCTCTCAAAGCCACAGAAGACACATCTGATGGCAAATCAGAAAGTGACAAATGCAATGAAAGTAGCGAAGATGAAGAGGCCTTCCTTTCCAGAAGATTGCAGTGTATACTGGCTAAAAAGAAGTATCAGTTAGGGAGAAGGTACTTCAAGAAAGGTAGAGATTTCAAGAGATCCGAAGGTAAAGATGTTAAAAGATCAGAACCAATATGCTATGAGTGCAAGAAGCCTGGACACATCAAAGCTGAGTGTCCAAAATTGAAGAAGACTGAGTTCAAGAAGAAAGACAACATGAAGAAATTTAAGAAGTACAAGAAGAAAGCCATGGCTGCTGTATGGAACAACGAAAGTGACTCAGACAGTGAGTCAAGCTCCTATGAAGAAGAAGAAAAAAAGGCCAACTTGGCCTTCTTGGCAAACATTGATGATAAGGTAACTTCTGACTCATCCTTTACTTCCTGCAATGAATCAGATTTAGATAGTTTAGAAGATGCCTTTTAATGAATTATATAGTAAATATAAAGATGTCTGTAAATTGTTAAAAACAACTATGAAAAATTATGCATGTCTTGAAATAACTAACTCAGATCTAAAATCTGAAATTGAACAGTTAGAAAAACAAATTTCCGAATTAAAAAGAAGAAATGAACTGTTATGTGAAGATATAAAGAATAAAAATGAAAAGATATCAAACTTAGAAAATCAAGAAACCACAATCAACTTAAAGGTGAAATTAACACACTAACAAAAGATAATGAATATTTAATGGCCACAGTTGAAAAATTTACAAATAGAAATCCTCCTTAATATTAAAAGGAGTAAGAAGATTAGGTAGGAAAAAGTATGGCTTAGGATATATTCCACCAGAAAATGAAGAAACTGTAATTCATCCTAAAATTTATCCAACTCCAAAATTCGTAGCTGAACAAAATTCCAATTATGAAATAAATAAAAATAAGAACCATAAGTCAAATAAGATAATAAACAATATTCCTTGCTGCACACACTGTAACAAATTGGGTCACACTAAAATAACATGTACAACTAAACACTTAAAATAGATTCCCAAAAGAAATTGTGAAGAAACTAACCAACCAGGACCCAAAAGAACTTGGGTACCTAAATCTCATTGATTTATTGCAGAGAAGCCTTAGAGCATCAAAGTGGTACCTGGACAGCGGGTGCTCAAGGCATATGACAGGTAACAAGGAATTGTTCTCTCATATCAAAAGTGAAGGAGGTACAGTAACCTATGGCGATAATGGAAAAGGGTCAGTAATTGGTTGTGGATCCATTGGAAGATAAGATAGAATCATAATAGAAGATGTTCTATGCGTCAAAGGACTCAAGCACAATCTGATCAACATCAGTCAGCTGTGCGACAAGGGTCTCCAGATCAAGTTTCAGGAATCTAAGTGTTTGATTATCAAGGATGGTGCAACTATCTTCGAAGCCAACAGAGAAAAGAATTTATATGTACTACATCTAGAAGAATTAAAGGATCAAGACATTTGTCTAGCAACGAGTAAAGAGCAGAATGCTGAATTATGGCACAGAAGATTAGGTCACTGCAGCCTAGATGGAATAAGAAAACTCATCAAACTTGATCTAGTAGAAGGTCTGCCGAAAATTAACTGTGAGCCATGTGAAAAAGGAAAGCATGCAAAATCCTCCTTCAAGTCCAAGACAGTAGTCACTACCTCCAAACCACTAGAACTACTACATATGGATCTATTTGGACCAATGAGAACTACCAGCCTTGGAGGAAAGAACTTTGGATTTGTCATAGTTGATGATTATTCAAGATTTACATGGGTATCATTTTAGAGCATAAAGATGACACATTTGAAAGTTTTGTGAAGTTCAGTAAAGTAGTTCAATATGACAAGAAATTCAACATCATCAGTATCCGTTCAGATCATGGAGGAGAATTCCAAAACGACATATTTGCATAATTTTGTAATGATCAAGGCATAGAACACAATTTCTCAGCACCTAGAACACCACAGCAAAATGGAGTAGCTGAGAGGAAGAATAGAACTAGGGCTGCAAATGGGTCAGGTTCGGAACCGGAAACACAGATTCTGATTCCAAAACCGAAATATGGTTTCGATTCCTATTCTTATTCCGATAATATCGGAATGGTTAATTCCGATTCCGTTCCGATTCCGATAACATTACCGGAACTGAAATTCTGATAAGGTAAGGTGTTTACCATAATTTTTCTTTTAATTTTATGGATAATTTATCGGAATAACCGATACCGATTCGATTCCAATTATTTTTCAATTCTGATTCCGATTCTGATAGCTTATCGGAATATCCGATACCGATTTCGACAAGCTATCGGTATCAATTTTCAATTCCAAACTAATACTTTTTATCAGAATCGGGTCGGAATATCCGGTTATAGGGTTCCGTTTACACCCCTAAATAGAACCTTGTTGGATATGGCTAGGACCATGTTATCAGAATATGACCTTCCAAGATACTTTTAGGTAGAAGCTATAAATACAATATGTTATATTATAAATAGAGTCATGATCAGGTCAATCCTGAAGAAGATGACATATGAGCTATACAAGCAAATGAAGCCCAAAATCAGCCATCTCAGAACGTTTGGATGTCCATGCTTCATTCACAATAATGGTAAGAAAGAAATAGGTAAGCTGGATCCCAAATCCGATGAAGGGATCTTTATGGGGTACACTTCTAAACCTAAAGGCTATAGAGTTTTTAATAAAAGAAGTTTATTGATTGAACAAATCATTCATATTATTTTTGATGAATTTAACTCTTCCTTGAGAAAGGAATCTGAAAGTGATGATGAAGACATAGATAATCTTACCCAGAAGCTGAAAGAATCTACCATCAAGGATGGTGAAGATCCACCCTTGGAAGAACTACAACAGAAGGATATTATCCATAATGATCTTCCAAAGGAATGGAGATACAAAAAGGATCACCCTATTGACAACATCATTAGAGATCCATCAGTTGGAGTAAGAACAAGAGGTAATATCATTCCCTATGATTATTTAGCATTTGTATCTCAAATAGAGCCGAAGACAGTCAATGAAGCACTGTCTAATGAATCTTAGATTCTAGCCATGCAAGATGAACTTAATCAGTTCAGGAGAAATCAGTTTTGGTCCCTTGTTCCGAGACCATCAGATCATCCTGTTATTGGCACCAAATAGGTGTTCAGGAACAAATTGGATGAAGCTGGTGTTATCACAAGAAACAATGTTAGATTGGTTGCTCAAGGCTATTCCCAAGAGGAAGGCATAGACTTTGATGAAACCTATTCACCAGTGGCTAGACTAAGGCTATTCGAATATTACTTGCATATGCATCTGCATTAGATGTAAAACTTTTTCAAATGGATGTTAAATCAGCATTTTTGAATGGCTGTATAAAGGAGGAAGTTTATGTGGAACAACCTCCTAGTTTTGATGATTTAGATTTTCCAAATCATGTTTTTAAATTGCATAAAACATTATATGGTTTAAAACAAGCACCTAGAGCATGGTATGAAAGACTTAGTGTATTCTTACTAAATCATGACTTTATTAGAGGACAAGTAGATAGCACACTATTTATTAAATCAAAAGTCAAAAATATATTATTTTGTGCAAATTTATGTAGATGATATTATATTCGGATCTGCTGATGAATCCTTGTGCAAATATTTGAGAAGCTCATGTAGGGAGAATTTGAGATGAGCATGATGGGAGAGCTCAACTATTTCTTTAGATTACAAATCAAACAAATCAAAGAAGGTACACACACTTGTCAAGCAAAATACACCAAGGAATTATTAAAGAAGTTCAGATTTGATAATGCTAAACCACTGTCCACTCCAATGAGCACATCTACCAGGTTAGACAGTGATAAAGCAGGTAAGAAAGTTGATCAAAAACTTTATTGAGGTATGATAGGGTCATTGCTTTACTTGACAGCTAGTAGATCAGATATTTTGTTTAGTGTATGTATGTGTGCAAGATATCAGTCTGATCCTAAGGAATCTCATTTAATATCTGTTAAAAATATTTTTAGATATTTAACTAAAACTCATGACCTAGGACTATGGTATCCTAAATCTTGTGAAGCTAGTTTAGTTGGATATTCGGTTGCTGACTATGCTGGATGCAAAGTAGATAGAAAAAGTACCAGTGGTGGTTGTCAATTTCTTACAGGATGCTTGATTTCGTGGTCTTCAAAGAAGTAAAATTCTGTAGCACTATCAACAGCTAAAGCTGAATATGTAGCTGCTGGGAGCTATTGCACTCAACTCTTATGGATTAAACAACAGCTTGAGGACTATGGGTTGCACATCAAGACCATCCCGCTGCTATGTGACAACACAAGTGCAATAAATCTGACGAAAAATTTAGTGCAGCATTCCAGGACGAAACGTATAGAGGTCAGATATCATTTTATTAGAGATCATGTATCTAATGGTAATATTAATATTTCATTTGTAGATACTCAAAATTAGTTAGCATATATCTTTACAAAAGCCTTACCTGAAGAGAGATTTACGTCTCTTAGAAGGGAACTAGGCATGTACAATTTGTAACAGATATGTCTGTACGTAACTGATATAATATAATAATTTTCAGAATAAGAAATTATCCTACCCCGCTAGATTTAAGTAAATACCATATTTCTACGATATCGTCTCTTATCTTGTCGTTATCTGCATTTATTGCTCTACTTTTTCAAAAAGAGCTTTTATATCCTTCGGTTACCCGCGTAATCCTTCCCTCACCGATTCACGCTCTCTCTCTCTCTCTCTCTCTCTCTCTTATCTCTTTCGACTCGAAAGCCTGAAAAATCCTCATCGACTTCGGCAAACCTCTCTGTGCTTTCAAAAAAAACCATTCCTTCCCGCTCAAATTTCTTGAGGGGTTCTGTTCCTCCTTCTCCCACGATCTTCCAGAACCTTTCCTTGCTCGATTCCATGGTCGCCTCTGGGAGCTCCGGCAGCATAGGTGGTTACAGTGTTGCCTTTCTTACGGTCGATCAACAGGAGAGGTACTCTGAAGTGAAGATCAAGCTCTGTGGAAACAAGGCAGTGGACTTAGCAGATTTGTAGAAGCACGGGATGCACAGTATGGTTGAAGCCCTTCAGAGGTTGAAATGGACAGGGATTTGCACAGTCTCAGAACCAAGCTATCTGCATCTTGCGAAGGCTTTCTGCACATGTTTGAAGATAGATGAAGATGGCTCTCTCACCTCCACAGTCAAAGGTACATCTATTCACATCACTCATGATTGTTGGAGAGGCTGTTTGGAGTGTCCACAGTTGGGCAGAGTTTGGTTGAATCCGTGGATATTCTTGCCAAGGGATTAGGGATCATCGGAACTGAATACAAACTGAAAGATGGAAAGATAGATATCAACCAGTTCAATGCCTTCAATAGGATCCTGCATTTCATAGTTTGTCAGATTTTGGTACCCAGAAGTGTAACTTTCTCATCATGTACCAAGGGAGATGCAGACATGATGTTCTGGGCCATTCAGAAGTAAGACATCAATATGGCTCAAGTGATTATAGAAAGAATGAAGTCTGCTGCAGAAGCTATTTGGGACAGGAAGAACAATCTAGCTGTGTCGCTTTCCTATGCTCATCTACTGACAAGAATTTTCAGTCACTTAGATATAGACTTGAAAGGAGAATTGATGGAAAAGATGGGTCAGCCAATCAGATCAAGGAACCTGAAGAAGAGTGGATTTTCCCTCATTGGAAATGTTTGGACCAAGACTTTAGTGGCAGTAAGTGAAGCTATCATTAGAGAAGTCCCTGAAGACCCTCCAGTTCAGGAAGAAGAAGCAGCAGTCAGAGAAGAGGAGCCTCCTACTCCTGCAAGAAGGATTGAGGACATTGCACCTGAACTCATTGAGCCCATTGGGCAATCTATTGAAGAAATTGTCCCTCCTATAGTCCCTGCACCTGCTATTGTTGAAGAACTAATTGCTGAAGGTGCTGCTCATATTAAGGGGGAACAGGAAGAAACTCACACAGAAGAAACCCCCATTGTACCTGAAGTAGTAACTGCAATGAAGGAGAGCCTTGAAGACACAGTTGCAGAGGTTGTGGCACCAGGCCACACTGAAGATGTTCAGATGGAAGATTCTCCAACTCAGGGGGAGCCTGAGATTCAAGAGAAATTAGATATTCAGGAGGAGCACACAGCCAGTGCCCCTGCTGATCAGTTTCAGGAAGGTGTTGTGGAGAGCACCTTAGATGATGATGTAGAGCCAGTTGTTGGCTCATGAGATAGAAGTAAAGGTGTTTCTTCAGATATTCCCTTGCTCACCAGGAAGGCACACCACAGATCCAAGAAGAAGAAGATACATGTGCACATAAAGCGAGTCATTAATAGACTGAATGCACATGGGGAGATTTTGTGCTCTTTGCAATCAGAAGTACATCTATCTTTCTTAGTCAAAGCACTGAAGCCAAGGAGATTGAAGTAGTTAAATCTGAGCTCCAGGAGATGAGAAATGAGTTGGGTAGTCTGAAGAGCATGATTAATAATTTATCAGAATTTGTGAGGGTGCATCTGTCAGCTCCTGCCCCTCCTGCTCCCACTCAGTCTATGCCAGAAGTCAACACAGGGCCATCAGGGCCATCTGGATCAGTTGAGCCAGCTACAGGGCCATCAGGGCCATCTGGATCAGTTGAGCCAGTTGCAGGGCCATCAGGGCCAGTTGTTGAAGAATTAGGGCCACCAGGGCCATCTGAGGAAGATAGACAATTAAGGCCAAGTGTAGCTGAAGATATCAGTGTTGGGCCATCCGGTCCATCCAAGCCAGTGGAGTCAGTGGCAGGGCCAACTGGGCCTCAAGTGTCTGTAGAGGAAGCTGTTATGCCCCTAGGGTCTTCTGAATACCCCAGTCTTCAGACCTCAGCCCCTTCCTCTCCACCCACATCCTTTATTGGCCCTCCTGCACCTGAAACCTTCAAGAAACCACTCCCTAAAAACATATCTTCTCCTACCCCTTTTCCTACTGCCACCTCCTCATCACCTCCTCCCTTCTCTTCCATTCCTCATCCAACCTCTGAGGCACCTCTAGCCTTATCCTCTTCTGCTGGTCCCTCCTCAGCAGGTCCCTCATCTGCTGGACCATCAACTCAACCACCTCCTACTTCATCTTTTGGTTCTTTTCATCTACCTACTCCACCCTCCTTCATCACCATCATTCCGGAAGGAGCCAGTGTTATCCATCATACTGTGCAAGACATCAAAGACTAATTTGAAGAAGCCATCCTTCGCACAGTTCTTACTGTTTCTGCCCGTATTCACAGGACTAATTCCCAACCTTCCTCCAATCCTGCTCCTAAGAAAGACCTCCTCATCTCTTGTTTACCCTTCAAATCAAACTCTCTTTCCTCCTCTGTGGTATTCTCTTTCTATTGTCAATAGAAGGAGATCCATGTATGTTGAATATCTCCAAAAGTGCACCTTTGCAGCCACTTTTGGTCTTCCCTACCTTAACCTCTCTGAACATCTCAATATCATTCTTCCTATTTCTGCTCTTCCCAAAGCTGAACAAGCTAAAATCCTATCCACTGCTGAATCCAAGACTGAGGATCAGTGGGCCAGGGCCAACAAAGCTCTCTACAGAAAATATGAGGTTGTCAGGATCAACATCTTTCCACCCAAAGATCACCCACTCACCTTATCTGAGTGGTTTGTCTGCCAGCACAAAGATTCTTGGGGTCCCCTCATTCAGAAAGAGATCAAATTCATCAGGCAATTCTAAATGTACCAAGATTACTGCTTTGTCAATCGCCTGCCAGAGGTCCAGCTTGGTCAATTCAGAGGAGCCATTGCTCTACTCCGCATAGAGAATCCTGTCAACACCCCTCTTTAGGTTGATTTTGCAACCTTGAATATGCCTAAGATTGCCTATCTCCCCAAGCTTCATTTTCTCTTTATGGAATCTGAGGTAGGTCCTATCATCTTTGAAAGATTTGCAAGAGTCATGGCCAGGGTGTTTGTTCAGAGGGGAACTCCTCTTGCCTTCCATAGGTTCATCTTCAGAGAATATCAAAGAGGATTCATCAAGTCATCAGTCTTAGCACCTATTCTCTCAGAGTCCGAAAGATTTGACAACTCTAAATGGTGCAAAGCTTATCCTAAGAATGCCCTTCAGCTTGAGCAACTGAATTCCTCCCTGCACAAGTCAAACCAGCTGATTCTCACTCCAAAAAAATTCATGGACCTCAACTCCATAAATCTAGTCTCAGATCCCTATTCATCTTGGATTGAGCGGTACAAAATCTTTATAGCCCTGAAGAAAGATTTGCTGTCTCACAAGCTCCACTACCCTCTGTCTATTGACAAGTTTCTTTAGCATGCCAGCTTTGGAACTGTTGGACCCTACAAGTCATCGCTTAGCAATCAGAAGTATACCTCCTTCATTGAAGAACATAGGCTACTCCACATCAAAAGACTTAGTCCAGAGATGGGGCCATCTTATGATACTAGTTGGGGGGTCTTTAGAAATCTTTTTGAAGAGCAGGAAGTTTAAGCTTGGCAGATCATCACTCGCCATGCTTCTAGATTGTCTCCTGCCTTCTACATACCTAACCCCTCTAATGAATGAAATTCCATTTCTTGGCTCCATTTATCTTTGTCTATCTCCTTTCTCTTCAGTTTATCTATTTCTTTTTTCTTAATGACAAAAGGGGGAGAAAATATTCTGAAATAAAAAAAGGGGGAGAAAGTATATTTCAGTTCCTTTTACACATGCAAATTCCTTATGTTTTGTCACCACTAAAAGGGGGAGATTGATGATCAGTCCATCTCCATATAAAATTATTATTTATTTTATGTATTTTTTGGTGATTAACACAACCATGAACTCCTATCTAAACATCATATTATGTAGTTAATCATCAAGTAATCAAGCACTAATTCAGTTAAAATAAATTAGTTGTCTACACACACTGTTATCTGAGGTTCAATGCATATGTTTTGTCTAAGTACACATTGACTTCCTTGAAAGAACAATGATTTCCATAGAAACAACGATTTGGTCGCTACATCGATTTCATTCCTGCATCGGTTTCACTTAAACAAGGACTTGTTCGCCACAACGATTTCATTTTAATTAAACAACGATTTGATCGCTACAATGATTTCATAAGTCACTTGAACAACGACTTTATAGACACAACGATTTGGTCGCTACATCGATTCTGTTTAACTTAAACACCGATTTGGTCACCACAACGATTTCGTTTTACATAAACAATGATTTGATCGCTACAACGATTTCATAAGTCACTTAAACAATGACTTCATAGAAACAACAATTTGGTCGCTATAACGATTCGGTTATTGCTACAACGACTTGGTCAATACAACGACTCTATTTTACTTAAACAACGACTTGGTCACTACAACGATTCTGTTTTACTTAAACAACGACTTGGTCGCTACAACGATTTGGTTGCTACAACGATTTCACTAAAACATCGACTCTACATGAAACAAAGATTTCATCTCTATAACGACTTCTTGTGCAACAACGATATCATCTGCACATCGATTTCAGTTTAAATAACGACTTTGTACAGAACATCGATTTCATTACATTAATACATAGATTATGTTCACATCAACTTGGTTTCAACATGGATTACATTCTCATATAAATACATCATTGATTTGATATCAACATCAACTCTCTATTTGTAAATAAAATTTAGACAACCATTGAATAGTCTTGTTTAATCTTCTTATTAAAGTTTCATTCCACATGATATAATTTGAAATCTTTGTGGATTTCAAAACCTTCCCGCGCATCACACTGTATCCTATGGTCTTGAACATTTATTGTGATGGTACAATATTTCCGCACGATATATCCTTGCTTACCTCACTTGTGTCACATAAGGTCTTGCCTTATATGATGACGGGATAACATTTCCCTTTTGGTGCTTCTTCATACAACACGTCTACTAATGTTGACTGACAGTTTAGACAAAGATAATTTGTCTATGTGTCAGCATTTATTGTGTGCAGGTTTTTGGTAGAAACGCACGTCAAAGATGGACCTGTCAACCTGACAAGAGGATGGAAGATTCAGACAATCTTTCCTCATGAGTGTATGTGTCTATCCAAGCATTAATGGCTGCAGGCTCACTTGCTCTTTGCTTCGGACCAGACATTCCTACGTGCATGAAGTTTTGAGACAACAGATATTTCACGGATACTACAACGGTCAGATTATTTCAAAGAAGATAAATAGAAGACTGGTGACTTCATGAGACAAGAGTTCGAACGCTTATTCCTCAAGAACATCTTTGTCAAGCTTGAAGATCTCATTCACCTAGAAGAGCTAGCTCATCCATTCCAACTTTCCATAGCTCTAGCTCTCCATAGATATTGCATTGTTTTAGAGAGCTTGCGTAGATCTGAGAGAGAGTTCATTTGAGATAATCTTGTGTCTCTCAGACTTCGTCTCAGATCAAGCAGTGATTATAAGCCTGGTCTTGGGGCCCTTCTCTTTCAACTCATTTTTCTATGAGATTCCTCTTCGGGTGTGAAGAGAAGACCTATTTCATCAGGTGGTGTGATCCCTCTTCTGGTAGAGAAGAGAAGGCCAGCTGCTGCTGGATATGTAAGTGTCCTTAAGAGAGACTATACCCTTGTTTAGTGAAATCCCAAGTGATTGCTTGGGACTGGACGTACGACTCCTTGGGATAGGAGATCCAAACTAGGATAAAATTCCCTGTTGTCTGTGTGATTGTTCTCTTTATCTTGATTTACACTAACTCTAACTATCTATCTAGTGTTTTTTGTGAAGACTTATATTTACAGGAATTATTCTAAAAAGAATTTTTAGTAATCCATTCATCCCCCCTCTGGGCTTGCTATCTGGGCAACACATCTCAACGCTCTGTTCTTAAGAGGACAAGAAGCATCTTACAATCTACAAGGGAGAAGAAACAACCCTCGTCAGCCAGACACCTCCTCCCACTATTACCACCACCAATAGACAACAAGGATAAGAGAGGACACATAGAAGGTACCCTCCGCTAAGGGAGACATGCCTATAACCCCCTCCAACTCCAATATAGAGTTGGCTATCTAACTTTGGGAGTTCGAGCATCGCTTCACCGAGTAAGAGTGCCTTCTTAAGGCCCTGTAGTATGAAAGGTGAAGCCAACTCATCGACAATGACAAGAAACAATCTCCATTCACCTAGGAGGTTTTGGATGTTGCCTTACCACTTAGACTTCAGCTTCCTACAATGAAGCCCTACGATGGCCTGGCAGACCTGGTCGACCACCTCGACAACTTCAAGGCCTTGATGAACCTACAAGGGGCCTTATATACCATGAAATGTCAGGCTTAGTTTGGTGGAAAGTTGTCAAGCCCCGAAATTTAAGGATAATTGTAGTGGAATCAAATCGAGGGGCGCGACAGTCGTGCGTATACAGAAGCAAAAGAACAATGATTTATACAAGAGTACACAATTTTCATACTCCAAAAAATTCTTCCATTAATCATCATCATCATCATATGACTATTACATCCTCAATGGCCACAATTAAGACACAAGAGAAAACATCTCTAATGTCCCAATAAATAACGCTCACTGATCACAGGTGGCTTAGGTCGACCGACCCCAACACTCAAGTCGACCGTTGAACGCAACTCCATAATCAAGCTTCTAAGAAGGCCTTGGGAGTAGTTTCAGTCGATAGACCCAAACCATGGTTGTCGACATACATAGCAACATGTTTACAGACAAGCTATATCTGTCAACAGGCAAAGCCATCTTCGCTGGCTACCGCTTCAGAATTTTAGTGAGAACTACTCTCTCATGGAAACAAATTTTACAACAGGCAAACTCACAATTTCAACATAAATAACCATCCAAAACTCCAATGATTCATGGATCAAATAACTTTTTCCTTTATTCAAAATAAACGGATATGTTTACAATCACCAATACTGAAATAAAAATCCACTTACTACTCTACCTAATGCTCATAATAATGTACATTGCAACTTCCAACACCAAATAAAAATGATTCTCTCCCTACTAGCCTGGCCATCACCCCAAGAAACATGAAGAATTTACAATACTGATCATTTCCTCTTTAACCAACTAAGTGATGGCTCTCCATGACGTACTTCTCGCTTGGCGCACACTACTATTATTTAAGCTTTTATTCTTCATTTCCACTGCCTGAAATGGTTAGGGAAAATAGGTATGAGCAAACTAGCCTAGTAGGATTTACATCTCAATGTGCGGGCAAAATATAAATGGTTAATGTATTATGAAACAGAATTTCGAAGGAGAACTAAAAGGGAAAACTGAAATGACTATAAATCTGATTATAGGACAGATCAAGGGTAGCAAATATATGGATTTCTAATGCTTCAAAGTGCTGATAAACAGTGGTAGGAACTTCAGAACAGATGCATATCAAAGGACATTTATCAAAAGTGGTAATCTTTCAAGGATTTCAAAATTTATGAATATCAAGGGGCAATTATAAGATTGGTCATATGTCAAAGATCTTAGAAAGTAAGCGTATCAAATGAACAGATAACAAACTGACTGAGCTCCAAGAATTTCAGAACATATACATATCAATGAAAAAAATAACAAGATTGGTCCTGTTTCAAATGCACACATATACAAATGAACAAACATATCATATCAAAGAAGCCACTTTCAAATCCTGCAAGTCAAGTCAGTGTCATGCCGCCACCACAAGTCTATACTCCTACGATTAATAAGTATGTTGGGACGTTCCTCCACAGGACCAGACATGGCCCTTATTTGCACAGGCATGGATCAGTGGACTAAAGTCCCAAGTAGTGCCAGAACATATTATGGCCAAAAGAATTCCAAAGATAAATGCATAGTAGGATTTCTGTTTAGATTCAGAAGTACACTTGATGAATCAAGAATGGTAAGGGTACCAGTTTTAAGAGTGTCAATGGACAACATAGCACTGGAATTATTGGGATCAAATTCATATAACAAAAAGGGCAGAATAATACCTATAAGAGGTTTCAAATTTCTTAGCAAACATGATTTTAAGATAGAGTTTCAAATCAGGTGGTAAGAAGTTCAAATTGAAGAGTAAAATATGTAAATGTATGTGCGATGAATAATCAAGAGAGGAGAGGTAAATTGGTTATCGCCTAAATAAAATTTCTTTTACATTAAATAGATTAGACTCAATTAAGACAATTTATAAAATGATATACACAGTGGAATATGATAATTGAACAGCGAAACCAACTATCCTAACGTGCGTAGAATGGAGATAGAAGAAAATGATCAAACCACAGATGCATACAAGATTTAGAGTGGTCGGCGAACACACCCCTATGTGCACCTACTTCCACTACCTCACACCCCCGTGAGGATTTTCCACTAACTTGTTTCCCAGGTACAAGTTACAAACCTTCACCACACACTATTGTTTCCGAGGACAACCACAACCCCGCTCGCTTCCAGGGACGAGATCACCCGGTATGTAAATGCATCTCACGCACCACACACCAACCACACAAAATGTCTTGGTTCAAGGAAGAACAAATTGAAGAATATGGATAGGAGAGAGAACAATTAAATAAGCAAGGTATAGAGTTCTCCTGTCTCAGAAGTTTGGCCTTGTAGTCGTCTTTGCACGATGATGTCACAGTGTAGAAATGACCAATGTAGAACGCTTAAGAATGGAGTTTTTCAAGATACAACACCAAGTCCACACCTTTCTAATGAAGAGCACCTTCTTGGAACGTCTGGAAAGCTTCTAGACGATGAAGACTCATTCTTCAGGCTTTTACAGGTTCAAAACATTTGTTGACTCTCTCTAGGGCAGCACTACCTCTCTCCAAACTCTAGGGCATGAGAAAAAACTCTTGGGGGTGTGTAGAACACTCCTAAATCACAAGAATAAGTTGTATTTATAATCCAAGAGGTATCTTAAGTTTGGAAAGAGTCCAACCTTCATAGGACTCATTTTTTGAAAAGTTCCGTCGAGAAACGTCGGAATCGGTCGACTGATTTCACCAAATCGGTCATCCAATTTCAAATACTTATATTTTGATGTGCTGACACTATTCATTTAGGTCGACCGATTTTGCAAAATTGGTCGACCGATTTTATTGCTCCTGCATACCAAAATGTTACTAGCTAGGTCAGTCGACCTGTAAGGCCCTTAAATTTTGTGCATAAAATATTTGTTTATTTCTATGCATATATGTCTGTTTGATGTTTTATGTTCTACCTGAAATCCCTTTTTAACGTCAACATCCCTTGATGTTAAGAGTAGGTTGACGACAACTTTTTTTGTCGTTGACTGAGTGGCTAGAGGATCTAGACGTCAACATCGATTGACGCCTATTTTAGGTTGACGGCAGCCATGTGGCCGTCTACTTCTCTGGCTACATTGGGATTCCAGATTGGAAACAACCCCGTTTTCTCCGGAGATCGTTTAGGAAATGTATCCCCCAACGGTCAGGACTCCTAATACTAGGTTTACCCCGACTCTTAGCCTATATAACCTAGACATCTTAGCTAGGAAAGACCCTTTGGTTCAGAAAGAGATTTCTAGGGTTCGGGTGAGAGAAAAGGTAGACCTTTGAGAGGCTTGATCCGGCGTTTGGGAGGCTTCTTCAGCAATCTTCTTCGACTGGAAGGTTCTTGTAGAGGAGAAGGAGCTCCCCTGACTCCGGGAGATCATCTGTGCAAGCGTGAGGATCGGATTTGGGGCTGAAGGAATCACCTCTTTGGCTGGCCGAGGAGGGTTTTCATCGCCAGAATTAGATCTTATGAGGTTTTTCTAAAGGCAAGTAACTTAGGGGTTTCATCCCTAGACATATCCGCTAGAGTTTAGGAATTTTTACAGATTTTTACATCCTGTCCTGGACCCCAAATTCTGGCTTTTTCTGTGTTTGGTCTACACTTTTCTGCAGACAGGAGGTTGACGACAACCTTGTTGCCGCTAAGTTCATGAGTTAACGGCAATCGATTGTGTTGTTAACCCACCTTGACGGTAAGACCCTTGCCGCCAAGTTCTTCTAGTTCTTACAAAATTGTGATTTTAATCTCTATGATATGATTTTCAGATTTTTGGATGTTTGCTTATGCTGTAAAAATTATGGATGTTCAGGTATTGTCTTAGGGTCAAACCATGAATTTCTGTCGAATTTAGGATCATGAGTACATTTAATATAATTTCTATTATGGAGAAATATACATGATTTGATAGAGTTAAATTCGGGATAATTAGATTTGATGCATGTTATTGTTTCATAAAATTTTTATAAACTTAGGGCTATTGTTTACATATTTTAAAACTATGAGAACTGACTGTTTACTATCTATCATGTTGAAGTGATATATCTTGCTAAAATTGCATGTAATCTATATTAAATGTTAAAAATAATTATACTATTACTAAAATTCTGAAAATTTATCTATATGATATATTCCTTGCGTAAAGTTTGTAGTTAAAATTTGGGAGTGTTTTGATATCCGTAGGTACTATTGCACTTATAAAGGGTATTAAAGCCATGTTAAGCATGTTTGATTAAGAGAATGTAATTTCAGTGATTTGCAACATGTTTAGGTACTGTTATGAATGATTTGATACTATTAGACAGTCATGACATGTTCTGTAAACTGAAGTGTATATGTTTAAATAATTTGCATGTGAATGGACTAAATAGTGCATGTAAATGATATTAATCATGTGATTAAGTGAGATAATGTGTTTAATTGAAATATGTGCCAAAATTGACACTGCTACCATAGAAGGCTGTGGAGCCGTATTATAGAAAAGTCCCTATGGGAAGGCTCAATGTGTATGTGATATCTTGTGGGTATCAGAATGAAATCCTGGAGGTGGACAAGTACCACAGGTTAGGGTGGAGAGGGCTTCTCCGGTTCTGCTCAGTTACCAAGATTCATCACTATATTGCCTAGGTGACGGGTATGTATTATGTGATATGTGTGTCCTTCTTTATGGTGGTTCGGGCTATGTGTCACGGCAATAATGTGTAAAAGTGTGAAATATGTGTAAATGTGCAAAGTGTTCATGTGAAAGTGATGTGTTAATGTGTTACCATGTGAATATGTTTTATTTATGTTAAAACAACAAGAAAATATGTGATTATGTGATATAAAAGCATGTGAATAGTGATAGATAGCATGCTAGGTTTGTTAGTAACCATGTGCTTAATTCCATGATCTATTTGTTTAAAAATATGAAATGATATGAATTGAAATTGACACCATGAATCAAGTTAAAGACCATGTAGAAAGCATGTTATAGGTTATTCATATGTACTTGTCTATTTTACATGAACCATTTGGTGAGATCTCTCTTGTTGTTAAAAAGAATAGCATGAATGTGATATGTGTAAGGATGTGCCAATGTGTTGCTTGCTGAGTCTTTGTGAAGACTCATACTTGCTTTAACATACAGGTGATACAGATGTCCCCGTGCTTAAGGAGGACATTGTGAGGAGCGACTCCGAGCGAGAGGAGTAGCAGTGCTTGTGGAGATCATTTGCTTAGATTACACTTTCTTTCATTAGTATGTGGACAATAATATTATGTTATGGACTTGTATAATTGTAGACTTTGGTTTATTTTCCAGCTACTATATAGACTGTGGAATGTGTGAATGATGATGGAATAAGATTGTCTTTTATTTCCGCTATACTTCTTTTGTTATTTATGTACATCTCTACCTACTGTGTTGTGTTGGGTACATGTCCCACTGTGACGGCACCCTTTATATCGATGTGGGTTGGTATAATCGTACCGGTATAAAGAGGATCATTACACGACCGATTTTCAAAAATAGGTTGACCGATGTAATGACCCTCCTTATACCGGTACGATTATACCATCCACGTCGGTATAAAGAATGCCGTCACAGTGGGACATTTACCCATCACTAACATTCGATTGAGATATACATGAATATTAAAGAGAACAACGGAAATAAATACGTATTCAATCTTATTCCATCCTCCACATCATATCCACAGTCTAAATAGTAATGAAAGAAAACTAAAGTCCACATTATTACAATTCCCATACAATTACATTGTCCGTGCGAATTACAACATTATTGGAATACATACTTATGAAAAGAAAAGTACAAAGAAGGGATCTCCACAACAAAAGCTATTCTCTTGCTCGGAGTCGCTCCTAACTATCTCCTCGGAAGAAGTGGAGACACCTGCACCTGTACGCCGAAGCAAGTATGAGTCTAAATAGACCCAGCAAGCATCCATGCACACAACCATACACACATCACATGCACATGCTATCTTCTAATGGAATTAAATATACATGGGACATGCTTTATACAATTTAAACTACCATTCATGGAATCTATAGCAAATAGAATACAGGCACATGCTTACCAATTTAGAACATAGAACACATGCTAGTTTTCTAAACAATTAAGGATAAACATAGTACATGCTTTATACGCTTTAACAATTAAGTATAAAACTTATAACATGATTTCTACACCTTTTGTTCATCATGTTTTAAGGAATTAAATTTCATTCAAACCATCTTGCAACTTTACATGATTTAAGCATGAAACTATACTAAGGTAAACAACATACCAAATATGAATTCTATTCATTTTCATGTATTTAACACAATTGTACACACATTTTACTTGTTGTTTTGACATGGATTTAGCACATTCACATAAGATAAACTAATTCACATGATGATACATTTACTTATAATTTCACAAGTCACTTATTTCATAAGATCACATACACATTTCCACATTTTCACTTAGTTTCCGTGACACATAGTCCAAACCACCACTAGAAGGACACACATATACACATACACTTATCCATCACCTAGGCAACACAGTAATGGATCTTGGTTAACTGTGCAGAACCGGGAGAAGCACTCTCCACCCTAACCAGTGGTACTTGTCCACCTCCAGGATTTCATCCTAATGCCCTTAGGATATCACTCACATTGAACCTTCCCATAGGGACTTTACTACAGTACAGTTCCACAACCCTCTATGGTAGCAGTGTCACACATGGCACAATTTACACATTAAACATTTACCACATTTACTTACATTATTCACATGCACTTTCACACACACACATGCATTTTTAACACATAAACATGGATCAGTTTACATGGCATGCTTTTTACTGTTTTATAGTCTAATACAATCCTGATCATGTGGCTATTAACTAAACCACATATGATTTAAACTAGCATGATTAACATGGTCATTTTCTCTCTGTAAAACCATAACAATACCTACTGTACCCAAACAACACGAAATTTTTATAACAAGTTCCAAACAGTAAACATAACACATGCTCAATTTTCCATATTTTTCAGACCAGTAAATGAATTTCAGTAATTGAAACAAATTTCATGCATTTTATCACTAATTCACTTCAATAGATTTTACAATAACACAGTTATACTCAACAGTGCTAACACCTAAACACAGTCATCATATAGTCATAGAATTTTTTTGAAACCCTAATTTAACATGGATCTAATTAAACAGGAATTACAAGGTTAAATCATGCTTAATATCTCATTTCAGAAATTCTAATAAATAGTACAATGTACGATAATTTGACCTAATCACATGGTATGTTCCACTGAATGTACTTGACCATACAAAATTTTTTTACAGCATGTATTCATGTCCAAAAAATCAGAAAATATGTCACGAAGATCAAAACATGCATTCTGTCAAACCTGTTGAACTTGGCGACACAGATGCTGCCGCCAACATGGGTTAACGGCACAAGATCATGCCGCCAACCCAGGATCTTAATGGCAGCAAGCTGGTCGTTAAGTTCTTGTCTGCAAAACACAGACTGAATACACAAAACAAAGGTGAATGGGGGTTCCAGGACACGAGATAAATTCTGTAAAATTCCTAGGACCTAGCTGACATGTGTAGGGTTGATGTACAAAGACTACTTGCCTCTCAAAAATTGCTAAACGAGATTTAATTGTTAGAGAAGCTCTCCTCAGTGAAGCCAAGAAGTCTCCCAAAAACCTCCCAGATTCGGTTCTATGTTGAAGCAGGTTGCACACCAGAGTCGGGGAAGCTTTACAATTGTTCCAAGTTCCTTCCAATCGATGTAGATCGCCAAGAGAACTCTTCAGTCGCCGGATCAAAGCCTCCAAGTTTCAGTTTCGCACAAGCAGTTCTAGGGTTTTAAAAAGAAGCCAAAAGGGTCTAATCCGGCCAGAGAAGGGTGTTTTATAGCCAGGGGAAGTTGGGTTGCACAATTAGAAGGGCATCCTACCGTTGGACTGGAGTTTCCAAAACAGGAACTGAAGAAATCGCGACCGTTTCCAGATCTAAAATGCACAGATTTTGGGGAAATAGACATCCACATTCCTGGCCATCTACTGGGAGTTGGCGTCCATTGATCTAGACGTCGACTCTCCCCTAAACGGCCATGCATGTTGACGTTAACATGCACTTCGGCCAGAACACAGAAATGCCCAAAACTTACATACACTATATACATATACATGCAATACATAATGTACAACTTAAATATTATATATATATACTATGTAATACAACAATATGTACATAGTAAACTCATATAACATCATAATAATACACAATGTACAGAATAATTATATATACATGTATGCATATACATATATACACAAGACAACTAAACATCACATGACCAAACAACTAAATAAAAGGGCAAAATTCGAGGGCCTTACACCCTCTCCCCTTAAGAAAACTTCGTCCACGAAGTTAGAACGACACTACTCAAACAATTGAGGATAGTTCTTTATCATAGCATCCTCAAGCTCCCAAGTAGCCTCCTCTCTCGAGAAGTTCTGCCATAGCACCTTCACGGACGCAATGCTCTTGTTCCGGAGATGCTGAACCTTCTGGTCAAGAATAACTACTGGCTGCTCAACATACGACAGATCTGCCTGGATCTCCACTGGCTCATGACTAATAACATGAGATGGATCTCGGACATATCTCTTGAGCATGGATACGTGGAAAATAGGATGAACACTAGCTAATGCTGGGGGTAAAGCTAGCTCATATGCCACACTGCCCAAACGTTTGAGAATCTCATACGAGCCAATGAATCTAGGGCTTAACTTACTATGCCTACCAAATATGACAGCACCTCGAGTAGGCGAAATCTTCAAAAATACATGCTCGCCCACCTCGAACTCCAAATCCTTCCTCCTGTTGTCAGCGTAACTCTTCTGCCTGTCTTGCGCCGCAACAAGTCTCTGCCTGATAAGCTGGATCTTATCCGAAGTTTCCTGCACTAACTCTAGACCAATCAACTGCCTATCACCAGTCTCCTTTCAACATAATGGAGATCTACAAGGCCTTCCATACAATGCCTCAAATGGAACCATACCAATACTCGCATGAAAACTATTGTTATATGCAAACTCCACAAGGGGTAAATGACGCTCCCAATCACCCTTCCAATCTAGCACACACGCTCTCAACATATCCTCGAGCGTCTGGATAGTCCTCTCAGACTGCCCATCTATCTAAGGATGGAACGCCGAACTAAGCTTCAATTCGGAACCCAAAGCATCCTGAAGACCCTTCCACAGCCTCGAAGTAAATCTCAGATCTCGATCTGAAATGGTCGACTTCGGCACACCATGCAACCTAACAATACTACTAACATACAATCTAGCCAAACTCTCAACTGACTGCTTCTTCTTCATAGGCAAGAAATGTGCAGTCTTAGAGAATCTATCTACAATCACCCAAATCGAGTCATTACCCTTCACTGATCTGGGCAAACCCGTTACAAAATCCATAGTGATGGCCTCCCACTTCCATACTGGAATCTCCATCTTCTGCATCAGACCAGATGGTCGCTGACACTCGGCCTTCACTTGCTGGCATACTAAACACCTGGATACAAAATCCGCCACATCCTTCTTCATGCCAGACCACCAAAATGATCTCTTTAAATCCTGGTACATCTTAGTGTTACCTGGATGAATAGAGAACCTCGACCTATGAGCTTCTGCAAGAACATGCTCATGGACATCAACAACATCGGGAACACAAACTCGGTGATGAAATCTAATCACACCATCCTCATCACGAGCAATTCTCGCCTTGCCTACTAATTCCTGAAGCCTAGATCAGCCTTCTGTTTCTTAATCACCTCATCAAGCACAGTGGACCGAATGCCAACTGAGCTACAAAAGCCTGACATAATAATGGCTCTAGCTCAGTCATCGCACAAGCAACATCCTCCACTCATTTTTCCATCTTGCTGGAGTAAAGACCTCTTCCTGCTAAGAGCATGTGCTACGACATTCGCCTTTCCTGGATGATACTGAAGATCAAGTCGTAGTCTTGAGGAACTCAATCCATCTCCTCTGTCGAGGTTTAATTCCTTTTAAGATGAGATACCTCAAGCTCTTATGGTTAGTGAACACCTCAAATTTGACACCATAAAGATAGTGTCTCCAGATCTTCAATTCATGAACCACTGCCGCAAGCTCCAAATCTGAGTCGGATAGTTATGCTCATGCTCCTTCAATTGGCGAGAAGCATACCCACTACCCTTCCCTGATGCATCAACACATATCCTAAACCAATCCGAGATGCATCCGAGTAAATGGCAAAACCCTCATCACCACTCGGCAATACCAATATCAGTGCAGAAGTACTTAGCCTTCAATAATTGAAAGCTACTCTCACACTCCCTCGGACCACAAACTTCACACCCTTCCTAGTTAGCTTAGTCAAGGTGGTGGCGATAGATGCAAATCCCTCAATAAATCGCTGATAATAGCCCGCTAAACCAAGGAAACTCCGAATCTCCGATGGAGTCCTGGGAATCTCCCAATCTAATACAGCCTAGACCTTCATTGGATCAACTGCTACACCAGCACCGGAGATAACATGCCCGAGGAATGAACCTCATGCATCCAGAAATCGCACTTGCTAAATTTTGCATACAGCTTTTGCTCTCGGAGAACTTCTTTCACAACCCTCAATGCTGACGGTGTGTGGCCTCATCCGGAGAATAGACCAACCCATCGTCAATGACCTACTACAAAACTATCTAGATAAGGCCTAAACACTCTGTTCATGAGATCCATGAACGCTGCAGGGGCGTTGGTTAGACCAAAAGAAAGACTAAAAAGTCATAATGTCCATAACGAGTCCGAAAGGCCGTCTTGGACATCTTCACTTATAATCCTCAACTGATGATAGCCGGACCGCAAATCAATCTTGGAAAAGATCGATGCATTCTGCAATTGATCAAGTAGATCATCGATCTGCGGTAAGGGATACCTGTTCTTCACAGTCACCTGGTTAAACTTTCTATAATCAATGCACAACCTAAGTGAACATCTTTCTTCTTTATGAATAATACAGGTGCGCCCCAAGGGATACACTAGGCGAATAAATCCCTTATATAGCCAATCCTGCAACTGCTTCCTTACTCAGCTAACTCCACAGGTGCCATCCGATATGGAGCCTTTGAGATGGGAGAGGTGCTTAGAAGCAACTCTATAGTAAAGTATATCTCCCGAACCGGTGGCAATCCAGACAAATTATTGGGAAAAATGTCTGAAATTCCTGCACCACATCAATCTCCTCAAGGGTAGGTGATTGATTAGCCTTTGGTACTAATACTACGCTGGCAAGAAAAGCGTCACAACCCTTGTTTACCATTCTCATTGCCTTCATGGCGGAGATGACAAACCTTCCCACTAAGTTCCTTGGAAATGGATGTGAAAACTCATCCTCACCAGGAATACAGAAAATGATCTTCTTCCCACGACAATATACTAAAGCATAATGCTCCTCTAGCCAATCCAGACCAAGAATTGCATCATAGTCCTTCATCTTTAAAAAAATAAGCATCCATCTAAGACTCGATCCTCAATACACATAGGTACGATGGAATACACTTCCTAGTTGACACCGTTCCGCAGGCGTGTGTGCATAGACAAAGGGACCTCTAAATCCTCAGCCTCTAATCCTGACTCTACAGCTAACTGCTAGCAAACCGCTCGGAAATGAACGAGTGAGTGGCATCTGTATCAAACAAACCCGAGCATGTACACCCATGAAAAGAACCGTACCTTCGGTGATGTGCTCCGCCTGCTCGGCATCCTCACGTGCTAATGTGAACACTCGAGCTTGGGCTTGAGGCCTTCCTGGTCTTCCTGTAGCTGGCGCTACTGCTGCTGCCGCTGCTGGGGCTGGCGCTCCACGCTGGAATCCTTGCTGAAGTCGGGACAGTTCCCGGATCTGATGCTCACTGCTCCCGCACTTTAAACACTTCCTCGCTAGCTTCCAGCATTCGGTACCTCCATGTGTCCTTTCACAGTGAGGACACTCCTTCTTACCACCGGGCCTAATGTCGGGGGATCACGGTGTAACAGCCTGCTGACTGCTCGCTGCTACGGGATGCTGCGGTGACTGGTACGCCGCCTTCTTCCTATCCTGCCGCTAGAAAGGAGGTGCAGATCTCTTTTGCGAAGCCTTCTTCTTCTAGGTACTGCTCCATCTCGCTCTCCTGCCTACACGCAGCACTAAGGCCTCATCCAGGGTACGATGATCAAATGCCACTAGTCTCGCCTCAGTGATGGCTTAAGGAACATCACAAAATTTCTTTGCCTTCCTGCGCTCATCAACCACAATGTGAGGTGCAATATTTTGATAATTCTGCAAACCTGGCCTCGTACTCAAGTACGGTCATGGAGCCCTGAGTCAGAGTGAGGAACTCCTGCTCCACCTTGTCCTGTATGCTTCGGGATGAACTTGGCCTGAAAGAGCCTCCTGAACTCATCCCATGCCACCTCGATAGCGCCGTCCTCAAACCGGGTACGCAGTAAAGAGGACCACCACACATCGGCTCTCTCCTGCATCAAACCACCCCTAGGACCAATCTAGACAAATCTAAACTTAAGACAAATACATGCATATTAACTAACACATACCTGTAGCATATAGGTGGCCAAACTGACCTTGTCCTCCTCGACACACCTAGGCACGAGGATCTTCTCGATCTCCCTCATCCAGCCTCCGCTAGTAATGGCTGACCTCCACTTAAAAGAGGGTGGATCCATCCTCTTGAAGTGCTCCATGATGGAAGGACCACCATGGCCATGCTCCTGGGGAACTGGAGCTGGAGCCTGAGCCTGCTACAACAAGCACACAAACAACACATAAGCAACATAATAATCATATATTTTAATGAAAGCAGACTACTTTATCTACTATTCTAACCTGAGCCTCCAACTGAGCCTGGAGTCCGGCCTGAGTATGCGCTTGTGTCTGCATAGCCTGCACCAGCCTTGCATGAACACTCCATAATCTACTGGTGGGGTGGAGGAAGTACAGTAGGACCCCGAGGTGCTGGGGCCTACGCTCAACCCTCTCCTCCGCCTTTGCTCATCCATTAGCAGGAACACCACGCCTACCACGCGAAGCCATAGCCTGCAAGACTGTCACGTCCCAATAGTAGCGGAAATATAGAGGCGTACAGATTAAAGCGATAACTTTCATTAGCGGATCATTCATTACAATAGATAAGCTTGGCATGAAGTCGGAGAGTCTAAAATACCAGGAAGACTATATCAACAACTCATTAAAACATAATAGTCATATTAAACATGACACCACTAACTAGACTTTATTACAATAAGAAGGGGTCTCTCGACGCACACCCTGCCCGCCATGATCGTACTTAATTATCACCTGAAAAATGTTAAGAGAATAGGGATGAGCAAAACTTGCCCAGTAGATCCTTTAAGTTGATCTCTATCCACTAGAAAGTATGCAAGATAAGAGGATGAATTAAAATTGCGTATCAAACAAAGAAATGAGAATCTAGAACAATGCACGAATTCATGTATCACAGTAAAAAAAATAATTAATGTGCTACTAATAGCAATCTCAAAATGTAAAGATGAACGGCTCATGAACAAGTAAATTAAGTAAAGAACATAATCACGATTTCAGTCAAGAGGAATCCAAGTCTATCACTGAACGCTTCCATAATGATCATGCACTTAAGAGATTATCAGAGAGCTATAACATTAATCACTTTTCACGAATTATGAATTGTCAGCAAGTCACTATAAAACACTTCTTATGGTGGTATGCCAAGCACCAGGTCATCACTCTCCATACGGTACCGCTGGGCACTAAGAGCATTCGGGATCTTCCCGGGACTAGACCATAGTTCCCTAACCGGCATGAATTCACTACTTTGAGTTCACGATTTCAAGTAGCGAAGTGACAACTCAGAGGTTCGCAGAAAATCAGAAATAGTCTGGTAATATATATATATATATATATATATCTATATATATATATATATTAAATATATATAATATATATATATATAGCATATCTGAATTCCCTAGGTAGGCAGGACTCTAGAGGGGGCCCCCACAGGCTCAAGAGGTGGCTCCTGCTATGTAGCACTTTACGCCATTATTGGCCTCAAGAGGTGGCTCCCATAGCATAGCACTTTGCCCTGTGTGGCACTTAGCTCCCGCACTTCCGATTGGGATTAACAGACAACATTCCGGCATAATAGGAGATTATAAGAAATAATACGGACAGCATTCCGTCATAACGAAAGATATTAAGAAATCCCACGGACAGCATTCATAATAAAAGATATTAAGAAATCAATCGGACAACATTCCGGACATAACGGCGGATATTAAGAAATCATATGGACATCATACGATATAACATACAATTTTAGAAATCAAACGGACAGTATTCCAGTGTAACGGAAGATATAAGGAAATCAAACAGACAACATTTCGTCGTAATGGAAGATACTAAGAAATCAAATGGACAGCATTCCGGTGTAACGGAAGATACTAAGAAATCAAACTGACAGCATATCGGCGTGGATGGAAATCCCGAGAAAACAAACCGTCAGAGTTCTGACATAAAGAAGGGTTTCGAGAAAACATACCGGTAAAGAGTCGTCATAAAGAAGGGTTTTGAGTGAACAAACCAACATGGAGAGGGATTTATGAGAAGGACGAATTAGCAGTATTTCATTGTCGCGAGAGATTTCCGAGAAATCAAACCGGCAGCACTTCGGCGTAACGGGAGATTCCGAGAAAATGAACCGCCGGCATTTCGACGTAGAGAGGAGGATAGGAAGAACATGACAGACATCACTTTCACTCACTAGGGATATAGAACTACCTAAAAGAACCTACCTAACAGTAGAACCTCGGGACGACCACTCCTTCTTCTCTCTTCTCTTCTAGCCTGCCTTCCTTCTGGATGCCTGGATGAGTGGAATGGGAGGAGAGGAATGAGAGGGGGTGGTATTATAGGAGGAGGGGGAAATATAGGATTGAGGACATGTGTCCCCCCGAGGTGGCACGATCCTGGGCTGCCTCCCCTGGATGTGGGACAAGTGTCCCTAGTGGATAGACATTGCCTAGATGTGGGACAAGTGTCTATTTCTAGGAGATTCCAGGAGTTTATTGGTTTTTCTAGGATTTTCTAGGATTTTTATATTTTATTTCACTTAACCCCTAGCTTTTCTGTCTTTAGCATTTTTACTTTTGACTTTTAAAATTGAAGATATGTCCATTCCTAACCCCTCAATCGGCCGTTCAGGTTCCGAATGAGCTCTGATCGGAAATCCGATTGTGTCTCTGGGGGTCGGTAGAAATTATATCAGGGTCCCTAGAAAAATTAACATTTGCATGAAAACCCCATATTTTATAATTTTAGATATGCCCCTCTTATTTACATTTATACTTTTTCTTTTATTTAATCCCAGGTTCATTGTGAACAAGGATATATCCATATCCCCATCCTTTTCCATTACCAATATGCTTACCTTTAGTAGTATCTTTTAGTAATATCATTACTATTTATCTTTAGTATTATCCTTTACCAATAGCAGTATCCTTTAGCACATTTTTAATCACAGCTTAGATAGATCAGATTTACTTAATCTCTCCATCTGCGCACAAACTGCATACGTTTTCTCGACCGTTTCTTACTTATTTATCATTTTATACCTTGGGGTATTACACCCTCCCCCACTTATAAGAATTGGTCCCCCAAATTCTACAAAATGTAACTAGAATGGAAAGGTACTTACTTTCAAACAAGTCTGGATATTTCTTTTTCATGGTTTCTTCTCGTTCCCAAGTAGCTTCATCTTGTCCTCTTCTGCTCCATTGAACTTTTACTATTGGTATGCTTTTGTTCCTTAGTTGTTGTATCTTGCGATCCAAAATCTTGGTAGGTTGTTCTTCATAGGTCAGATCCTTTTGGAGGTCCAGATCTTTGAATTGAATAATGTGAGATGGATCATAATATATTTCCGAAGCATTGAAACGTGGAAGACATCATGTACTCCTGCAAGTTGAGGGGGCAAGGCTAGTTTATAACTAACTTCCCCAATTCTTTCTAAGATTTCAAAAGGTCCAATGAATCGGGGACTAAGTTTCCCTTTAATCCCAAATCTCTTAAGTCCTCTTTTTGGTGATACTTTTAAGAATACATGGTCTCCAACTTGGAATTCCAAATCTCTTCTTCTTTGATCTGCATAACTCTTTTGTCGGTCTTGGGCTGCCTTCATTCTTTGCCTGATAATCTGGATAATATTGGTTGTTTTCTACACTATTTCTGGTCCACTTATCTGTTCTTCACCAATTTCTTTCCAACATATGGGAGATCTACAATTTCTGCCATATAGAGCTTCAAACGGTGCCATCTGAATGGTGGATTGATAGCTATTATTATAGGCAAATTCCATTAGTGGTAAATGCTCTTGCCAGTCACCTCCAAAATCTAGGATGCATGCTCTACACATATCTTCAATAACCTGATTAATCCTTTCTGTCTGTCCATCAGTTTGAGGATGAAATGCTGTACTGAAATTCAACTTTGTACCCAAGGCCGTTTGTAGTCCAATCCAGAAGTGTGATGTGAATATAGAATCTCTGTCTGAAATGATATTTATTGGTGATTCCATGCAATCTAACAATCTCCTTTATATATAGTGCTGCTAGAATGTTCACAGACCATTTCATTTTTATGGGTAAGAAATGTGCTGCCTTGGTCAGACGATCTATAATAACCCAAATGCTATCATGACCACTTCTTGTTCTTGGTAATCCTGTAATAAAATCCATACCGATACTATCCCATTTCCATTCTGGTATTTCTAGAGGTCTCAATTTTGCAGCAGGTACTTGATGTTCTGCCTTAACTTTTTGACATGTTAGACATTTGGAGACATATTCGGCTATTTCCCTCTTCATATTGTTCCACCAATAAGTCTTCTTCAATCTTGATACATTTTTGTTGCTCCTGATGAATTGTATAACGGGTCTTGTGGGCTTCTTCCAATATTTTCCTCTTAATTTCCTGATGATCTGGTACACATATTCTTTCTTGGAACATAAGTCTCCCCTCATTGTCCATGTGAAATTCAGGCCTGCTATCTAGTTGTTCTTTATTTCCACTATTGCTGGATCATTATCTTGTTGTTCTTTGATTTCTTTCAAAATATCTGATTGGACTCTTAGGCTAGCAATCATATATGATCCTTTGGAATGTCTACATTTAAGTTTAGTGTTGAAAATTGTTCTAGTAACTTCCATTCACCACAAATCATACATGATAACTGTCCCACTGGGTATCTACTTGGAGCATCGGCTACTACATTTCCTTTCCCTGGTTGATACTGAATGGAGAAGTCGAAATCTTTAATATATTCCAGCCATCTTCTCTGCCTCATGTTCAATTCCTTTTGGGAGAACAAATATTTCAAACTTTTATGATCACAATGTACTATGAATTGAGTTCCATATAAATAATGTCTCCAAATTTTGAGGGCAAATATTATTGCAGCCAACTCTAGATCATGTACTGGATAATTCTTTTCATGTGTCTTTAATTGCCTAGAAGCATATGCAATTACTTTTCTTTCTTACATAAGCACACAACTAAGCCTACATTTGAAGCATCAATGTAAACTTCATAATCTTTTCCTTCAATGGGTAGTGTGAGAACAGGAGCTGAAGTTAGACATTCCTTCAATTTCTGGAAGCTGACCTCACATTTTTCATCCCAAAAAATGGAACCCCTTTCTTGGTTAATTTGGTTAAAGGTACAGCTATTTTAGCAAAATCCTTGACAAATCTTCGATAATAGCTAGCCATACCATGGAAACTTCTAATCTCTGTGACAGTAGTGGGTCTCCCCCACTTTTGAATAGCCTCAAATTTTGAAGGATCCACTAAAATACCTTCTTTCGAGATAACATGTCCCAAAAAGGCTACCTTTTCCAACTAGAATTCACACTTGCTCAGTTTGACATATAATTTATGTTCCCTTAATGTTTATAAGGTGATCCTTAAATGAGATTCATGCTCTTCCTTATTCTTCGAATATATCAATATATCATCAATGAATACCACTATAAATTGATCCAGATAAGGTCTGAATATATTGTTCATTAGTTGCATAAAAACTACTGGGGCATTTGTGAATCCAAAAGGCATGACCACAAATTCATAATGTCCATATCTGCTTCTAAAAGCTGTCTTATGAATATCTTCCTCTTTAATCCTCACAGTTTGATTATTGGTTATTAGGGTCTATCAATCCTAAGACTTCAAGACTCCAAAAAACCGGTGGCTCTGATACCACTAAATCTGTCACGTCCCAATAGCAGCAGAAATATCGAGGCGTAACAGATTAAAGCGATAACTTTCATTAGAGGATCATTCATTACAATAGATAAGCTTGGCATGAAGTCGGAGAGTCTCAAAATACCAAGAAGACTATATCAACAACTCATTAAAACGTAATAGTCATATTAAACATGACACCACTAACTAGACTTTATTACAATAAGAAGGGGTCTCTCGACGAAACAACCCTGCCCGCCATGATCGTACTTAATTATCACCTGAAAAATGTTAAGAGAATAGGGATGAGCAAAACTTGCCCAGTAGATTCCTTTAAGTTGATCTCTATCACTAGCAAGTATGCAAGATAAGAGGATGAATTAAAATTGCGTATCAAAACAAAGAAATGAGAATCTAGAACAATGCACGAATTCATGTATCACAGTAAAAAAAAATACTTAATGCTACTAATAACAATTCTCAAAATGTAAAGATGAACGGCTCATGAACAAGTAAATTAAGTAAAGAACATAATCACGAATTTAGTCAAGAGGAATCCAAGTCTATCACTGAATGCTTCCATAACGATCATGCACTTAAGAGATTATCAGAGAGCTATAACATTAATCACTTTTCACGAATTATGAATTGTCAGCAAGTCACTATAAACACTTCACTTATGGTGTATGCCAAGCACCAGGTCATCACTCTCCATACGGTACCGCTGGGCACTAAGAGCATTCGGGATCTTCCCGGGACTAGACCATAGTCCCCTAACCGGCATGAATTCCACTTTTGAGTTCACGATTTCAAGTAGCGAGCTGACAACTCAGAGTTCGCAGAAAATCAGAAATAGTCTGGTAATATATATATAGCATATCTGAATTCCCCAGGTAGGCAGGACTCTAGAGGTGGCCCCCACAGGCTCAAGAGGTGGCTCCTGCTATGTAGCACTTTGCGCCATTATGGCCTCAAGAGGTGCTCCCATAGCATAGAACTTTGCCCTGTGTGGCACTTAGCTCCCGCACTTCGATTGGGATTAATAGACATCATTCGGCATAATAGGAGATTATAAGAAATAATACGGACATCATTCCGTCATAACGAAAGATATAAGAAATCCCACGGACAGTATCATAATAAAGATATTAAGAAATCAATTGGACAACATTCCGGCATAACGACGGATATTAAGAAATCATATGGACATCATTCCGGTATAACAGAATTTTAAGGAATCAAACGGACAGTATTCCGGTGTAACGGAAGATATTAAGAAATCAAACGGACAACATTCCGTCGTAATGGAAGATACTAAGAAATCAAATGGACAACATTCGGTGTAACGGAAGATACTAAGAAATCAAACTGACAGCATATTGGCGTGGATGGAAATCCCGAGAAAACCAACCGTCAGAGTTCTGACATAAAGAAGGGTTTCGAGAAAACATACCAGTAAAGTCTCGTCATAAAGAAGGGTTTTGAGTGAATAAACCAACATGGAGAGGGATTTTGAGAAGACGAATCGGCAATATTTCGATGTCGCGAGAGATTCTGAGAAATCAAACGGCAGCACTTCGGCGTAACGGGAGATTTCGAGAAAATGAACCGACGGCATTTCGACGTAAAGGAGGATAGGAAGAACATGACAGACAACACTTTCACTCACTAGGGATATAGAACTACCTAAAAGAACCTACCTAACAGCAGAACCTCGGGACGACCACTCCTTCTTCTCTCTTCTCTTCTAGCCTGGCCTTCCTTCTTGGATGCCTTGGATGAGTGGAATGGGAGGAGAGGAATGAGAGGGGGTGGTATTTATAGGAAGAGGGGAAGTATAGGATGAGGACATGTGCCCCCGAGGTGGCACGATCCTGGGCTGCCTCCCCTGGATGTGGGACAAGTGTCCCTAGTGGATAGACATTGCCTAGATGTGGGACAAGTGTCTATTTCTAGGAGATTCCAGGAGCTTATTGGTTTTTCTAGGATTTTCTAGGATTTTTATATTTTATTTCACTTAACCCCCTAGCTTTTCTGTCTTTAGCATTTTTACTTTTGACTTTTAAAAATTGGAGATATGTCTATTCCTAACCCCTCGGTCGACCGTTCAGGTTCCGAATGAGCTCTGATCGGAAATCCGATTGTGTCTCTGGGGGTCGGTAGAAATTATATCAGGGTCCCCAGAAAAATTAACATTTGCATGAAAACCCCATATTTTTATAATTGTAGATATGTCCCTCTTATTTACATTTATACCTTTTCTTTTTATTTAATCTCGGGTTCCGTGTGAACAGGGATATATCCATATCTGTAACGACCCAAGAATCCGATACCCGGAACCCTCCAAGTACACGACCCTTGGACCGCCACCCACGGATCCGAAGACCCGGAAGGGTTAGAAAATATGTCTAGTGAGATATACAACAAGTTACAATGGCTAAATAATTAAGGAAGAGCATCAACGGAACAAACAATATACACAAAGTCCCAGATAATAATTCAAGTGCAAAAGAAAATAAATACTAACCATTGCTAACGCTGCAGACTACAAGCGGCCCGACGCTGACCGTCCGAACACGAGCACCGGCTCCCTCGAGCTCAAACCTGGAAGGATGTAAGGGGGGAATGAGCTTCGCGAACGAAGCCCAGCAGGGAACCCAACCCCTCACCGGTTCGACAGCAGAAACATGAACAACACAACTAAACTAGGCAGGGAGAACAGTGCTACTAAAGGAAACAAGCTAACTACACCAAGCAGAAGGACGACGGTAACTCAAGCAACAAGATTACTAACTAAGCAGGAGATATAATAAAATAATACACAACTGAGCAAGTACTGAAATAAATAAACGAAAAGTACACGGTCCACAAGTATCGCCAACACGGCACAATGGCACACAGCCTCAACCTCGGTAAACGTGCTCCGAGCCCACCACACAACTGCACATGCAAACGGTAAAACCCTCGTCTGGACAAAGCCACAACCCAGCACAAGCAGACGGTAAAACCCTCGTCTGGACAACACACACTAGCCACAACCCAACCTCTACTAGTCAGTGGTCAGCTGTGACCACGGCGTCTTACCGCTCGACCACGAGTCCAGGTCTCCCCTCCCGTCGGAGTGAGACGCGTGGACAAACACAACCACAAGCCGTAGTCTGGCCGGACTACGGTCCCACGCCTGTCCTCCCGACACAGCTCCGGAACCGTGCAAGGCGAGGCAGTGAGAACGGACTAGCTGGCCCGCACCGCGACACTCCAAACTCCGCGGGACCTGGACCAACTAAGTGAGCTTAACAAACGACTCAACGCCACTGTCCAACACCGTTTTCCCCTTCGTCTGGAGAAACGCTCGACGAACGCACTCGTGGCTCGGAGACCACCCTCAACGGGCCCACGAGGATGGGGGTCTCGGGGAACGGTAACAACCCAAACGCGCACCGTGCGCTGGGACAAGCCCTCAAGTGTCGCAACATCGGGCGAAGACTAGTAAGGCGCAGTGCTAGGGAGTCAGCACAAGCGTCACGAGCACAGAACGGAACCTCGATGCGGAAACGGATCCTCTAAAGTACCTGATTGATGGTCAACCACGAAAGGCTAGTAATTCCACCCGGACAGTCGGTCGGCCCTCGGAACTCACCCCACAGGTGCCGGAAACCCCAGCACGACTGTCCGGGTCAACGGTCAAATGGCCCTAACGGCCGGTCGGGGCCGACCTGGGCGGGCCCAGAAACTGAGGAACTCAGTACGACGACTCAAAAGATAAAAATTACTACTCGAGAAGTCAGTCAGCCCTCGGAACACCCCCGACGGGTGCCGGAAAACCTGCATGACTGTCCCTGGTTGACCGGTCAACAGGCACTACCGGCCCAATCGGAGTCGACCCGGGTGGGCCCGTCCCCACGTGGCTCGAAAAATAGCCACCAACCCCAGGCCAGCCCATCGGCACAGCCGGAACGATAGCACACGAAAAATGGCTCGAAAATGGCGCGAAAACGGCGCGAAATGGAGTTCAAACGGCCCAAGGAGAAGTCTGCCAGCATAGTGTGCCACAGAGGACCCAGGCTACTGCCTGGCGCAATGCGCCAAAGGGCGGGGGCGCAGTGCGCCGCCCAGATCTGAAGCAGATCTGGGCGCGCTGCGCCACAGGGGGTCTCCCCCTTCCTCTCGACTCCTTCCCTGCGCGCAGGAGGAGGGGAAACGGAAGGGGCCAGGCCGGCGGCTGGCGGGGCCAGCGCCGACGCCGGCGGCGGAAGGGTCGCCGGACGGCGCAGTCGCCGCCGCCGATCCTTCGCCGGCCGGAGCCCCAGCCGGAGGTCCGCAGAAGAGAGAGAAAGAAAGAGGAAGAGAGAGAGAACAGGAGCAGGGAGAGGGGGGGAGGAGCACGACGGCGCACAGAGGGTGGGGGAGGTCCGGACGACGCCGGAGAGGGAGAGGGGGGTCCCTACCAACGGCGGTAGGACCCGCCGGTGGCACGAACGGCGCAGAGCTCTCCCACCGACGGCGGTAGCACGACTGCACCATGCACGGCGTCCTCCGTGCGTGGGCTCCGACGGCGGATAGCGCGGCGGTGCGGCGAGGGGGGGGGGGAGGTGCCTCCTCCGGCAGCGAGGAGAGTGGCGGCGGCGTGGCGGCGCTCTCCTCCGGAGGTGAAGACAGCAAGCGAGAGAGAGAGAGAACAAGAGAGAGAGAGAGAGAGAGAGCAGCGCGAGAGAGAAAAGAGACAGGGAGAGCAGTCGAGAGAGGAAAACGCGAGATAGAGAGAGGGGAAGGAGGAAGAGCAGGGTTGGGAGAGGGAGAGGGCAAGGCGGGAGGGGGGGGGGGGGTTCTCCCTTCCCCGAAATGGCCAGGCGGCCTCTTCCGGGGCTCCCCTGCACGTAGTGTGCATGGGGAAAGGGGGGGGGGGACACTCCCCTCCCCTCCCAGTCCTCACATCCTACCCTACTTAAAACAATTTCGCCCTCGAAATTACAAAAACAAAGCCGAAGCACGAAAGTAAAGCAGGGGTAGGAACAACTCACTCGAATTGATCCGACAACCTACGGGAACGAGCATGACTAGAAACAACCAGCGCGACACAGGGGGTCTCCCCCTTCCTCTCGACTCCTTCCCTGCGCGCAGGGAGGAGGGGAAACGGAAGGGGCTAGGCCGGCGGCTGGCGGGGCCAGCGCCGACGCCGGCGGCGGAAGGGTTGCCGGACGGCGCAGTCGCCGCCGCCGATCCTTCGCCGGCCGGAGCCCCAGCCGGAGGTCCACGGAAGAGAGAGAAAGAGAGGAAGAGAGAGAGAACGGGAGCAGGGAGAGGAGGGGAAGGAGCACGACGGCGCACAGAGGGTGGGGGAGGTCCGGACGACGCCGGAGAGGGAGAGGGGGGTCCCTACCAACGGCGGTAGGACCCGCCGGTGGCACGAACGGCGCAGAGCTCTCCCACGAGCGGCGGCAGCGCGACTGCACCACGCACAGCGTCCTCCGTGCGTGGGCTCCCGACGGCGGATAGCGCGGTGGCGCGGCGAGGGGGGGGGGGGGAGGTGCCTCCTCCGGCAGCGAGGAGAGTGGCGGCGGTGTGGCGGCGCTCACCTCCGGAGGCGAAGACAGCAAGCGAGAGAGAGAGAGAACAAGAGAGAGAGAGAGAGCAGCGCGAGAGAGAGAAAGAGACAGGGAGAGCAGTCGAGAGAGGAAAACGCGAGATAGAGAGGGGAAAGGAGGAAGAGCAGGGTTGGGAGAGGGAGAGGGCAAGGCGGGAGGGGGGGGGGTTCTCCCTTCCCCGAAATGGCCAGGCGGCCTCTTCCGGGGCTCCCCTGTACGTAGTGTGCATGGGGAAAGGGGGGGGACCACTCCCCCTCCCCTCCCAGTCCTCACATCCTACCCTACTTAAAAACAATTCGCCCTCGAAATTACAAAAAACAAAGCCGAAGCACGAAAGTAAAGCAGGGGTAGGAACAACTCACTCGAATTGATCCGACAACCTACGGGAACGAGCATGATAGAAACAACCAGCGCGAAAAAGGCCACTAAGTCTCACCACGACTTCCTGGTGGCCACAACAGCGACACAGCCACGCGTGGAGTGCTCAACCAGGCAATCGACAGCCCACGCAGCACACCCCAAACGGGGATGGAGCACTCAATCGAATGCCGACAACTCCACAAGCGTGGCACACACCAACCAACCGAAGACGAACGGAACCATTAGCCGACCACCACATGGCTGAAGGCATCAACAATACTCGCCATTGAAACCAACACGGTCAGTAACCCACTCTATCACCACCAAAACCTGACAGAAACCACAGTGACTGGTGACAACTCGGAAAAGGACCTACGAGTCAACCATAGGGCTCAGAGGAATGGCCTCACGCAGCTAGCGACAGCTAGCATCGGCCACACAGCCAAATGGATGCCTCATAAAGGAAAACCAGAGTCTAAGCGGAACAGAGATGTGGAAAAACCCCTCAACACGTGGAACGACATCCACAACACCACACGGTCTCACCCAGACCTTCCTCGTGGTCCAACAAGGACACTAGACGAATGCGGAGTCAGAGGAAAGCCAAAAACAAAACACGCTCCACAAGCATAACAAGTAGCGACAAAAGGACGAAAAGACGTCTAAGGTTTGGTCAGAGAACCAAGCAACCCCAAGATGTCAGTGACTCATGCGGTCAAGCACTGGCAAATCGATAGACCTCACTGCCACCAAGGGCACAGACAAGAGTCCCGCTATCGACTTCCAGACTTACCACCCGGCACACGATCGGAAAAACCCACAATCGTTGGCAATGCACCCACCACGAACTGCACAACACCAAGCGCGAGTGCACAAAACCAACCGCAGAAAAGCACTCAACTGCCAGAAAATGAGGCAACCACAGGAGCCAAAAATGGCATGCTGACCTGAGTATTACTCAGACCAACGCAAGGTACCACAACCCAACACGCACAACGAGGGAACACCATACGCAGGCCACAACCAATATCTAGCACACCACCACTAGGGCTACAAAACAACAAGGTAGCTACCACACTGTGGTACGGCACGACCACAAGGAACAGGCCACCACACGCGTCCAAGAGGCGGAACAACTCAACGCCTCGAGCACCTCGCAAACCGCGAAACAACGCACAAGACTCAAGGTCAGCACACACGGGCACAAGCACACGGCGCAACCACAAGCACCAGAACCACCAGGTGTGGTGCACATGGTCGCACCAGTGGCCCCAAAACGGCACAGGGTAGCAAAAGGGACTCCCTACCAAAGACCCACCAAGAAGAGAAAACACACGGAAGGTCACGAGCTTCAAAGAGCACAACAACCATGCTGGCTCTTTAGAAGCGCACCACACGAGGCATCGGCCCTACCACAACAAGTAGTGAGGGCCACACACTGAAAGGCGACAAAAGCCTTCAAGAGCAGAAAGAGGCACAAAGCAGAGCACATGCGAACATGACCCCAATACGAGCAAGCTAGGCGAGAGAATCGGGGCTACCCAGAGCTGATCACGTGGAAACACACTGTCCCACATCGACCAGTCAGGCAACACACAAGCCCTCACAACAAAACGCAGTAGACCAGTAGGTTCACCAACCTACAGCGTCAAACAGAAACGACGACACGAGGGGAGCAACCCGCTCAACCCTAAAACAACTCGAGGTAAAAGACCTTCACTAAGAAAGCCACAACAACACGCACCACATTCCAAAGCACGAAAGCGGAGCACCACCACCCGAGCAACCTACAAATAGAGGACGAAAAAAGCACAATAGGCCTCTTCCGCACGCCAGAGAGGGGATTAAAACACAAAACCAGCACCTCCACAAGAAGTACCGCTAGCCACATGCCCACGGCACACACCGCACTGTCAACTGCGAGAGCATGTTGGGCACAAGGAAAACGAAGTAGAACCATTCGAGCCACAGGGACACACACAATCCCACCAACGCACCACCAACACAGCCAAGAAAATTGGAAACAACAGCAAGGAAACTGGCCAACACAGCAACCAAACACACGGTCAAAGACACCACTCCCTGACCGAAAATGCTCAAATAGACCGTAACACAGACAGTCCAACTGACAACAATGACAACTCATCTCAACAGAGAGAGAGAGAGCAGCCACAACCAAATCAAACACTAGGCATCCATGGAAAGGACCTCCACCAAGAACGACAGAGAGTCGTCCAAGCAGAACTCCACCAGAACAAACAGCCCAAACAACCAATCCACACAGACCTTCAGAGAGAGCACAACAGCAAGCAAAAGCAATACAAGACAGTCCTGGGAGAACCCTCCACCAGAACGACCAAGGCATCATTCTGGGAGAACCCACCAGAACACAATCAACCAACAGCACACCTCAACCCTGAGATAGCATGACAACAACTAGAAACAAGCACAGAACAATCCTAGGAGAAACCCTTACCGAGACAACAACAAATAGTTCTGGGAAACCTCACCAGAACACAAAGCCAACCAACAACGCACCTCAACCCTGAGGGCAACAAAACAGAAACGAGCACGAAGAAGTTCTGGGAGAAACCACCACCAGAACAAGCAAGGAAGAGCTCTGGGAACACCTCACCAGAACTCACAACCAATTAGCACAAGGCCACCAAGCAAACACAACAAGTGACATAACACGCAACCAGCAACATCACAAGCACACACAGAGCAACTGCTAAGTCCGAGCAGCAATGCCAACCTAGCAGAACACAGGGCACCCACAACTCACCTAACAGGTGAGGCAACATGCCCAAGCAACCAAAGCACAACAAAGCCAAGAGCAAACATAAGTAGGAAAAATAAGGGCACCTTCTACTGGACCTGCAGACAACAAATCTGCACGGTGGAAGCCACACCACAAACAGACTCTCTCAGCCACCACAGAACACATGCAGCCGAAAGCGCAGCCAACGACGACCAAGAGCACCGCACCGGACCTGTCTGCAACAGTCCTCCTCACAAGGAAGACCTCCACCAGCAACTCCATCATCAACTGCACCACCAGAACTAGCCAACCAGCGATCACACACCACACACGCAACCCTGCAACAACAGCAACCCTTCTACATCTCCCACAAGAATCTTGTTGTACCACAACCTACCTGCAAACATGATCAAGGCACAAGCCTAACACTAACACACCACAGACGGTGCTAGCAATGCACTTGAACTATTTTCTAGGATAGCCATAGCCATCAACCTATTGTAAATCTCAGAAGACATTGCTCTGATACCAACTGTAACGACCCAAGAATCCGATACCGGAAACCTCCAAGTACCCGACCCTTGGACCGCCACCACGGATCCGAAGACCGGAAGGGTTAGAAAATATGTCTAGTGAGATATACAACAAGTTACAATGGCTAAATAATTAAGGAAGAGCATCAGGGAAACAAACAATATACACAAAGTCCCAGATAATAATTCAAGTGCAAAAGAAAATAAATACTAACCATGCTAACGCTGCAGACTACAAGCGGCCGACGCTGACCGTACGAACACGAGCACCAGCTCCCTCGAGCTCAAACCTGGAAGGATGTAAGGGGGAATGAGCTTCGCGAACGAAGCCCAGCAGGGAACCCAACCCCTTACCGGTTCGACAGTAGAAACACGAACAACACAACTAAAATAGGCAGGGAGAACAGTGCTAGTAAAGGAAACAAGCTAACTACACCAAGCAGAAGGACGACGGTAACTCACGCAACAAGATTACTAACTAAGCAGGAGATATAATAAAATAATAACACAACTGAGCAAGTACTGAAATAAATAAACGAAAAGTACACAGGTCCACAAGTATCGCCAACACAGCACAATGGCACACAGCCTCAACCTCGATAAACGTGCTCCGAGCCCACCACACAACTGCACACGCAAACGGTAAAACCCTCGTCTGGACAAAGCCACAACCCAGCACAAGCAGATGGTAAAACCCTCGTCTGGACAACACACACTAGCCACAACCCAGCCTCTACTAGTCAGTGGTCAGCTGCGCCCACCGGCGTCTTACCGCTCAACCATAAGTCCAGGTCTCCCCTCCCGTCGGAGTGAGACGCGTGGACAAACACAACCACAAGCCGTAGTCTGGCCGGACTACAGTCCCACGCCTGTCCTCCCGACACGGCTCCGGAACCGTGCAAGGCGAGGCAGTGAGAACGGACTAGCTGGCCCGCACCGCGACACTCCAAACTCCGCGGGACCCGGACCAACTAAGTGAGCTCAACAAATGACTCAACGCCGCTGTCCAACACCGTTTTCCCCTTCGTCCGGAGAAACGCTCGACGAATGCACTCGTGGCTCGGAGACCACCCTCAACGGGCCCACGAGGATGGGGGTCCCGGGGAACGGTAACAACCTAAACGCGCACCGTGCACTGGGACAAGCCCTCAAGTGTCGCAACACCGGGCGAAGACTAGTAAGGCGCAGTGCTAGGGAGTCAGCACAAGCGTCACGAGCACAGAACGGAACCTCGATGCGGAAACGGATCCGCTAAAGTACCTGATTGATGGTCAACCACGAAAGGCTAGTAATTCCACCCGGACAGTCGGTCGGCCCTCGGAACTCACCCCACAGGTGCCGAAAACCCCAGCACGACTGTCCGGGTCAACAGTCAAATGGCCCCTAACGGCCCGGTCGGGGCCGACCTGGGCGGGCCCAGAAACTGAGGAACTCGGTACGACGACTCAAAAGATAAAAATTACTACTCCAGACAGTCAGTCAGCCCTCGGAACACCCCCGACGGGTGCCGGAAAATCTGCATGACTGTCCCTGGTTGACCGGTCAACAGGCACTACCGGCCCAGTCGGAGCCGACCCGGGTGGGCCCGTCCCCCATGTGGCTTGAAAAACAACCACCAACCCCAGGCCAGCCCACTGGCACAGCCGGAACGATAGCACACGAAAAATGGCTCGAAAACGGCGCGAAACGGAGTTCAAATGGCCAAGGAGAAGTTGCCAGCATAGTGTGCCGCAGAGGACCCAGGCTACTGCCTGGCGCAATGCGCCAGAGGGGGGGGTGCAGTGCTTCGCCCAGATCTGAAGCAGATCTGGGCGCGCTGTGCCACAGGGGGTCTCCCCCTTCCTCCCGACTCCTTCCCTGCGCGCAGGGAGGAGGGGAAACGAAAGGGGCCAGGCCGGCGGCTGGCGGGGCCGGCGCCGACGCCGGCGGCGGAAGGGTCGCCGGACGGCGCAGTCGCCGCCGGCGATCCTTCTCGGTCGGAGCCCAGCCGGAGGTCTATGGAAGAGAGAGAAAGAGAGGAAGAGAGAGAGAACAGGAGCAGGGAGAGGAGGGGGAGGAGCACGACGGCGCACAGAGGGTGGGGGAGGTCCGGACGACGTCGGAGAGGGAGAGGGGGGTCCCTACCAACGGCGGTAGGACCGCCGGCGGAACGAACGGCGCAGAGCTCTCCCACGAGCGGCAGCGGCGCGACTGCACCAAGCACGGCGTCCTCCGTGCGGGGCTCCCGACGGCGGATAGCGCGGCGGCGCGGCGAGGGGGGGGAGGTGCCTCCTCCGGCAGCGAGGAGAGTGGTGGCGGCGCGGCGGCGCTCTCCTCGGCGGCGAAGACAGCAAGCGAGAGAGAGAGAGAACAAGAGAGAGAGAGAGAGAGAGCAGCGCGAGAGAGAAAGAGACAGAGAGAGCAGTCGAGAGAGGAAAACGCGAGACAGAGAGAGGGGAAGGAGGAAGAGCAGGGTTGGGAGAGGGAGAGGGCAAGGCGGGAGGGGGGGTTCTCCCCTTCCCCGAAATGGCCAGGCTGCCTCTTCCGGGGCTCCCCTGCACGTAGTGTGCATGGGGAAAGGGGGGGGGGACCACTCCCCCTCCCCTCCCAGTCCTCACAATATCCCCATCCTTTTCCTTTACCAATATGCTTACCTTTAGTAGTATCCTTTAGTAATATCATTACTATTTATCTTTAGTATTATCCTTTACCAATAGCAGTATCCTTTAGCACATTTTTAATCACAGGTTAGATAGATCCAGATTTACTTAATCTCTCCATCTGCGCACAAACTGCATTACGTTTCTAGACCGTTTCTTACTTATTTATCATTTTATACGTTGGGGTATTACAAAGACAATTTAATCACAATTAGAAACATAGTTATTTAATTCCTAACCATTCTCTTATATATCTTTCTTTCATTATTAATCATTTTCTACACATGTGGACAATTCTATAAAGACTTAACATATTATGAAGATGATGGTTTACTCATGTACAATCTCAACATTGTCGCTCTGATACCAATCTCTGTAATGACCCTCCTTATACCGGTACGATTATACCAATCCACGTCGGTATAAAGAACGCCGTCACAGTGGGACATTTACCCATCACTAACATTCGATTGAGATATATATGAATATTAAAGAGAACAGCGGAAATAAATAAGTATTCAATCTTATTCCATCCTCCACATCATATCCACAGTCTAAATAGTAATGAAAGAAAACTAAAGTCCACATTATTGCAATTTCCAATACAATTACATTGTTTGTGCGAATTACATCATTATTGGAATACATACTTATGAAAAGAAAAGTACAAAGGAGGGATCTCCACAACAAAAGCTACTCCTCTCGCTCGGAGTCGCTCCTAACTATCTCCTCGGAAGAAGTGGAGACACCTGCACCTGTATGCCGAAGCAAGTATGAGTCTAAATAGACCCAGCAAACAATCCATGCACACAACCATACACACATCACATGCACATGCTATCTTCTAATGGAATTAAATATACATGGGACATGCTTTATACAATTTAAAACTACCATTCAAGGAATCTATAGCAAATAGAATACATGGCACATGCTTACCAATTAGAACACAGAACACATGCTAGTTTTCTAAACAATTAAGGATAAACATAGTACATGCTTTATATCGCTTTAACAATTAAGTATAAAACTTATAACATGATTTCTACACCTTTTGTTCATCATGTTTTAAGGAATTAAATTCATTCAAACCATCTTGCAACTTTACATGATTTAAGCATGAAACTATACATAAGGTAAACAACATACCAAATATGAATTCTATTCAATTTTTCATGTATTTAACACAATTGTGCACATTTTACTTGCTGTTTTGACATGGATTTAGCACATTCACATAAGATTACACTAATTCACATGATGATACATTCACTTAATAATTTCACAATTCATGTATTTCACATGATCACATACACATTTTCACATTTTTCACTTAGTTGCTGTGACACATAGTCCAAACCACCACTAGAAGGACACACATATACACATACACTTATCCATCACCTAGGCAACACAGTAATGGATCTTGGTTAACTGTGCAGAACTGGAAGAAGCACTCTGCACCCTAACCAGTGGTACTTGTCCACCTCCAGGAATTCATCCTAATGCCCTTAGGATATCACTCACATTGAACCTTCCCGTAGGGACTTTACTACGGTACAGTTCCACGGCTCTCTATGGTAGCAGTGTCACACATGGCACAATTTACACATTAAACATTTACCACATTTACTTACATTATTCACATGCACTTGCACACACACACATGCATTTTTAACACATAAACATGGATCAATTTACATGGCATGCTTTTTACTGTTTTATAGTGATGATCAACTTCTAATACAGTCCTGATCAGGTGGCTATTAACTGAATCACATATGATTTAAACTAGCATGATTAACATTGTCATTTTCTCTCTTTAAAACCATAATAGTACCTACTGTTACCTAAACAACACAAAATTTTTATAACAAGTTCCAAACAGTAAATATAACACATGCTCAATTTTCCATATTTTTCAGACCAGTAAATGAATTTCAGTAATTGAAACAAATTTCATGCATTTTATCACTAATTTCACTTCAATAGATTTTACAATAACACAATTATACTCAGAAGTGCTAACACCTGAACACAGTCATCATATAGTCACAAATTGTTTTGAAACCCTAATTTAACATGGATCTAATTAAATAGGAATTAACAAGGTCAAATCATGCTTAATATCTCATTTCAGAAATTCTAATAAATAGTACAATGTACGAAAATTTGACCTAATCACATGGTATGTTCCACTTGATGTACTTGGCCATACAATTTTTTTTTTACAACATGTATTCATGTCCAGAAAATCAGAAAATATGTCACGAAGATCAAAACATGCATTCTGTCAAACCTGTTGAACTCGGTGACACAGATGCTGCCACCAACATGGGTTAACGACACAAGATCATGCCGCCAACCCTGGATCTTAACGGCAGCAAGCTGGCCGTTATGTTCCTGTCTGCAAAACACAGACTGAATACACAAAACAAAGGTGAATGGGGGTTCCAGGACACGAGATAAATTATGTAAAATTCCTAGGACCTAGCTGACATGTGTAGGGTTGATGTGCAAAGGCTACTTGCCTCTCAAAAATTGCTAAACGAGATTTAATTGTCGGAGAAGCTCTCCTCGGCCAAGCCAAGAAGTCTCCTAAAAACCTCCTAGATTTGGTTCTGTGTTGAAGCAGGTTGCACATCGGAGTCGGGGAATCTTCACAATTGTTTCAAGTTCCTTCTAGTCGATGTAGATTGCCAAGAGAACTCTTCAGTCGCCGGATCAAAGCCTCCAAAGTTTCAGGTTCGCACAAGCAGTTCTAGGGTTTTGACAAGAAGCCAAAAGGGTCTAATCTGTCCAGAGAAGGGTGTTTATAGCCAGGGGAAGTTGGGTTGCGCAATTAGAAGGGCATCCTACCGTTGGACGGGAGTTTCCAAAATAGGAACCGAAGAAATCTCGACCGTTTCCAGATCTGAAACACATAGATTTTAGGGAAATAGACGTCCACATTTCTGGCCGTCTACTGGGAGTTGGCGTCCATCGATCTGGACGCCGACTCTCCCCTAAACGTCCATGCATGTTGATGTTAACATGCACTTCGGCCAGAACACAGAAATGCTCAAAACTACATACACTATATACATATACATGCAATACATAATGTACAACTTTAATATATATATATATACTATGCAAATACAACAATATGTACATAGTAAACTCATATAACATCATAATAATACACTATGTACAGAATAATTATATATATATGTATGCATATACATATATACACAAGGCTATATACACAAGACAACTAAACATCACATGACCAAACAACTAAATAAAAGGGAAAAATTTGAGGGCCTTACACCGATTCTATCAGTTTTGCAGTATTTCAGTCAGTCTTTTATCTCTACTTTGTCCAAGCCTTGGCCTATGTGAAGTCCACTTCATGTGCGACTGGTCGACCGATTCTGTCAGTTTTGCAGTATTTCAGTTAGTCTTCTATCTCTGCTTTGTCCAAGTCTTGACCTATGTAAAGTCCACTTCATGTGCGACTTTTGGCATATTTTACTGCACACTTAACACACAAATTAGACCCCCAAATCAAATATGAATAGTTTAAACACTTGGGGCATGAACATGAATGAGAATTGGTCTTTGGTGATTTTATCATCATTGATTAAATTAGTATTTTTGTGATCATCAAAATCTACAGAGTACAACAATCTCCTCCTTTTTGATGATGACAAAACACTTGTAGATTTTTCACACAAAACACAACATGTGATTTCATATACCAATTTGTTGATCCATTTTTATTTGTTTTGTGTTACATGCATGCAAGCAAGCATTCACACTCATGCAAGATTAGTCCCCCTCTCAAAGATACTTCTTACTCTCCATTTTCTCATGAACATGAATGAGAATTGGTCTTTGGTGATTTTATCATCATGGATTAAATTAGTGTTTTTGTGATCATCAAAATCTACAGAGTACAACAATCTCCCCCTTTTTGACGATGACAAAACACTTGTAGATTTTTCACACAAAACAGAACATGTGATTTCATATGCCAATTTGTTGATCCATTTTTTTATTTTATTTTGTGTTACATGCATGCAAGCAAGCATTCACTGTCACGCCCTGACATTTAGCAGCGGAAAATAAACGTCGAGAGCGTGAGCGATACAAGTGTACGTATCACAGTCACGTAATTCAGAGTAACAATTAAATATAACACAAGGTATAAGACAATAATATTGCCAGCCAAATGACCTTTATTTCATTCCATCAACTAGTTTAAACACCTTACATCATCAAAGCCAGACATAGGGCCCAATATTGTTTGTCAATTACATATGACTCAATAAAAGGAAAACTAACTATTACAACTCTTGACTCTAAACTTGTTGGCTGACTAGCTATATAGACGGGTGCAGTTGAGCAGCTCATCACTCGTCCCCAGTCCCATCATTCTCTAGTTCCTCATACTCATCACTTGAAAATATTAAGGAAAGCAGGTGTGAGCGCACTAGCGCCCAGTAGGATTTACATCTCATGGTGCGGGCATGCTTTACGTAATTCACATGTTAACATTGGCAATACTATCATGCAATGCTCATGACAATAACGATAGTGACAAATCCAAACTATAACATGTACGAGGATGGTTCAATAACGATTCTCATGTAGGACGGAACAATTATCAATGAGAAAGATGACAATTTGATCACTTGACATGTAGGGAGAAATTCAATAGCATGTAGCATGTGCAATAGATTTCTCAAATTGAATTCCGTAGAATTTCAATGGACAATGACATGTGGGATTCAATAACAAGACATGTAGAATTCAATAACAATGACATGTACAATAGGATTGGCCATTTCACATATAACATTTCAATCAACCAATCAATCAATCAATCAATCATTCATTCAATAACAATTTGGAAATTTCCCAGATCAATCTTGTATTCAATTAGGTGATTGCCGGACACCTCATTGGGTTATATACCCTGGTGAGTATGTATTTCGGGTGCTCCTCCCAGGACCAAACGGGGCCCTATTTGCAAAGGCATAGTTGTGAACCGAAGTTCCAATAGTTTCTGGTAATTCCATTCATTCATTTATGGCCACATGATTTCCAAGTAATGGACAATGATAAACTAATGATCATGTCAATGATGATAGAGAACAATGCAAGGGGGACATGATCTTGATTAATTTTGACAACATAACGATTTATTCTTATTAGTTCAATCTTTACATTTAATGGCTTGGTTTCAATGTTATCAAATCACTCTCACAAGAAGTAGATAAGAATAGAAATGCTTTCTATCTTCTGGGTACTTCATTGGTACAACCAACTCGGTCTTCATGAGGGAATCCATGAAGTACGGAGAATTACGAAGGTCTTAGAGAAAAGGTCGCTAGTATATCGATACGGAATGACCGACAGAGAGCTTCCAATTCCCCAAGAAAGGGCTGCCTATATGTGCAAAGTGACGTGTAGAGCATGTCTCAATCCACAATCCACCGGTTAAAACATTACGGAAAGCAACTGAAAAACATGCATGACATGTATGCAATTCAATTCTATTCACATGGTTGCAATGCCTTTATTATATAATCACTTCTCAATTTTTATGGACAAGACAGAATATAATCATTTCATGTAACATTCACATGATCACATGGATGCATTTAAACAATCAATCACACTTAGAATAAATGTTCAGATTCTTATAATTTTCAGGTAGGTTAATGACTTTTAAGCCATTATATAACTATATGACATGATGCAGTACAATAAGTTACATAAACAAGACTAGACAGTACATTAAAACAGTTTCGGGTCGGCTCTAAAATCGAGTCGTACACAGTAGACGCCATTCATAACACAGTGCACAATCGGCACATGACCAATGGTGAAGAATGAAAATCGCATCCACCTATGTGGTCACCTTTACCATTGAATCGTGACGGGGTATCCCATCACGTTCATGAAGTTCATTTAATAAAACAATATAAAAATCACCAAAATCCTTGGGCGGGAAAACCGTCTAAATCGCGACGGCCTAAGCGGTCGCGTTTTAGAGGTCTTCTGGCAGGTCAACGACACACTGTTTGAGGCACGGAACGCGCCAAAATTGCGTCGACCCTGGCAGATGCCTTTCAGGTGGTCACGGAGGCTAAAGCCGACGCAATACCAGGCAATTGAATCGCGTCGCTAGAGCGGTCGCGATTCAAGCCTCAATCCGAAAATGCAGAAAACAGAAACCGATCATCATGCTATGCTTATAACTCTCTATATGGTGACATTTAGACAAAACTCTCAACATAAAACATGACGAGGACAACTAGTAGAAGAGCTTTCATGTTTTGGGTTGGATCTAATTCGGTCTCGATTCATGTAAAACATATGAAAAATGCAAAAAGCCCTAACAGTATGCGACTCTTGGAAAACACTTAATATGACTCATATACTCCATGAAAATTGCGTAAATCAATGGCAAATCAAACTTGACATGATGCTCTATCCATAGGTATGTGCAACTTAAGTGTTCAGCCCGAGATCACCTACCTTTTGGGTTGAAGAAGTCTCGTCCTCCAGAAACACCCTCTTTCAAACCGCTTGGAGGAGAACACTTAATACACCTGATCTACTGAATAAAAAATAGGCAAATCAGTGCCATTAGAAGCTAGACTCGACCCTCTTTCTAGGGGTATAAGTCTTGCACGGTTTGGTTTAGGTTTGGCTTATCTTTGGTCGACTCCAAGAAAGGCACTCTAGGTCGATGCAGAACGTAGCAGGGAAGAAGCTCCAAGTTGGGGCGGTTTCCTCCTCCTTTGCGTGCTCAAGAATAGCCTCCCACGACCCCAACAATGTGTATTTTCGTCCCCTAGGGTTTCATGGCATGTATATATACATCTAGGGTGTTTTAGAAGTCCCATGGGGTGAGGGAAAGGTAAGGTGTCCACCTTCCATATTTTGATGATTTCTCACCCCAATAGTGTATGTGAGGCTTTAGGAAACCTCCCACCAGGGTTAACCACAAAATTGGGTTGCCAAGAAAGCCTAATTGCCTTGGGGTTTGCCCAAGTTACCTCTTTCTATTTTCAGCTCAATTAGGGTTACGAATTTCTGGTTATTTTTCTTGATCCAATTTATTCTTGGGCCAAAGGTGATCCATTGGCCCAATTATGATAATGGGTCATCAATACATGATGTTGGAAATCTCTCCAACATGTTTATTTAATTTATGATCGTGTTATATTTCCGCGTTAACAGTTTTCCGACTTAGTTTTCTAATTTGGATAATTAGTCACAATGTGACATACACTTGGCTAATCGGATTTTTTGTTGCATGAATTTCTTTGTGGAACACTTAGGAATAATGTTTTGGGTTGATTTATAATTTTTACGAAATTTTCCGATGTGTTCTTGCACGTACGATAGTGGTACGTACGTTCTACCGTTCTGATAATACATAAAGTATTTCTTTTCATTTATTTATAATTTTTAAATCACTGACTTTTCCGGAGTGCTACACCATTCCAATAATGGCTATCAATCCATGTTGTTTAAAGTCCACCCATCATTTTAATTTGGTTTATGATCACATTTTATACACATGATAATATATTTTTCAACTTATTTCTTAATTACGATAATAAGTCACAATAACTCTTAAACCTTCCCCAAATGATTTTTATTGACCCAAATTTCTTGATGGATCATTAGAGGATATTATTTTAAGTCCATCTATAATTTGTATTTAATTTTCTGACTCATCTAAGTATGTGTGATAATGATTTCCCGACTTATTCTCTGATTACGATACTCAGTTGCAAAACGCCTTAAACTTGGACCATCCGATTTCTTTTGCACGAATTTCTTCGTGGGTCATTAGGGAGTATTATTTAGAGTTGAGCTATGATTTCTACAGAATTTTCTAATGAGTTTTTGTATGTACGTTAATGGCACGTACATTTTTGCTATTTCAATTTTATCATTTTCAATTTATTTCTATTTTTTCAATTACTGAACTTCCGGGGTGTTACATTTACACTCATACAAGATTACTCCCCCTCTCAAAGATACTTCTTACTCTCCATTTTCTTTTGAACAAACTCTCCCCTAAACCAAAATATAAAATCTACACATTCTCTCTACATATTCTCTCCCCCTCTTTGACAACATCAAAAAGTGGGTGGTAATAGGGTTAAGAAGTACATTTGGCTTAAGAACAAAGTTGATATATGAAGATATCACTAAAGAGAGGATGACAGAGTGCATGCACGAAGAATTAGCCATATTATAGCTCATGTATTTAATCAAGTTCTCAAGACACACTCAAAATTAAAAACCATAAAAAGTGATGTGTGAGATATGATTAATAGGCATCACACATGATGAAAGACAGAAATTCTAATTAACATAACGAATACTCTCATCTTACCCATGCATGATAGATCCTCAATTTTTTGGTAGCTATCACTTGTCCTTTTTTTTAATTATTTGAAAGCAATTGATGTCAAATATTTTTTTTCTTTTCTTTCAATTTGAGAAAAGTATTGCCGTTTGACGCAAGACTTCTCACTTGTTTAGTGGAAAGACACAATTACTAAGCTCAGTTCCCCTTTCAATTTGGAACGTGTAATTTTTTCCTTACGAGTTACCACAAATTGGGTGGATTTTAAGCATTACAGAGTGTTAAGAGAAATTTTCACCTATCATCAAGGTGATATCCAATAATCATAATCAAGTGCATAAGTGTGTGGACTTAATTTCACACGTATTTGAGAATCAAGTTAAATACTAACTATTTAGCTCCCCCTTACTGTATGCACATATCAAATTAATTAACTCCCCTTAGTGATAACATGAATGTACGCTAGTTTCAAGCCAATGTAGTAAAAGCACAAGGGAAACATGCAAACACCAACATGCAACAGACTCTAACCTATAATTTTTTATTTTTTAAATATTTTTAAGATGTTCATCAAAATCTAAACAAGGAAACAATTAAGCCAAATGATATTTCTAATTGAACTAAACAATGAGAATATGTAGGAGTTCATGTCTTACTTGAAAGCTCAAAGGCAAAAATGTACATGATACTCATTAAATAATCCCGACATCTTGAATTTCACATTAATGCCCAACTAATCCAATTTTCAAGACACGTGTAGACACCCATTTCTGACCCATAAGTCGAGCAAAATCCCTTGTCGTATTATTGACGCCCCACGTTGGCTCATCATCGTCAAGCTGGCTTCTCCGATCATGACATCATTCCCATTATTCATCGCCCTGGAGGGCTCTCCCTGGTCAAACCAATCTCTTGCTATAACTCTCTGAGTATAAGTCCGATATTTCATCTTGAAGGCTGTGCATGGCCATTGGACACATTTATGGTCAAATGCAGAAAATACCAGAAGGCGACAGGCCTTAAGTCGCCTTCCTGAAGACGACAGCAGGTATGTCCGATCATAATTCTATATTTAAATCCCTCAGAAAATCGAAAATGACTTGAAGTACCTTCTATATGAGGAAGGCGACATATCGAGCAGTCGCTTTCAGAAGGCGACACTAAGACTGTCGCGTTCAGGGCCTTAAACAGGAAACTCAATCCGAGGCTGATTTGGACCCATGCTATTGATGGTAATTGCTTCTTTTGGACGTCCAAATCAAGTCCAAATCCTTTCAAATTCGGAGCAGACCTTCCTAACATACTCCTTTCCGAGTTCCAATGGCCCTTGCACAGCCATACTTGCCCAGAGTCGGACTCTTGCCCATTATTCCTCTCAGACCCGAGTTGGGAATAATCACCCATAAAAACCTTGTTTCTCCATCTTTTTGGGCAAGGCCGGAGCCATTAGTTCGGGAATCCAGAGAGCTTCATCTTCCGAGAAGAGAGCTTCCCCTCCAGACGACTCAGAAGAGCCCCCAGGGCGTTTTCCCACCGGCTATCCAAACTCTTCTCCCTTCTTCTCTTTCTTTCATCAATTTCATGCATGCATAGTTCGTTTTTTCTTCTAGTTTAACATTAGAACACGAAACACACACCCCTTTAGCACCCATAGGGGTCCAAAGCCCCAATCCTGTGAGTTCCCCCCATATAGTTCATGTACATGCACTTTATTGAATAGATCTATTGCACACGAATTCTAATGGGTTTCCTTTGTGTTTTGAATCATCTTGGCAGGTGTTTGAAGGTTAGAACGAAGTGAGGCTCCTGTCCCTTGGCCGGCTGAGGAGCAGGAAGACGAGAACCCACACTTCTGTCCATCTGAAGAGAAGGCGACACTATTCATGTCGCATTCAAGAAGGCGCCATAGCATCTGTCGCGTTCAGGAGTAAGGAAGGCGACACTACGTCTGTCGCTTTACCAGGTGCACCTTCTCTTCACTTTTCTTTTCCAAGGTAGTCAGCCCTCCACGTCCATATCTCCGAGGCGATTACCCTGGTGGCGATCACGGTCAGTTCTTAATCCTTACACTCATAATTTTCAATTCAAAAGGGATACCAATCCCGTGATTACACCTTTGGCGATCACGGTGGGACCACTTGTGCCCATCACGCTCGTTCTTCCTTTCCCTGCCGTCCTTGTCCTCTAACGGGTGGTGTGTTATCAGTTTTTTTCCTTGTTTTAGTTCTGTTCCTTTCGGTTTGATTAGTGCTCTGCTGGTCTGGGTGAGGAGGCGACATCAGTCACGTCGCATAAGGGTAGCGACACGTCAAACGTCGCGATCAGGTTAGTACACAGTTTACTTTCCCGTTGTCTTTCTGCGATCTGTGTTCTGTGAAGAAGGCGACGGGGAAGTGTCGCGATACGGAAGGCGACCGGATGATCGTCGCTATCAGGTACACAGTCTGTCCGTACACCTGTCTTCTTTGGTTGAGTGTTGTTTGAGCCTGTGAAGAAAGCGACGGTTGCATTGTCGCTATAGAAGGCGACGGGGTACAAGTCGCATTCAGGTCAGTGCCTTGGTCCTTGAATTTTTTTTGCAAATTGGGTTTGCTTTCACATACTCCATCCAGATTCCATCATATCATGCCTCTTCCATGTTATTGAGAGATTGCCAGTCTTGTATTTTATAGGATTGATTGATTTTCGTGCATAATTAGGGTCTAATCACTTTCTGTCCACTGCGAGAGGAAGCGACAGGTGTTTGTCGCGACCTTGGTAGCGACATCTTGCTTGTCGCCTTTCCTCTGAGGGTGATTAGTCCTAATTCTTGTTGTGTTAGTACTAGGATTAGAATTTTGCATGCACTCCGTGCACATAGGACTTGCATACATCGCTCCATATTCGTAGCATAGGTTTCCTCCTCAGCGACGTTCGCTCTCTCGGCCACATACTCCTTGTGTCCGACTAGAGCGCGCGCTTGAGGGCCTCCGTAAGTCCCCGCTGACCGTGGATTCCCACACGGCCGCGGGCTGGTTGTACCCGTCGCCACCTAGGATCGAGTCTAATTCATTTGGCAAGGTAGAGAGAACTCTAGTCATACCCGAAGTTGGAAGCCCTCTCCCATTTAGGAAACCCTTCCTTGTTTGGAGAGAACTTGCTAAAAGTCAAAAGTCACTAAAGGCAAACTGAACCAAATAAAAGAAACCATCATCATTGCCAACTGCTTGCTTTGGGTGAGACGTTTTCTCTTTCCTTTTGTCTGCATAGGATTGTTTGTTTAGGAAACTAAGAGTCTGTCTAGGTTAGGTTGTCTCTCAAATCTGGAAAGGCTTTTTCCCGTCTCTCCACCCACTTCCCGAGTATGGAGTCCTTTCCTGAACCCAATCTACAACGGTGAGAACCCGACACTGCCTTTCATAACTCCCAGTTACGAGGAGTCCCTCCCCCACGATCTCTTTGACGAGGTGGCCCGGCCTTGGGTCGCCACCGTCCATACCTCTGAGGGTCACCGTCGTGACGAGGGCAGCCCATCTCGGAACACCCACCCTCCTCAGTCAGATGACCAAGCTGCTCAGCTTCTGCGTCTAATTCCACAGCTTGATCAGTCCCAAATTCAAACTCTCATGACGGCTCTCAAAGGAAAAGCCGCCTCCTCACCCTCACCCCGGGCGGGCGCATCACGCCCTGCAGCAGCTACTTCCGGCCCCCACGTCTCCATGGGACAAGCCGACAACACCCCCATCCGGCCGCGGACTATTCGATTCACGCCCTTTGAGTCTGAGCACTACATTCCCCGTGAGTCGAGGCCCCGGTCTCCACCTTACCAGCCATGTTACTCCCCTCACCGTCCTGAGCCACGCGCCAGGCCCACCTCTCGTGCCTCATCCATCTACGCTCAGCCATCCGCCGCACCGGACATGATGTCCGAGTGGGCGTCCATCAAGAAGGAGCTCCAAGAGCTCCGCAAGCAAGTCGACCCTAGGCAGCACACGATGTGCACATGCCTAATTTCAATGGCCTGTGGGTCCCCTCTCCGTCCGAGCTGCCAAAGTACCGAAAATACAATGGCTCAGGCAATCCATATATCCACATCAAGGACTTCATCTATGAGTCTGCATCTTACCAGCATGACCGCCGTCTTATGGCATATCTCTTCCGCCGGTCACTGGACGGGCACGCTCTAGATGGTTCTATTCCCTGTTACCCGAGGACGCTGAAGACTTCGCTGTGGTGAAGGCTAAGTTCCTCGAGCAATTCCAAGATAGAGTCGGCCCTGAATATTCACTCACAGATCTCATGCCGAAAAGATGAAGCCTGATGAGGACTTCGCCACATATGCCGATAGGTGGAGACAAATGGCCACCAGAGTTCCGGGTACCTTCCGAAGGGGAGAAGTGAAGATCATCATTGCTAATGCCACACCTGCTTTTAGAAACATTCTGGCGATGAATGACATCACCACCATGCATCAACTCTACAGCCGGGCCCGTTTATCCAGACCCAGCTCAAGGACTCCCCGATCCACTCCATGTTCGAACCCCAGAAGCCTAGGTTCCAAAGAAAGCCTCAGGGTCCAGTTACCGAGGGCGTCCAGGTGAACGAGCAAGTGAGCGCGTTCAACCCTGCGGCCAGAGCCAAAACCGCCAACCATACAATGCCCAGGGTCAGAACCTCACCCAGCCACCCCAGGGCAGCAACAACGCCAATACAATCAAGTGCCGCCTCCTGATGGCTCTCAGCCAAGGCGTCCCATGGTCCCAGAAGAACCCACTACCCACCGTTGCCGGAGACCCTCTCCGACATATTCTTGGCCTTGCTCTCCACCGATGCCATTAGGCTCCCTCCTGAGAGACCCCTGAATCCGAGCGTAGATCAAACTCGGTATTGTGTTTCCATAGGCAGCCTGGTCATACCATCGACCAGTGCTTTACATTTAAGGACCTGGTGTATGACTTGCATGAGCAGCACAGAATATTTGGACAGCCCTCCGGCAAGTATCGGAGACATCAAAGAGAGGCAGGACAGCAGCAGCAGCAAAGGCAGCAGCGCCAACCCCCCCTCAACAACAACAGCAACAACGCCAGCACCGTTGCAGGACCTCGGGATTGTCCACACCCCCTACCTAACCATCCACCAGCTCCGAACCCACCACCACCACAACAACCTGCCCAGGTAAACCCATCGTCCACCACCCTCCTCCGCAAGCAAACTGGACGTATGATGATGAACTAGACGTTCAGCAATGATGGCCATTAACCAGTATCCTATCCAATCCCAAACACACAACCAGCCTACGCGGCTCCCCAGTCAGTCCCTTCTGTAGTTTCCATGGCCAACGCCGTCATACTGCCCGTCAGTTCAGCATCCGCGCCAGTTGCTAGCTCACCCATCATCTTACCCTTCACTTCACTCCACCCCTCCATCTCTCTACCCCCTATCATGTCCGCTCCCTCACCCATCATCCTACCACCACCTGGGCTGGACCAACCCTCCGCCGCAACACTATCCTCCGCCAGACAGCCACCCACCAATCCAACCACCCTACGGAGCGGGCGAGTCTTTCGCCGCCCATACCCACCTATCTCCACCACCACCACTTCCACAACCCCCAACAGGTCCTGCAGCCGCCACAACAACAGCAAGCTCAGCAACAAGATGAGGGCTGATTGAGCCATTGCCTGGGACCCATTATGACATCCTCAAGCACCTGGATCACGTGCCAGCCAAGATCTCCATTCTGGAGCTGATAAAGAAGTCCAAAGAACACCAGGAAGCCCTGAGGAATTTCCTGCAGAAGTGGTGGTAAATGAAGATATGATGGCAGACAAGCTACCCAGTGCCCTGGCCATGGTGACTCGCGGGCCGGCAATCACATTTGCAGAGAATGAATTAGCCCCCCCAGAAGCCAGGAGCTCCCCCTCTGTGTCACCCTAGTCATCAACCATATAGCAGTGGGAGCAGCACTGGTCGATACGGGGGCATCCATAAATGTCTGCCCCTAAGCACCCTGAGGGCCTGCGAGTTATCAGAAAGTATGCTGAGGCCAACGCCCACCACCATTGCCGCATACGACAATTCTAGAAGATCCTGCCACGGCATGGTGACTGTGCAAGCCGAACTGGGACCCCTCGCCATCACAGTGGACTTCTACGTCCCTAGATATCGATCCCATGTTCAAGCAATCTGGGACGTCCATGGTTAGAGTCATTAGGGCTGTGCCATCTACCGCACATCAGTGCTTAAAGTTCCCCTTCCAAGGGCGAATTATCAAGGTCAAAAGCATAGCCACCGCCCACTCTGTAGATGCACTCCACGATACTCACCTCCCAGCTATGTGGCCAGCCATAAACCCATCGTCTCGGTGCTAGACATCAATTACCCCTGGAGCTACACGTTCCAGTCCCAGCGAGAGGTCAACCTAGCCCAGGTTATGCGGTAAAAAGAAAAGAGCCACTAAGCACAAAGGGGTGGCAATTATGATGAGGTTGGGGTATGAAGAAGGCAAGGGCCTAGGGGCAGAGCTACAAGGTATAGTCAAACCCATCCCCGACATTGTCATGAAAAGCCGATGGGGCTTAGGGTATAGGGAGAAATCCAAACCATGGTCATCCAGCACATCCACTCTCAAGGCCGACCGTGAGCCACTCACCTGGACACTCTGGTGTCATTTTGTCAGGGGGCCTACCCAACCTGGATACAACACCGTGGTAGTCGAGGCAGAACTCTCACAGCACGAGGTGCATGGCCGGAACTTCTCCCGGCACATGGCCCGTTGCTGACCTATCAAGCCCTAGAAGCCCTCCGTCCGACCAGGAGGAGAAAGACTGGAGACCCAGAGGCTGAATGGTACAGATGGTTCGACATAGAAGACATCACCATCGCCTTCAGCCGACTGTTCTGGGAAGAGGAGAGAACCTGGCCGCCAGCTGCGGAACTGCTAGATCCACCCGTTGCCATCACATCCAAGAGGCAGCTCATGAGCGATGCCTCAGACGTAGGAGAGCCGACATCCCCTACGAGGAAGGGAACTGTTGATGAACTCTGGAGAGGCACCTGCCTAGCCATCCACCCATCCCTCCTGGAGTCCCTCCTCCCCAGCCTAGGTCCCATCCTCTCCTCCTCTGCTGATCCAGCTGACTCCCCAGCTCCTTACGGCGGCGCACAGCCTCTCTCACACCCCAGCTCCCATCGCTGTCCTCTCCGCCCTTCAAGCTGATCCAGGTGACCACGAGGTCACCCTCTCCTGTTGCATGCTCTCCTCCGATCTCCAAAAAAAAACGTCCACTTTCAAATGCACGTTGAGGTCGAGGAGCCGGCATACGTCCTGCACTCTGCTGATCAGGGGCACCCCTCGACTGAGGGTCCCCCTCCTGCTCCTTCATTAGGAGCCATTCTCTTCGAGGACACCATGTCCTCCCCCAGTCCTGTAGAGTCGTCTAGCTTAGAAGAGTCTAGGTAGGTGAGTCTAGAGTAGATAGGCCTAGATAGAGAGTCAGGTCAGCCCGCCATCCGCCAGTTCCAAGCACCGTCCTAGGAAGCAGCGGGGAAAAGCTATTCCCCAGCGATACCTTCAAGAGCTAGCTCGGCGGTGTCAAGCGCTACTGTTGGTAGAGGATTCACAAAGGAAGCGCTGGTGTTTGAAGAGGTGTTTGAGCAAGATGGGGTGTCATAGACGACGGATTTGGCGTCTACGAAATCATGAATGATGAGGACCCGATCGACGAAGAGGATAGCGAAGTAGATGACGCTGCCGAGAAATATGCCAGTGAATCAGGAGATTTGATGAACCCACAGCGGCAGTGGATGAACCTACTAAGGAAGTCAACCTCGGAACAGAAGAAGACCCTAGGATTGTGATAATCTCAGCAAACCTCCCTCCTGATGAAGAAGAGAATTGGTGCAAATCTTAAGGGAGTACAAGGATTCATTCGCCTGGTCTTACGAGGACATGCCTGGCCTAGACCCCTCTCTAGTGGAGCACCGACTAGTACTGAAAGAAGGGGCAAAGGCGATCAAGCAGAAACTCCGAAGGTTCCACCCACTCACAGCCCTGAAGATGAAGGACGAAGTAGACAAACTCCATAAGGCTAGGTTCATCAGGGTAGTGCTATATCCGAACTGGGTGGCCAATATAGTCCCTGTCATGAAGAAAGACGGCAAGGTCAGAATCTGCATCGACTTCAGGGATTTGAATAAGGCATGTCCAAAGGACGACTTCCCGCTTCCTCATCTTGATGTGCTAATCGACAATACTGCTGGGTATGAGACCCTGTCATTCATGGATGGGTACTCAGGCTATAACCAGATCCGTCTCGCTCCTGAAGATCAAGAAAAGACATCCTTCACCACGCCCTGGGGAACATACTGTTACGTAGTCATGCCATTTGGGCTGAAGAATGCTGGTGCTACCTACCAGAGGGCGATGATGGCCATATTCACGATATGATTCATGTCTATGTCGAGTCTACGTGGATGACATCTTGGTGAAGTCAAGGACCAGGAGAGAACACCCCGAGATCCTAGCCAAGGTGCTGCAGAGAGCTAGGGAGTATCAGCTGAAGATGAATCCAAAGAAGTGTGTTTCGGGGTATCATCAGGTAAGCTGCTAGGCTTCATAGTCAGTAAGCGGGGCATTGAGATCGATCCGAACAAGGCCAAGGCAATAGCAGATGCCTCCTCCAAAGAATATCGCACAATTAAGAGGCTAATCGGGCGTTTGCAATTCATCAGAAGATTTATCTCCCAGCATTCGCAAAGATGTCGCCCATTTTATGATCTCTTGAAAGGAGGGGCAAAATTCGAATGGAATGATAAATGCCAAGCAGCCTTTGATGAGCTGAAAGTTCTCATGAATCCCCCAGTCTTACAGCCTCCTGTACCCGGAAAGCCGCTAATCCTATATCTCTCAGTCATTGAGGACTCCCTAGGAGCTGTCCTGGCACAACATGACGAGTCTGGGAAAGAAAGGGCAGCATACTACCTCTCTAGGCTCTTCAACCCCGCTGAATCCAAGCTCACCACCGCGGACAAAACTTGTGCCGCACTCGTGTGGGTAGTCCAAAAGCTCAAGCACTACTTCCTGGCCCACGAGGTCAAGCTGATCTCAAGGATGGATCCACTCCGTTATCTTCTCGAAAAACCCGTCCTTTCTGATCGGCTGGCACGCTGGCAAAGTTTCCTCTCCCAGTTTGACATATCCTTTGTGGTCCAAAAGGCCGTCAAGGGGTATGCCATCGCCGAGCACCTAGCCCATCTCCCACTCCCTCACAGCGACTCCCTCCAGAAGGGTTCCCCGATGAGGAACTCTCAGTCATAATCAAAGACCCCTTCTGGTCCCTTCATTTCGATGGTGCGCTCAACTCTCAGGACGGGGCATTGGAGCCGTGCTGCTTACCCCGGAAGGTATCACCATCCCCTTCGCATATCAACTCACCTTCCCGCTACCAATAATATGTCGAGTATGAGGCTCTCCTTGCTGGTCTCAAGCATGCTTATCTGCTGGGGGCATCACACCTCAGAATCATAGGAGACTCTCAGCTCGTCCTGCGGCAGGTGCTCTCAACTTACCGCACTCGTGACCCAAAGCTCAAGCCATATCAAGACCTGGTCACGTTGCTGGCAAGGCAGTTCCGTAAGCTTATCTATATCCACACTCCTCGTTCTCAAATATCCTGGCTGACGCGCTGGCGTCGCTAGCCTCATCCTCTATCCTTCCTCTGAGCCGCGGACTGAGACAATCATCGTCCAGCGTCTCGATGTCCCATCCACCCAGGACCCTTGTTTAGCGACCTTAGGGCAACCTTAGAAGAAAGGGCTAGGAAGAAGAGGAGCGCAGCAAGTCATGTTAACTGAGCTCGAGGAGATCTTGAATGAAGAAGAACTGCCATGGTATTTGAGATAGAGCAGTACTGCAGGGATGGAACATATCCTGAAGGGGCAAGCGCAGAAGACCGCAGGGCCATCAGAAGAGCCGCCTTAAGGTACACGGTGGTCGGAGAAGTTCTGTACAGGCGAGCCCTTAATGGAGTCCTTTTAAGGTGCCTTACCGATGACGAAGCTTGGAAAGTGGTGGAAGGGCCCATGCTAGCGAATGCGGCGGGCACGTCAACAGTCAGATGCTAGCAAAGAAGATCATTAGGCAGGGCTATTACTGGCCAACCCTAGAAGAAGACTGTACCATCTACGTCCGTAGGTGTGTCAAGTGTCAACTCCATGCCGATAAGATCCATGCCCCTTCCTCCTCACTACACCCACTCTCTACACCATGGCCATTCTCCATGTGGGCTTTCGACATTGTCGGTCCTCTTGGTGATTCTAATGCTCAAACCAACAAAAATCATTTATCCTAACTGCGACTGAGTATTACACCAAATGGGCGGAAGCTGAAGCCTTCACAGAAATCAAAGCATCCACGGTGTGCCGCTTCATCATGAGAACATCATCTCGCGGTTCGGAGTGCCAAGCAGCATCGTCACGGACAACGGCCGCAATTCATCGCACAAGAGCTCCAGGACCTCTGTAAGAAATACAACATCACGCTGCATCATTCATCACCGTATTACCCACAAGGCAATGGCCAAGCTGAAGCAACTAACAAACCCTTCTTAAAATCCTAAAGAAAACCTGTGAGTCGCATAAATTCGCCGACTGGCCAGAGAAGCTGATAGAGGCTCTATGGGCCTACCGTACCTCCGTCCGCACTCCACAGGGCAACCCCGTACGCTCTCACCTACGGGATGGAGGCGGTAGTTCCATATGAGATCCTAATCCCTTCCCTACTAAGGGTCCAATTGGACAAGGAACTTAATCTTGATGAACGTCGAGAGGCGTTGCTAGTCCAATTGGAACTCTTAGACGAAAGGCGGCTTATGGCAGCCGACCATGTGCTTTCCTACCAAAGGCGAATCTCAAGGTCCTTTCAAAAGAAGGTAATTGAACGAAATTCCAAGAGGGTGATATGGTCCTGAAACGCATCTTTATCAAACCCGGAGGTCCTAGGTCCAAACTGCAACCCAATTGGGAGGGTCCGTACGTTGTGAGGGAGGTCTACCCTGGAAATGCATATCGCCTAATCAATGCTGAGGGCGTCGAATTATCACATCCGTGGAACGGCTGTACCTCAAACGTTTCTATCCTTAGGACTATAGGTGTGAGGCTGCAACACCTAGATCGGGGAGTCGCCCCATGTTGGGAGTTAAGATACCTCTCTAATCGCCAAGGGTTGCTCTCTAAGTTCGGATTAACACACACGCACACGGCAAGCCCGGATAACTACACTCGGTAAATGCTGCAATTATGCGGGCCCTACTCTAGCGATGCATCGGCCATTCTCTCCTAATCGTCGAAGTGTAGGGGCAAAAGGTCGTAAGGGTAAGGTCATCAACTACAGCATACCCTGACGAGAGGAAGTCTCAAACAGGGACGGTCAGAATGACAAAAGGGCAAAGAAGCAAAGAAATGAAACGAAAAATCCATGATACAATAGGGGCATGGCAAAGAGTGGCAAAGTCCCCGCGGGACACTAATGAGCCCGGTCGTACGCATGCCCCAAAGCAAGCAAGTCCATAACAAAAGACCATAAAGTCCCTCCACAACAGACCCAATCTCCGAATGGTATGCTGTAGGAAGTAGTCGAACCCAACGTCCTTGTACCCACACAAGACTTTCCTTAAATAATCTTCCGCTCCTCCCTATAAGGCTGAGTCACTCTAGGGTAGGGTTTAATTAGTCACAGCATTAACCCAGGGTAGGTTTTCCGAGGCGTTGTCACACCTTATGCACGTCCTAACTTAGAAAGCCCTATGGCAGGATCAGAGAAGATCAAGATTCCTAACCAGCGCTCGAATCGTTTAAGTGTTGTAGCCCGAAGATGCGAGTACCTTCCGTCTCGCGTGTCTTATTTTAGGAAGGGCTAACGCGGCTTTAGGCGCTAACAAGAAAACAAAAAAAAATCAGATATTTTCAACAAAACCACAAAAATCAGATATTTTCAAAACCAAAAAAAATCAGATATTTTCAAAACCAACAAAAAATCAGATATTTTCCAAATAAAAAAAATCAGATATTTCAAAACAACAAAAAAATCAGATATTTTCAAAACCAACAAAAAAATCAATATTTTCAAAAAAAAAATCAAATTTCCAAAACCCTAGAAATCAAAAATTCCAAAATCCCAAAATCATTCCAAGCCGTTTGCATGCATTCATTTCATTGTTCGCATCTTTTGCCTATTTAATAAGGCTTAGCCCCTTGACAAATTGTTAAGGTCGCTCATCGTCGTGTGTTTAAAGCAAGGGCTAAGCCTAAGAACAGATCTGACTTGTTTTTGTGTTGTTTAAGTGTGCAGGACGGAAAAGAAAGCGGCACTCATATCTCACTCGTCACTCTCACTCAGTCACAAACCATAAAAAAAGAAAAGCGTTCTATTCCATTCCATTCATATCATGTACAAAAGAGGGGAAGACCAAAAAAGTACAAACCCTCAGCCGCTCTCCCCCTGTGCCCTCAGGCGGGCGGGAGACGGAGGGGCCATCGCTCTCGGCCCTGTCTCACTCCCCTCAGGCGCCCTCCTCTCGCGTCGTCGCCGCTCCTCCTCCTCGTTCCTCCGCCGTCCGGAGGAACCCGTCAGATAGTGCCCAGCGGACCCGCTCGGGATGCCGCTCCGGCTGGTCACTGATCGGCTGCGCCGACCAGCGCCAGGGCTCTCTCTAGCCCCCTCATCTCGGATCGCAGCATTCGCCGCGATGTCGCTCCTCTCCCAGCTGCGTGGAGGTCCCAGCCTCGGCACGCAGTCGTGCCGCCTCCTCCTCCGCCCTCCTGCGCCATCGCGCCACCTCCGCTGCCTCGGGACGCAGGCGCAGCTCCGCCATCTCTGTCTCCAGCGTCGTCGTCTGCGCCAGGGCGGTCCTCAGCTCCTGCTCCTGCAATGCCAAACATCTTGTCAGGTTTTCACTAAAGAACAAAACTAAAGGGGCATCTGGAATAAGAACCTACCCGCTCCCGCAGCTGGGCGAGGGCGTCCTCCGCTCGAGCCGTCGCCGCCGCTAGCTGGCCCTCCAGGACGGAGCGGCCAGGGTCCTCCCGAGAGGAAGAGGCACCGCCCACCATCTGCTGGGCCCTCTCCAACTCCCCCTCTGCAAAAGGAGCACTGCAGGGTCAGCCAAGCAAATCAGGATTAGAAAGGAGATTCAAAATAAAACTCACCAACTGATCCACCACGGCCTGGAGATCATCCCGCTGCTGGATAGTAGAGTGGAGGACGCCCTCGAGCGAGGCGATCCGCCCCTCGGGGTCAAGCTGCAAAACACAAGTCAAAATCAGTCACATAATTAATTAAGGAATTTAAACAGACTGAAAGCAGTAAAACTCACCGGTCGTCGGGTCCCCCTGTACACCTGGGCCCCGTACCGCCGGGCATAGGCCCGGTAGTAGTCCTCGTCACTATGGCCTCAGAGACCACCTCCTTCCCTCGCTGCTCCCATCGTCCAGCTGCTCCCGGACCCGGACCGTCCAGTCCGTGACCTGCTGGATTCCCCGGAAGCTGCGTCCGGGCCTCTCCCATGACCTCTGCCGGTCGGGAACTCCCACCACCGCCTGGTGGAGTCCCAGTGTCCGCGCCACCAGCCGGTGGTGGAGCGGGACCACTGTGTTATAACAGTGGAGCCAATGTCCCTACCGAAGTAAGGACGACCCCCTCCCACCCACGGCTGGTAGCGTCGTCCTCCCCGACGTAGGGAGTCCACTGTACCTGCACACCACAAGTAAAACGTGTCAGTCAACTACCAGAAAGCAATCAAAAGATGGTTAAGGCTTGAAGTACTCACATGCCCGAAGGGAATGGTGTCCATCGCATCATGAATCAGCGTCACCTGCCGCCGCAAGGATCGCTCGTCGCGGCAGAACCGCCAGCGCTGGAGAAGCGGCACGGCGCCTCGTCGCCTCGCCACCCCGCGGCGAGAGAGGAGGTGGTAGTACGCCCACACCTGCAGGAGAACACAGTCAGTACCACGATTATAAAATAAGCAGCAAAAAATGATGAAAGGGCTAAAGGTGAGAAGCGTACCTGGAGAAGTGGGAAGAAGCCCGCGACACCCGTCACCCTACTGGAGGTGCCCAGACTGTCGAAGAGGTGGGCCAGGAGGGCCGCACCCCACGCGTAGTTGCCCACCACTGGACAGATCCTCCAGCAGGGGCAAGCAACGGCAGCTCACCGGGTCCCCTCTGGTCCCCAGAATTAGCTTCCCATCACCAGCGTCAAGAACGCCGTAGGTCCCTATCCGCTGCCTCTCCTCCTCCTCCGTCATCGCCGCTCTGGCGTCATCAGTCATCCGCCCATGTGCTCCGCCAGTCCCTCGCCCGTCTGACGGCGCGCACTCGTACTCACCCAGGCTCGCCTGCAGCGCCGTCCGCTGCACCAGCGAGGACCTCTCTCCCCTGCACCTCCAGCCCCAGCAACCTCTCCGCCGGCTCCTGATAGTGTATAGGTGGTCCCGGTCACCGCCTGGCCGTCCACGCGCAGGCCGGTGATCCGCACCACGTCCTCTAACGTAGGGACCATGTGTCCCCCACGGGAAGAGGAAGGCGTGGCACTCCGGGTCCCACCTCTCCTTCATGCCTGGATGAGCGCCACGTCGGCGCCAACCTCCTCCACCGCAGAAAGGGCCGAACCCCATCCCCTCCAAGCGTGCCCTCTGAAAGTCCGGCAGGCCATCGTAAATCGCTCGGACACGGCCCATCCCAGTCTGGACCTCAACTCACTCTGCAAAGCAAACATCAAAAGGGTCAGAAGTCAGAAGGAAAATGCCCAAAGCACTCTCTGTCCTGGGAAACGACAATGGGTCTGTCGCCTTCTGAAGGCGACACAACCCCCGTCGCATTAAGGATACCATTGCGACAGACATCCTGTCGCCTTCTATAAGGCGACAGTGGCTGTCGCCTTCCCTCTGGTAATGCGACAAGGGCCCTGTCGCGTTACCAGGGTCACCCCGAACGGAATTTCCTCCGTTTTCCGGCCGTTTCCTCGGGCAAACCCCCTACAAATTGGGGCTGCTCCGCACCCCCACATCCCACATTCAAAGTTTGGGGCTTCGAGACCTACCTTTTGGGCCCGACCGGCTCGTCGTCGTCTCCCGCCGCCGGCGCTCCTCCTCCATTGGGACAACCGGGGGCGGATCCGTGGTCGCCGCCGATGTCCCCTCTCCCGCTTGCCTCCGACGGATGGTCTTCTTCCGTCGTCTTCCGCCGCCCTCGCCTCCTTGTCCTCCACCATCACCTTCCATCACCGCTTGTCAAGGAGAGAGAGGGTTAGGAAGGAGAGAGAAGTTGGAAAAGAGAGGGAGGATTAGGAAAGATAGAAGGGAGATGAGAGAGGGAGAAAGCCAGAAGAAGGGAATCGCCGGAGTCGCCGGAGTCCAAGAAGGGAGGAAGGAGTTTGAGAAGAGGAAGAAAGAGAGAAAGGGTCGCTCGGCCCGAATTCAATCGCCTCAGTTCCTGTGAACGCGACAACACCCTTGTCGCCTTTACTTTAGTGGTCGCGACATATGGTCTGTCGCTTTTACTTTAGTGGTTGCGACATGGTATGCGTCGCCTTCTTTATTGCGACAGCCCCTATGTCGCCTTAACAGGTCTGTGCACAATTCTAAAAGCTCAATATTCATTGCAATAATTCTATGATCACATCGAGTGAAAGCTATGAAAAATCAAAATCAACATGTCCCCCTTACATCAAGCATCAAATCCACCAAGTCCCGTCCAAACATCGAAAGTACAATCAAGTCCTCTCCTAGTTCACGGTCCCCTCAGTGGTCGGATCTTCTCGTGCTCCAAGAGGTACGCCTGGTACGTCTCCCGGTCCTCGTCAAGTCTCGGCGGAGTGCGTGGGTAGCGCACGCCCTCCACAAGGCCAGCGCGCTCCGCACGGCCTGCTCATCCTCCGGTTCCCCAAGCGTCGCTTCTTCATAGGGGCAGGTGCGATGGTGGAAGTACTCTCGTCCTTGGCTTCCCGATCTGTAGGTAGCACCGCTGCGGGTTGTAGAGCACGGTCGCCATGTTCCCGATGAGTTGCAAATCCAAGCCGCGTCCGAGTGGTAGTCGGATCTCCGCTCCACGAAGTGCCGCTATGCCCAAAGCGAAGTGCTCCACTGGTAGGGTGCTGAAGTAAGGCGCCATGCACTCCTCGTCTTCTTGTCGGCCGTCCTGCATAAAACTTTGTCCGAAAACTTGGCCGCGCCGCCAATGAAGTTCAAAGGATGGCACCCAAAGATCCTGCTATCGGTGGTGGGGTTGTCTACCGGTTTTAAACTTTATCCTCACACCCAACCACACTCCACCAGGATCATAGAGCCATAGAGGAAACCTCCCGTGGAAGCCGAGGTAAGACCCGAGTAAAGGTACGCCAAGACGGCGTGAGAGAGTGAAAGTCCTCGCCATGCCCCACTAATCGCACTAAGGCTAGCATAGTCTATGAGGTGATCCCCGGACGGAAGAGCACCACCCCGCATAAGCATATGGCCACGGCCTTTGCGATTTCTCGGTGGTCCACGCTCTTATCCTTGCACTTGGATATGACCCACTTAGACAATGGTACTAGATGGATGAATTGTGGGCTAATTATGGTGTAGACATCCCCCGGATCGGTCATGAACTCTCCAGGATAAGCTTCGGGTTGATGGGCTCAATCGTATAGCTTATATTTTGCTCATCCCCCGGCTTCGTCTTAGGAAGAGCAAGGAAGGCTTCGACCTCCTCTAGAAGACGGTCGCCTCAAATTTGGGGAAGATGAAGGTATGGGTTTGTGGGTGCCATAATTCTATGAGGGCCGTGATACTATGCCAATCAAATGAAATCTTATGGTAGTTGTGAGCCGCTATTAAAACCCACCCAAACCCCACTCTCTCAAGAACCTAATGACATACATGGGTAAGGCTTTGATCATCGGGGCAATCCAAGTGAGCTTCGAGTAACGGCGAGAGCCGGGGAAGAGCTAGAAAAGAAAGGAAAAAAGAAAGAAGAAGGAGAAGAAGAACAGGAAATTTGATGAGCAAATTCGGAGTTAAAATCATTGAAAATTGAAAACATCACAAACTCCCTCTCTCACTTCCTCGCTCCGGCTCAGATGATTGGGGACGTCCGTCACCCTCATGAGAGCTTCATACACCGTCCGAGCACGCTTCGGACCTTCATAAGCCACCTCACCATCCATGGAAGCAAGAGGAGCTCTCTTCATGGCCATGAGAGCTTGCAAAACTTGAAGAAGAAAGAGAGAGGTGAGAGCTCCGAATTTGGCCTCTCATCCCTCTTATTTATAGAGCTATAATACTCCTATTCATGCTAGGAAAGGGTAGGGAAGACCCATTAGGAGTAGGACTTTGAGTGGGAAGCCCTAGGAGTCCAAGTAGGAGTCAAGTCCTAATCCCATGCTGAAGGCTTTTGAGCTCGGGCTGCAGAACCTGTGAAAGCGACATATCGACCTGTCGCCTTCAAGATGGCGACAAGTCTTGTGTCGCCTTCTTCAGTGGAGCATAGCGACAAGCCCTGCGTCGCCTTCCGACCAGTCTGTGCTGTTTTGCTTATTCTTCTGCAACTGTTCGTAATATTTGCACATATGCTTTGATGTCATTATTTGGTGCATTGTATCTTTATTGCTTTGATTATTGAAATCCATGAAAAATATAAAATAAAAAAATAAAAAATAAATAAAATAATAATAATAATAAGTAGAAAATCCAGAAAATCAGAAAGGCGTCCGTCAAGGTAAGTCAGGTAAGTATCTCTAACCCTAATCCCTTCGCATTACTATATGGTATCTACGCTATTATATCAACTCAAGGACCGGCTGGTTCCCAGTGCGTTTCAGGATCTGAGTTCCCCTCCACCAAAAACAAGGATGATCTAGATGCACGCTGCTAATCGCTGGATAGGCCGTTGGGTGATATGACTCGGGGACGACGGATTCTCTCGCGCGTCGGGATGCGAAGTGTCTTGACCCTTGCTTATATTGTCTAGCAATATTATCCTTGAATATTTGTTATTTTCTCCTTTCTTTGCATTCGTTTTTATGATTTCCTTCTTATTTTAGCCCAGCATGCATCATGTAGGAACTTTGAGCTTCATAAATCATGATTTGTCAAAGTCAACTTCCCAATGATGTCCCAACACAGATTCTCATTTCCCAGACAAGAATTCCATTCCAAATTTGAAAGTTTTCTTCGAGCTTGCTGCTCGTTCAGTCCGCCGGTGATGGTTCCTATGCAGGATTCCTCTCATCCCCATTCATTATGACAGTCATCCCTTTATCCCCGATCCGCTCATTAGTCGTGACCCGCTCAAAGGCCAGAGTCGAATCGACCCGCCGGGCAGCACCTATCCCCTAATGAACGAAACCTGCACGCTAAAAATAGCTAGGGTACCTCTTGAATCAGGAGGTTGATCATTCTTTTCTTTTGACTTTTATTCATCCCTAGTAGGAACCATCCTTGCGTTCTGTTCCCAGCCATGTTCGAGGTTAGCCGGATAATTCTCGCTGCTTATTCGTCCAGAATGGGTGTCTCTTTACCTTGATGCCCGCTTTTCAGCTCATTCCGCTTCACTCCGCTACGTCGCCATTTCACGCCACTTTTCGCTCCATCATCGCTACACTCCCTTGCAAAGCAGGCATCAAGGAGGGGCAATCTGTAGACACCCATTTCTGACCCATAAGTCGAGCAAAATCCCTTGTCGTATTATTGACGCCCACGTTGGCTCATCATCGTCAAGCTGGCTTTCTCCGATCATGACATCATTCCCATTAATTCATCGCCCTGGAGGGCTCTCCTGGTCAAACCAATCTCTTGCTATAACTCTCTGAGTATAAGTCCGATATTTCATCTTGAAGGCTGTGCATGGCCATGGACACATTTTATGGTCAAATGCAGAAATACCAGAAGGCGACAGGCCTTAAGTCGCCTTCCTGAAGACGACAGCAGGTATGTCGCGATCATAATTCTATATTTTAAATCCCTCAGAAAATCGAAAATGACTTGAAGTACCTTCTATATGAGGAAGGCGACATATCGAGCAGTCGCTTTCAGAAGGCGACACTAAGACTGTCGCGTTCAGGCCTTAAACAGGAAACTCAATCCGAGGCTGATTTGGACCCATGCTATTGATGGTAATTGCTTCTTTTGGACGTCCAAATCAAGTCCAAATCCTTTCAAATTCGGAGCAGACCTTCCTAACATACTCCTTTCCGAGTTCCAATGGCCCTTGCACAGCCATACTTGCCCAGAGTCGGACTCTTGCCCATTATTCCTCTCAGACCCGAGTTGGGAATAATCACCCATAAAACCTTGTTTCTCCATCTTTTGGGCAAGGCCGGAGCCATTAGTTCGGGAATCCAGAGAGCTTCATCTTCCGAGAAGAGAGTTCCCCTCCAGACGACTCAGAAGCCCCCAGGGCGTTTTCCCACCGGCTATCCAAACTCTTCTCCCTTCTTCTCTTTCTTTCATCAACTTCATGCATGCATAGTTCTTTTTTCTTCTAGTTTAACATTAGACACGAACCACACACCCATCTTTAGCACCCATAGGGTCCAAAGCCCCAATCCTGTGAGTTCCCCCCATAATAGTTCATGTACATGCACTTTTATTGAATAGATCTATTGCACACGAATTCTAATGGGTTTCCTTTGTGTTTGAATCATCTTGGCAGGTGTTTGAAGGTTAGAACGAAGTGAGGCTCCTGTCCCTTGGCCGGCTGAGGAGCAGGAAGACGAGAACCCACACTTCTGTCCATCTGAAGAGAAGGCGACACTATTCTGCCGCATTCAGAAGGGGCCATAGCATCTGTCGCGCTTCAGGAGTAAGGAAGGCGACACTACGTCTGTCGCTTTACCAGGTGCACCTTCTCTTCACTTTTCTTTTCCAAGGTAGTCAGCCCTCCACGTCCATATCTCCGAGCGATTACCCTGGTGGCGATCACGGTCAGTTCTTAATCCTTACACTCATAATTTTTCAATTCAAAAGGGATACCAATCCCGTGATTACAACACGTGCAACCACAATTCTCAAGTGGATTTCTTTGATACCCAAATAGTTTTGGGTCTATCATTGTTAGTCCGGGAAGGCAACATATCTTTCCTAATCCACATCAAATTCATTTCCTGCATGTTTTTCTTCATTAAGTATGTGGAATTCATATGACTATTGCCACTACAGAAATAACATATGATATTGGAAGTACGTTGCTTGGGGAGTGGCCTATGATTGACATTGTGTGCAACATGCTTATTGCCATTCATATGAATTGGTTTCTTGGGTTCCACATGTTTTTTAGCATGAACAGATTTTTTAACTTGAGCAATTTCTTTAGCATATAATTGTGAAGTAGTGGAAGTATTAGAGGCATGAACAAAAAAAGTCACTATTTTTGACTCAAAAGATTTGTTCTTTATGTTTTTAGGGGAATAGCCTAAACCATATCTGTTAGTATTAACTTTAACACTAAGCACTTCATTAAGCTTTTTTGCTTCCCCTTCATGGGTCTAGAAACAATGGACTTCAGATCATTTATTGTTTCATGCAGCTCCTTGATAGAAATTTTAGAATCCTTAGCATTCTTCTCTAATACATCCACTTGGCTTTTCAACCCTTTATTTTCAGATTTCAAGAAATTATTTTCAAATTCTAACATGCTCAGTTTTTCAGCAAAACCATTGTCATGAAACATGCATTCCATTTCTTCATCATACAATGAAATTTTACTTTACATGATTTCATTAGAATGCTCAAGAACCTCACATTGCAATTTAAATTCATGACAAGAGGTGCAGGGAGATTCATCATGCAAAATACTTTAAATTATCAATTTTAGTCCCTTATTTTCTTTTCTAATTTTTATGTATTTTTCATGTAATGTAGAATACATTGATTCCATCTCCTCAATGGTAAATAATTCATGATCAGAAGTTACCTCAAAAGATTCATCGTCAATAGCCATAAGAGTGTATTCATCTTTCTTGGATTCTTTGACCTCTTCAACTTCAGAGGAAGACAAGTTGGAGTCGCTCCACATGGCGACCATGACTTTGCTCTTTCGGTTCTTCTCTTTTTTCTGTCTTTTCAAAAATATCGGGCATTCAAATTCATGTGACCTATGCCTTGACATTCATAGCAGATTAACTCCTTTTTGCTGGACTCTCCATCCTTGTTTTTTCTCTTGTAATACTTGGAAGGTGTTGCATATTGTGACTTTTTCTTTCTCAGAAATTTTTTGAAACTACGGGCTAGCTTTGCCACTTCCTTTGCATTTTCAGTTGAGGAATTTTCTTTAGAACTATATGCCTTAGATTTCCTTGCCTTGAGTGCTACATCTGTTTGCTTAAGCATGGGTTGCTCGACCTCCTCCCATTTTAGATTGATCTATAAGACATGAGACTCCTAATCAACATCTCCACAGTGAGGCTTGACAGGTTCTTGGAGTCTTCAATGACTGTGACCTTAGTGTGCCCGCCGATGGGAGGAATCTCAAAATTTTACGGACTATTTCTGTGTCTATATAGTTCTTTCCAAGAGCCTTCAGTCCATTTGTGATCTTGGAGAGCCTAGTGAACATATCAGAAACTGACTCCACTGGGCTCATCTTGAACATCTCATATTCATGAACCAGAATATTTACTTTGATCTCTTTGACTTCTGAAGTGCCTTTATAAATCAATTTGAGCTTATCCTACATCTCCTTTGCTGAGCTGTACATGGAGATACGAGAGTATTCGTCAGGATGAATAGCACACTGCATAATATTCATAACACTAAAATTAATCTGGGATTTTTAAATATTATCCTCTGTCCACTTTCCCTCATCCTCTGGCAGCGTGTATGAACCATTACTCACAACTTTTCAGAACTCACAGTTTTGAGCTCTTAGAAAGACGTGCGTATGATTTTTCCAATAGAGTAATTGCTACCATCAAAGTATGGTGGATGGAATGACCTCAGGCACAAATCTCTAATTAGCCATCGCACACAGGATCACTCTAATATTACCAATTGAAGAGTAAAATAAGCGAACGTATGTGCGATGATCAACCAAGAGGAGAGGGGTGAATTGGTTATCGCCTAAATAAAATTTCTTTTATACAGAATAGATTAGATTCAATTAAGAAAATTTATAAAATGATATGTACAGCAGAATATGATAATTGAACAGTGAAGCCAACTATCCTAACGTGCGTAGAATGAAGATAGAAGAAAATGATCAAACCACAGATGCACGCATGATTTAGAATGGTTCGACAAACACACCCTCGTGTGCGCCTATGTCCCCACTAACCTATTTCCCAGGTACAAGTTACAAACCCTCACCACACACTATTGTTTCCGGGGACTACCACAACTCCACTCGCTTCCGGGACGAGATCACCTGGTATGTAATGCGTCGCACGCACCACACACCAACAACACAAATTGTTCTTGGTTCAAGGAAGAAAAAATTAAAGAACGTGGATAGGAGAGAGAACAATTAAATAAGAAAGGTATATAGTTTTTCTGTCTCAAAAGTTTGGTCTTTGTAGTCATCTTTGACCGACGATGTCACAGTGGAGAACTGGCCAATGTAGAACACTTCAGAACGGAGTCTTGCAAGATACAACACCAAGTCCATGCCTTTCTGATGAAGAACACCTTCTTGGAATGTCTGGAAGGCTTTTGGACAATGAAGACTCATTCTTCAGACTTTTACAAGTTCAGAACACCTGTTGGCTCTCTCTAGGGTAGCACAACCCCTCTCTGAACTCTAGGGCACGAGAACAAACTCTTGGGGGCGTGTAGTGTTGTACTTTATAGATTTTGATGATCACAAAACACTAATTCTCAATTATGATGAAAATATCACAAGCACCAATTGGTATTTATCTTAGTGAACTAAGCATTTGATTCATTCATATTTGATTTGAGGGTCTAACTTGTGTGTTAAGTGTGCCAACAAAGTATGTCAAAAGTTGCACATGAAGTGGACTTCTCAAAGGTCAAGGCTTGGACAAAGATGGAATGAAAGACTGACTTGACTTTTGCACTTTTGCAGGAAGTCGGTCGATCGACTTGAAGAAATCGGTCGACTGACCTAGCCAGTACCATTTGGCATTGCAGCAGTCAGGAAATCGGACGACAGATTTTCAAGAATCGATTGACCAACTATGTGAAGCCTAATTGATTGAGAACGGCAAGACTCAATCACTTGATGATAAAGAAGGAAATCGAATGACCGATTTGGGGATTTTGGTCGACCAATTATGGTCCATCGATGATGATGAGAAGACTAATCAATTGATGACCAAGGTTTCAATTGGTGAAGAAAAGATCAGACAACCGATATGAAGGAATCGGACGACCCACCTAGCCAGTGCTGTTTAGGGCTGTGACAATCAAAGAATCGGTCGGTCGACTTCACAAAATCAAACGACCAACTTTATGCAGCATGTCGACACAAGAATAAGAAGTAGGTCGACTCTAAAGCTAAGTCCAGAATCGGATGACCGACCTTGTGAAATTGGTCGACCGATTATGGCGATGAGGTTCCTACTATGTTCAGACTCTTTCCAAAAGTGGGACTCTTGCCTTGATTAGCACAAGCACGTCTCCCATAAATCTTCTAGGGGTCTTCCACTATAAATATGGTTGTATATCATGATGAGGAAGGGAAGGATAGCCACCTCCAAGAGAGTAGCTCATGCCCTAGCATTCAGGAGAGAAGTGTGCTTCCCAGAAAGAGCCAACAAAAGCTCTTCACCTGTAGAAGTCTAAAGAACGACTCTTCATCATCCAAAAACCTTCCAAACGTTCCAAGAAAGTGTTCTTCATCAGAAAGGTGTGGACTTGGTGTTTCTTCTTGCAAGACTCTGTTCTGAAGCATTCTATGTCGGCCAGTTCTTCACTGTGACATCGTCGGGCAAAGACGACTACATTAGGCCGAACTTCTGAGAAAGAAGAACTCTATACTTTGTTTAGATTGTTGTCTCTCTTGTCCACATTTTTCATTTGTTCTTATTTAAACCAAGAACATATGTGTGGTTGGTGTGTGCTACGTGCGCATGCATACACATCGAGTTATCTCGTCCCCAGGAAACGAGGTGGGGTTGTGGTTGTCCCCAGAAACAACAATGTGTGTGTGAGGTCTTGTAACTTGTACCTGGGCAACAACTTAGTGGAAATCCTCATGGGGTGTGGGGTAGTGGACGTAGGCGCACACGAGGGTGTGTTTGCCAAACCACTCTAAATCCTGCGTGCACTTATGTTTTGATTCCATCTTTTCTATCTCCATTCTACGCACGTTAGGATAGTCGGTTTCGTCGATATACTTGTTATATTCTACTGTGCATCTCATGATTAAATTTATTTAATTGAATTTAGTCTATTATGTGTAAATAATTTTAATTTGGCGATAACCAATTCACCCCTCCTCTCTTGGTTGATCATCGCATAGTATTTTACTCTTCAATTGGTATCAGAGTAGGGCTCTTGATCTTAGAGTGATTCTATGTGCGATGGCCAGCAAAAGGAAATGTGCCTGAGGGTCACTCTATCACCGTCCACCATACTTTGATGGCAGTGATCACCACAAGAAAAAATGGCAATAGCAACTGACAAATTCGGTCACTATTCGACCACAATTCGATCACTAATAGAAATAGTGACCGAATAGCAACTGAATAGTGACTGAACATGTCGGTGAAGAATTTTCAATCACAATATTGTGACTGAACTTCTTCAGTCGCTGATCCGTAGCAGATAGTGACCAAAATATTTCGATTGCTATCAGCGACCGATTATTTTGGTCACTATTTCGATCACCATATAGTGACCGAAATAGCCGAAATAATCGGTCGCTATAATTTGAACTAGCGACTGATAATTTCAGTCAGAAATACGGCCACACAAATAGTGACTGATATAATCGGTCGCTAATCGGTCTCTAATTTTTTTAATTATTTTTTAAATTATATATATATTTTTAACAAATAACCTGCATACATATAATAAAAATAAAACTGTCCACTATGACATAAATGTCAACAATATATAAATGTCCATAAAACATCCATAATAGTAATACATAAAATGTCCACAACAATACATAAAATGTCCATAACAATGAAAAGAAATCATGGATCCTCATCCTCGTCCTCGTCCTTGTCTCCTCTGACGCCACTCGATGAAGGAACCTACAATAGATATATAATAATAATAAAGTAAAATTAAATACTATAAGAAATAAATTATTTAAATTTTTAGAATTTATTTTTCTATATAATTTCACTCACTTTTAAACTAAACTAATTTGATGAATATAAATTTAAACTCCGAAATAAAACAGGGAGTCCGATTTGAACTCCGTTAATTTTCACGAGTCATATTCATCGCCCCGACCGTGCTGGAACAAACCGGAGCCTGATCGGATTAGTATTTCTAATTTTGGACCCCCAAACCTAAAGTTTTTTTTATTTTTTTTAACTAAACTAACTTGCTTAATGTGAGTTCGAGCGTCGAGCTCAAATTGGGAGTCTGATTTGAACTCTATCAGTTTCCATGAGTCACACTCATCGCCTCGGCCGTGCTGGAACAAATTGGAGATCAATCAGATTAGTATTTCTAATTTTGGACCCCAAACTTAAGTTTTCATTTTTAAACTAAACTAACTTGCTTAATGTAATTTGAGTGGCGAGCTCAAACCGACAGTCTGATTTGAACTCCGTTAGTTTCCACAAGTCACACTCATTGCCCTGGCCGTACTGGAACAAACTGGAGGCCAATTAGATTAGTATTTCTAATTTTGGACCCCCAAGCCTAGGTTTTTCTTTTTTAAACTAAACTAACTTGCTTAATGTGAATTTGATCGCCGAGCTCAAACCGAGAGTCCGATTTGAACTCTGTCAATTTCCACAAGTCACACTCATTGGCCCAGCCGTGCTGGAACAAACTAGAGGCCAATAGGATTAGTATTTCTAATTTTGGACCCCTAAACCTAAGTTTTTCATTTTTAAACTAAACTAAACTAACTTGCTTAATGTGAATTTGAGCGCCGAGCTCAAACCGTAAGTCCGATTTGAACTCCGTCAATTTTCACGAGTCATATTCATCGCCCTGGCCGTGCTGGAACAAACCGGAGCCCGATTGCATTAGTATTTCTAATTTTGGACTCCTAGACCTAAGTCTATTATTTTTTAACTAAACTAACTTGCTTAATGTGAGTTCCAATGCCAAGCTCAAACTAGGAGTCTGATTTGAACTCCGTTAGTTTTCATGAGTCACACTCATCGCCCCGGCCGTGCTGGAACAAACCGGAGGCCAATCGAATTAGTATTTCTAATTTGGACCCCCAAACCTAAGTTTTTCATTTTTAAACTAAACTAAACTAACTTGCTTAATGTGAATTTGAGTGCCGAGTTCAAACCGGGAGTTCGATTGAACTCTGTCAGTTTCCACAAGTCACCCTCATCCACTGTGCCCCCCTCCCCACCCCTCGCCTGTCGCCCCCCACCCACTGTTCCCCCCCCACCCTCACCCACTGCCACCCCCCCCCCACCCGCCGACCAAACCCCACCCCCCCAACCCCACCCACTGCCGCCCCCACACCCACCCCATTGTCGGCCTCCCCCCCCTGCTCTGACTACCTCCCCCCTCCCCCCCCCCCACCCCCACGCGCACACCCCACCCCCATCGGGTACCTCCTCCCCCAATAGCCTCCCCCATCGATATCGCGAGAGAGATAGATAGATAGTGAGAGAGATAGAGAGATAGAGAGATAGAAAGAGAGCTTACCGTCGGAGGTGGCGGCAATGGGCACGATGGTGGAGGCAACGGCTCCCATGGGTGCGATGATGGCGGCTCCCACAAGCGCGACTCCAGCAGTGAACAGGGGTGCAACGCAGCGGGGGCTCCCACAGGTGCGACAGTGGTGGCGATCGGAGCGACGACGGTAGCAGCAGCAGTCAGTTCGGCGAGAGAGAGAGAGAGAGAGAGAGAGAGAGAGAGAGAGAGAGAGAGAGAGAGAGAGAGAGAGAGAAGAACCAGAGAGGGAGAGAGAAGAGAAGAAGAACAGCGGAGGGAGGGGGAAGTGCGGAAATAGCAACCGAATAATTCGGTCGCTATTCAGTCTCAAATACTGCAAACAGTTGCGACCGAAATATGATCGGTCACAATTCAGTCTCGAATCTGTGACTGAAAACTTTTGGTCTCAAACTCCCTAAGCCATCAGCGCCAACCAGAATAAGTTAGCAACTAATTAAAAACAGTCACTATCCGGTCTCAAATCTGAGACCGAATAGTAACTGATGAATTTTCGGTCGCAAAGTTTTAGGCCCAATGACGCGAAGAAAAGAAGTTAGCGACTGATTATAATCGATCATTATTCGGTCTCCAATATGAGACTGAATTGTGACCGAAAAATTTCAGTCGCTATATATAAATATTTGGCATATTAAGGTCTTAAAATTTACGATCGATATTTTCGGTCACTATTCAGTCTTAGATCTGAGACCAAATAGTGACTGAAGATATTTCGATCACTAAATGTAAATATCAGTGACTGAATAATTTTAGTCACTATTCGGTCTTAGATCTTAGACCGAATAGCGACCAAATTATTCGGTCTCAAATGCGGTCTCTAATTCCGCTTTTTCTTGTAGTGAATTATTCGTATTGGAAAAACCGTATGCATGTCTTTCTCAGAGCTCAAGACTATGAGATCTGGAAAGTTGTGAGTAATGGTCCATGCACACTGCTAGAGGATGAGGGAAAGTAGATGGAGGATAGCGTTAAAAAATCCAAGATAATTTTAGTGCCTTGAATATCTTGCAATGTGCTATACACCCTAATAAGTATTCTTGCGTTTTTATGTGCAGCTCAGCAAAAGAAATGTGGGACAAGTTGAAATTGATCTATGAAGGCACGTTAGAGGTCAAGGAGACCGAAGCCAACATCCTGGTCCATGAGTACGAGATGTTCAATATGATCCCTGTGAAAACAATCTCTAGTATGTTTGCTAGACTCTCCATTATTACAAATGGACTGAAGCCACTCGGGAAGAACTACACCGACACATAGATAGTTCGTAAAGTTCTAAGATCCCTCCCACCAGCGTGACACACCAAGGCCACAGTCATAGAGGACTCCAAGAACCTATCAAGCCTTACTGTTGAGGAGTTCATTGGGACTCTCATGACTTATAAGATAAACTTGAAAAGGGAGGAAGCTGAGCAGCCAATTCTCAAGCAAAAGGATGTGTCACTGAAGACTAAAAAGTCCTAGGCAATATATCTAGAAAGAACTCCTCAAGTGAAGATGAGGAAGAAGTGGCCAAGATTGCACGAAGCTTTAAAAAAATTCTGAGAAAGAAAGGCCACAATATGCAACTTCTTCCAGGGACTTCAAGGGCAAAAACAAGGAAGAGGACTCTAGCAGAAAAACTGAACTGGTATGCTATGAATGCTAAGGCATTGGGCATATAAAATCTGAATGCCTAGTATTTTTGAGAAAATAGAGTGAAGCCAAGGCAAAGAAGTCCAAGGCTATGGTCGCCACATGGAGTGACTTTAATGAGTCAAGCTCTGCAATAGAAGATGTCCAAGAAAAGAAGGATATCGACTGTGGACTTATGGCTATTGAAGATGGGGCTATTGAAAATACAAGCAAGTAAAAAAGGAAAAAAAAGGACTGAACATGAAAATTGAAAGTTTTCTTCATAATGAAAGTCCCTACATATCATGTCATGAACTTAATCTGAAATATGAAAATCTTCATGATGAAAATGAAATCATGCAAAGTAAAATTTCATTGTATGAAGAAGAAATGCAATGCATGCTTCATGATAATGATAATTCTGAAAATCTGAGCATTCTTCAAAGTCAAAACAGATCCTTTGTCACACCCCGAAATTTAGCAACGAAATTAAATATCGAGAGCATGAGCGATACAAGTATGAGTATCACAGTCGAGTAATTCAGAGCGACAACTAAGTATAACAAAAGACTTGAGACAATAATTGCGCCAACCAAATAATTCTTTATTTCATTTCCATCAATGCTAACTTACAACCTTACATAATTAGAGCCAAACATAGGGCTCATTATTGTAATTCAAAGTACATTGACACAAGGAAATAACTAGCTATTACAGACTCTAAGATGCTGACATCGTGCTATATCGATGGGTGTACTCTGAGAAGACTCATCACTCTTCCCCAGCCCCATCATGCTCTACGTCCTCATAGTCGTCTCCTAAAATGTTATGGAAAGCATGTGTGAGCGCACTAACGCCCAGTAGGATTTACATCTCATGGTGCGGGCATGCTTTACGTGAATTAACAATTTATCAGATAAGGTACTATCATGCAATGCTCATGACAATTCAATCATGATAACGATATGGACGATTCCAAGGTATAACATGTACAAAAACAATTTAGTAAACAAATCCAATGACATTTATCATGTGAGAAAGAATGATTAACAATGGAATGGATGATAGTATGATCATTTATCGAATAGAAGAGATTCAATAATCTACAACATGTACAATGGACAGTGCAAGTTGAATTCCAGTGGACAATGACATATTAAATTCAAGAATGATGACGTATACAATAGATTTAACCATTTCACTTGTAACAATTCAATCAATCAAACAATAATTCATTCAATAACAATGTGAAGATTACCCAGATCAATCTTGCATTCAATTAGGTGATTGCCAGACACCTCAATGTATCATATACTCTAGCGATTATAAGTATTTTGGGTTCTCCTCCCAGGACCAAACTAGACCCTTATATGCACAGGCATAGTTATGAACCGAAGTTCTAATAGTTTCTGGTAATTCCATTTCATTTATTTATGGCCAATATGATTTCCAAGCAATGGACAATTATGTACTAAAGATCATGTCAATGATTATGAGGATAACAAGGCAAGTGGACATGATCTGGAGTAAATTCCGGCAGCATAACAACTTAATTTCATTATTTCAATCTTTACATTTAATGGCTTGGTTTCAATGTAATAAAATCACTATCATAAGAAGTAGATAAAATCGGAAGTGCTTTCTATCTTCTGGGAACTTCAATGGTACAACCAACTCGGTCTCCATGAGAGAATCCACGAAGTACGGAGATTTACGGAAGTCTTAGTGGAAAGGTCCCTAGTCCACCGATACGGAATGACCGACAGAGAGTTTCCAATCCCCCAAGAAAGGGCTGCCTATAAGTGCAATGTGTCATGTAGAGCGTGTCTCAATGTCACAATCCATCAGTTTAAAACATGACGAAAAGCCATTAACATGAACGCATGACATGGTATAAACAATTAAGACTATCACATGATTTTAGTACTTTTAAGATGTAACACTTTCAATTGTAATCAAGCTAGAGTATGGACATAACACATAACATTCACATGTGTATGGAGTCAAGCAATTATTAAGAACAATTAGAATAGAGATTCATATTCTTATAGCTTTCATGTGGGTTGATGACTTTTAGGCCATTGAACAACTAAATAACATGATATAATAGTAAGACGTGCGCATGGTTAACTGTACATCTACAGAAAATAGTCTCGGGTTGGCCATTAAATAGCGACGATGTAAGACCCTCGAATTTGTTGTATTATTGGTATTGCATGTGAATGCTTCATGTTTGTGTATGTATGTATGCAAATGTCTACGTATGTACTAGTTAGTATATTATTGCATGCATGTATATAGTTAGATGTAAATAATGTATGAATGGTATGATGGTAGTGTGTACATGATAATACATACATATGGCATGTATATAGGTGTAAGTTGTGTATGATTTCTGCATGTTTTGGAGTTCTGGCCGAAGGCCAGATTGGCGTCAATATCAGTAGACGTCGATGTTGTGTCGGCGTCAACCCTGTGGACGCCAACACTAAGTCCGGCGTCCAGCGATATGGACGTTAATTTCTCTGACCTGCATGCGTTGCAGAGCCAGAAATTCCGGGAACAAGCTACCCCAACCATTGGGGAGCTGTCCCCAACGGTCTGAAAGGGGTATCACATCATCTCCTGCGTGGGTGAGAGGTCTTTGGCTATATACAAAGCCATTTTTGCAACTCACACCCTGCTCTTTGCCCCTTTGCAAGAGAGGAAGAAGAGAAAAAAGAGAAAACCCTAAAATCTGTGTGAAGAGCTCACCTTTGCAACCCTAAATTCGGCTACCTGAAGCTTGCACCGGCCATCTACTGCAGCAAGGAGCTAGCTGGAGTGGAGGAGGAGGCTTCCCCGACCTTATCTTGGAGCCATCTTCATCCTAGAACCCGGAGTGAAGCTTTTCTAGGAGCTTCTTGGGACAGCCCAAGGAGAGCTTCCCCGAGCCCTAGATCCGTTTGGTGTATTTTCTAGAGGCAAGTACCCTACCCATAACGTCCCTGTATGTGTCTAGGTTGGTTTTATCATTTTTGTGCATTTCCCTCGTGTCCTAGATCCCCCAATTCACCCTATCTTTGGAGCTCGGGTCTGTGTTTTGCACAGACCTGAATTTAACGGCAACATCTGTTGTCGTTAAGATCATGCTTAGCGTCCAGCGATTGTGCCGTTAACATTAATTAGCGGCCATAGCTTGCCGTTAAGTTCATCTGAGCAGAACAACAAGCTGTTCTGCCCTTCTATATGATTAATTTCGATATGTTTCACGATGAGGATATAATGTAATCTCTTATATGCTATGTATACTAGCTAATGTGATGGATGGGAATGTGAATGTACACTTATTTTGTGGATGGTAGAGCTTATTTACATATTTGAAAGCATGTGGAAGAATGTTCATGTGTATGTTCTCACCATTATCCGATAATCCATGGTAAAATCATGTTGCCCTAATTTTGTTAGACCATGTATGTACAACCCTGTCTGTGCTCTGAGTTTCTGGAATTTTCCATGCTTGTATGATTTATTGAATTTTCTGTTTTGGGAAATAGAAATCATGCGTAGGTCACGATAAATCTTCCGTAAATTGTGTATTGCCCAATAAATTCGGGAATAAATCATGTGGCTCTATGCATGCTAGGGTTCAGACAGTGAGTTGTTAAATTTGTGATTGGTGTTCAACTCCATGCTAACTTGAATTGTGGATAGCGTGTGAATTCGATGTTAGATTTTCTGTAATTACGTTTTAGGTTAGAAAAATCTGAAACTTTGCATGTGGGATCCTAAAACCGAAATCAGCTAGTGGTTAAAATTTCAGGTCATTTGGACAAGTATATGACGCAATATGAATTTTCTATGTAGAAATGCAAAATTAATGCATGCCGTTGCAAAAATGATTTAATTCTGTTTATTTCAACCTGAAGGGTGAAATTCCCTGAGTGTAAAATTTCTGTAATTGTAGTGTCATGTCAGGAAAACAGAGCCCCATGTGTGTGAATGAGTGAATGAGTGAGATGTGAGTGTCATGTGCTAAACTAAGTGCTTAAATCGGAAAACGTGTAATGTGTAAATTGTGCCAAGTGTGACACTGCTTCCATAGAGGGCAGTGGAACCGTATCAGGGAAAAGTCCCCCTGGAGGTTCAATGTGTTGTGACCCTAAGGGCATTAGGGGGAAATCCTGGAGGTGGACAAGTACCACTGGTTAGGGTGGAGACTTGTTCTCCCGGTCTGCGCAGTCCAAGAGTCGCCATTGTATTGCCTAGATGGCGTCTATGTGATGTGATGTGTTGTGTCCTTCTTTGGTGGTTTGGACTATGTGTCACGGCACTAAATGTGAATGTGTAAATGTGTATGTGTTCATGTGAAAAATGTGAATGTGAACAATGTGTAAAAGTGCATGTGTAAAGTGTGAAATATGCGAATTTGAAATTGTGTAAAAATGTGAAACCAAAATGTGAGGATGTGAGTTTGTAATCCATGTTATGACAATCTGAAATCATGCTTAAACAGTAGCTTTACTATGTTATGATCATGTTTATGTATGCAAATGCCTAGAATCCATGCTAGGGATAATTGTTAAGCATATATAAACAACTTCCATACTTGGTTGTTCACATGTTGTGATTTAATCGTTGTTGTAGCTCTCATGTGTTAGATTATGGTTGCTAAAGCATGTAAAACCAGCAAGCTTAAAGCATGTAAAATGGTTACGTATATGTGTAGGAATGTGTAGATTCCATGTTAGGTATGTTTCCTTTCGTGCATGCTCGGAAATTCATGTTAATGGCTTTCATGTCTTAGTTGGTTGAAGATAGATTTTTATGTGAGAAATGAATAGAAAGCATGTGATAGGTGATTCTATTTTAGGAAATCTGAAAGCATAGTCCATGTGTTTAAATTGTAGATTCACCATGATAGGTTGTAAAATTTAATGTCAAGCATGCTACATGTTGTGTCTTGTGAACGTGTATGTAGAACCTACTATGATATGTGAATGTACGGTATGTGTAGAATTACTTGCGGAGTCTTTTAGACTCACTACTTGCTTCGGCGTACAGGTGTAGTTGGTGACGAGACACTTGTGGAGGAGACGTTGGAGACCGACTCCGAGCGCGGAGATTAGAGTGTTGGAGTACTTGTGACATTTTGTGATTTTCATAGTATGTAAATTGAACATTGTACTAGCATTATCATGGAAGAATGTATAAGTATGGACATCTATGTATTTGATTTTCAGCAATTTAAATTATGTGGACTTTTAGCTCTTAAATGTTATCGAAACATGTATGTTAAATGCGGATGATGAATGAAATGAAGATAGTGGTTCTTTTACTTCCGCTACTCTGTTCTTATATTCACGTGTATCTCAACTGAATGTTATTGTTGGGTAAATGTCCCACTGTGGCAACGTTCACTATATCGACGTGGGTTGGTATAACCGTACCGATATAATGAGGGTCGCTACAGACGAGTTCAGATGTCGCAATTCAAAACATTGTACACAGTCAAGAATACAAATATGTGTGAAATGATTAAATCACGACGGTTCAGTCCGTCGCCTTCATGTTGCGATAGACCAATATGTCGCTATGACATTTAAAACGTGACGGTATTGTCAGTCGCCTTCATAATGCGACTGCCAATGGGTCGTGACAACCTAGAATCGCGACGTCTCGATACGTCGTGTTCTAGAGGGGTTTTCAAAATCCTAATATAAAAACTATGGGGAAAGCGAGGGAGGGAAAACAAGTTGAATCGCGACAACATGTCCGGTAGCGTTCTACACAGGCACTGAAATCCACGTGGCACACAGTTTCATGTGTCTGGGCGGTCAAGTCAAACACATAAACATGACGGGATGTTCGGTTGTCTTTCAAGTAAACACGATGGGGTTGTATATCGCATTCATGCAGTAAGGAATTCGACGTCTGGAGTGGTTCTTGGATCTTGCCCGAAAACGGTGAAACGGTGCAGTTCCTTATGATTGACCTATAACTTAGAATACAGGGATTCTTGGACAAAACTATGAACATGAAAAGTGTAGAGGACAACGAGTAGAAGAGAACTATGGTTTTGGTTTGACCCAATTCAACCTCGGTATGCATGAAACATGGTATGAACATGAAAAGTCCTAATCATGCGCGACTCTTGGAAAACGCTTAATATGACTAGCATGCTTCATGAAAATTGGGCAAAATGGATGCATATGAAACTAGACTCGATGCTCTTTAATGTGGTATGTGCTACATTTAGTTTAAGCCCGAGAACACCTAGCTTTGGTTGGTTCTAAGACAAGTTTTTCTCCAGGTCGAAGCAGTGCAACGTTGGAGAAGAAGTTCGGCTTGTGGTCGTTCTCCTCCTCTCCTGGTGCCCTAGCTCGTCCCCTCATGACCCCAGCACGATGGTAACCCTTCCCCAAGAGTGTCATGATGATTATTTATATATTTAGGGCTAAATCAAGTCCTAATGTAACTAGGAAAGTTGGGTTGCGGTTCTAGCTTGGCCCCTTCCAAGTAATGATGATTCCCCTTCCAATCTAGGTAGAATAGCTATTAGGAAACCTCCCATAGTGGTTGTGCAGGAATTTAGGTTAGTTTTAGGGTCCATTAACCATATGCTTAACCCTAATTGGCATTTCCAATTTATGCCCAATTAAACCTACGAATTTTGGGGATTTAATGCCATTTGATTTTATTCTTTGGTCCAATAATTGTTTGGCCCAATAGAAATTAAATAGTTGATTCCACTTCTTGGGAGTCCAGCAATGATTTTTATTTCATTTTTATTTGAACATTTTTAATCATCTACTATTTTCTTAAATTTTAATCAATTAACTTTTCGGGGTGTTACATCCTCCCCCACTTAAGAAAATTTGGTCCCCAAATTTATACATGACAAAGCAATGTCTTACTTGAGAACAATTATGGGTGATTTTTCTTCATTCTTTCCTCTCCCATCTAGCATTCGTGACTCCTTCCTTACTCCACTGGATCTTGACCATAGGTATTGTCCGATTCCTCAGATGTTGCAGTTTTCGATCCAATATCTTGATCAGTTTCTCGTCATAAGTTAAGTCCTCTCGAATCTCCAGGTCTTCATGGTGAATCACATGGTCAGCATTAAACACATACCTCCTCAGCATGGATATGTGGAATACGTTGTGAACATTTGCTAGTTGTGGAGGTAATGTTAGTCTGTAGGCTACCTGTCAAACCCTTTCAATAATTTCAAAAGGGCCGATAAATCTGGGACTCAGCTTACCCTTGATCCCAAATCTTTGAATTCTTTGTGAAGGTGAGACCTTCAGGAAAACATGGTCACCAACTTGAAATTCTAACCCTCTTCTCCTTTTGTCTACATAACTTTTCTATCTTGACTGGGCTATCTTCAGGCGTTCTCGGATAACCTGGACCTTCCTAGCAGTTGGTTCTACTAAGTCGGGTCCAACCCATTGGTTTTCTCCAACCTCCTCCCAATAAAGAGGTGATCTACAACTCCTGCCGTATAAGACTTCAAACGGTGCCATCTTGATACTGGCCTGGTAGCTGTTGTTATATGCAAACTCAATTAAAAATAATTGCTCATTCCAGCATCCCCTAAAATCAATCACACAAGCCCGGAGCATGTCTTCCACTATCTGATTTGTTCTTTCAATTTGTCCATCCGTCTGTGGATGGAATGCAGTGCTAAAGTTTAACTTGGTACCCAGTGCTGCTTGTAACCCTTTCCAGAAGTGTGAAGTGAATCTAGGATCCCGATCAGATATTATGGTAGATGGAACCCCATGCAACCTAACCACTTCTTTGACATAGAGTGCAGCCAACACATCTACTGCCCACATGCTCTTAATTGGCAAGAAATGAGCTGACTTAGTCAATCTGTCTACTATCACCCATATTGCATACAAACCTCCTCTAGTCTTGGGCAATCCCATGATGAAATCCATACCGATACTATCCCACTTCCATTCTGGGATGTCCAGCGGCAGTAATCCACCAGCCAGTCTGAAATACTCAACCTTGACTTTCTGGCATGTTAAACAATGTGCCACAAAGTCGGCGACATCCCTCTTCATATTTGGCCACCAATAAGCTCGTTTTAGGTCTTGATACATTTTTGTTGATCCAGGATGAATGGTATACTTAGGCTGATTGTAACGACCCTCCTCATACCGGTACGATTATACCAATCCCCATCGGTACAAAGAACACCGTCACAGTGGGATAGTAACCCAACACTAAACGATAGGTTGATATGTACATGAATAGCATATGAGTACAGCGAAAATAAAAGAAATAACTCACTTTATTCCATCATCATCACACCATTCCACAGTCTATATAGCAAAAGAAAATAACATAGTCCACATTATTACAATTTCAAAAGAACTACATTTGTCTATTACATTGTCCATACGAATGACATTATTCATACTATGAAATAAAGCAACTACTAAAAGGTCTCCACAAGAAACTACTCCTCGTATACGCCGTTGACCTTCACTACATTCTCCTCAGGTACGGGAACACCTGTCACACTTGTACGCCGAAGCAAGTATGAGTCTAAAAGACCCAGCAAGCAATCTAAAATCTCAATCTTACACATATCACATACACACTAAGCTACCAACAATAAGGAAACACATTCTATCATTTTAACCATAACAAATTACATGGCACATGCTTTTTATGATCAACTACACATAATTCACCCAAACACATTTTAACTAGCACATGCTCATATTAAATCATGGATAATAAACCTACACCTATACGTGGTTTCTACACATAATAGATTCTATGATACATGATTCAAATACTAATCATATCATTGCACAATTCTACCAATTTAAAACATAAGGTTATGTACGAGATAATGAACACTCCTAGCATGGTATTTAACTAATTTCATATGCTCTTTTCACATTTAACTACTCATTTAGCTTGCTGTTTTAATGTATATAATTCATAACTACACATGATATCACTTTTATGAAATATGAATTGAAGGTTTAAAACTTATTCAAGTTGGTTGGCAACTATATGCAATTTAAGCATGAAACTATGTACTGAGTGAATAGCATGTCTATCATGGAAATTAGACATTATTTCATAATTAACATTAATCATATTAACGCATGCATTACATGAACATATGCACTCTTATCTTTGTTTTCACATGTACTTACTCTCTCATTGACATTTACTTGCACTTAAGGATAAACATGGTACTTGCTTTATATATCTTAAACAACTAAGTATAAGAAAGCTTATAACATGCTCTCTACATCTTTCATTCCACATGCTACAAGATTTAAATTTCATTCACACCCTTTTTGCAACTACACATACTTTAAGCATAAAGTAAATAGCATACCTAGCATGGATTCTAATCATTTTCACATGCATTTAACAATCATATACATATCTTTTGTTTGTTGTTTTGACATGAGTTAAACACATTCATATGGGTTTACCTTTGTTCACATGCTATCTTTCTCATTGCACAATTTACATATTTACTTACACATGTTCATATACACTACCACATGGAAATTATTAAACTATATAACATGATATTACATTCATGGTATTAACACATGCTTGACAATGAGTATATATATATATATATATATATATATATATATATATGCATTATTACATTGGTTTTCACATATAATTTTACTTTCATATCATTTACTCTCCCTTCCACATCAATTTACACATTTTCCACTTCGTTTACTCTTGCACTTTCACTTATCACATATCACATCATTGCACTTACCACGTGCCACATTTGTAAGGAAACGATCAGAGCGCAGCGGAAAACGCGAATCCCTCTAATGTGTAACGTTGCCGGCCGTCGGAATCGAACTAAAGCGGTAAACCACGCACATGCAGATCTCATCTTTACCTTTGCGGGGTTTGCGTAACTCCCGAATCCGGGGAGGAGGTGGCGTAGGCGGCGCCGGTGCTTCAAGCCGTTCAAGTGTCCGGCCTCTAGACGTATCCACGCGAGCTCCGGACGCAGATGGGATCTCCTCGTTCTCCACGCGTCTCCCGGATCTCAGCTCCACCATGTGCCTGAGAGAGGAGAGAGAGGGTGGGGGGCGCCCTGGGAGAGAGAGAGGAGGGGGGCGGCCAGGGTTAAGCCTGGAGCTTGGCCCAGGGTTTAACTCTCAGCGTATATTTATAGACACTGCGATTTTTCATAAAACCCAGTCATTGTCTATAAAGAACACCTTGCCCAGTCTGCTCGGAACTCTTATGCTGTGACCCTCTAGGCCCAACTGCTAGTCCAGTTTTCAGCCCATTAAGCTCAATAACTCTTTATTGACTTATAGTAATTAATTAACATCTCATATTATTAATTACACAATCAATTATCGTCTCACGATAATTGACCGGGCTTCCAATCAAGTTGGGTGCCAAGCAACACCACTTGATCCTGGAAAGCATTGGGGTTCAGCAACCCATTCAAGGACCTTTTGTATCATCATTACCACGTGACTATAATCCTTCGCTCGTACAATGCTCCCGAGTGCACTTAGGGTATGGTCAACTGTCAAACCCTAAATTGTACACTCACTCGGTTTAGATGCCACATAACTATATCAGAAAACCTCTTTTGTAAGGCCCTCGAATTTATTGCACTATTGTAATGCATGTAAATAATTCGTGTTGTATATGTACGTATGTAGTATCTACGCATGTATAATTAGTATACTTATGTGAGTATGTGTACAATTTAAGTATAAATAATGTATGTATTGCTTGATGGTAGTGTGTACACAAAACTATATAGATATTACATGAATATATACATGATGTGCATGGGTTTCTGCATGTTTTAGACTTCTGGCCGAAGGCCAGATTGGCGTCAATCCCATAGCCGTTGATGTGGTGTCAGCGTCAACCCCATGGACGCCAACACTAATCCCAGCGTCCAACGATGTGGACGCCAACTTCTCTGACCTGCATGCGTTGCAGAGCCAGAAATTCCGGAAATAAGGCAACTCACCCATTGGGGAGCTGTCTCCCAACGGTCTGAGGGCCATCATGTCACCCCATGCGTGGGAGAGGAGCCTCTCCTCTTCAAAAGAGCCTCATTTCGTAACCCTAGGGCCCTCTTCACACTTTTGCAAGGGAGGAAGAAGAGAGGAGAAGAACCCTATTTTCTGGCTGAGGAAAACCCCACTCTGGAACCTAAAATCCAACAACCTGAAGCTTGATCCGGCCATCTTCCACGACAAGGAGCTAGCTGGTGTGAAGGAGGAGACTTCCCCGACCGTACCTTGAAGCCATCTTCATTCAAGAACCCGAGGGAGGTGATCTTGGAGGGTGTTTTGCAACTTCTTGGGACTGCCCAAGGAGAGCTTCTCCAAGCCCTAGATCCATTGGCATATTTTTTTGAAGGCAAGTACCCTACTCATAACGTCCCCGTATGTGTCTAGGTTGGTTTTACAAATTTTATGTATTTTACCTCGTGTCCTAGACCCCCAAATTCACCCCATCTTTGGAGCTCGGGTCTGTGTTCTGCACAGACCTGACATTGACGGCAAACCTATTGCCGCTAAGATCATGCTTAGCGTCCATCGATGATGCCGCTAACATGAATTAACGGCCATAGCTTGCCGCCAAGTTCATCTGAGCGGAACAGCAAGCTGTTCTGCCCTTCCTATACGACTATTTTCGATATGTTTCACGATGAGGATATACTGTAAATCATTTATATGCTATGTATATCGTTGATGTGATGATGTGGTGTGTGGATGGATTATCACGAATGATAGGACTTAATTATTTCATGAAGATACATGTGTGATGAGTTTTAATCTTGTTAAACCATGTTTGCATGATTTAGGACAAGTCTAAATGCCCTAATTTGTGAGGATTATGCATGTGAGGTTCAGTCCCTGTTCTAAATTTCTGAGATTATTCCCATGCTTGTGTGAATTTTGCAAAATTTGTTTAGGAAAAATAGAGATCATGCTAGGTCATGATAAATCTTCCATAAATTAATGGATTGTCCAATAAATTCGGGAATGATTCCGTATTTC